>CM077098.1:55707056-56342501 GCA_039513925.1 Platanthera zijinensis
AATAGAATGGCCGGTATGACCACAGTGAGAGCAGAGGAATCTGGACGAACCGCGCCCGCAATACTGGCTGCGGCCACTATGGCCACCCTACTGAGCTTGGTGAGCATAGGAGTCCTGTGGAGGAGGGGAGGACAACAGAGGGCGCTGGAGCAGCGAAGTAACAGCAGCAATGCAAATCGCAGTGGCATCCAAGGTGGGAGACTCTGCTTCGCCCAAGGTCTGTTGGCGGATCATATCAAAAGACTCGGGGAGTCGGAGAAGATAACAAACAATCAGGAGCTCTTGGAAGTGTTTGTGATGCTCGGCTAAGTCCGAGGAGAAGGGACGATTCTGGAGGATCTTGGCGCCAAGAGCCTGAACTTGCTGATAAGCTGCAGCAGGAGACACGGAAGGACGAGCGAAGAGGTCCGTATAGAGAGTATAAATGTGGGATGTCTGGGCCCCCTTCGAGTAGAGAGTAGCAAGGTAAAGCCACGCGGCCTTGACCGTCTCATCATGGCGTATGACAAGAAGACATTCATCAGAGAGGCTGTTTTCCAGCCAAGTGCAGACAAGGGCATCACTCGCATCCCAGTCCTCAAATTGAGCATAGTCTAGAGGAGGAGGGTCATCGGTGAGGTGATGACGTTTGCGCTGAGAACGAAGGAGAAGGGTGAAAAATACGCTCCAATCCGGATAATTGGAACCAACAAGTTTAGAAACTGTGCCAAGGTTTGCAGAAGGAGTAGGAGGAGGAGGCGGAGCCGGATTGGCGATAAGAGTGGTGGAAGTTGAAGTCTCAGAAGGATCCATAGGGGAAAGGAACGAGAAGCCGCGCGGTAAGGAAATAAGTCGCGCGGTTAGGAAACAAGAGCTCGCGGCGGTCACGATGTCAGACACCAGTGGCAAGAATAGCCACGAACAAGCCGCAGAACCAAGCAGAGGGAAAGAAGTCGAGCGGCTAGAAGGCAGCCCGTGCGAATAGAAGGACGATCCAC
This sequence comes from Platanthera zijinensis, assembly GCA_039513925.1. NCBI lineage: Eukaryota > Viridiplantae > Streptophyta > Magnoliopsida > Asparagales > Orchidaceae > Platanthera > Platanthera zijinensis. Next base: position 55,708,034 of record CM077098.1, read on the forward strand.
TTGGAGACAAACAAATCGCGGCGAGAAGTCGGGGAAATAAAGAGGTCATGCACACACAGGGAAATGACAAGGAGAGAAGGAAGCCGCGCGAACAGGGCACAAGCCGGCGGAAGAAACAAGCTGCGAGGACAGGTCGCTAGAAGAAACAAGACGCGCGGTTAGAGAGGCCGGACAGAATTAGGAGGAGATCGAGTCCTCTGATACCATGTGAAAGTAGGGAACAAACGACCAAAAAAACAAGCCGGAAACTTGAATAATTGAAATTTTTATTATTCAAAAAGATATCATTTACAAAGGTATGGCCTCCCTTTTATATAATGGAGGAGAGAGGAGAGAGTACAAACTAATAATGTGGGACTAAAGCTATACAAAATCTGGGCGGCTAGAACAACAGACTGAACAGGCCGCGCAGTTAGACAATGTGCTAACCGCTCAGCAATACCAGAAGAAAGAGAGAGAGATGCGGTAGGAGACCGCTAGACCGCCCGATTTCCAAGCCACCGGAGATAAACTGCCAGACCGCCGGACTACAAACAGCAACAGCCTTGATATCAAACCGCTTGAGAGTAACCGCCAGACCGCGCAGTCTACAACCCGCCAGGCTCAAACCGCCAGACCGCCCGGTCTCATACTTCAACAGCCCCTAGGCGTCGAGCAGAGAGGAAGAAAGGGGAGGACTTGAAGGTGGAGAGTAAACAAGAAACAGATAGCAACAGACCTATACTAGCAATTTTATAGTACATGTGGCAGTAAAGTAAAGTATGAAAAGTAACCTTAACTTATGTGTGGAAATGCAAAAGCCAAGGGATCTTCTACAGGGCTCCCATCGTATAAAGAGTCCCATACCAATTTATACGATGGGGTGTCGGTTATTAACAGCAATATATATATGAAGAATTTGACCTTAATTTATAAACTTGCCCACACAAGCTTATAAACCAGGGGGTCATTTTGCAAGTCCTATTGTGTAAGCGTCCCATACCACTTACACAATCGATGATAGGGGTTATATGCAATGAATATGTTATGACATGCAAGTGGGTATGATACGACCATGCAAGTGCAACTCACCCGCCCGACTCTGTGTACACAAATCTTTAATTCCCCCTTTTTAGAGTCTCACCTCCCAGGATACCTCCGTAGTGGCAGACGGAAGTGGTGGGTTGGGCCTCGCCAACCTCTAAACTAGTAAAGCACTACCTGTCAGACCTTTCGTATGCCTCAACGCTTGGTGCACAAAGAGGACTCTTGCGTACTCTTGCCGGCTGGCGCACCGGACTTCTGTTGGCAAAGTGATAACCACACTTGCCGAGTCAGCGTATTGGTGTCGGTACATCGAACCTCCAATACCGAAGACCCACCACCTTAACCTTTTTCTTTTTCTTTATGCACATGCAATATTTAACTTGTCTAACAACCAAGCCAAAGCTCCGCAGACCAAACTGTCCGACTCAAAACTAACCGAGCCGAAGCTCCCAACAATCTTCCTGTGCTAATAGTGTTTGTGAAATGTGGAACCCTAATTACTACGTTACTCTTTCTGTTTGTTAATATAGTTTACGTTAACCCAGGACTACCCCTGACATACCCCTTGAAGGGCTCTCAAAGGGCACTAGGAACTATGATGGTAGCTGAAGCCCATCGTTCCCTTTCGCAAGGCACTTATTGTTATTGGTTGATTCCCTTTACCCATTCCCTTCTCATATTACAGTAGGCTAATCCTAGGGTGATTTTGATTCTTCCTCTCCTCGGGGAAGACGATCTTTCGTCGAACCCGAGCAACTCTAAACTCTAGCCCAATCACTTCTCACTACCCTTCCTATCCTTCTATGGTGAACTCATCCACATCTATCCAACCCAGCAAAATGACTAACTCCTACACCATGTCCAATCATATCCTATCGCAATTAACCCTATTAGCCAAATGCAGACCAACCTAGGCTATAAGTCGAACCGGATAAGAGATAAACCAAATAATCATCCAAATGCCCTAAATTATTAACTGGAGACTTATCATGGCACAAATAGAGTAAATCCAGAAAATTGTTATTTTCCTAATTTATCTGGCATTTAATTAAAATTGTTATTTTCCTAATTTATCTGGCATTTAATTAATTTCCTTAAAGCTTCCAAGGGCTACCAGTTTGAACATGAACAACCCTATGTACTCATGCAAGATGCCTAACAAAATTATGATAAATATTAGGTTAATTTAGTAATGTAAATCCAAGGTATCATAATTTTTATAGCATCTAAGGGGCCTAAAAACTATTTTAGAAATAATTTCTATCTTTCATTATTAATGAATCAAGTACAGAAAAGTGTCATCAAAAAATTATGAATTAATTATATTGAGCTAATACAACTCTAAAAACATCATTGGCCTAGTTTCATAATTTTTCAGCAGGGACTAAACTCTGAATAAAATAATTATAAAAAATGTCAATATTATGGACTTGTAAGGAAAGTACTGCAATCAACCCTCTAAAAATTATGAATAAATTCCTACAAGCATATTTTGGCCTGAAAACATCTGTGCCTAAGTCTCATAATTTTTCAAAAGATATATCATCTATGAATAATTTTATACCACCAAAGCCCCTTTTTAACATTTGTGCATGATGTACTAGATTTGGTCAATAAAAAATTATATAAAAATCAGGGGCAACAATTTTATCCTAATACATTCACTGCCAAAGTTTCATGAGATTTCAATGAAGAGAATGATTTTTAATAAATAAAACATTATTTAGGGCTATAACATACCTAACAAATGAAGTACCAAAAATATTGCTCATAAAATTCCAGAAAAATTACTAAGGTTTCTTTCTACTTTAGAACTCATGCTCCTTAAGTTTCACACCCTTTTGATGAGCTATATTAGCTTGTGTTATACAAAGGTGATTCTACCCTGACACTAGGGTTGGGGTTTTGAGGTATCTACCTACCCCAAAATTCTCTAAGACTCCTTCCAGAGGGCTTAGGTTACACTACCTTCAACTCTACTTAGTTACAAGGTCATACAAGGGTATTTGCCTTTTTGCCCTTCACATCACCCAAAAGCCCTTCCTTAAGGTTTGAGTTTGAACCCTAGTGTAAATCAACCCTAAATCACACCATTTTCCTTAAGAGGATGACATTGGTCATACTAAGTCAGTGTCCAAAACCTCAGCCTCTGTTGAGGTGAGTTGACCACTCCAAACCCATGGTGCACTTTTTAATCAAAAACAGCTCCTTAAGGCCAAACTAGGGTTTGGTGATTCCCTAACTAAAACTCATACAAATGAGTTGAAATTTTGGACAGAGCTAGGAACTAATACCAGGGACCACTCACCAAAATTTGGGAGGGTTTGGAGGTCATTAGACCACTTAATTAAAATACCCTAGAATTATAAAATAAAAATAAAAACTTTAGGCAAGGTGTCTCCAAAAAAATCCTATTTTTGGACAGACCCTAGCTATAACTAAGTTAGACCACCTGCCCAAATTTCATGTCATTTGGACAAGGGATGAAGGGTGGGCATCCATTTGAATCTCAGGATAGCCCTAGGTATAGGTCCCACCAAAATGGGTGCCCTGGTCCAACCAGAGGTCCAAATTGGTCCAAATTAGTTTTGGATTAAAGTAGACACTTAGGGCTACAAAGTTCAAGTTGGTGACTTATTCATCAGAGGGTCCTAAGTATTTTATTTATTTAATTTTAAGTAACCCGAAATCTGTATACTAATTAACAAATTCTATAACACTAATCCTAAAGTATGAAACCGACGGAATCGGTTCATCCTCAAGCTTCATCCGACGACCCAGATTTGCCCGTCCTGGGCTGACTTGTGGGGTGGTTTCCCGGCCACCCGTCCACTTCCCCGGCCGGCCACCGCCACCACCTCCTTCGTGGATGTGGTGGCTACCCTCAGCCGGCGGCACGGCCGCCGGAGACGCCTATTCTAGCGATTCTACCAAGCTAACTTTTGGCCGAAAACCATGAAAACTTCGATTTGGATCGGGCTCAATTGAGCCCGAACCTTGGCCCTAGTGATTGTTATGAACTATCCATGTGAAAATAAAATGAGGAGGACCTTTCCGGCGGACTAAAGGCGAGAGGAGCGGCGGGACAACATGGACGACGGAGGCGGAGCTCGGCTTCTGCAACAGCACAGTGGGACGGCTTGCTCCTTCTAGGTGAGAGTTCGAAAAACGCTTCCTTCTGCCCACTGATGATGTTTAAATGGTCAATTGGGGAGGGGGTCGGCTAGTTCTTCAATGCCCATCAAAGAACCATTAAAGACATGGGCTCGGGTTGAGAGGAGGGGGCTGAACCTACCTCTTGGTGGCCGGGAAACAGCTAGAATCAACTCCTATTCCCTAGAGGAGTTGATTGTAACCATAAAGGGTGGATGTTGGCCTCCTTTGGCCGATTCCAACACCATTACCCCTCTTCCCAATTCTCTCTCTCCACCATTATCAAGAAATGAATCTCCTTTCTCTCTCCTAGTCTCCAAGTTGACTGGTCAACTCCATAGGATATGTGCAGCCAATTTAATCATAATAATTATGAAAAATATAGTTAGCCTAAGGGGAAAAATGGTTTGAGCTTGGGTTAGCCCAATTAGGCTAATTTGATCTATTTCAAGGATTGAGTTAACCTTAGTCAAATTGATCATTTGGGTTAAGCATAATGAGTCATTGGTGACCCATTGGATTCCCTTAAGGTCTAGGTAGGGTTGGGTAGGGTTGACTTGGCACCTTGGAGGTCACTTGACCCTTGGTAAGGGCACTTTGACCACTTTGGGGCTAAAGTTGACTTGGGTCATCTTTGCCCCTAGGACTGAACCCAATGTGTCCTTGGTGACCCATTGACACCACTTTAGGTCTAGGAAGGCCTGGGCAGGATTGGCTGGGCACATTTGAGGTCAACTGCCCTTAGTTAGGACACCTTGCCCAATTAAGGCCTTTGGGGGTCCTAGGTCAAATTGGCCATTTTAGGGCGACACTAATGGACCCTTAAGGCACTAGTGGACTCTCTAATAGGCTAGTAATGTTTTGGTGGGGTCATGGAGTCCTGGTGAAACCCTAAGGTCAATCCTTAGGTTTGGTGATGAGGTTGTGCAATTGGCAGACCAAAGTGATTCTCACCTTGGCCTTTGATTACCTGCCCCTTTATAGCTTCTTAGGGTTTTGTCATGACCTAGTCATGACCCAAAACCATTCTTAGGGGTCTAGGTTGAAATGGGATGTTACATACCAGCACTAGAGCACTGGATCCCATAAGATCTCCGCAATTAAGCGTGCTTGGGCGAGAGTAGTACTGGGATGGGTGACCTCCTGGGAAGTCCTCGTGTTGCACCCATTTTTTGCCGCTCGGTTCCATGAACGCCCATTTTTACCTGTGCCGCACGCGCTCTCACTGGGAACGTGGGCCCGAAGGTGCCCCCATCGCGGACAGGGCTGGATTTTCGGAATCAACAGAACGCACATATGGCCTTAGCATCGTGCGCAGGCGATAAGCAGGAAATCGAAATAAAGGCGTGACTTAGTTTCCAATGCAAGCCACCTAAAAACGGCCATAACTTTTGATCGGACCGTACGATTTTCGCGCACAATAAAATTTTGGAAAGCTCTCGGAGTTTCCCATCCACGGGCGAACGAGTTGAACCCGTTCGAGCTCGTTTCGCGCCCTCAAATCGCGCATATTCATCCGCGTTGAAAAGTTATCACTGTGTTTTCCTTTCACACATTTCGTCCAGATGGATGTTCCATTGAAGGCTTCGGGAAACACTTCCCGGAATACAGTAAAGTACGCCAGATGATTGCGCGCTCACGCGGCGAAATCGCCGGCACTTCCACATTTCAGAGATCTCGCGTAGAGGCGGCGGCGTGGTGACCCGTCGAACGTCAGGCGTAATAATTTGAGCCTCCAAAATTGCTTAATCTGAATGGAAACTGGGCCCGCAATCCGGAAGATCGCGCGCTAGGGAGCTTGGCTTAAATAAAATGTGTCAGACTATTCCAACGTGTTCGACCAAACCAGCAGTAGAGCACCGGATCCCATCAGAACTCCACAGTTAAGCGTGTTTGGGTGAGAGTAGTACTGGGATGGGTGACCTCTGGGGAAGTCCTCGTGTTGCACCCATATTTTGTCGATCGGCTCCATGAACGCCCATTTTTACCTGCGGTACATGTGCTCTCACTGGGAATGCGAGCCCGAGAGTGCCCCCCCACGCATATTGGGCTGGATTTTCTAAATCAACAGAACGCACACGTGGCCTTAGCATCGTGCGCAAGCGAGGAGCAGGAAATCGAAAGAAAGGCGTGACTTAGTTTCCAATGCAAGCCACCTAAAAACGGCCATAACTTTTGATCGGACCGTCCGATTTTCGCGCACAATACCATTTCGGAAAGCTATCGAAGTTACCCATCCACGAGCGAATGGGTTGAACCCGTTTGAGCTCGTTTCACGCCCTCAGATCGCTCATATTCATCCGCATTGAAAAGTTATCCCAGTGTTTTCCTTTCGCAAGTTTCGTCCTAATGGATGTGCCAGCGAAGGCTTCGGGAAACACTTCCCGGAATACAGTAAAGTGCGCGAGATGACTGCGCGCTCACGCGGCGAAATCGCCGCCACTTCCACATTTCGGAGATCCCGCGTAGAGGCGGCGGCGTGGCGACCCGGCGGTCGTCGGGCGTAAAAATTTTACCCGCCAAAATTGCTTTATCCGAATTGAAACCGGGCCCGCAATCAGGAAGATCGCGCGCCGGGGAGCTTGGCTTAAATAATACGTGACGGACTATTCCAACGTGCGCGACCATACCAGCACTAGAGCACCGGATCCCATCAGAACTCTGCAGTTAAGCGTGCTTGGGCGAGAGTATTACTGGGATGGGTGACCTCCTGGGAAGTCCTCGTGTTGCACACATTTTTTGCCGATCGGCTCCAAGAACGCCCATTTTTACCTGCGACGCACGCACTCTCACTGGGAATGCGGGCCCGAGTGTGCCCCCACGCGGACTGTGCTGGATTTTCGGAATCAACAAAACGCACACGAGGCCTTAGCATCGTGCGCTGGCGATGAGCAGGAAATCGAAAGAAAGACGCGACTTAGTTTCCAATGCAAGCCACCTAAAAATGGCCATAACTTTTGATCGGACTGTCCGATTTTCACGCACAATACCATTTCGGAAAGCTCTCAGAGTTTCCCATCCACGGGCGAACGGGTTGAACCCGTTAGAGCTCGTTTCGCCGCCCTCAGATCGTGCATATTCATCCAAGTTGAAAAGTTATCCCAGTGTTTTCCTTTCGCCGGTTTCGTCCTGATAGATGTGCTAGCGAAGGCTTCGAAAAACACTTACCGGAATACAGTAAAGTGCACGAGATGACGCGCTAACACGGCAAAATCGCCGCCACTTAAACATTTTGGAGATCTCACGTAGAGGCGGCGGCGTGGCGACCTGTTGATCGCAGGGCGTAAAAATTTTAGCCGCCAAAATTGCTTTATCCGAATAGAAAACGGGCCCGCAATCAGGAAGATCGCGCGCCGGGGAGCTTGTCTTAAATAATATGTGCCAGACTATTCCAACGTGTTCGACTATACCAGTACTAGAGCACCGGATCCCATAAGAACTCCGCAGTTAAGCGTGCTTGGGAGAGAGTAGTATTGGGATGGGTGACCTCCTGGGAAGTCCTCGTGTTGCACCCATTTTTTGCGGCTCGGCTCCATGAATGCCCATTTTTACTTGTGGCGCACGCGCTCTCACTGAGAATGCGGGCCCGAGGGTTCCCCCCACGCAGACTGGGCTCAATTTTCGGAATCAACAGAACACACACGTGGCCTTAGTCTCGTGCGCAGGCGATGAACAGGAAATCGAAAGAAAGGCGTGACTTAGTTTCCAAAGTAAGCCACCTAAAAACGGCCATAACTTTTGATCGGAGCATCCGATTTTTGCGCACAATACAGTTTTTGAAAGCTATCGGAGTTTCCCATCCACGGGCGAATGGGTTAAACCTGTTTGAGCTCGTTTCGCACTCTCAGATCGCACATATTCATCTGCGTTGAAAAGTTATCCTAGTGTTTTCCTTTCGCCGGTTTCGTCCTGATGGATGTGCCAGCGAAGGCTTCAGGAAACACTTCCCGGAATACAGTAAAGTGCGCGAGATGACCACGCGCTCACGCGGAGAAATCACAGCCACTTCCACATTTCGGAGATCCCGCGTAGAGACGGCGGCGTGGCGACCCGGCGGTCGCCGGGCGTAAAAATTTGAGCCGCCAAAATTGCTTAATCTGAATGGAAACCGGCCCCGCAATAAGGAAGATCGCGTGCCGGGGAGCTTGGCTTAAATAAAATGTGTCGGACTATTCCAACGTGTGCGTCCATACCAGCACTAGAAAATCGGATCCCATCAGAACTCTGCAATTAAGCGTGCTTGGGAGAGAGTAGTACTGGGATGGGTGACGTCCTGGGAAGTCCTCGTGTTGCACCCATTTTTTGCCGATCGGCTCCATGAAAGCCCATTTTTACCTGCGGCACACACGCTCTCACTGGGAACGCGGGCCCGAGGGTGCCCCCCACGTGGACTGGGCTGGATTTTCGTAATCAACAGAACGCACATGTGGCCTTGGCATCGTGTGCAGGCGATGAGCAGGAAATTGAAAGAAAGGCGTGACTTAGTTTCCAATGCAAGCCACCTAAAAACGGTCATAACTTTTGATCGGACCGTCCGATTTTCGCGCACAATACCATTTCAGAAAGCTCTCGGAGTTTCCCATCCATAGGCGAACGGGTTGAACCCATTCGAGCTCGTTTCATCCCTAAGTTTGTGCATATTCATCCGCATTTAAAAGTTATCCCAGTGTTTTTTTTCGCCCGTTTCGTCCTGATGGATGTGCCAGCGAAGGCTTCGGGAAACACTTCCCGGAATACAGTAAAGTGCGCGATATGACTGCGCGCTCATGCGGCGAAATCGCCGCCACTTCCACATTTCAGAGATCCCCCGTAGAGGTGGAGGCATGGCGACTCATCGGTCGCCGGGCGTAAAAATTTGTGCCGTAAAAATTGCTTAATCTTAATAGAAATCGGGCCCGCAATCTGGAAGATCGCACGCCGGGGAGCTTGGCTTAAATAAAATGTGTCGGACTATTCGAACGCGTGTGACCATACACGCACTAGAGCACCGGATCCCATTAGAACTCCGCAATTAAGCGTGCTTGGGCGAGAGTAATACTAGGATGGGTGACCTCCTGGGAAGTCCTCGTGTTGCACCCATTTTATGCGGCTCGGCTCCATGAATCCCCATTTTTACCTGCAGCGCACGCGCTCTCACTGGGAATGCGGGCCCGAGGGTGCCCCCCACGCGGACTGGGCTGGATTTTCGGAATTAACTGAATGCACACCTGGTCTTAGCATCGTGCGCAGACGATGAGCAGGAAATCGAAAGAAAGGTGTGACTTAATTTCAAAAGCAAGCCACCTAAAAACGGCCATAACTTTTTATCGGACCGTCCGATATTCGCGCACTATACCATTTCGGAAAGCTCTCGGAGTTGCCCATCTACGAGCGAATGTGTTGAACCCGTTCGAGCTCGTTTCGCGCCCTAAGATAGCGCATATTCATCCGCATTAAAAAGTTATCCCAGTGTTTTCTTTTCGCCGGTTTTGTCCTGATGGATGTGCCAGCGATGGATTCGGGAAATACTTCCCGGAATACAGTAAAGTGCGCGAGATGACTGGGCGCTCACCCGGTGAAATCGCAGCCACTTCTTCATTTCGGAGATCCCGCATAGAGGCGGCGGCGTGGCGACCCGGCGGTCGCCAGGCGTAAAATTTTGAGCCGCCAAAATTGCTTAATCTGAATGGAAACCGGGCCCGCAATCAGGAAGATCGCACGCCGGGGAGCTTGGCTTAAATAAAATGTGCCGGGCTTTTCAAACGTGTGGGACCATACCAGTTGAAAGTGAGGGTAAGATCTACCTTTACTCTAGAGGGGGTGAGGGGTGAATAGAGTATTTTAAAATAATTTTGCAAATTAAAAATTAATTGGCAGTGGAAGACTTGATTTAATTTATATGTGTATTGTACTTGCAGTAAATAAAACTAAGTAAACAAGAAACAAAAACACAGCACACAGCAAATAAAACACAAGCAACCAGAAGACACAAGGATCTATAGTGGTTCCCCAATCAACCTTGGTACATCCACTCTTCTACCACCCTAGGTAGGAATCCACTGCAGGAATAGTTGATCAGGTGTCCTGGGCACCAATGAGCTTTTGATAAGGTGCTCAAAAACCAAACCAAATTTTTTGATCAGGTGTCTTGCCACCACTGAGTTTTGACAAGGTCTCAAAAACCAACCACAAAACTTTTGAAGGGAGTTTTGAGTAACCCTTTTATAGCAGAATAAAAGAAAAAGAAAGAGTTGATATTATTCTCTGTCAACAATCTAAGAGAAGACTAGTGGATTGAAGTTGTCAAAGCTCCCCCTGAGATTTGCAGTTGTTCAGGAAGAGAAGCTTTGCACATGATAGACCATCAAAATAATTGAGATCACCAGCAAAGAATGATTTCAGCAAAGAATGAAATGTTTTGTGTTTGGAGTCTTGATTGATGAAGCCTTAAAAAACTTGAATCAGAAATGAGAAACTGTAATCCTGTAGTTCTTTTGTGTCTCACAGATCTCAGATGTTGTTCTTAGTTTTTCTCTTGTTGTCTGTTATTCTATATTGATCATCTCTGTCTCTATTGTCTAAAAGAGATATATTGAAATCCAATCTTCTAGATAGTCGTTAGCCAGTCATAAATGACTTCCTTAATTGATATTTGTCTTTGGAGGAAAGTCCTAAGTGACATCCTCCTTTAGTCTCCTTTAAACTTGCTCCAGATTAATTAAAACGGCTAAAAAATCTTTTGCATTAACTGCTGGATATGAATCAATTTGAATTCCATAACTGACTGAATTTGAAAACCTGAAATCATCGATCTCTCCATAAAATCATCGATCTGATCTCTACTACCGTCGACCTGAGCTCAGAGACTGGAACTTGAATTGAAACAGAGATCGTCAATCTGAGCTCAACTATCGTCGATCTAAGCTCAGAGATCTGGATTTTGGCTAGAGACAGAAACGTCGATCTGAGCTCGGAGATCGTCGAACCGAGTTCGAAGACTCGTTGAACTGAGCTCAGAGATAGTCGAACTGAGTTCGACGCCTCGTCGATCTGAGCTCGACGATAATTTCCTTAGTCTTCTGCACTTGTAATCTGAACTAGAAGGTCTTGGGGGCAGCTTTCAAACCTAAGTTCTAAGCCTTAGACCTATTCTAGTTGACCTTTAAAACTATACAATGAGGTTAAGACATATTCCTAAGGACATAGTGATCCTTACCAAAATCAGTAATAGGGTGTTCCAACAATCTCCCCCTATTTGGATTAGGATTACTATTTACATGACATATAGGAAATAACAAGCATACAAGAAGAAACAAAAGAAAATCATTGTAGAATAATGAAGTCCAGCATTGCAGAAGCAAATGAATAATCACAGCAGATTGTCAAAGAGAGATATATATTATTCAGCTTACACAATCAGTCCTTTTCTTCTCTCTTTTTGAATAAGATTTATCTGGTGGGATCTTGAGCTTCCTTCTTGGATCTTCTGTCATCAGCAGCACCTAGGGAGGTTTGAGATTTGGGTTGGGAACAACTTCCTCTGGGTGCAGCTTCAAGTAACTCTCTGGATCAAAGAATTTTCTTGAGGAGTATCTCTCAAATTCTTTCTTTCTTTGCTCAGATAAAGTAGTGATGTTTGAGGTATCTCTCCCTTGTTCTCTTGCCTTCTTTATTTGATCTAAAGCAGCTAATTCTTTCATCCTTGCTGTCCAAGAGAGAGGATTGTTCTCTGGATCTTCAAAGGGAACATGAGGTTCATATCTATTGATTGTATCAGCAGGAGGAGCTCTTGAAGTAATAATTTCTTTAAGCTTGTAAGGTAAAGGACCAAAAGTTGAATCAATGGGGCCTTGTCCTTCCCTGTGATAAGGATGTTGTCTTGATTGTCCTCTGGAATAAACTTTATATCCTCTTTGATTTCCTTTATATTGACCTCTTCTAGATTGGTAGCCTCTTTGTTGATATCCTCTCGATTGTGATCTATCTTGAGTCTGAGAGGAACTTTGAGTTGCAGCATAAGAGGTTTGTGAAGCAGAACTTCCACCAGTTCCTACATCTGGAGAGGGAGGAGGAGGAGGATTATGGTGAGATGTCCCTTTGTCATACTTCCTCCTCTTCTTCATGGCCTTCAGCTGGTTCCTTGAGAATTGCATCCATGGTTCAGTTATTGGGCAGTCATGCAGAATATAATAAGAAATATCATTATCATTTTTCACTTTCTCTAGAGGGACTCTCTTCAAGGCTTTGCTTCTGGCTTTCCTCTTCCTTGCAATGTGAAAGTGAAGGGATAGATACTACTCTAGAGGGGGGGGGGGGGTGAATAGAGTTATCAAATCTTGCACTAGACAAAACTTAATGGTCTACCCAACTCCCTTGGAGTGAATTGCGGAATTAAAAGATTATAGATATAAAATTAACCCTAAAGCCTAACACAAGTGTTGTGCACAAACACAAGCTAACTGTAATTACAGTTAAGGCTTGGAAATCCTAATCAGCAACTAGCAACCTAGTTATATCTAATCACAGCCATAATGCAGGAATTAAACAAGGCAATACAAACGACACAAGGAATTTATAGTGGTTCCCCAAACAACTTGGGTACGTCCACTCTTCTACCAACAAGGTAGGAATCCACTCAGGTTTTTGATCAGGTGCCCTGCCACCAACAGGATCTGCTTCAGGTAGATCCAAAAACCCTTTAGACTTTTGATCAGGTGTCTAAAAACCGAACACAGGTTTTTGATCAGGTGCCCTGCCACCAAGGGATACTTTTGAAGGGAGTAATAACCCTGTACAGGAGGGGAAGAAGGTTAAGATGTCTTCTCTATTTTACAATAGACTAGAGAAGCACAAAGACTTGCACTGAGCTAGAAAGCTCTAAAGAATCAAGGCTCCCCCTGGCTCAAAGATGTGCAGGTGAAGTCTTGCTTCAGTACAGAAAACTCTTCAGAAAGCTCTAAAGGAAAAACTACAAGAAGATAATAAATAATAAAATTAGAGATCTTCAAGCAGCTGTCTTCTTCTTTTTCTTCTTCAAAAGAACTCTGAGTTTGAATCTTCTTGGAAGCAGGAGAACTCAGGTTGAAGAAGAGTAGAGGAGCTTAACACTTCTCAGATGGATGGAAATTGCTGAGAGCAGAAAACTTGATCTTTTTGAAGGCTTGAATGAATAACTAGTTAGCTAGCTGCAATCCTTCTTCAAAGGATCCTTTTTATAGCAGCAACAAGCAACAGCTCTCTTCAATTTGAATTACTTGTCTTCTTCTGAAACTTGAGACCTGGGCTGTAAATATCAAGAAGACAAAACAATCTCTGCAGCAGAAACATTCTATAAAAGGTATAAACCTTTTTCTACAAAGGTGTAGGAAGCAATCTGATAATAAAGTACTAAATAAAGTCACATCAGAAACGAACTCTTTATAGCAGAAGAAAGACTTTTCAGTCTAACGGCTATAAAGGACTGACAGCAGATAAAGTAAAATACAATGTCAGCTAATAAGACAAACAACTTTATCTGAAAAGATTTGACTCAGGCAAAAGGGATGGAGCAGATATTGCCTGGAAATATTATCATAAAACAGCTAAAATGATATGCCAGATAATGTATTAATTATAATAAATAAATACAAAAAAATAAAAGGCAGACAGAAAACGTCGAACGACCTTCGGAGATCGTCGACCGACGCACGGAGATCGTCGAACTATCGGACAGATAGTCGAACGATCCAGATAGTCGAACTATCACAGAAGATAGTCGAACTATCACAGCAGATAGTCGAACTATCAGAAGATAGTCGAGCTATCAGATAGTCGACCTATCAACAGATAGTCGAACTATCAAGGCAAAACAGATAGTCGAACTATCAACAGATAGTCGAGCTATCAGATAGTCGACCTATCAACAGATAGTCAAACTATCAAAGCGAAACAGATAGTCGAACTATCAACAGATAGTCGAACTATCAAAAACAAACAGATAGTCGACCTATTAACAGATAGTCGAACTATCAGATAGTCGAACTATCAAAGCAGATAGTCGAACTACCAAGCGAGAACAGATAGTCGACCTATCAACAGATAGTTGAACTATCAACGCAGAACAGATAGTCGAACTATCAACAGATAGTCGAACTACCCAACAACGACAGATAGTCGAACTATCAACAGATAGTCGAACTATCAGATAGTCGACCTATCCAAGCAGATAGTCGAACTATCAAAGCACACAGATAGTCGAACTATCAACCGATAGTCGAACTATCCTCGTAGACTGAAAGTCGAACAACTGATAGACGATCATCGAACAGTCAGTCGACGATAGTCGAGCGGCGTTCGACGATAGTCGAACGAACAAACTACTTAACCAAATTTTTCATCTGGAAAAGCGAGGACTCTACAGCTAGACCACTAACCATTGACCATAGATATTTCTTGGGTCAAGGGACAAAAGGAGAAGACTAAACTCAAATCAAACTAGGGTACCAACACAATGGTTGCATAGGAGTCATCAGAATCAGTTCTAAATTTATCACTGTCTGAGCTTTGAGGATTGTCATACATCTCATCAACCCTTTTAATATATTCTTTATATTGTTTAGATTGTTCAGTTGAAGCAGCAGCAACAGCAGTAACAGAAGCAGTGAAAGAAGCTGGAGCAAAAGCAGAAGTAGAAGTAGCAACAGAAATAGTACTAACAACAGAAACAAAAACACTAACAGCTGGAGCAGCAAAAACATCAGAAACATTAATAACAGCAGTAGCAGATTCTGAAACAAAAGCTGGAACAGTAGGCTCAATAACAATAATAGCAGGCTCTGAATCATTAGCCTCTATCTTCATCAAATAATTAGCAATATCAAAACTAACTTCATCGGCAGCAACATCAACACACATAATATCAGTAAAAGTAACAATTTCCACAGCCTTGATAGAATTAATATAAGATGATATCAAGCTGGGATCACAACTGGAAATAGGCACAATGGCCTTAGTAAGATCTTCAACTGCTTGAGCTGGAAGATATCTGCTATGGAGAGCATCAAATTCTGAAAGCAGTGACCTAAAGTCAACTGAATTGATGGATAGAACTGGAGCTGGGGCTTGAGCAACTGGCATTTCTTCTACTGGAGCAGGCAGCATCACTTCTTCATTTAGCATCTCCCCCTGCCTGGATTAAGTGTTAACTGGATCAAGGCACCCCAAAGAAGGGCTTGCCTGAGAAGGATGGAAAGAAGAAAGCCTACCAGATAACTCATTGATTGATTGAAGAAGTGGAGCCATGGAGGTCTCCAGCAAGAGTGCGAGCCTGGGAGCTAACATCTCATAAAGCTTATCTGCAAGGGCTGGAAGATATACTTGCTCAAGGGATGCTTGAGTAGAGGTAGAAGAGAATGTTACAGAAGTTAATGGAGTTGGTGGAGCTACAGGTATGTTGAGAGATAATGTGGATGGCAGTGGGATGGATGGTTGAGAAATGGGAATGGTGGTGAGGGATGTCACTGGAATGGAAATAGATGGGGTGAAGGATGGCTGAGCAAGAATATCTTGAAGCAATTGTTGGTAAGAAGTAGAAGATGATGGGGGCTCAAGAGGTGATGAATGAGAATCATCCATGAAGGAATCATCTAACAGAATAAAAGATGGAAGATGGATGGATTAATCAATGTCAAGAGGTGGATAATAATGTAGAGGATTGAATTGCTCTTGATGAGTGGCTGGTAGTGGTGAAGAGATAGATGGAGATGGAGTTGAGATGGGATATGAAATAGTGATGGGGGATGAAATTGAAAAGGTGATGACGGATGTCGGGATAGATGAAGAAACAATAGGTGGAGATGGTGGAGATAGGAGGAGGAAGGCAATTCTTCTAAGGGGGCAGTTGCCTGAGGGGAAGTGACTTGTATAGTCCTTGTGCCTAAAGTTGAGGTAACTGTTGGACCCCTGCTGGGTTTGGCAATTGGCCTGTCCCACTTTCCAAAGAGAGCACAGGAGAGTCTCTTGGAGGCATTGATGTGCATACCACTGGAAACAAGCAGTTGGGGGCATCTGTTATGCAGAAATAGGCCTAATATCCTCCCAAAATTAACAAGATTCTTGTTAATCTTCTTCTTAATTAAATCAAAGAATATTTCTCCCTAATTCAAATGTTTCTTATCAATTAAGGCACCCATCAAACAGAATTGATACCTTGATATAGTATCATGAGCAGAATGCTTTGCTAACAGTACCTTTCCCACAACATCAGCTAAAAATCTGTACTCCACTGACAGATTTTTCTTAAGCAACTTATTAGGGTTTGCTGCTTAGTGAGCCATTCTATCCAACATAGAAGAAAATTCCTCTCTAGACAATTCTACTGAATCATGTCCAGTACTCAATTGGAAAACTTCTGCTATAAGTGCAGGAGTTAGGGATACCTGTGTTTCTGATATTGTTCCAATCATTGTGTTTTGATCTAAGTTGTGTGCTGTATACACCCATTCCTTAATCTCATCTGCAGCCAATTTCATCCTTGTAGACATGATAGGAACCAACTGTTGTTCCTTGAACAGTTCCAAGAAAACCTTGAAGATTTGATCACAGCCTTCGAATGAATCCATGTCGATGTCGAAGCCGATGTCAAACTTCATTGCTGCTTAGACTACAACAGAAGCAGCTATGTTTTTCCTGCAAAAATGAACAAACAAGAACGAGTGCAGAAAAGGTTTGGAGGGAAAGAAAGCTCTGTAGAAAGTATGAATGCGCAAAAGAGAATGACGGCCGAAAAAGGAATTTTATATTAGGGTTCGACTCTGAAAAGGAAAGATCGTGAACTTCGTTCGACGATCTGGGCTCCTAAAGGAATCTTAAAGGTCTTCAACATCGTCGATCTCCGTTCGACGATATTGGAGAGCGTCGAGCTCCAATCGACGATCTTTGACCGGAAAGTGATAGCCTAGCACTATCTGGAAAACGCTAAACTCCGGTCGATGATTTCTTAGAACGTCGATCTCCGTTCGACGATCTTTGGGAAAAATGTCGAGCGCAGTTCAGAGATCAGAAACAACCTATAGACACTAGAAAAATCAAGTTTTTAGCCTAATCTTTGTCAATTTTAAGGTTTTAAAATCTTGAATCTTAATTTAGGCTTCCTCCATCTAAAAATTCCTAACTGATTCAGGAAGAATGTGTGTTTCTTTTCATCCAAGGGTTTGGTGAAAATATCTCCCCTTTGCAAATCAGGTTGGATATATTGAAGTTCTATTTTATTTTTCTCAACATTATCTCTTAAAAAGTGATGCCTAATCTCTATATGTTTTGTCCTACTATGGAGGACTGGATTTTAGGCTATAAAAATAGCACTGGTGTTATCACAAAATATTTTTGACTTATCTAAGTTGTAACCATAGTCTAGGAGCTGATTTTAAATCCACAATATCTGTGAGCAACAACTACCTGCTGTCATGTATTCAGCTTTAGCAGTTGATGTGGACACATATGTTTGTTTCTAATAAAACCAGGAGACAAGTCTGTCACCAAGAAACTGACAAGTTCCACTGGTGCTTTTCCTGTCTACTCTACATCCAGCATAATCAGCATCTGAAAATCTAGTTAATTCAAATCCTGAATCTTTTGGATACCAGAGACCTAGATTTGGACAACTTTTCACATACCTAAGAATCCTTTTTACTAATATTAGGTGTGACTCTCTAGGGCTTACTTGGAATCTAGCACAGATGCATGTAGCAAACATTATGTCAGGTCTACTAGCTGTAAGGTACAATAAAGAGCCAATCATTGCTCTATATGTTGTCTGATCAACAGGTTTCCCATGTTCATCAGTATCTAATACAACATTAGTAGGCATAGGTGTTTTCATACATGATGCTTCAGACATACAAAATTTCTTAACCAACTCTTTTTAATACTTGGTTTGAGAAATGAATATGCCATCAGCATGCTGTTTGACTTGCAATCCTAGAAAGAAGGAAAGCTCACCCATGCTACTCATTTCAAATTTTAAATGCATTAGTTTAGAGAACTTTTTGCACAAATTTGAATTAGTAGATCCAAAGATAATGTCATATACATAAATCTGCACTAGTATGGTATTGGACTTATGAGTTCTTATTAAAAGAGTTTGGTCTACTCTACCCCTTATAAAATCATTTTTCAAAAGAAAGCATGCTAAGGTCTCATACCATGCTCTAGGAGCTTGCTTGAGACCATATAATGCTTTATGCAATTTAAAAACATAATCAGGATGAGTTGGAGAGATAAAACCTGGGGGTTGTCTAACATAGACTTCTTCCTTGATATCTCCATTGAGAAATGCACTCTTTACATCCATTTGATAGACCGTGAATCCCTTGTGAGCTGCATAAGCTAGAAATATTCTTATGGCCTCCAACCTTACAACTGGTGCAAAGGTCTGGTCAAAATCTATTCCTTCTTCTTGTTAGTATCCTTGTGCAACTAGCCTTGTCTTGTTCCTTACAATAATTCCTTGATCATCCAGTTTATTCCTGAACACCCATTTTATTCCAACAATGGAGTGATCCTTTGTCCTTGGCACTAGCTTCCAAACTTTTTCCTTTCAAATTGATGTAACTCCTCTTACATTGCAATGATCCAGTGTGGATCTTGTTCTGCATCTTGTATGGATTGAGGCTCAATTTGAGATAGAAAGTAGGTGTGCATTAGATTTTGGTTGACCTGATTTCTTGTTTGCACACCTGCTGAGATGTCTCCAATCACTTGAGAGATTGGATGATCTCTTGATGTTACTAAATCAACAGGGAGTGTTGATTGTTCACTAACCTGTGTTGGTTGTTTCATCTTGTGGAACAACAACTGGCTCTTCAATGTGGTTCTCACCAAGATGTTGAGTGTCCTCTTCATCTTCACTACTTTCACCTCTTTGTTGGATATGTGAATGTATTGTATCCTTTTCTATAATGTGTAACCTGTCCAAATTTTCTGAAAGAGAATGTACCTGCAAAGGTTCTATGGTAGAAGTATTCTTCTCCTTATAAGACATGTTAGTTTCATCAAAAGATACATGTACAGATTCTTCAATTTTAAGAGAAGATTTGTTATACACCATATAAGCTTTACTGATCATGGAGTATCCCAGAAACACTCCTTCATCAGCTTTGGCTTGAAATTTTGCTATGTATTTCTTGTCGTTATTGTGTATGTAACAAATACAACAAAAATTTTTGAAATAATCTACTTTAGGTTTCTTCCCTTTGAGTAATTCATAGGGAGTCTTGCCCTTCAGTTTATGTATCAAACTTCTATTCAGCATATAGTTTGAGGTGCTCACTGCCTCTGCTCAAAAGGATAGAGTAAGGTGAGCATCTGTCAATAATTTAGTAGAAGATTCAATAAGGGTTCTATTTTTCCTTTCAGCTATCCCATTTTGTTGAGGAGTTCTAGGAGCTGAGAAAGTGTGTCTGATCCCTTCACTCTGACAGAACTCTTGCATAAGAAGAGAATCAAACTCTGTCCCATGATCACTTTTGATCAGGGCAATGTGAGTATTGAACTCAATCAGTATGCATTTGAGAAACTCTGTCAAACACTTAAAGTTATCAGACTTCTTCCTCAGAAAGAACAACCATGTGAATCTAGAGAAGTTATCTACAACTACTAAAGTGTAAGATTTCTCTCCCAGGCTTTGTACAGTAATGGGTCCAAAAAGATCCATGTGTAATAGATATAAGATCTTAGGTGAATCACTCTTATTAAGTGACTTAGAACTATTTTTAGTTTGCTTGCCTAATTGACAAGCCCTGCAAAGTCCTTCCTTCTTGTAGGGGCCAGAAGGTAGTCCTCTAACAAGGTTGTCTTTGGATAGCCTAGTAATGGTTCTAAGGTTTATATGACCTAATCTCTTATGCCATAGTTCATTTGGTTTACTAACAGAGTTGAACAAGCAAATATCTACCTTAGTTGACTGAAAATCTACAAGATAGATGTTACCTTTCCTTTTACCTGTCAACACAGTTGTGTTGTCCTCTGATTTGATTTTTCATGAGGATTTGTTGAATGTCACTTGGTAGCCTTCATCACACAATTGACTGATGCTGATTAAATTGTGCTTCAGTCCTTCCACATAGGCAACCTTCTTGAATGTGACTGACCCTATTTGGACTGCACCATATCCCTTGGTCTGTCCAAAGTTTGAGTCTCCAAATATGACTTTGGGTCCAAGCTTGGCTTTGAAGGATGTAAGATTCTCCTTGCTTCCTGTCATGTGCTTTGAGCACCCACTATCCAGATACCATTGCTGGTTCATTGTTGGATAGGTCTTCACCTGCATATATCACAATTTATTTGTTTTAGACCCAGTTTACCTTGGGCCTAGGTTGATAACCTTTAAATTCTGAAATAAAAGACATCACTGGTTGACTCTTATAGCCTTTAGGATGATATCTCCTAGGAGGTATTATCAATTCAGCATAAGGGTTGAAGCCTTGGGATGTGGGACCTCTAGAATTGAATTTTTATTTACCCTTAAAAACTTGTTCAAAGCTCTGATCTCTGTTCGATGATCTCTGAGCTGAGTTCGACGATCTTGGGTCAGATCGTCGAGCTCTGTTCAAAGAACGACTTTGCTAGAGTTCAGAGTTCAGCGATCGTCGACCTGAGTTCGACAATTCAGCTTGAGATCGCTGAGCTCCGTTCGGTGATCGTCGAGCTCTGTTCGACGTTTTCCGTTGAACCTTGATTTTCTTAGGAAAATCAGAATTCTTCCTAGCTACCTCTACAAATCCCTTTCCTTTATCTGAGATAAATTTAATTGGGGTTGTTAATACTATAGGTTGGCTGGATGAAGCTCTAAGACCCTTTTCTTTCGATTCAAAACTCGAGATCTTATGCCCAGAACCGCCGCTTTGCGGTGACACCTTCGCACCCGGGAAGGTCGTCACTACAACGGGCCGATTCTGTTGGTCTTTTTGATCACAATAAAGTAGCAAGTAGTAAAGAAAGATAAATGCAGTCCACAATAATAAATCACATATAAATAAACTCCATGAAGAAAGCGTCCACAGTATAACATCAGAGTAAAAACAGAGTACTGAAAGGAAAAGGACTTAAGCCCGGTACAACAACACCTCATTACATGGTCACTCATACGGAAGCTGAAAAAAAAACTGCTACTAAGGAACAGAACTCACGATCCCGGCTGTCTGAACTCCTGAGCTAGACTGTCCTGTCTCCAAGCACACCGGCCTCCTGGGCTGCTCCTCCGGGCTGGGCTCTACGGTTCCCTAAAATGATGTGGTCCGAAAACCGTTAGTCTATAAGACTAAGCCCTATCATCCCCCACCCCTTCCCCCATGCCCTAAGGCACCGAGCGGAGAGGAAGAAAGGGGAGGACATGAAGGTGGAGAGTAGACAAAAGCAGATGACGGTGGACCTAACTAGTAAGTTATAACGGGTGAACAATATAAGTGTTGTAATAGGTAAAACATAAAGGTAAGTAAATAAGAAATTAAACCTTCACTTATGTGAGTACACATAAGCCAAGGGATCTTTTATAAGGCTCCCATCGTATAAATGTCCCATTC
The DNA here is from genome assembly GCA_039513925.1 of Platanthera zijinensis. Classification (NCBI taxonomy): domain Eukaryota; kingdom Viridiplantae; phylum Streptophyta; class Magnoliopsida; order Asparagales; family Orchidaceae; genus Platanthera; species Platanthera zijinensis. The sequence continues at coordinate 55,729,750 of CM077098.1, forward strand.
CACTTTATACGTTGGGGTGTTAGTTATCACAAGCATTATATAAATATTTAAAATGACCTTAATCTATAAAACTTGCCCACACAAGCTTATAGACCAAGGGATCGTTTTGCAGGTCCTAATGTATAAGCGTCCAATTCCACTTATACATTAGGTGTCAAGGTTCTTATGAATGATTATGTATGCAACTATATGTTGGGTTAATGATGTTCATGCAGTGCAACTCACGCACCCAACTTTGTGTACACAAACCTTAGTTCCCCCTTTCAGAGCCGTTACCTCCTAGGATTCCTCCGTAGTGGCAGACAAAAGCAGTGGGTTGGGCCTCGCCCACCTCAAAACCAGTATTTGCACTACCGGTCTGACCTATCGTACGCCCTCAATGCCTGGTGCACGAGACGGACTCCCGCGTACTCTTGCCGACTGGACCGCCAGACTTAAGGTTGGCGAAGTGCTAGCCACCTTGCCGAGTCAACGCTATTGGTGTCGGTGCAACGAACTCCCCAATATCGAAGACCCACCACCTTAAAGTTTCCTATTTATGCACATGCAACATTTAATATAAGAAGTCAAGAGTAAAGCTCCCGGACCAAACCGTCCGTCTCAACCACAAACCGAGACTAAGCTCCCCGGACTAAACCGTCCGGCTCAATTCCAAACCTCCTCCCTTTGAGCACCGCGGGATGGCGACCCTTTGAATACCTCGGGACAACTTAACCTTTTACAAATGTCTATCCTACTAGTGTGTGAAGTATAAACCTATTTCAACTAATTACTCTTTCGATTTATTTAAGATTTACGTTAGCCCAGGACTGCCTCCGAATTATGCCCCGTGAAGGGTTCTCAATAGGCACAAGGAACTACGATGGTATGACAGACCAAAGTTCCCTTCGCAAGGCACTTCATAATATTGGTTAATTTTCTCTTACCCGTTCCCTTCTCATATTACATTAAACTAAAACAAGGGTAGCTTGACACTTCACTCTCACAGGAACGACGATCTTTCGTCGAATCCGTGCTCCTTCTACCACAACCACTCACTTCTCGTCACTCCTTAGAACCTTCTATGACAACCTATCTAAATCCATCCCAATAGGCACATTGAGAAACTCCAACATTGCCCTAAGTCGTCTCCAAATGCGATCTTTTACGAAAACGCTAAATGCGGACCACCCTACACTATATGATGACCATGATAGGATGTCCTTTGTGTTTTCATCCAAATGACCTAAGCTATTTACTGGGGTCCTATCATGTCATAAATGAATCAATTCCAAGTTATGATAATTTTCTCAATTAATCTATTAATTAATTAATTTTCCTGAAAATCCAAGATCTACCAATTTGAACATGAAGTATACTTTTCAGCTATGTAAAAATCTTTATAAATTTAGGATAAATACTATTACCTCTAAAAAAATGACATGTCCAAGGTTTGGAAATTTTCTCTAAGGTCTAGGGGCCTTAAAGCTATTTTTGTAATATCTTGTACCTTTCAAAATTTGTGAATCAACTATATAAATATGACTTCCAAAAATTATGAATCAATTATGTAAGACTTCTACTGGCTTGTAAATAATATTAGCCAAAATTTCATAATTTAATACTGAGAATTGAAGTCTATAAAAATTAATTACAAATATTTTAAATAAACATGCTTATGAAACAAGTATTGAAAATATAACTTCAAAATTCATAAATAAATTTCTACTAGCATATAATGGCCTAAAAAATCTTATTTCCTAAATCACATAATTTTTCAAGTGGTATAACAACAATAATTAAATTAATTCCCTAAAGCTCCTTTTTAAAAACATTAATGAATAAAGTACTAAATTTATCCCACTAAAATTATATAAAAATCCAGGAACATCCATTCTAACCTAAAGACCTCACTTCCAAGATTTTATGAGATTTCAATAATTAAAAAGATCCTAAATAATTAAATCTTAAATTAGGGCTTCAACCACATTTACAAATGAAGTATTAGGTATTATCATCATAAAATTCCAGTAAAAATACATAAGGGTCCTATCTACCCTAGATTTACTCTACCCAAGTTTCACAGCTTTTAGATGACATTAAATTACTGTTTTGACCTAAAAGCCCTTCTACCCTAAAACTAGGGTTTTGCTTTTGAGGAACCTACTTACCTCTAACTCTTTTAAATTCCAACCAGAGGGTTAAATACTCATTAACTACCCCTCCACCAAATATCAAGGCCATTCAAGGGCATTTGCCCCTATGTATTTCGCAACCCTCAAAATCCTTTCCTTAGGGTTTGGGCTTGGGTCCTAGGATAAACCAACCCTAAACCCTCCCATCTTCCCCAAGGGGGTTCTTAGGATAATTCAAAACTAGTGGTAGACATCTCAACCTCTGATGAGGTGAGTTAACCTCTCAATCTCCAAAGAGCATTTTTCCCAAAACACCCTTCACTAGGTCAAAACTAGGGTTTACTAAATTCCTATTCAAAACTCATCCAAATGAGCTGAATTTTGGGTTACATCTAGATATAAATACCAGGGACCACTCACCAAGACTTGGGAGGGTATGGAGGTCATTTGGTCCACAAAATCTCTAACCCTAGCTTTTCCCAATTTAGGACAAAATACCTAAGTAACTCAACACCAAATTTACACAAATTTGGACAGCCCCTAAATAACAATAATATTGACTTCTTGTCCAAATTTCAAGTCATTTGGATAGAGAGATAAGGGTGGGCACCCTCTTGAATTCCTAGGGCACAATTCCCACGGTAGGGCTAGGGTTTGGTCAAACCCTACCCAAACCTTATCTGAATGTGCTCAATATTTATACAGAGTTATATATTATTGCTAGGGACCCCTCACCAAAATTTGGGAGGGTATGATGGTCATTTGACCCCTTAATTCCCTAACCCTAGCTTTTCTAGGTTTAGGGAAAATCCCTAGGTTAAAATACTCTAAATGCCCTCCAATTCTTACAGGAGCTATTTTTAGATGATATTAAGCTCCAGTCCAAAATTCAAAGCATTTGAACCAAGGGTTAGGTGTGGGGAATTATTTGAAACTCTGTCCTACATATAGGACCTACCCTAGTAAAACGACCCTACAGGTCTAGATTCTCAACCAATTTTTCATCACAACATATCAAACTGTAGGTATTCCAAAGGCATACAATTTTTATATTATAAACTTTTTCATGAGATCCCCAGAAGGGGCCTAAAAATCAACATGTTGTAAACTGTTAAAAAAATGAATTAATAAAACAATAATTCGTGTATTTTAAGTCTTGCACGCATCTTGAAGCAATCCTAGGGCAGCTGTACTTCGTCTTCTACAAGTGGCCTGAACCAGAACCGTGGGAAGTGATTATCACGGGCCTTTTCCCGGCCACTAGGGGCGGCGCCACCACCGGGAAACAACTCCTACATGTTCCCGGTGGTGGGGGCTAGCCTTGCCGACGGCTAGGGCGGCCGGAGGTGGCGGCGCCGCCCTACCTGAGCCCACCCAAAAGCCATGAAAAAGGCAAAAAAATTCTTGTTTTGGTTCCCTCCGACAAGCTACTTGAGCCCGACCTCTACTCTAATGATTCTAGGATCTAAACATAAGAGAAAGAGAGGGGGAGGACCTGAGTTCGGGCATGAATGCGGTTGAACGGCGGGATGCCATGGTGGTGGCGGTGGTGGTGTTTCTCTCCTTGGTAGCTCCGACAAGCCTCTCTCCCTCCTGCTATGGTTTCGAAACTGGTCGCCCCTCTCTCCTAAATGAGTATATAAAGAGGAGAGGGGGAGAGGGGGCAGGTTTTCTTCAAGAGACAAAGCACCTCTTCATAGTGGGGGGGGGGGGGGGTGGTTAGAGGAGAGAGAGTGAAAACTCATCTTGATGGCCGGGAAAAGGGTGGAAGGAAGAGGTGTCAACCTCTAGGTGGCTGTGGGCCCCTCTTTGGCCGAGCCCCATGCCTCCCCACTCTCTAAAACCACCACTTCACTTCCACCACCTTTTCTCTCTCCTATATTTAGCTTATTTCTCACTTCTTTCTCTCTCCTAGTCACCCTCACGATTTCTCTTCCCCTAGAAGCCTAAAGGCAACCCATAAAATGAATATTAAATCCTTAAATGCCATATGAGAGGGGGGCTCACCATTCTACCATGAAAATACCTTTTATTCTCACTTTCTCTCTCCTAGTCAACATGTTGGCTAGCCTAGGGTTTAGGGTTGACTTGGTCAATTTGACCTTCGGAGTCAACATCAATAGACCCCTAGGGACCCATTGACCTCCTCTAAGGCCTAGGTATGGTTAGGTAGGGTAGACTTGGCATAATGAGGGTGAGTTGACCCAAGGCAGGGTTTGTTTGGCCTAACTAGGGCTTAAGTTGACTTGGGTCAACTTAGCCACTAGGTTTGCACCCAATGGGTCCTTGGTGACCCATTGATCTCCTATTAGGTCTAGGAATGCCTTGGAGTCAGATTGAACCCACTAGGCCACAAAAAATCAGGGTTTTAAGATTTTACTATTTGCAGCCCAAGTGAGTCTCAACTAGTTAGTTGAGTCACTTGACCTCCTAGGTTCAACCTAGGACTTGTTATGACCTAGGCATGTTCAAGTCACTCCTAGGGGGGGTCTAATTTTGAAAATGGGATGTTACAGAAGCACCCAAGCCCAGTGTACTGTTAAGTCTTGAGTTCACTGTTCTTGTGATGTCCATCAGTCTGATGCTTCTCCCATTAAGGGATTCTTCAAATTTCTTTGCCTGAGATAGTTAACTTTTCAGTGAAGCTATCTCCTCCCTACAACATTCTAACTCCTCAGAGAGTTTGAGGTTATCTGATTTTAAAGTGCTATGTTCAGATAGTTGATTTCTGAGAGAGATAATCTCCTTCTCAGACTTGAGTAGGTCAAAATATAGTGCCTTAAATTCAAATATAAAGTCCTCTGAATTGAAATCAAAGGAATCTATTACCTGATCTTCTTCAGCTTCATGTTAAAATTCAGATTCTGACTCTTGTTCTGCATCATAATTATGTTGAGAGGCATTGATAGCCATCATAAATAATTCCTTCTCTTGAGCATCATCTTCATCATCACTTGAGGTTGATGAAGCCTCTGATTCCTCTTCAGTCTCACTCCAGGTTTCAGCTACAAATCCTTTCCTGGCGTGTTTGTTCTTGCTGGAGGAGGATTTGCCATTGTTGTTTCTCCTGAAATCTTTGTCTCTTCTCCTATCTTTCTTGTCCTTATTTTGATTTTCTAGACATTCAGGCACAATGAGGCCTGGTTTCCTGCATCCAAAACAAATAATTTCTTTTTTACTAGACTTGTCATACCTTGGCTTTTTATGGCCTCTAGATGACCTTTTCCTGAAGTCTTTTCTAGCCATCTTGTAAAATATTTTGGCTAGTAGACTCATTAACTCTTCATTGCCTGTGACCTTGTCTTCAGGCTGTTCTTCTGTAGCTTTGAAAGCAATTGTCTTCTCCTTCCTTATTGCTGGAGAAGCTGTCTTTTGCTCTTCCTCTCTATTTTTGATGAGCAGCTCATAAGACTTGAGCTTGCCCAATAGAGCTTCAGTGGTGATCTCATTTAGGCTTCTGGCATCCTTGATTGGCCAGATCGTTAAGTCCCAAGTACTGGGGAAGCATATTAGGATCTTATCATTGAGTTCAGTAAATGAGATCTCCTTGTCCAAAGTATTTAGTTCACTAGCAATTAGACTGAGTCTATTATAAATGTCAGCAACTGACTCAGTTTCTTCCTTCTTTAAATTCTCATACTGGGTTATGATATGGGATCTTCTGTCCTTTCTTTCATCAGCTGATGCTGACACAATCTCAGATAGCTTGTCCCATATTTCTTTTACTGAGTTGCATTCAGCCACTTTTTGAAATATCTAATCAGACATAGTTTGAGCCAATATGTTCATTGCCTTAGCATCAACAACTTTCCACTTTTTGATTTCTGCATCTGTTCCTGAAGGGGGTGGAACAACACTTGTACTTGTATTTTTTAGGGGTCTTGGACACACTATCAAAATAGAATTGTAGATGTCCTCATCAATAGAATTCATATATAATCTTATCCTTGCCTTCCAAAGTGCAAACTTATGAAGATTGCACACTGGAGGTCTGGTGCTAGCATAATCTTTGTTCTGTGCCATGGTTTTATATGAAAATAAATATAATAAAAGTAATAACCCTCTATTAAAGATTGATCTTATCAGAGATCTTTTGGTTCAGGTGTTAGCCTGTAGGAACAACCAATCTGATGAAGATTTAGTTGTTGAATAACCAACCTTCCTCTGATACCAATTGAAAGTGAGGGTAAGATCTACCTTTACTCTAGAGGGGGGGGTGAATAGAGTATTTTAAAATAATTTTGCAAATTAAAAATTAATTGGCAGTGGAAGACTTGATTTAATTTATATGTGTATTGTGCTTGTAGTAAATAAAACTAAGTAAACAAGAAACAAAAACACAACACACAGTAAATAAAACACAGGTAACCAGAAGACACAAGGATCTATAGTGGTTCCCCAATCAACCTGGGTACATCAACTCTTATACCACCCTAGGTAGGAATCTACTGCTGGAATAGTTGATCAGGTGTCCTGGGCACCGATGAGTTTTTGATAAGGTGCTCAAAAACCAAACCAGATTTTTTGATCAGGTGTCTTGCCACTAGTGAGTTTTGACAAGGTCTCAGAAACCAACCACAAAAATTTTGAAGGGAGTTTTGAGTAACCCTTTTACAACAGAATAAAAGAAAAAGAAAGAGTTGATGTTCTTCTCTGTCAACTATCTAAGAGAAGACTAGTGGATTGAAGTTGTCAAAGCTCCCCATGAGATTTGCAGTTGTTCAGGAAGAGAAGCTTTGCACAGGGTGATAGGTCTTCAGAATAATTGAGATCTCCAGCAAAGAATGATATCAGCAAAGACTGAAATGTGTTGTGTCTGGAGTCTTGATTGATGAAGCCTTGAAAACTTGAATCAGAAATGAGAAACTGTAATCCTGTAGTTCTTGTGTGTCTCATAGATCTTAGATGTTGTTCTTAGTTTTTCTCTTGTTGTCTGTTATTCATTATTGATCATCTCTGTATCTATAGTCTGAAAGAGATATATTGAAATCCAATCTTCCAGATAGCAGTTAACAAGTCATAAATGACTTCCTTAATTGATATCTGTCTCTGGAGGAAAGTCCTAAGTGACATTCTCCTTTAGTCTCCTTGAAACTTGCTCCAGATTAATTAAAATGGCTATAAAATCTTTTTCATTAACTGCTGGATATGAATCAATTTGAATTCTATAGCTGACTGAATTTGAAAACCTGAAATCGTCGATCTCTCCAGAAAATCGTTGATCTGAGCTCGACTACCGTTGACCTGAGCTCAGAGACTGGAACTTGACTTGAAACAAAGATCGTCAATATGAGCTCAACTATCGTCGATCTAAGCTCAGAGATCGGGATTTTGGCTAGAGACAGAAACGTCGATCTGAGCTCGGAGATCGTCGAACCGAGTTCGACGACTCGTTGAACTGAGCTCAGAGATAGTGGAACTTAGTTCGACGCCTCTTCGATCTGAGCTGGACGATAATTGCCTTAGTCTTCTGCACTTGTAATCTGAACTAGAAGGTCTTGGGGGAAGCTTTCAAACCTAAGTTCTAAGCCTTAGACCTATTGTAATTGACCTTTAAAACTATACAATGAGGTCAAGACATATTCCTAAGGACATAGTGATCCTTACCCAAATCAGTAATAGGGTGTTCCAACACCAGCACTAGAGCACCGGATCCCATCAGAACTCCGTAGTTAAGCTTACTTGGGAGAGAGTAGTACTGGGATGGGTGACCTCCTGGGAAATCCTCGTGTTGCACACATTTTTTGCCGATCGGCTCCATGAACGCCCATTTTTACCTGAGGTGCACGTGCTCTCACTGGGAATGCGGGCCCGAGGGTGCCCCCCACGCGGACTGGGCTAGATTTTCGGAATCAACAGATCGCTCATGTGGCCTTAGCATCGTGCGCTGGCGATGAGCAGGAAATTGAAAGAAAGGCATGACTTAGTTTCCAATGCAAGCCACCTAAAATGGACATAACTTTTGATCGGACTGTCCGATTTTCGCGCATAATATCATTTCGGAAAGATCTCGGAGTTTCCCATCCACGGGCGAAAGGGTTGAACCCTGTCTGAGCTCGTTTCGAGCCTTCAGATAGCGCATATTCATCCATGTTGAAAAGTTATCCCAGTGTTTTCCTTTCGCCGGTTTCGTCCTGATGGATGTGCCACCGAAGGCTTCGGGAAACACTTCCCGGAATACAGTAAAGTGCGCGAGATGACTGCGCGCTCACGCAACGAAATCATCGCCACTTCCACATTTCGGAGATCTCGCGTAGAGACGGCGACGTGGCGACCCGTCGATCGCAGGGCGTAAAAATTTGAGCCGCCAAAATTGCTTAATCTGAATGGAAATCGGGCCCGAAATCAGGAAGATCGCGCGTCGGGGAGCTTGGCTTAAATAAAATGTGCCGGACTATTCCAACGTGTACGACCATACCAGCACTAGAGCACCGGATCCCATCAGAACTCCGCAGTTAAGCGAGCTTGGGAGAGAGTAGTACTGGGATGGGTGACCTCCTGGGAAGTCCTCGTGTTACACCCATTTTTTGCGGCTCGGCTCCATGAACGCAGATTTTTACCTGTGGCGCACGCGCTCTCACTGGGAATGCGGGCCCGATGGTGCCCCCCACGCAGACTCGGCTGGATTTTCGGAATCAACAGAACACACAAGGTGGCCTTAGTATTATGCGCATGCGATGAGTAGGAAATCGAAAGAAAGGCGTGACATAGTTTCCAAAGCAAGCCACCTAAAAATTGCCATAACTTTTGATCGGACCATCCGATTTTCGCGCACAATACCATTTTTGAAAGCTCTCGGAGTTGCACATCCACGGGTGAACGGGTTGAACCCGTTTGAGCTTTTTTAGCGCCCTCAGATCGCGCATATTCATCCGCGTTGAAAAGTTATCCCAGTGTTTTCCTTTCGCCAGTTTCGTCCTGAAGGATGTGCCAACGAAGGCTTCGGGAAACACTTCCCGGAATACAGTAAAGTGTGCGAGATGACTGCGCGCTCACGCGGCGAAATCGCAACCACTTCCACATTTCGGAGATCCCGCGTAGAGGCGGCAGCCTGGTCCGGGTCGCCGGGCGTAAAAATTTGAGCCGTCAAAATTGCTTAATCTGAATTGAAACCAGTCCCGCAATAAGGAAGATCGCGCGCCAGGGAGCTTGGCTTAAATAAAATGTGTCGGACTATTCCAACGTGTGCGACCATACCAGCACTAGAGCACCAGATCCCATCAGAACTCCGCAGTTAAGCGTGCTTGAGCGAGAGTAGTACTGGGATGGATGGCCTCCTAGGAAGTCCTCGTGTTGCACCCATTTTTTGCCGCTCAGCTCCATGAACGCACATTTTTACCTGCGGCGCACGCGCCCTCACTGGGAATGCGGGCCTGAGGGTGCCCCCCATGCGGACTGGGCTGGATTTTCGGAATCAACAGAACGCACATGTGGCCTTAGCATCGTGCGCAGGCGATGAGCAGGAAATCGAAAGAAAGGTGTGACTTAGTTTCCAAAGCAAGCCACTTAAAAATGGCCATAACTTTTGATCGGACCGTCCAATTTTCGCGCACAATACAATTTTGGAAAGCTCTCAGAGTTGCCCATCCACGGGCGAATGGGTTGAACCTGTTTTAGCTCGTTTCACGCCCTCAGATTGCGCATATTCATCCGCGTTGAAAAGTTATCCCAGTGTTTTCCTTTCGCCGGTTTCGTCCTGATGGATGTGCCAGCGAAGGCTTCGGGAAACACTTTCCGGAATACAGTAAAGTGCGCGAGATGACTGCGCGCTCACGCGACGAAATCGCAGCCACTTACACAATTCGGAGTTCCCGCGTAGAGGCGGAGGCGTGACGAACCAGCGGTCGCCGTGCGTAAAATGTTTTGCCGCCAAAATTGCTTAATCTGAATGGAAATCGGGCCCGTAATCCGGAAGATCGCGCGTCGGGGAGCTTGGCTTGAAAAAAATGTGCCGGACTATTCCAACGTGTCCGACCATACCAGCACTAGAGCACCGGATCCCATCAGAACTCCGCAGTTAAGCGTGCTTGGGCGAGAGTAGTACTGGGATGGGTGACCTTCTAAGAAGCCCTCGTGTTGCACCCATTTTTTGCCGATCGGCTCCATGAATGCCCATTTTTACCTGCGGCGCACGCGCTCTCACTGGGAACGCGGGCCCGAGGGTGCCCCCACGTGGACTGGGCTGGATTTTCGGAATCAACAGAACGCACACGTGGCCTTAGCATCGTGCACAGGAGATGAGCAGGAAATCGAAAGAAAGACGTGACTTAGTTTTCAATGCAAGCCACCTAAAAAAGGCCATAACTTTTGATCGGACAGTCCGATTTTCACGCACAATACCATTTCATAAAGCTCTCGGAGTTGCCCATCCACGGGCCAACGGGTTGGACCCGTTCGAGCTCGTTACGCGCCCTCAGATCACGCATATTAATCCTCGTTAAAAAGTTATCCCAGTGTTTTCCATTCGTCGGTTTCGTCCTGATGGATGTGCCAGCGAAGGCTTCGGGAAAAACTTCCCGTAATACAGTAAAGTGCGCGAAATGACTGCGCGCTCACGCGGCAAAATCGTCGCCACTTCCACATTTCGAAGATCTCGCGTAAAGGCGGCGGCGTGGCGACCCGTCGGTCGTCGGGCGTAAAAATTTGAGCCGCCAAAATTGCTTAATCTGATTGGAAACCGGGCCCGCAATCAGGAAGATCGCGCGCCGGGGAGCTTGGCTTAAATAAAATGTATCGAACTATTCCAACGTGTGTGACCATACCAGCACTAGAGCACCAGATCCCATCAGAACTCTGCAGTTTAGCGTGCTTGGGCGAGAGTAGTACTGGGATGGGTGACCTCCTGGGAAGTCCTCGTGTTGCACCCATTTTTTGCGGCTCGGCTCAATTAATGCCCATTTTTACTTGCGGCGCACACGCTCTCACTGGGAATGTGGGCCCGAGGGTGCCCCCCACGCGGACTGGGCTGGATTCTCGGAATCAACAGAGCGCACACGTGGCCTTAGCATCGTGCGCAGGAAATGAGCAGGAAATCGAAAGAAATGTGTGACTTAGTTTTCAAAGCAAGCCACCTAAAAAATGACCATAACTTTTGATCGGACCGTCCGATTTTCGCGTACAATACCATTTCGGAAAGCTCTCGGAGTTGCCCATCCACAGGCGAATGGGTTGAACCCGTTCGAGCTCGTTTTGCGCCCTCAGATCGCGCATATTCATCCACGTTGAAAAGTTATCCTAGTGTTTTCCTTTCGTCGGTTTCGTCCTGATGGATGTGCCAGCGAAGGCTTCGGGAAACACTTCCTGGAATACAATAAAGTGTGCGAGATGACTGCGCGCTCACGCGGAAAAATCGCAGCCACTTCCACATTTCGGAGATCCGGCATAGAGGCGGCTGTGTGGCGACCCGGCGGTCGCCGAGCATAAAAATTTGAGCCGCCAAAATTGCGTAATTTTATTGGAAACCGGGCCCGCAATCAGGAAGATCGAGCGCCAGGGAGCTTGGCTTAAATAAAATTTGTCGGACTATTCCAACATATGCGACCATACCAGCACTAGAGCATCGGATCCTATAAGAACTCCGCAGTTAAGCGTGCTTGGGAGAGAGTAGTACTGGGATGGGTGAACTCCTGGGAAGTCCTCGTGTTGCACCCATTTTTTGCGGCTCGGCTCCATGAATGACCATTTTTACCTGCGGCACACACGCTCTCACTGGGAATGTGGGCCCGAGGGTGCCCCCCATGCGGACTGGGCTGGATTTTTTGAATCAACAGAAAGCACACGTGGCCTTAGCATCGTGCGCAGGCGATGAGCAGGAAATCGAAAGAACGGCGTGACTTAATTTTCAAAGCAAGCCACCTAAAAACGGCCATAACTTTTCATTGGACCGTCCGATTTTCGCACACAATACCATTTCAGAAAGCTCTCAAGGTTGCCCATCCACGGGAGAACGGGTTGAACCCGTTCGAGCTCATTTCGTGCCCTCAGATCGCGCATATTCATCTGTGTTTAAAAATTATCCCAGTGTTTCCTTTCACAGGTTTCGTCCCAATGGATGTGCAAGCGAAGGATTCGGGAAACACTTCCCGGAATACAGTAAAGTGCGCGAGATTACTGCGCGCTAATGCGGCGAAATCGCAGCCACTTCCACATTTCGGAGAACCCGCGTAGAGGCGGAGGCGTGGCGACCCGGTGATCGTCGGGCATAAAATTTTGAGCCGCCAAAATTGCTTAATCCGAATGGAAACCGGGCCCGCAATCAGGAAGATCACGCGCCGGGTAGCTTGGCTTAACTAAAATGTGCCGGACTATTCCAACGTGTGCGACTATACCAGCACTAGAGCATCGGATCCCATCAGAACTCCATAGTTAAGCGTGCTTGGGCGAGAGTAGTACTGGGATTGGTTACCTCCAGGGAAGTCCTCGTGTTGCACACATTTTTTACCGATCGGCTCCATGAACGCCCATTTTTACCTGCGGTGCACGCGCTCTCACTGGGAACGCGGGCCCGAGGGTGCCCCCACGCGGACTGGGCTTAATTTTCTGACTCGAATAGGCTATTCTCGAAATTTAATTCGGACACGCCCTGGGACACGCCCGTGTCGAAGGCCGTGTCCCAGGCTCGACGATCAACGACTATCAATCGTCGACTAACCTGAACACGCCCTGGGACACGCCCATGTCCCAGGCCGTGTACCCCCGACACGCCCTGGGACACGCCTGTGTCCCAGGCCGTGTAAAATTACCTGTACCTCAAAAATCATTTTGAGTCCTTTGGGGTCTTTTTGGGGTGTTACAGGTGACCTCCTCGGAAGTCCTCGTGTTGCACCCATTTTTTGCCGATCGGCTCCATGGACGCCCATTTTTACCTGCGGCGCACACGCTCTCACTGGGAACGCGGGCCCGCGGGTGCCCCCCACAAGGACTGGGCTGGATTTTCGGAATCAACAGAACGCACACGTGGCCTTAGCATCGTGCGCAGGAGATGAGCAGGAAATCGAAAGAAAGGCGTGACTTAGTTTCCAATGCAAGCCACCTAAAAATGGACATAACTTTTGATCGGACCGTCTGATTTTTGCGCACAATATAATTTCATACAGCTCTCGGAGTTTCCCATCCACGGGCAAACGGTTTGAACCCGTTCGAACTTGTTACGCGCTCTCAGATCACGCATATTCATCCGCGTTAAAAAGTTATCCCAGTGTTTTCCTTTCGCCGGTTTCGTAAAGTGCGCGAGATGACTACGCGCTCATGCGGCGAAATTGCCGCCACTTCAACATTTCGGAGATCCCGCGTAGTGGCGGCGGCGTGGTGACCCGGCGGTCGCCGGGCGTAAAAATTTGAGCCGCCAAAATTGCTTAATCTGAATGAAAATCGGGCCCGCAATCAGGAATATCGCGTGTCAGGGAGCTTGGCTTAAATAAAATGTGCCGGACTATTCCAACGTGTGCGACCAAACCAGCACTAGAGCACCAGATCCCATCAGAACTCCGCAGTTAAGCGTGCTTAGGCGAGAGTAGTACTGGGATGGGTTACCTAGTGGGAAGTCCTTGTGTTGAACCCTTTTTTTGTTGATAGGCTCCATGAACGCCCATTTTTACCTTCGGCGCACACGCTCTCACTTGGAATGCGGGTCCGAGGGTGCCCCCCACGCGGACTTGGCTTGATTTTTGGAAACAACAGAACGCACACGTGGCCTTAGCATCGTGCGCAGGCGATGAGCAGGAACTCGAAAGAAAGGCATGACTTAGTTTCCAATGCAAGCCACCTAAAAATAGCCATAAATTTTGATCGGACCGTCCGATTTTCGCGCACAGTACCATTTCGGAAAGCTCTCGGAGTTTCCCATCCACGGGCGAATGGGTTGAACCAATTCGAGCTCGTTTCACGCTCTCAGATCGCACATATTCATCCGCATTGAAAAGTTATCCCAGTGTTTTCCTTTCGCCGGTTTCGTCCCGATGGATGTGCCAGCGAAGGCTTCGGGAAACACTTCCCGGAATACAGTAAAGTGCGCGAGATGACTGCGCGCTCATGAAGCGAAATCGCTGCTACTTCCACATTTCGGAGATCCTGTGTTGAGGCGGCGGCATGGCGACCCGTCGGTCGCCGGGAGTAAAAATTTGAGCCGCCAAAATTGCTTAATCTGAATGGAAACCGGGCTCGCAATCAGGAAGATTGCCCGTCGGGGAGCTTGGCTTAAATAAAATATGTCGGACTATTCCAACGTGTGCGACCATACCAGCACTAGAGAATCGTATCCCATCAGAACTCCGTAGTTAAGCGTGCTTGGGCGAGAGTAGTACTGGGATGAGTGACCTCCTGGGAAGTCCTCGTGTTGCAGCCATTTTTTGCCGCTCGGCTCCATGAACGCCAAATTTTACCTGCGGCGCACGCGATCTCACTGGGAACGCGGTCCCAAGGGTGCCCCCCACGCAGACTTGGCTGGATTTTCGGAATAAACAGAACGCACATGTGGCCTTAGCATCGTGCGCAGGCGATGAGCAGAAAATCGAAAGAAAGGCGTGACTTAGTTTACAATGCAAGCCACCTAAAAACGGCCATAACTTTTGATCGGACCGTCCGATTTTCGCCCACAGTACCATTTCGGAAAGCTCTCGGAGTTTCCCATCCACGTGCGAATTGGTTGAACCCGTTCGAGCTCGTTTCTCGCCCTCAGATCGCACATATTCATCCGCGTTGAAAAGTTATCCCAGTGTTTTCCTTTCGCCAGTTTCGTCCTGATGGATGTGCCAGCGAAGGCTTCGGGAAACACTTTCCGGAATAGAGTTAAGTGCGCGAGATGACTGCGCGCTCACGCTGTGAAATCGTCCCCACTTACACATTTCGGAGATCCCGCCTAGAGGCGACATCGTGGCGACCCGGCGGTCGTCATGGATAAAAATTTGAGCCGCCAAAATTGCTTAATCTGAGTGGAAACCGGGCCCGCAATCAGGAAGATCGCGCGTCGGGGAGCTTGGCGTAAATAAATTGTGGTGGACTATTCCTACGTGTGCGACCATATCAGCACTAGAACAAATGATCCAATCAGAACTCCGCAGCTAAGCGAGCTTGGGGGAGAGTAGTACTGGGATGGGTGACCTCCTGGGAAGTCCTCGTGTTGCACCCATTTTTTGCGGCTCGGCTCCATGAACGCCAATATTTACCTACGGCGCACGCGCTCTCACTGGGAACGCGGGCCCGAGGGTGCCCCCCATGCGAACTGTGCTGGATTTTCGGAATCAATAGAATGCACACGTGGCCTTAGCATCGTGCGCAGACGATGAGCAGGAAATCGAAAGAAAGGCGTGACTTTGTTTCCAATACAAGCCACCTAAAAAAGTCCATAACTTTTGATCGGACCATCCGATTTTCGCGCACAATACAATATAGGAAAGCTCTCGGAGTTGCCAATCCACGAGCGAATGGGTAAAACCCGTTCGAGCTCGTTTCACTCCCTCAGACCGCGCATATTCATCCGCATTGAAAAGTTATCCCAGTGTTTTCCTTTCGCCGGTTTTGTCCTGATGGACGTGCCAGCGAAGGCTTCGGGTAGCACTTCCCGGAATATAGTAAAGTGCGCGAGATGACTGCGCGCTCACGCGGCGAAATCGCCCCAACTTCCACATTTCAGAGATCCGGCGTAGAGGCGGCGGCGTGGCGACCCGGCGGTTGCCGGGCTTAAAAATTTAAGCCGCCAAAATTGAGTAATCTGAATGGAAACCGGCCCCGCAATCAGGAACATTGCGCGCCGGGGAGCTTGGCTTAAATAAAATGTGTCGGACTATGCCAACGTGTGCTACCATACAAGAACTAGAGCACCGGATCCCATCAGAACTACGCAGTTAAGCGTGCTTGGGCGAGAGTAGTTCTGGGATGGGTGACCTCCTGAGAAGTCCTCGTGTCGCACCCATTTTTTGCGGCTCGGCTCCATGAATGCCCATTTTTACCTGCGGCGCACGCGCTCTCACTGGGAACGCGGACCCTAGGGTGCCCCCCACGAGGACTGGGATGGATTTTCGGAATCAACAGAACGCACACGTGGCCTTAGCATCATGCGCAGGCAATGAGCAGGAAATCAAAAGAAAAGCGTGACTTAGTTTCCAATGCAAGACACCGAAAAATGGCCAAAACTTTTGATCGGACCGTCCGATTTTCTCGCACAATACAATTTCAGAAAGCTCGCGGAGTTGCCCATCCACGGGCGAATGGGTTGAACCCGTTCGAGCTCGTTTCATGCCCTCAGATCGCGCATATTAATCCGCGTTGAAAATTTATTCCAGTGTTTTCCTTTTGCCGTTTTTGTCCTGATGGATGTGCCAGCGAAGGCTTCTGGAAACACTTCCCGGAATACAGTAAAGTGCGCGAGATGACTGCGCGCTCACGCGGCGAAATCGCCGCCACTTCCACATTTCAGAGATTCCACATAGAGGCGACGGCGTGGCGACCCGGCGTTCGCCGGACATAAAAATTTGAGCCGCCAAAATTGCTTAATCTGAATGGAAATCGGGCCCGAAATCAGGAAGATCGCGCGCCGGGGAGCTTGGCTTAAATAAAATGTGCCGGACTATTCCAATGTGTGCGACCATACCACCTCTAGAGCATTTGAACCCATCAAAACTCCGCAGTTAATCGTGCTTGGGCGAGAGTAGTATTGGGATGGGTGACCTCCTGGGAAGTCCTCGTGTTGCAGCCATTTTTGCCGCTCGACTCCATGAACGCCCATTTTTACTTGCGGCGCACGCACTCTCACTGGGAACGCGGTCCCGAGGGTGCCCCCCACCCAGACTTGGCTGGATTTTCGAAATCAACATTACGCACATGTGGCCTTAGCATCGTGCGCAGGCGATGAGCAGAATATCGAAAGAAAGGCGTGACTTAGTTTAGAATGCAAGCATCCTAAAAATGGCCATAACTTTTGATCGGACCGTCCGATTTTCGCCCACAGTACCATTTCGGAAAGTTCTCGGAGTTTCCCATCCAGGGGGAATTGGTTGAACCCGTTAGAGCTCGTTTAACGTCCTCAGATCGCGCATATTCATCCGTGTTGAAAAGTTATCCCAGTGTTTTCCTTTCGCCGGTTTCGTCCTGATGGATTTGCCAGCGAAGGCTTCGGGAAACACTTCCCGGAATATAGTAAAGTGCGCGAGATGACTGCGCGCTCACGCGGAGAAATCGCCCCCACTTCCACATTTCGGAGATCCCGCGTAGAGGCGACATCGTGGCGACCCGGCGGTCGTCGGGGGTGAAAATTTGACCTGCCAAAAGTGCTTAATCTGAGTGGAAACCAGGCCCGCAATCAGGAAGATCGCGCGTCGGGGAGCTTGGCGTAAATAAATTGTGCTGGACTATTCCTACGTGTGCGACCATACCAGCACTAGAACACATGATCCCATCAGAACTCCGCAGCTAAGCGAGCTTGGGGGAGAGTAGTACTGGGATGGGTGACCTCCTGGGAAGTCCTCGTGTTGCACCCATTTTTTGCGGCTCGGCTCCATGAATGCCCATTTTTACCTGCGGCGCACGCGCTCTCACTAGGAACGCGGGGCCGAGGGTGCCCCCATGCGAATTGTGTTGGATTTTCGGAATCAATAGAATGCACACGTGGCCTTAGCATCGTGCGCAGACGATGAGCAGGAAATCGAAAGAAAGGCGTGACTTAGTTTCCAATGCAAGCCACCTAAAAACGGCCATAACTTTTGATCGGACCGTCCGATTTTCGCGCACAATACAATATCGGAAAGCTCTCAGAGTTGCCCATCAAAGAGCGAATGGGTTGAACCCGTTCGAGCTCATTTCACGCCCTCAGACCGGGCATATTCATCCGCGTTGAAAAGTTATCCCAGTGTTTTCCTTTCGCCGGTTTCGTCCTGATGGATGTGCCAGCGAAGGCTTCGGGAAACACTTCCCAGAATACAGTAAAGTGCGTGAGATGACTGCGCGCTCACGCGGCGAAATCGCCCCAACTTCCACATTTCAGAGATTCGGCGTAGAGGCGGCGGCGTGGCGACCCGGCGGTCGCCGGGCATAAAAATTTAAGCCGCCAAAATTGAGTAATCTGAATGGAAACCGGCCCAGCAATCAGGAAGATTGCATGCCGGGGATCTTGGCTTAAATAAAATGTGTCGGACTATGCCAACGTGTGCAACCATACAAGCACTAGAGCACCGGATCCCATCAGAACTACGCAGTTAAGCGTGCTTGGGCGAGAGTAGTTCTGGGATGGGTGACCTCCTGAGAAGTCCTCGTGTCGCACCCATTTTTTGCGGCTCAGCTCCATGAACGCCCATTTTTACCTGCGGTGCACGCGCTCTCACTGGGAACGCGGACCCTAGGGTGCCCCCCATGAGGACTGGGATGGATTTTCGGAATCAATAGAATGCACACGTGGCCTTAGCATCATGCGCAGGCAATGAGCAGGAAATCAAAAGAAAAGCGTGACTTAGTTTCCAATGCAAGACACCGACAAATGGGCATAACTTTTGATCGGACTGTCCGATTTTCGCGCACAATACAATTTCAGAAAGCTCGCAGAGTTGCCCATCCACGGGCGAATGGGTTGAACCCGTTCGAGCTCGTTTCGTGCCCTCAGATCGCGCATATTAATCCGTGTTGAAAATTTATCCCAGTGTTTTCCTTTTGCCGGTTTCGTCCTGATGGATGTGCCAGCGAAGGCTTCTGGAAACACTTCCCGGAATACTGTAAAGTGCGCGAGATGACTGCGCGCTCACGCCGCGAAATCGCCGCCAGTTCCACATTTCAGAGATCCCACATAGAGGTGACGGCGTGGCGACCCGGCGTTCGCCGGACATAAAAATTTGAGCTGCCAAAATTGCTTAATCTGAATGGAAACCGGGCCCGAAATCAGGAAGATCGCGCGCCGGGGATCTTGGCTTAAATAAAATGTGCCGGACTATTCCAATGTGTGTGACCATACCAGCTCTAGGGCATCGGAACCCATCAAAACTCCTCAATTAATCGTGCTTGGGCGAGAGTAGTACTGGGATGGGTGACCTCCTAGGAAGTCCTCGTGTTGCAACCATTTTTGCCGCTCGACTCCATGAATGCCCATTTTTACCTGCGGCGCACACACTCTCACTGGGAATGCGGTCCCGAGGGTGCCCCCCACGCAGACTTGGCTGGATTTTCGGAATCAACAGAACGCACATGTGGCCTTAGCATCGTGCGCAGGCGATGAATAGAAAATCGAAAGAAAGGCGTGACTTAGTTTACAATGCAAGCATCCTAAAAATGGCCATAACTTTTGATCGGACCGTCCGATTTTTGCCCACAGTACCATTTCGGAAAGTTCTCAAAGTTTCCCATCCAGGGGCAAATTGGTTAAACCCGTTAGAGCTCGTTTAACGCCCTCAGATCGCGCATATTCATCCGCATGGAAAAGTTATCCCAGTGTTTTCCTTTCGCCGGTTTCGTCCTGATGGATTTGCTAGCGAAGGCTTCTGGAAACACTTCCCGGAATACAGTAAAGTGCGCGAGATGACTGCGCGCTCACGCGGCGAAATCACCGCCATTTCCACATTTCGGAGATCTCGCGTAGAGGCGGCGACGTGGCAACCAGTCGGTCACCGGACGTAAAAATTTGAGCTGCTAAAATTGATTAATCTGATTGGAAACCAGGCCCGCTATCAGGAAGATCGCGCGCCGGGAAGCTTGGCTTAAATAAATGTGTCGGACTATTCCACCATGTGCGACCATTCCAGCACTAGAGAACCGGATCCCATCAGAACTCCGCAGTTAAGCGTGCTTGGGCGAGAGTAGTACTGGGATGGGTGACCTCCTGGAAAGTCCTCGTGTTGCACCTATTTTTTGCGGCTCGGCTCCATGAATGACCATTTTTACCTGCGGCGCACGCGCTCTCACTGGGAACGCGGGCCCGAGGGTGCCCCCCACGCGGATTGTGCTGGATTTTCGGAATCAACAGAACGCACATGTGGCCTCAGAATCGTGCGCAGGCGATGAGCAGAAATTTGAAAGAAAAGCGTGACTTAGTTTTCAATACAAGCCACCGAAAAATGGCCATAACTTTTGATTGGACCATCTGATTTTCATGCACAATACCATTTCGGAAAGCTCTCGGAGTTTCCCATCCACGGGAGAACGGGTTGAACCCGTTCGAGCTCATTTCCTGCCCTCAGATTGGCCATATTCATCCGTGTTGAAAAGTTATCCCAGTGTTTTCCTTTTGCCGGTTTCGTCCTGATGGATGTGCCAGCGAAGGCTTCGGAAAATACTCCCCGGAATAAAGTAAAGTGCGCAAGATGATTGCGCGCTCATAGGGCGAAATTGCCGCCACTTCCACATTTCGGAGATCACGCGTAGAGGCGACTTTGTGGCGACCCGGCGGTCGTCGGGGGTAAAAATTTGAGCCGCCAAAATTTCTTAATCTGAGTAGAAACCGGTCCCGTAATCAGGAAGATCGCGCGTCGGGGAGCTTGGCTTAAATAAATTGTGCTGGACTATTCCTACGTGTGCGACCATCCCAGCACTAGAACACCGGATCCCATCAGAACTCTGTAGCTAAGCGTGCTTGGGGGAGAGTAGTACTGGGATGGGTGACCTCCTGGGAAGTCCTCGTTTTGCACCCATTTTTTGCGGCTCGGCTCCATGAACGCCCATTTTTACCTGCGGCACACGCGCTCTCACTAGGAACGCGGGCCCGAGGGTGCACCCCATGCGAATTGTGCTGGATTTTCGGAATCAATAGAATGCACACGTGGCCTTAGCATCGTGCACAGACGATGAGCAGGAAATCGAAAGAAATGCGTTACTTAGTTTCCAATGCAAGCCACCTAAAAATGGCTATAACTTTTGATCGGAACGTCCGATTTAAGCGCACAATACTATTTCGGAAAGCTCTCGGAGTTGCCCATCCACGAGCGAACGGGTTGAACCCGTTCGAGCTCGTTTCGCGCCCTCAGACCGCGCATATTCATCCGCGTTGAAAAGTTATCCCAGTGTTTTCCTTTCGCCGGTTTCGTCCTGATGGATGTGCCAGCGAAGGCTTCGGGAAACACTTCCCGGAATACAGTAAAGTGCGCGAAATGACTGCGCGCTCACGCGGCGAAATCGCCGCCACTTCCACATTTCGGAGATCCGGAGTAGAGGCGGCGGTGTGGCGTTCCGGCGGTCGCCGGGCATAAAAATTTAAGCCGCCAAAATTGAGTAATCTGAATTGAAACAGGCCCCGCAATCAGGAAGATCGCGCGCCGGAGAGCTTGGCTTAAATAAAATGTGCCGGACTATGCCAACGTGTGCGACCATACAAGCACTAGAGAACCGGATCCCATCAGAACTACGCAGTTAAGCGTGCTTGGGCGAGAGTTGTTCTTGGATGGGTGAACTCCTGGGAAGTCCTCGTGTCGGACCCATTTTTTGCGGCTCGGCTCCATGAACGCCCATTTTTACCTACGGCGCACGTGCTCTCACTTGGAATGCGTACCCGAGGGTGCCCCCACGCGGATTGGGCTGGATTTTCGGAATCAAAATAACGCACACGTGGCCTTAGCATCATGCACAGGCAATGAGCAGGAAATCAAAAGAAAAGCGTGACTTAGTTTCCAATGCAAGCCACCGAAAAATTGCCATAACTTTTGATCGGACCGTCCGATTTTCGCGCACTATACCATTTCAGAAAGCTCTCGGAGTTGTCCATCAACGGGCGAATGGGTTGAACCCATTCGAGCTCGTTTCGCGCCCTAAGATTGTGCATATTCATCCGCGTTGAAAATTTATCCCAGTGTTTTCCTTTGGCCGGTTTCGTCCTGATTGATGTGCCAGCGAAGGCTTCGGGAAACACTTCCCGGAATACAGTAAAGTGCGCGAGATGACTGCGCGCTCACGCGGCGAAATCGCCGCCACTTCCAAATTTCAGAGATCCCACATAGAGGCGGCGGCGTGGCGACCTGGCGGTCGCCGGGCGTAAAAATTTTAGCCGCCAAAATTGCTTAATCTGAAGGGAAACCGGGCCCGCAATCAGGAAGATCGTGCGCCGGGGAGCTTGGCTTAAATAAAATGTGCCGGATTATTCCAACGTGTGCGTCCATACCAGCTCTAGAGTACCGGATCCCATCAGAACTCTGCAGTTAAGCGTGCTTGGGCGAGAGTAGTACTGGGATGGGTGACCTCCTGGAAAGTCCTCGTATTGCACCCATTTTTTGCTGCTCGGCTTCATGAACGCCCATTTTTACCTGCGGCGCACGCGCTCTCACTGAGAACGCAGGCCTGAGGGTGCCCCCATGCAGACTGGGCTGGATTTTCGGAATAAACAGAATGCACACGTAGCCTTAGCATCATGCGCAGGCGATGAGCAGGAAATCAAAAAAAATGCGTGACTTAGTTTCCATTGCAAACCACCTAAAAACGGCCATAACTTTTGATCTGACCGGTTGGTTTTCGCGCACAATACCATTTTGGAAAGCTCTCGGAGTTGCCCATCCACGTGTGAACGGCTTGAACTCGTTCGAGCTCATTTCGCGTCCTCAGGTCGTGCATATTCATCCGCATTGAAAATTTATCCCAGTGTTTTCCTTTCGTCGGTTTAGTCCTTATGGATGTGCCAACGAAGACTTTGGGAAACACTTCCCGGAATAAAGTTAAGTGTGCGAGATGACTGCGCGCTCAGGCGGCGAAATCTCCGCCACTTCCACATTTCGGAGATCCTGTGTAGAGGCGGCGGTGTGGCGACCCGGCGGTTGCCCTGCGTAAAAATTTGAGCCGCCAAAATTGCTTAATCTTAATGGAAACCGGGCCCGCAATCAAAAAGATCGCGCGTCGGGGAGCTTGGCTTAAATAAAATTTGCCGGAATATTCCAACGTGTGCGACTATACCAGTACTAGAGCACCAGATCCCATCAGAACCCCGCAGTTAAGCGTGCTTGGGCGAGAGTAGTACTGTGATGGGTGACCTCCTGTAAAGTCCTCGTGTTGCACCCATTTTATCCCGCTCGGCTCCATGAACGCCAATTTTTACCTGCGGCATACGCGCTTTCACTGGGAAGGCGGGTCAGAGGGTGCCCCCCTCGCAGAATTGGCTGGATTTTCGGAATCAATAGAATGCACATGTGGCCTTAGCATCGTGCGCAGGCGATGAGCAGAAAATCGAAAGAAAGGCGTGACTTAGTTTACAATGCAAGCCACCTAAAAACGGCCATAACTTTTGATCAGACCGTCCGATTTTCGTCCACAGTACCATTTCGGAAAGCTCTCAGAGTTGCCCATCCACGAACGAATTTGTTGAACCCGTTCGAGCTTGTTTCGCGCCCTCAGATCGCGCATATTCATCCGCGTTGAAAAGTTATCCCTGTGTTTTCCTTTCGCCGGTTTCGTCCTAATGGATGTGCCAGCGAAGGCTTCGGGAAACACTTCCTGGAATACAGTAAAGTACGCGAGATGACTGCGCGCTCACGCGGCGAAATCGCCGCCACTTCCAAATTTCAGAGATCCCGCGTAGAGGCGGCGGCGTGGCGACCAGTCGGTCGCCAGACGTAAAAAATTGAGCCGCTAAAATTGATTAATCTGAATGGAAACCGGGCCAGCAATCAGGAAGATAACGCGCCGGGGAGCTTGGCTTAAATATAATGTGTCGGACTATTCCACCGTTTGTGACCATACCAGCACTAGAGCACCGGATCCCATCAGAACTCCGCAGTTAAGCGTGCTTGGGCGAGAGTAGTACTGGGATGGGTGACCTCCTGGAAAGTCCTCGTGTTGCACCACTTTTTTGCGGCTCGGCTCCATGAATGCCCATTTTTACCTGAGGCGCACGCGCTCTCACTGGGAACGCGGGCCCGAGGGTGCCCCCCACACTACTAAAAAACAGACTTTTAGCCACGGCAGATTTCCGTGGCTAAAAGTCCAAAACCGTGGCTAATAACTATTAGCCACGACCTACCCACGGCAAATCGGCGTGGGCAATGCGAGCGTGGCTAATAGTATTAGCCACGCTGAATCCGTGGCTAATAAGTTTTTAGCCACGGTTCAATTGTCGTGGCTAAAAGTTCCTCATTTGTCACTGTTCAATTGATGTGGCTAAAGGGCCTGTAATAAACCTAACATAAAAAATATTCGGCCGGCCGGCCGGCCGCCGCCCGACCGCCGCCCGACCGCCGCCGCCGCCATGTCGATTTCATTTCAAACAATAATTTTGAATGGCCTATATAAACCCCCAATCAAGCTTTTTATTGGCGGTGTAGGACTAAAAAAAACCCGACCTTTTGCCACAGATTAGGCTTTCGTAGATAATACTAAATTATTAGCCACGAAATAGGCAAACTGTGGCAAAAAGTCGGGTTATTTGCCACGGATTAGTCATCCATGGCTAATACTAGCTTATTAGCCACGGAATAGGAACCGTGGTTTTTATTAGCCACCCCCGTGGCAAAAAAAACCGTGGCTAAAAGCAATTTACCTAGTTGTGCCACGCGGATTGGGCTGGATTTTCGGAATAAACAGAACGCACACGTGGCCTTAGCATCGTGCGTAGGCGATGAGAAGAAATTCGAAAGAAAGGCGTGACTTAGTTTCCAATACAAGCCACCGAAAAACTGCCATAACGTTTGATTGGACCATCCGATTTTCGTGCACAATACCATTTCGGAAAGCTCTCGGAGTTGCCCATCCACGGGAGAACGGGTTGAACCTGTTCGAGCTCGTTTCCCGCCCTCAGATCGGCCATATTCATCCGCGTTGAAAAGTTATCCAAGTATTTTCCTTTCACCGATTTCGTCCTGATGGATGTGCCAGCGAAGGCTTCGGAAAACACTTCCCGGAATAAAGTAAAGTGCGCAAGATGACTGGGCGCTCACAGGGTGAAATTGCCGGCACTTCCATATTTCGGAGATCCCGCGTAGAGGCGACATCGTGGCGACCTGACGGTCGTCGGGGGTAAAAATTTGAGCCGCCAAAATTGCTTAATCTGAGTGGAAACCGGTCCTGCAATCATGAAGATCGCGCGTCGGGGAGCTTGGCTTAAATAAATTGTGCTGGACTATTCCTACATGTGCGACCATACCAGCACTAGAACACCGGATCCCATCAGAACTCCGTAGCTAAGCGTGCTTAGGGGAGAGTAGTACCGGGATGGGTGACCTCCTGGGAATTCCCCGTGTTGCACCCATTTTTTGCGGCTCGGCTCCATGAACGCCCATTTTTACCTGCGGCGCACGCGCTCTCACTGGGAACGCGGGTCCGAGGGTGCCCCCCATGCGAATTGTGCTTGATTTTAAGAATCAATAGAATGCACACGTAGCCTTAGCATCGTGCGCAGACGATTAGCAGGAAATCGAAAGAAATGCGTGACTTAGTTTCCAATGCAAGCCACCAAAAAACGGCCATAACTTTTGATCGGACCGTCTGATTTTCGCGCACAATACCATTTCGGAAAGCTCTCGGAGTTGCCCATCCACGAGCGAACGGGTTGAACCAGTTCGAGCTCGTTTCGTGCCCTCAGACCGCGTATATTCATCCGCATTGAAAAGTTATCCCAGTGTTTTCCTTTCGTCGGTTTCGTCCTGATAGATGTGCCAGCGAAGGCTTCGGGAAACACTTCCCGAAATACAGTAAAGTACGCGAGATGACTGCGCGCTCACGGGGCGAAATCGCTACAACTTCCACATTTCGGAGATCCGGCGTCGAGGCGGCGGCGTGGCGACCCGGCGGTCGCCAGGCATAAAAATTTAAGCCGCCAAAATAGAGTAATCTGAATGGAAACCGGCCCCGCAATCAGGAAGATCGCGCGCCAAGGAGCTTGGCTTTAATAAAATGTGCCGGACTATGCCAACGTGTGCGACTATACAAGCACTAGAGTACCGGATCCCATCAGAACTACGCAGTTAAGCGTGCTTGGGCGAGAGTAGTTCTGGGATGGGTGACCTCCTGGGAAGTCCTCGTGTCACACCCATTTTTTGCGGCTCGGTTCCATGAACACCCATTTTTACCTGCGGCGCACACGCTCTCACTGGGAACGCGGACCCGAGGGTTCCCCCCACGCGGACTGGGCTAGATTTTCGGAATCAACAGAACGCACACGTGGCCTTAGCATCATGCGCAGGCAATGAGCAGGAAATCAAAAGAAAAGTGTGACTTAGATTCCAATGCAAGCCACCGAAAAACGGCCATAACTTTTGATCAGACCGCCCGATTTTCGCGCACAAAACCATTTAAAAAAGCTCTCGGAGTTGCCCATCCACGGGCGAATGGGTTGAACCCGTTCGAGCTTGTTTGGCGCCCTCAGATCACGCATATTCATCCGCGATGAAAATTTATCCCAGTGTTTTCCTTTCGCCGGTTTCGTCCTGATGGATGTGCTTGCGAAGGCTTCAGGAAACACTTCCCGGAATACAGTAAAGTGCGCGAGATGACTGCGCGCTCCCGCGGTGAAATCGCCGCCACTTCCACATTTCAGAGATCACACATAGAGGCGGCGGCGTGGCGACCCGGCGATCGCCGAGCGTAAAAATTTGAGCCGCCAAAATTGCTTAATCTGAATTGAAACCGGGCTCGCAATCAGGAAGATCGCGCGCCGAGGAGCTTTGCTTAAATAAAATGTGCCAGACTATTCCAACGTTTGCGACCATACCAGCTCTAGAGCACCAGATCTCATCAGAACTCTGTAGTTAAGTGTGCTTGGGCGAGAGTAGTATTGGGATGGGTGACCTCCTGGGAAGTCCTCGTATTGCACCCATTTTTTGCCGCTCGGCTCCATGAACGCCCATTTTTACCTGCGACGCACGCGCTCTCACTGGGAACGCGGGCTTGAGGGTGCCCCCGACGCGGACTGGGCTGGATTTTTGGAATCAACAGAATGCACACGTAGCCTTAGCATCGTGCGCAGGCGATGAGCAGGAAATCGAAAAAAAAGGCGTGACTTAGTTTCCATTGCAAACCATCTAAAAACGGCCATAACTTTTGATATGACCGGTTGGTTTTCGCACACAATACCATTTCGGAAAGCTCTCGGAGTTGGCCATCCACGGGCGAACGGCTTGAACTCGTTCGAGCTCGTTTCGCGCCCTATGGTCGCGCATATTCATCTGTGTTTAAATTTATCCAAGTATTTTCCTTTTGTCGGTTTCGTCCTGATGGATGTGCCAGCGAAGACTTTGGGACACACTTCCCGGAATAAAGTTAAGTGTGCGAGATGACTGCGCGCTCAGGCGGCGAAATCGCCGCCACTTCCACATTTCGGAGATCCCGCGTAAAGGCAGCGGTGTGGAGACCCGACGGTTGCCGTGCGTAAAAATTTGAGCCGCCAAAATTTCTTAATCTGAATGGAAACCGGGCCCGCAATCAAAAAGATCGCGCGCCAGGGAGCTTGGCTTAAATAAAATTTGCCGGACTATTCCAACGTGTGCGACCATACCAGTACAAGAGCACCAGATCCCATCAGAACTCCACAGTTAAGCGTGCTTGGGCGAGAGTAGTACTGTGATGGGTGACCTCCTGGGAAGTCCTCGTGTTACACCCAATTTTTCCCGCTCGGCTCCATGAACGCCCATTTTTACCTGCGGCGCACGCGCTTTCACTAGGAAGGCGGGCCAGAGGGTGCCCCCCTCGCGGAGTGGGCTGGATTTTAGGAATCAACATAACGCACACGTGGCCTTAGCATCGTGCGTAGGCGATGAGCAGGAAATCGAAAGAAAGGCGTGACTTAGTTTCCAATGAAAGCCACCTAAAAATGGCAATAACTTTTGATTGGACCGTCCGATTGTCCCGTACGATACCATTTCAGAAAGCTCTTGGAGTTGCCCATCCAGGGTGAATGGGTCAAACCCGATCGAGCTCGTTTCGCGACCTCAGATTGCGCATATTAATCCGCGATGAAAAGTTATCCCAGTGTTTCCCTTTCGCCGGTTTCGTCCTTATGGATGTTCCAGGGAAGTCTTCGGGAAACACTTCCCGGAATACAGTAAAGTGCGCGAGTTGACTGCGCGCTCACGCTGCGAAATCGCCGCCACTTCCAAATTTCGGAGATCCCGCATAGAGACGGCGGCGTGGCGACCAGTCGGTCGCCGGATGTAAAAATTTGAGTCGCAAAAATTGATTAATCTGAATGGAAACCGAGCCCGCAATCAGGAAGATCGCGCGTCGGGGACCTTGGCTTAAATAAAATGTGTCGGACTATTCCACCATGTATGACCATACTTGCACTAGAGCACCGAATCCACTCAGAAGTCCGCAGTTAAGCGTGCTTGGGCGAGAGTAGTACTGGGATAGGTGACATCCTGGGAATTCCTCGTGTTGCACCAATTTTTTGGGGCTCGACTCCATGAATGCCCATTTTTACCTGCAACGCACGCGCTATCACTGGGAACGCGGGCCCGAGGGTGTTCCCCACGCAGATTGGGCTGGATTTTCGGAATCAACAGAATGCACATGTGGCCTTAGCATCGTGCGCAGACGATTAGCAGGAATTCGAAAGAAAGGCGTGACTTAGTTTCCAATGCAAGTCACCGAAAAGCGGTCATAACTTTTGATCAGACTATCCGATTTTCACGCACAATACCATTTCGGAAAGCTCTTGGAGTTTCCCATCCACTGGAGAACAGATTGAACCCGTTCGAGCTCGTTTTGTGCCCGCAGATTGCCCATATTCATCCGCGTTGAAAAGTTATCCCAGTGTTTTCATTTCGCCGGTTTCTTCCTGATGGATGTGCCAGCGAAGGCTTCGGAAAATACTTCCCAGAATAAAGTAAAGTGCGCATGATGACTGCACGCTCACAGGGCAAAATCGCCGCCACTTCCACATTTCGGAGATCCCGCATAGAGGCGGCGGTGTGGCGAACCGGCGGTCGGCAGGCGTAAAAATTTGAGCCGCCAAAATTGCTTAATCTGAATGGAAACTGGGCACGCAATCAGGAAGTTCACGCGCCAGGGTGCTTGGCTTAAATAAAATGTGTCGGACTATTCCAACGTGTGCGACCATACCAGCACTAGAGCATCGGATCCCATAAGAACTCCGCAGTTAAGCGTGCTTGGGCGAGAGTAGTACTGAGGTGGGTGACCTCCTGAGAAGTTCTCGTGTTGCACCGATTTTTGGCCTCTCGGCTCCATGAACGCCCATTTTTACCTGTGGGGCACGCGCTATCACTGGGGACGCGGGCCCGAGGGTCCCCCTCCATACGAACTGTGCTGGATTTTAGAAATCAACATAATGCACACGTAGCCTTAGCATCGTGCGCAGACGATGAGCAGGAAATCAAAAGAAAGGCATGACTTAGTTTCCAATGCAAGCCACCTAAAAACGGGCATAACTTTTGATCAGACCGTCCGATTTTCGCGCACAATACCATTTCAGAAAGCTCTTGGAGTTGCCCATCCACGGGCGAACAGGTTGAACCAGTTCGAGCTCGTTTCAAGCCCTCAGATCACACATATTCATCCGCATTGAAAAGTTAACCCAGTGTTTTCCTTTCGCCGGTTTCATCCTAATGGATGTGCTAGCGAAGGCTTCCGGAAACACTTCCCGGAATACACTAAAGTGAGCGAGATGACTGCGTGCTTGTAACATCCCATTTCCAACTAGACCCCTAAGAATGGTTTTGGGTCATGACTAGGTCATGACAAAACCCTAGGAAGTTAAAAAGGGCCAGGTAATCAAAGGCCATGGTGAGAATCACTTTGGTCTGCCAATGACACAACCTCATCACCAAACCTAGGGTTTGACCTTAGGGCTTCACCAGGACTCCATGACCCCACTACAACATCACTAGCCTATTAGAGGGTCCACTAGTGCCTTAAGGGTCCATTAGAGTCGACCCAAAATGGCTAATTTGACCTAGGACCACCAAAGGCCTAAATTAAGAAAGGTGTCCTAACTAAGGGCAGTTTGCCTCAAATATGCCCAACCAACACTGCCCAGGCTTTCCGAGACCTAAAGTGGTGTCAATGGGTCACCAAGGACACATTGGGTTCAGTCTTAGGGGCCAAGATGACCCAAGTCAACTCTAGCCCCAAAGTGGTCAAAGTTCCCTTACCAAGGGTCATATGACCCTCAAGGTGCCCAGTAGGTCCTGTCCCACCCCACCTTAGCCTTAGGGAAGACTAATGGATCACCAGGGACCCATTAGTGGCAACCCTAAAGGTCAAAAGGACCAAAGTCAACCAAGGCCTACATTGGGTCAACCTAGCCCAAATTAGCTAGCATAAGCTCAAGCTCCCTCATATAGCTTCATTAGGAATATTATGTGTATATATGGGCTGCTGGTGGGCCAAAACCCGAACAAGCAAGTGTACCTGTCAAATTGTAGTACCAAGGTCGTATTTAAACATGGGGTTGTCATTTACTGCTACTCACGGTCGAACTATTATCCTACCGGAAAATTGTTGGGATTTGAGAATTTTTAAAGGTAAAATAAAAGATAATTTTTTTGACGAAAAACTAATAATAAAAAGCTAGCACCCGATGAGTGAATCACCATGAAATGATATAAGAGAGAAAAAAAGATAGTTTTAATTTTGCAAATCATACTCGACCGTGACGGATCCGAAAATGAGACAAAATCTCGCTAGAGCATTAGGTCTCCTAACTTATAAACTCTTTGATCGAAATCTCTTTACAAACCAAAGAAGCCTAAAGTTGCATTATCGAGGTGATCCACACTATTGGATTTGACTCCAATCCGGAGGATTTACGTCGTCCTATCTCTAGGATTGCGTGCAACTCCTTCCTTATTTGAGTGGTCTTTCAAATCATGAGTCTCTCGACTACTATGAAATGAGAACAAGGTCAACTACCGTATACTGAAAATACGGAGTCGACACAAAATAAATCAAAGAAGGATCGAGCATGAAATAACAAATATAAATCTAAGATAGAAAATAAACACTCATCTCACTTCATGGATCCTCACGATCGAATGCTACAAGAAAATTAGCTACGCATATTGGAAAAAAGAACGACAAGAATAAGAGAAGAAAATTTCATTAATAACAATAAAAAGAGAAGTTCACAATGCTTAAACAAAATGATATTAAAAACTCTTAAACAAAGATGAAATTACAACTAGGCAACTAAGAAATAAAATTACAAAAGCTCTCTTGACTTGTACTCTCCACTTTCTCTTTTCAAAAGCCAACCTCTAAAATATGAGACCATGGGCTCCTTTTATAAGAGATGGAGAAGCTTCTAGATTAGGGGGAGACAAATGGGTAGCCGGCCACATCAAGGGGAGGTTCATGCATGAGTTTAAATGAGGGGAAAGTGGAGGCTACATGCATTGTATTGTATTTAATGGAAGTGGAAATAAAAATATAAAATAAAGAGGAGGAGGGTGAATGGAAGTGTGTAGAAGGGGCAAGAGAGGGGGGGGGGGGCGGCCACATGCTTGGAGATATTCATGCATGCAATAAATTGAGAGAGAGGGAGAGAGAATGAATGAGGTGGTAAGGTGCAAGCATGCATGGGGAAATTAATGTGGAGGGAGAGAGAGGTGGCCGGCCACATGGGATAAAATGGGCTATTTGTATGGGCTTTATGAGGGCTCGGGTAGGGGGAAAAGGGCTGCTCCAAGTGGGCTGAATGTGGGCTCGGGCTGCTTGTGATTGAGGGCTGCTTGCTGGGCTCGGGTAGGGGGCTGCTCCAAGTGGTAGAGGCTTGAATGAAGGTCGGGCTGCATGCACTAGGCTCGGGCTGCACCATATCTTTCATGGGGGTCTCGGTTAGCATGCATTAGAGGGGTTCGGGCTGCTTGTAGTTGAAGGGATGCACCAAAGAAGGGCCGACCACCAAAGGCTTGAATCCTACAAAATAAAACAAAACAAAACAAGACAAACATTAGACACGTAATATTATTTATAAATATTACATAATAATAATAAATAAAACTAAACATCACATAATATGATATACTCTAATAAGACTAAATATAACAATAGTAAGACATTAAACAAAACATTTAACAAAACATAAAAAAAATAACAACCATATAAAACATAAACATAAACATAACATAATATATAGTAACATAATACATATAATTAGACTATATAGATTTTAATATCAAAATATAAAATGACATCATAACAAGCATGCAAAACACAAAATTATAATAAAACTTAAGGATTTTAACTACTTAATTACCCCAAAAAAGGATGACTAAAACTAGTCATCAAACTCCCCCATGCTTAGACATTTGCTTTCCCTCAAGCAAATAGAAATAAAGAACTAGGAAAAAGCAAAAGATATTTTTTTATATTTTAGGTTCCATAGTTAAGAAAAGCAAAACATGAAAAATTAAACTATCCTAATTTCCATGTTATCAACTAGTGGGGTGAGAAGTGCACAATAGAAAACTCGAAAGTGGAACCCTAAAAATCTCATTAAAACATAAAAAAAGTTTACACATTTTGAAATCTTAAAACAAGACATCCAAGATAAATGAAAATAAGGAAAACAAAGGTAGAGGTTCTAAATAAACGACACATTAACGAACTACTAGGTTGCTAGATAAAAATTAACCCTAAAACACCTCAAGGTAACCTCCAAAGAAATCCAACAATGATGGTGGCCATAGGCTTGTTCGTTCACACTTTCTCCGCTACGCGAATTTACGTTCTAAAGATCAATAGGACTTTTAATAGGCATTAAGACTTGGCTTAGGTAAATAATTAGGAAAGGGGAATAAGGATAAACATGAAGGCTAAGACACACTAAACCAAGGTTGAGCTCAAAAATAAAAAAAAACATGATAACAAAATGAGAAATGACAAGCAAGTCATTTCTCCAATTCAAACTACAAAACAAGGCCATGAAAATTTTTTATTTTATAAATTTTTGGCCACAAATAAATTTCATTTCTTCTTTCTTTTTTTTTTGGTTTTTTTGATTGATTTTTTTCCTTTTTTTGATAACATTATGATAATAACATTCTTTCATAAAAGAAAGCTCCAAAAATAGGCTTGAAAATTTCCTATTCATTTCAAAGGTAAAACCCTTTCACAAAAATAATTTTTAAGATCAAAGTTTTAGTGTGAAAAAAAATAGGAAAGGCATTTTGGCTTTGGTGAAAATAGTGAAATGAAAGGTGGAGCTAAAAACAAAGAAAACACGGAAAAGGCCCAAAAATTGTTTTGCAATGGTAATGTTTTTTGTGGGCAAGAAAAGCTCAAACTAGTCAAATGGTGGCCTAAATCATTTCTAAAGTACGTAAAAAACGACGCAAAAGCTTCGAGAGTAGCTTGGGACAAGTTCTAGACACCAAGAAAGATTACCCCACAAATGAAAAAGGGCTAATATTACCTAGCAACCATTCGTAAGCAACTTGACCGAATAAAAAGACATAACTACGAATTGCTAACTTATAACGTAAAAGACAGATGCCTATATTTAAGAAGAAGAAACTAGTAAAACTAAGCTATGTTAAAATGATAAGTGTATAAAACCGTTTCAAAGAAATCTACATAGAACTACAAAAACTGCACGGGCCTACACATCACTAGAAGAAACATAAAAATAAAGATAGAAAATAATTTTCGATTTTGATTTTCAAATAGATTTTAGCACAATTTTTTTTATTTTTATTTTTTCTAATTTTTTTGAGTTTTTGATGCAGTTAAAATAAAAAGCAATACTATAACTATACTAATTTTAAAACACATTTTTTTTGAGTATGAAAAGAAGAAAGAAAGAAATCTAGACCCTCCCCCATGCTTAAATTCTTCATCGCCCTCAATGAAGGAAACAAAATGAAAAAAGAGAAGGGGACTGAGAAGAAGAGAAAAATGCAGAAAGTAAATGAAATAAAAAAATAGGACTTCCCCGAGTTTGTGAGATGAAGGCGGATGTCGCTCCCCCATGCTTGCCTTTTAGCGCACTTGATCGTCAGCAGGTTTTACTTGATCCATTTTGAAATCAGCAACATTGGAGCGGCGGTCATGAACTTGTAATTGATGTTCCTCCGGTAGGAAGAGCAAAATAAAAACAGAAAATAGAGTCTGTGGGCAGGTGCCCAAAAGTATTCTTTATTACAACAATCCAAATAAAAGTTCCATAATAATTATAAGAAGTCCAAAAGAAAAAATGTCCATAACAAAATTAAAATTTTAAGAGTCCAGAATAAGATTCTCCTTTGTGGGAGACACAGAATCATTAGAAAAATATAATTTAAGTCTATGCACATTCACTTAAAATTCACCCTTATCCGAGTGTGAGAGTAGCACAGTTCCATAAGAAAAAACGTCCTTGACCGTATACGGTCCAGACCATCTTGATTTTAGTTTACCGGGGAAGAGACGTAAACGCGAATTAAAAAGAAGAACCTGATCACCCGGTTTAAATGTTTTAGGATGTCGCAGGTTCGTATCGTGATACAATTTCGTGCGTTATTTATAAATTTTATTATTTTCGTAAGCATACGCTCTCCATTCATCGAGTTCATTCAACTGATTTTTTCTATGCTTGCCGACCGAGTGTGGATCGAAATTAAAAAACTTCAACGCCCAATACGCACGGTGTTCTACTTCTATCGTAAGATGACACGATTTTCCATAGACTAATCGGAAAGGAGTACAACTGATGGCGGTCTTGTAAGCTGTACGATAGGCCCAAAGAGCATCGTCTAATTTTAGGGACCAGTCCTTACGAGAAGTAGAAACAGTTTTTTCCAAAATTCTTTTTAACTCTCGATTGACTACCTCGACCTGACCGTTAGTTTGGGGGTGATAAGCGATGGATAATTTATGGGTAACGCCATATTTAGTTAAAACCTTAGTTAGTTGTGCGTTACAAAAGTGGCCCCCCCTATCACGAACGATCGCTCGAGGAAAACCAAAACTAGAAAATAATTTTTTCAAGAAGTCTATGACCACGCGCACGTCATTACTTGGTAAAGCTTGGGCCTACTCCCATCTAGAGACGTAATCTACAGTGACTAAAATATATTTATTTCCTAAACTTGAGGGAAATGGGCCGACGAAGTCTATGCCCCACAAATCAAAAACTTCGCACTCGAGAAAATAGTTTTGTTCCATTTCATTTTTATTAGAGATATTTCCAGTCCGCTGGCATCGATCGCATCCGCCCACATAGATTTGTGCATCTTTAAATATGCTTGGCCAGTAAAAGCCAGCACTAAGCACTTTGTGGGCGGTGCAGTTCGCTTGATAATGCCCGCCAGTCGGACCTTTATGAACATGTTTTAAAATTTACTGACCCTCTTCCCAGGAAACACATCTTCTTGCCACCTGATCCGCACAAATGCGAAATTGAAAGGGGTCCTCCCAAAAATAATACTTCAACTCAGAAAAGAATTTCTTCTTTTGGTGAGAAGAGTATTCTTTTGGAAGGACCCGGGCAACAAGATCATTTGACAGGTCGGCAAACCAAGGGGTAGAAGAAGAAATATTTAAAAGACGCTCATCCGGAAAAGTGTCATTAATAAAAGTTTCATTTAAAATATCAAGGTTGGGATTTTCAAGCCGAGAAAGATGATCAGCTGCTAGATTTTCCACTCCTTTCTTATCCCGAATCTCCAAGTCGAATTATTGAAGTAAGAGGATCCAGCGAATAAGACGCGGCTTGGCATCCGGTTTAGAAAGGAGGTACTTCAAAGCAGAATGATCCGTAAAAACAATTACTTTAGCAAGAGTAACATACGGTCAAAATTTATCAAAAGCAAAAATAATTGCTAAGAGCTCTTTCTCCGTCGTGGTGTAATTTTCTTGAGCAGAAGTTAGAGTTTTACTAGCATAGAAAATCGGATAAAAGTTCTTAGCAATTCGTTGTCCTAGAACTGCACCTACCGCATGATTACTCGCATCGCACATTATTTCGAATGGTAAATCCCAAACTGAGGCGATCATAATAGGAGCATTGATAAGTTTTGATTTAATTAATTCAAACGCAGCAAGACAAGATTCATCAAAAACGAAAGGAGTGACTTTTTCGAGAAGGTGAGTGAGAGGCTTAGTAATTTTTGAAAAGTCTTTAATAAATCTTCGATAAAATCCCGCATGCCATAAAAAACTTCTAATTGCTTTAATATTTATAGGTGGTAACTTCTCAATTATTTCAATTTTTGCCTTGTCCACTTCAATTCCTTTAGCAGAAATTTTGTGGCCAAGGACTAAGCCTTCACGTACCATAAAGTGGCACTTCTCCCAATTTAAAACTAAATTGGTCTCTTCGCAGCGTTGTAAAACTTTTTCTAAATTCGCTAAACATAAGCTAAATGAGTCGCCAAAAACAGAAAAATCGTCCATAAACACTTCCATAATATTTTCTACGTACTTATCAAAAATAGCAAGCATATACTGCAGAAAAGTAGCGGGTGCGTTGCATAAACCAGAAGGCATTCTACGATAAGCAAAAGTTCCGAAGGGGCAAGTGAATGTTGACTTATCTTGGTCTTCGGGTGCGATAGGGATTTGGAAGTATCCTGAAATACCGTCGAGAAAACAATAAAAACTATGCCCGGATAAGCGTTCTAAAATTTGATCGATAAAGGGGAGGGGGAAGTGATCTTTACGAGTTGCATCATTCAATTTATGGTAGTCGATGCACATCCTCCATCCCGTTACCGTCCTAGTTGGAATTAAATCGTTATTTTCATTTGTTACTACCGTGAACCCACCCTTCTTAGGAACAACCTGGACCGGACTTACCCACTGGCTATCGGAAATAGGGTAAATTATCCCCGCATCTAATAACTTAAGAACCTCGCCCTTCACAACCTCTTTCATATTAGGATTAAGACGACGTTGAGGTTGGACCACTCCCTTAGAGTTATTTTCAAAGAATATTTTGTGGGTGCAAAAGGAAGGGCTAATGCCAGGAATATCAGAAATTTGCCATGCTATAGCTCGACGATGCTTTTGTAGTAGTTCGATCAATTGATCGTTTTCGGATTGAGAAAGCAAAGTCGAGATTATAACGGGCAATTTAGAATTCTGTTAAAGAAAGGCATATTTGAGATGTTCGGGAAGGGGTTTGAGCTCTAAGTTGGGTGGTTCATCGTAATAGTTCTTTAAAACTTTTTCATTTTCAAAAACAATATTTTCATAATATTTTTTCCTAAACACTGGTTCATTTGCAGAGTTGGCTTGTGCGGACATAACTGTGTCTTCAAAAACATTTGTAGAGAAGTCGGAAAAAGAGGAAGAAAAATCATTGGAAGAAATATTTGAGAGAAAAAAGAGAGGAGTCTTCATTTAAAATATCGAGGAAAAAACATGAATCGTCATTTTTTAAAGAATTTTTCATTGATTGGTTTATTGAAAACGTCACCTCGTCATCTCCCACGCGAAGCAAAAGTTTGCCATTACACAAATCGATGACCGCACGAGAGGTGGCTAGGAAGGAAAAACCAAGGATAAGAGGGACCTCGATGTCCTCTTCAATATCGAGAATGACAAAATCCACCGGGAAGATGAATTTGTCGACCTTCACTAACACATCCTCAACGATATCTAATGGATACTTAATTGACCCATCAGCTAACTGGATACTCATTCTTGTAGGGCTAAGAGTGCCCAGTCCTAACTTCTTGAATAAAGAAAAAGGCATCAAATTGATGCTTGCTCCAAGATCTGCTAACGCATGTTTTACAAAAGGTCGCCAAAAACACAAGGAATTGAAAAACTACCCGGGTCATTTATTTTTTTGGAAGATTTGAGTTTTTAATGATCGCCGAGCACTCTTCATTTAACGTTACATGCGATAAATTTTCTAATTTCTTCTTGTTCGTTAATAAATCCTTAAGATATTTCGCATACTTCGGCATTTGACTAATCACTTCGTGAAATGGCAAATTAATATAAATTTGTTTAAATATTTAAAGAAAGCGTTGATATTGATTATCTAGTTTTTCTTTCCTAAGTCGTGCCGGATAAGGAGGTGGCGGAAATTCCTTTACAACAACCGGAGCATCATTTTGAACGTCATCTTTTTCTTTTTCAAAATCAGAAAAAACAGAGATATCTTTTTCTTTTTCAAACGTAGATTTTTCATTTTCCAAAGGGATAATTGTTTCCAAAGCAGGAGGGACAAACACCTTTGGCTCTTCCCTTGTGGTGGGCTCATTAACAACCTTACCGCTCCGAAGGTAAATCGCATTTGCGTGCTCCCTTGGGTTAGGTTCAGTGTTCGAGGGAAGAGTTCCAGGTGGTCTCTCGGAAAAAGCCTTGGCGAGTTGGCCGACCTGATTTTCTAAACTTTTCACGGACCCAGTTAGACTTCTAATATTGGCTTCGTTCGAACTTATATATTTAGAAAGGATCTCTTCCAAGGGGGAAGGTTTTTGAAATTTTTGGTTTTTTTGTGTTGGTGGTGGTGTAAAATCGTGCGGTGGGCGTACGACGTTAGCATTATTACTCCAAGAAAAATTAGGATGGTTATGCCATCCAGGGTGATAAGAATTAGAAGAAGAATTAAAACTAGGAGGAGAAGAAAAATTCGAAAAAGAAGAAATATTGTTTGCAGAATTATTTTGAGCAGGCCTGGGTATGTTCCCCAGATAATCCACCTTCTCGGCAGCAGCAGCATTTTCATATACCTTAGCAGCGGAGGCAGCAGTCATCTCCGAAATCTTCTTGTTCAGCATTTCCACTTGCATCGCCAGTTGCATTACTGAATCAACTTCGTAGATACCTACAAGTTTAGATGGGCGAGACCTAGACGAATTCCACTGATAAGTGTTCATCGCCATGTCATCGATAAGCTCAAGAGCGGCTTCCGGAGTTTTGCGGTCCAAAGAACCAGCGGAAGCGGCATCTATCATTTGCTTAGTTTCTTGATTTAGCCCATTGTAAAATGTCTGGACCTGTAACCATACAGGCAGAGCATGATGTGGGCATCTTCTCAAAAGTTCTTTGGACCTCTCCCAAGTGTCATAGATGGTCTCAGAATCAATTTGAGAATAAGAAGTTATATCATTTCTTAGCTTAGCAGTTTTGGCGGGGGGGGAAGTATCGAGAGAGAAATTTTTTAGTTAAAATGTTCCAAGTAGTGATTGATCCTCTTGGAAGAGAACTCAACCACTGTTTGGCTTTAGTTCTTAAGGAGAATGGGAAGAGTCTTAGCCTTATAGCATCGTCTTAAACACCATTAATTTTAAAGGTGTCACAGATTTCAAGAAAATTGGCAATATGCAAGTTCGGATCTTCATCTTGTAATCCGTCGAACTGTACATATTGCTGCACCATTTGTATGATGCTAGGCTTAAGCTCGAAGTTATTGTTCGCAATTGCAGGTCGAACAATACTTGTTTCGGTCCCTTCCAAGTTGGGTTGAGCATAATAGGACATGGTCCTTTGCTGAGCCAAACTTGTGTTAGGGTCTCCCATTGCAGAATTAAAATTACAATCCCCGTATGAATCCTCAACTGCTGTTTGAGAAGTGGAAGCCCCGAATCGTAGTTGTCTCCGAAAGGATCCTTCGATTTCCGGGTCCAAATCAACAAGTAGCGACGGATTCGTGCTGGTCATGCACTAGAAAAGAAAACGAAGGAGAATGGAAATGAAAACTTGAAAAAAAAAGAAAAAGAGAAGAAAGGTTTTTTTTTTGAAAATAGATTTTTTTTACGGATTGGCTCTCGAACTTCCCAAGGGCTACCCGGTGAAAGGTTCGCAAGGTACTAGGTAAAATGGTGGCGCTTAAAGCCCCTTACCCTTTTCGAGAGAATTTAGGATGGGTAGAAATAAGATGATATGAGTTGATTATAATAATAAAAGAAAATATATATATTTTTTATTTTTGCAGAAGTAATAGCGAAAGCGTTTTCAAAATATTGATGAAGAAAATCCCCAGCAACGACGCCAAAACTTGGTTGGCCAAAATCCGAACAGGCAAGTGTACCTGTCGAATTGTAGTACCAAGGTCGTATTTAAACACGGGGTTGTCAATTACTGCTACTCACGCTCGAACTATTATCCTACCGGAAAATTGTTGGGATTTGAGAATTTTTAAAGGTAAAATAAAAGATAATTTTTTTTACGAAAAACAAATAATAAAAAGCTAGCACCCGATCAGTGAATCACCATGAAATGATATAAGAGAGAAAAAAAAGACATAGTTTTAATTTTGCAAATCATACTCGACCGTGACGGATCCGAAAATGAGACAAAATCTCGCTAGAGCATTAGGTATCCTAACTTATAAACTCTTTGATCAAAATCTCTTTACAAACCAAAGAAGCCTAAAGTTGCATTATCGAGGTGATTCGCACTATTGGATTTGACTCCAATCCGGAGGATTTACGTCGTCCTATCTCTAGGATTGTGTGCAACTCCTTCCTTCTTTGAGTTGTCTTTCAAATCATGAGTGTCTCGACTATTATGAAATGAGAACAAGGTCTACTACCGTATACCGGAAATACGGAGTCGACACAAAATAAATCAAAGAAGGATCGAGCATGAAATAACAAAAATAAAACTAAGAAAGAAAATAAACTCTCATCTCACTTCATGGATCCTCACGATCGAATGCTACAAGAAAATTAGCTACGCATATTGGAAAAGAGAACGACAATAATAAGTGAAGAAAATTTCATTAATAACAATAAAAAGAGAAGTTCACAATGCTTAAACAAAATGATATTAAAAACTCTTAAACAAAAATGAAATTACAACTAAGCAACTAGGAAATAAAATTACAAAAGCTCTCTTGACTTGTACTCTCCACTTGCTCTTTTCAAAAGCCAACCTCTAAATCATGAGACCATGGGCTCCTTTTATAAGAGATGGAGAAGTTTCTAGATTAGGGGGAGACAAAGGGGTGGCCGGCCACATCAAGGGGAGGTTCATGCATGAGTTTAAATGAGGGGAAAGAGGAGGCTACATGCATTGTATTGTATTTAATGGAAGTGGAAATAAAAATATAAAATAAAGAGGAGGGGGATGAATGGAAGTGTGTAGAAGGGGCAAGAGAGGGGGGCCGGCCACATGCTTGGAGATATTCATGCATGTAATAAATGGAGAGAGAGGGAGAGAGAATGAATGAGGTGGCAAGGTGCTTGCATGCATGGGGAAATTAACGTGGAGGGAGAGAGAGGTGGCCAGCCACATGGGATAAAATGGGCTATTTG
Organism: Platanthera zijinensis; assembly: GCA_039513925.1. NCBI lineage: Eukaryota > Viridiplantae > Streptophyta > Magnoliopsida > Asparagales > Orchidaceae > Platanthera > Platanthera zijinensis. Next base: position 55,770,896 of record CM077098.1, read on the forward strand.
TATGGGCTTTATGAGGGCTTGGGTAGGGGGAAAAGGGCTGCTCCAAGTGGGCTGAATGGGGGCTCGGGCTGCTTGTGATTGAGGGATGCTTGCTGGGCTCGGGTAGGGGGCTGCTCCAAGTGGAAGAGGCTTGAATGAAGGCCGAGCTGCATGCACTAGGCTTGGGCTGCACCATATCTTGCATGGGGGGCTCAGGTAGTATGCATTAGAGGGGGCCGGGCTGCTTGTAGTTTAAGGGGTTCACCAAAGAAGGGCCGGCCACCAAAGGCTTGAATCCTACAAAATAAAACAAAACAAAAAAAACAAACATTAGACACATAATATTATTTATAAATATTACATAATAATAATAAATAAAACTAAACATCACATAATATGATATACTCTAATAAGACTAAATATAACAATAGTAAGACATTAAACAAAACATTTAACAAAACATAAAAAAAAATAACAACCATATAAAACAAAAACATAACATAATATATAGTAACATAATACATATAATTAGACTATATAGATTTTAATATCAAAACATAAAATGACATCATAACAAGCATGCAAAACACAAAATTATAATAAAACTTAAGGATTTTAACTACTTAATTACCCCAAAAAGGATGACTAAAACAAGTCATCAGCTGCCAATAGACCCCAAGGTTTACCAAGTCAACCTGGTGACGAGGAGAAAGAGAGGAGCTCCATTTCTATGGTAATGGAGGAGAAAGAAAAAGAGAGAATGAAGGGGCAAGTCAAACCCAGCCAAGGGAGGCCAAAGGCCACCCTTAATGGCTTGATTCAACTCCCCTGAGGAAGGGGAGAAGTTTCCAGCCATTTCCCGGCCACCAAGGGGCTGATTCAGCCTCCTTCCTCTAACCTGAGCCCAAGCTTTCAATGTCATTAATGTCCATTGAAGTTTTGGCCTCTCCCCTCTTCAACTAAACCTTTAAACACCACCAGTGGCCCAAGAGGAACATTTCCCTACCTTTTACTGAAGATTTCGAGCCCTCCCACTGTACTGTTGCAGAAGTCGAGCAGCGCCACCATCAGAAATGGTTTCCCGACGATCGTCGCGCCTCCAGCCCACCAAGAAGGTCCTCCTCCTCTCCTTGTCTCATGGGTAGATCATAGGAATACTTAGGTTCAAGGTTCGGGCTCAATTGAGCCCGAACCAAATCTTGATTTTCATGGTTTTGGGTCGAAAAACTTCCTTGCAGAACTGCCAGAATCCACCTCTCCGACGGCTGCGCCGCCGCCAGTCGATAGCCACCACCTCTACAGAGGTGTTTGTGGCGGTGGCTGGCTGGGGAGGTGGACGGATGGTCGGCTGTTGAGGTTTGAAGTTGTCCCGGGCGTGCTCAATCGGGATTGTTGGCTGGAGGTAGACAATGTGCCTGGGCCGCAAGATCCGCGCCAAGATTCGTGCCGCATTAGATTTCAAACTATAGGATTATATATTTAATTTTATTTCATTCTGTCACACTTTTTGTATTTAATGTCTTTAATTTTTAAAAATACTTAGAGGTAATTTCAGATGAAATGGTCAACATAGAAATTGTAGCCTGATGAGTCTAGTTTACTACAAAATTGGTTTGAACCAATTTGGGTGCTTTGTTTGACCAGGGCACTCATTTTTATGGGGTCTATACATATGGTTGGGCAGAAATTAAAATGGCTGCCCACACCTCATCTTTGTCCAAATAACCTAAAATTTTGCCAGGGAGTCACCCTAGACCTTATCTAGACCCTGCCCAAAAATGGGAATTTTTTGGAATAATTTTTCTATAGTTTGTAAATAATTTAATTTCTTTAAGGTAAATTAATTTAGGGGCCAAATGAACTCCAAACTCATACAAATTTTGGTGGATGATGCATGGGATCATTATTAACCTATGGTTAAAATTTTATGACATTTGGAGGTGGTTTGAATTGGAATCTTGCAAACCCTAGTCTTGCCATAATAAGGGTAATTTGGTCCAAATGCTCTTTTGGGTGTTTAAGTGGTCCAATCACCTCAACATAGGCCTATTTTTGGACCACTGATTTTATATGGCTTGTAACACCCTCCTATTGGATTTGGGGTGGTTTGGGGTTGGGTAGCCCTAGGGACCTAGGGTAGGCCCCTTTATGGAGATTTCTAGGGTTTGAAGGTCATGGAGTCAAATGACCTTGGAATGACTTGACACTTGGTGGAAGGGATCATAAGGTAGCTATGGCCCTCTGTTTGAAATTTTAGTGAGTTTGGAAGCCTTTGACCCCCTCAAAACCCTAACCCTAGCTTAGGGAACTCACCTCGTAGTGATAGAACATGTCACTAAAACTCACTGAACAGTGATGAGATTTGGGTAGAGTAGTGTTTAAAGTTAGAACAAGCTTTGGAGATTTTGTTATGAATTTATGAATATTATTTTGGATACTTCATTAACAATCTAGTAGTTTATATTAATTGCTTAGAAATTTATCATGAAGTAACTACTTGCTAGAAATTAATAAAATTTAGCCAGAGTACTTTTTATTATGTTTTAAAGCTTTGTGAATTTTTATGTGATTTTTGGAAGATTATTTATAAGGGTTTCTTCATTAAGTATTGTTTCCATGAAAACTTAATTAAATTTATTTTTGTGTCTAGCAAGTCTGTAAAATTATGATTTTTGCACAATGACCGTTTCTGTACCATATCAAGAACTTGTAATTTTTATATAATTTTCTGATGAATAATTTTGGTACTTCCTTCTTTACATATGATTAAGGGAATTATTTTGGATAAAATAATTAGAGGTCCAAAAGTTTCTTGAAAATTATGGAAAATTTGTATCTAGTATTATATCACTGTTAATTAGAGATCAAAATTTTTGGGTGGCCATTACTTGAGTAGATCATATAGTTCATGTTCAAAATTGCCCATAGCCAAACATTTGGGAAAAAACAATAAAAATCAAATTAATTAGAAAAATTATGAATCTCTGATTTTAGACTAAACTTGTTATGGTAGACCTTCGGTAAATTTTATAGAAGATTTGGAAGGCAATCCGGTGTACCTCATTCATACATCTCATATAGTATAGGGTGATCTGCATATAGTAACTACGGAAACTGAACAAGAGTGTTAGTGAAATTCAAGTGTTGGAATCCTTAGTAGTTTGCTGGTTTGGGTGAATAAAGGAGTTCATTATTGGAAGATAGGATTAGAAGAGTGTGAGGTTGACTAGTGTAGGTGGTGCTCGGGACCGAAGAAAGATCTTCTTATTTCGTGGAGTGGGAAAGTCAAAATAACCTTAGGGTAGATCTAGCGTAATATGAAATGGGAATGGGTAAGGGAAGCAACCAAAAACAATAAGTGCCTTGCAAAAGAGAACTATGGGATTCAGCTACCATCATAGTTCCTAGTGCCCTTTGAGAACCCTTCACGGGGTATACCGGGGGCAGTCCTGGGCTAACGTAAACTGTAGGAGTGATAAACCATAAAGAGCAACTAGCATAATTAGGAATTCACTTTCACTCACCTTGATGACTCAGAATACTAGGTTGGTTCATGAGGGCTGATGCCCTAGGGGTTTTGGAGATGGGCAGGTTGGCCCGATAAGCTTTGGCTCGGTGGGAAACGTATTAATATTGCATGTGCATAAGTTATAAGGTGGTTGGCCCTCAGTGTTAGTGGTCGATGCACCGAAGCTAATACATTGGCTCGGCAAGTGTGGTTAGCACTTCGCCAACAGAAGTTCGGTGCGTCAGCCGGCAAGAGTACGCAGGAGTCCTCTTCGTGCACTAAGCATTGAGGCATACAATAGGTCTTACTGGTAGTGCTTTACTTGTTTAGAGGTGGGCGAGGCACAACCCACCACTTCCGTCTGCCACTACGGAGGTATCCTGGGAGGTGAGGCTCTAGAAAGGGGGAACTAAAGGTCTGTGTACACAGAGGTGGGTGGGTAGGTTGCACTTGCATGATCGCATCATACCTACTTGCATATCATAACATAATCATTGCATATAACCCCTATCACCTATCGTGTAAGTGGAATGGGATGCTTACACAATAGGACTTATAAAACGCCCCCTTGGTCTATAAGCTTGTGTGGGGAAGTTTATAAATAAAGGTAAAATTCTTCATATATATATTGCTGTTAATAACCGACACCTAATCATATAAATTAATATGAGACTCTTTATACGATTGGAGCCCTGTATAAGATCCCTTGTCTTATGCATTTTCGCTTATAAGTTAAGGTTACTTTTTATACTTTACTCTACTGCCACAAATACTATGAAATTTCTAGTATAGGTCTGCTGTCATCTGTTTCTTGTTTACTCTCCACCTTCAAGTCCTCCCCTTTCTTCCTCTCCGCTCGGTGCCTAGGAGCCATGGGGGAAGGGGTGTGGGATGATAGGGCTTAGTCTTATAGACTAATGGTTTTCAGACCACATTATTTAGGGGATCGTGGAGCCCAGCATAGAGGAGCAGCCCTGGAGGTCGGCACGTTTGAAGATAGGGCAGTCTAGCACAGGAGTTCAGACAGCTTGGACTGTGAGTCCCTGATTCCAGTAGTGATTTATTTTGCTTCCGATTGAGTGACTATGTAGTGAGGATTTGATGTATCGGGCTTAAGCACTTATTTTCAGTACTTTTAGATTTTGTTGACTCTCCCTTTGTGGAGATTTTATTACTCTGTTGTGATTTTATTGTGGACATTAGGTTAGAGTTTTTACCTCTCTTGTGTGTACTCTACTTTTGGTTCTTTTCTATGATCGAATCGGCCGGCAGAATCGGCGTTTCGCGGTGATGACCCTTCTGGGCGTGAAGGTGTCACCGCAAAGCGGCGGTTCTGGGCCAAAGACCCCTGTGTTTTATTTAAAAAAAAGAGGGTCTTACAAGTGGTATCAGAGGAACCTCGATCGGAAAAGTACCAGTCCACAAATCCCTTGGTCACCCCCGCGTAGGTTTAGTTTGAGGACAAACTAAGCAGCGGAAGCGTTGTGTGCCCATGTGGGGATTCACATGTAATTGTCCAGTGCTAATTATGCTTGAGTTAATTGCTTACAGATGGTTTTTGATATGCAGCCTCCAGTGCAGCCTACACCACAGGGTGGAGTCCAGCAGACTCTGAATGTTGCACCACCTCCCCCATTCCCCACTCCGTTCCTGCAGTCGGAGATGGGGAAGACTCTAACAGCCATTTTGGAGGCTTTCAGGGCTCAGCAGGTTCCGGTCCCGCAGCCAAATCCGGGGGCCAACTGGCTGAGCATCTTTCGAGGACTCTCTCCCCCATCTTACTTAGGGACAGAGTCAGCTGTACGGACGGAAGAATGGCTGGACATTATGTACGAGATGTTGACCAGGATATGGTGCCCTTGGGAGGAGAGAGTGCCATTGGTGGTCTCTTACTTGGAGTCTCATGCCAAGAGATGTTGGAAGATGTCGCTGGACACGACTTTTGCGAATATGGAGATTGTAGAGATTACTTGGGCGGAGTTCAAGACCGCATTACTGGAGCATTTTGTTCCACAGTCGGCTAAGGATGAGCTGGAGGATAGGTTCATGCAGCTGAAGCAGGGCAATAAGACAGTGGTAGAGTACCATCGGGAGTTCAACCATTTAGCCCGGTTTGCGGACTCCTATCAGCTGAATGAGGCAGGATACATCAAGAGGTTCTATAAGGTCCTACGGGAGGACTTGAGGGAGGCCCTACTATTCGTATCTTACAGGCCAATACCTCGGATGTTAGAGATGTCTAAGAGGATAGAGGCTGATTGGCAAGCTACTCGGGGCAGAAAACGGCCAGCGAAGGATCAGGGTCGAGGAGCAAGGAACGATCAGAGACGAGCCCATATCACGGATAGGAGAAGGGTCGAGGACTAGCCTCGTCAGGATGTATGCAAGACAGGAAACAAGGGAGCCAATGGTGGTGGCTACACCACCTCTTCAGACACGGGAGGGCCAGAGACCCGGGGGAATAGCATATCCCCCGCCAGAGTGCTTCCACTGCCATCAGGTTGGGCACATCCGCAGAAATTGCCCTATAAGAGGGGCACCCCCACCAGCTCCACCGGATGCCCAGCCAGCGCAGTATTTTGGAGGCCGAGGTCGTGGCCGAGGACGTGGATACCAGGGGGGAGATCGTAACAAGAAAGGGAGCAGGTGTATGCTTTGGACCTTGTGCAGCCTCAAAACCCAGAGTAGGTCATAGTAGGTACGCCGAGATGTTTAATTGTTTAAAAAGAATTTCCCCTTTCTCAGTTGACAATTTGTAGAACTGCATTAGATAGAAAAAATAGGAAAGAAAAACTCGTTATAGAATCCTAAGACATTTAACCACCCCAGGTATAGTCTTCATTAGCGACAAGCCTGCCCACACACTTTTCGATACCGGAGCTTCTCACTCCTTCGTGTCGGAGACGTTCGTAGAAGGATTGGAAGGAGTGGAGCGATTCACGAGCTCGGAGATGAGGGTGCGACTACCCGATGGATCTGAACTCCTTACCTCGGACCACTGCAACATGGAGGCAGAAATCGGTGGAAAGGCGTTTGAGTCTCTAGCGATGCTTTTGAAGTTGACGGACTACGACTTGATCCTGGGCATGATATGGCTACACTGAAACATAGCCCAGATTGATTGCCAAGCAAAGAGGATCACCGTTAGGCACGGGGACTCTTTCATTGTCATCGAAGTTATAAGACCTGCCTCTCGTATACTCTTATCTTCAGTACAGGCCGTTAAGGCCCATCTGCAGGGAGAGGAGGTTTATCAGATTCTATTTAAGATGGAAGAAGTCAAGGAGTCTGTGACAGACATCCCGGTGATACGAGATTTTGCTGACGTCTTTCTAGATGAACTGCCAGGACTACCTCCGCACTGAGAGCAGGACTTCCAGATACAGCTTGTGCCGGGGGCCAAGCCGGCATATAGGGCCCCTTACCGGATGGCCCCAAAAGAGTTGACAGAGTTCTGAAGTCAGTTACAGGAACTAGTAGAGGCAGGGTTTGCCCGACCAAGCTCTTCATCGTGGGGATCCCAGGTGCTATTCGTCAAGAAGAAGGACGGAAGTTTCCGCTTGTGTATTGATTATCGAGTGCCGAATAGACTGACGGTCTGGAATACATACCCGCTGCCACGGATTGATGAGTTGTTCGATCAAATAGAAGGAGCGCATTTCTTCTTGAAACTTGACTTGAGGTCAGGTTATTACCAGCTACAGATTCGAGAGGAGGACATTCCGAAGACCGCCTTCAGTAGTAGATACGGACTGTTTGAGTTTACAGTGATGCCCTTCGCGTTCACAAATACGCTGTCAGCATTTACAAGCCTCATGAACATGGTATTCGAGGAGTATTTGGATTTATTTGTCATCGTATTTATTGACGACATCCTCATCTACTCAAGGACAGAGGAGGAGCATACACGACACCTGACTTTGACTCTAGAGATGCTACGGGAGCACCAACTTTATGCGAAGTTCAGCAAATGCCAGTTTTCGTTAAAGGAGGTGGCCTTCTTAGGTCATATTATCAGCGGTACTGGGTTGGCAGTAGACCCTGCCAAGATTCGGGCAGTGCTGGATTGGCCACCATTGAAGACAACCACGGATGTACGGAGCTTCTTGGGACTTGCCGGATATTACCAGAAGTTTGTCGAAGGATTCTCCCGGATTGCACTCCCTCTTACATCCTTGACGAAGAAGGAATCCCCTTTCGTTTGGATGCTACAGTGCGAGACGGCCTTTGTGGAGTTGAAAGGTCGGCTTACTGCGGCTCCCATTCTCGCTCTTCCGTCGGGAAGGGAGAGATTCTAGGTGTACACAGATGCCTCCTACCAGGGGATGGGTGTCGTTTTGATGCAAAACGGGCATGTAATAGCCTACGCCTCCCGACAACTGAAGATACATGAGAAGAACTATCCGGTGCATGATCTTGAGATGGGTGCAGTGATCTTTGCTATGAAGATTTGGCGACATTACCTCTACGGGGTTCACTGTGACATCTTCTCAGATCATAAGAATTTGTGATATGTGGACACACAAAAGGAACTCAACATCAGATAGAGACGTTGGGTGGAGTTCCTGTCGGATTACCAGTACACCATGCACTACCATCCCGGGAAGGCGAACGTGGTGGCAGATGCTCTAAGCCGGAGAGGAGATACCTCAGGGAAGGGACCAAAACTGATGTCCATGGATCTAGTCCAGTCTTTCAGAGATATGCCGATATACCTAGTGTTCGAGAATGATCCAGAGCTGTATATGGAGTATCTAGCATCGATGGTTGCCATAGATGATATTCGGGACCGCATCCTGGACGGACAGAAAATAGATGCATGGGCAGAGCTAATATTTCAAGCCTTGGAGGAGGGTTTGACAGGAGATTATTCACTAATAGATGGATTGCTATATTTAAGAGGCAGGGTCTATATACCCGCAGGAGGTCAGGTTCAGGAGGACATCATGGCGGAAGCACATTGTAGCAGATATTCTATACACCTGGGGATCACCAAGATGACGGCAAACTTAAAGAAGACGATGTTTTGGCCAGGGATAAATAAAGACATTACATACTTCGTGACTCATTATGAGGCATGCCAGCTGGTCAAGGCAGAGTGTAGGAACCCCGCAGGATTGCTACAGCCACTTCCGGTGCCGGAGTGGAAATTTGAGGACATCGCGATGGATTTCATTCATGGCCTCCCCTGATCACGGACGGGAAACGATTCGATTTGGGTCATCGTCGATCGGCTGACTAAGGTGGCCAGATTCATTCCGATCAAAAAAGATGACTCGGTCGGGGTACTAGTGCGGAGATTCATAGAGCAGTTCATTCATTACCACGGGGTGCCCAGGACGATCGTGTCGGATCAGGATGGTCGGTTTACATCTAGGGAGTGGAGATCCGTGCAGACTTACTTAGGCATGCGACTGACCTTAAGCATAGAATTTTATCCCTAGACGGATGGGCAGACGGAATGCACCAACCGGACATTGGAGGACCTCCTAAGGCTATGCATTTTGGATCGAAACGAACCTTGGGAGAAGCTTTTACCACTGGTTGAGTTCTCCTATAATAACAGCTACCAGTCCAGCATAGGGATGGCTCCTTATGAAGCCTTGTATGGAAGGAGATGTAGGACTCCGCTTTCATGGAGTCAGGATGAGGATCCAAAGGTATTGGGATCAGATTTTGTCGAAGACACTGAGGCTCAGGTGAGACTGATACGGGACAGAATGCTGGAAGAGCAGAGCCGACAGGTTAAGTATTACGACGCCCGACACCGTCAGGTAGAGTTTTAGGTTAGAGACCGGGTTTTCTTGAAGATCCGGCCCATGCACGGAGTTTCATGGGTGCGTGGTCGGAAGAAGAAGCTCAGCCTTAGGTATATGGGCCCTTATAGGATCCTGGAGCGGGTCGGGCCCCTAGCTTACACGCTTAAGTTGCCACCAGAATTGGAAGGCTTACACGACGTGTTCCACATTTCTTCACTTAAGAGGGCTCTACTATGCCTAGAGCGGTAGATTTCGACTGCAGATGGGCCGGTAACTTCAGACCGGTCAGTTCACTTGGAGCCGATTCGGATCGATGATAGAGGAGTATGGATCTTTCGTCGCAAGAAGGTTCCGTTAGTCAAAGTCCTGTGAAGGAACCATGGCCAGGAGGAGCATACCTGGGAACCGCATGACCTGATGTGACAAAAGTATCCAGAGCTGTTCAGTCAGGTATACCTCACAACCTCTCAGGATGTTCGATTTACCTTCCAGTTTTAAACTAGTAGGACTGGAGTTTCAAGTGTATGGGCTAATCTTTTATTTATTGGGGTCTAGACTTTGCCAATTGGGCGAATTAGTCATATATTTGAGTTTCCCTTTAAACCTCTCTTAGAAAACGTGGCGTCGTGATGTAATCTTCAACTTCTTATGGGATGTTACAAGTTTCTTTTTCTTCGATGGAAATTCCTGTAGGCTTAACCTTGATTTCGGGGATGAAATTTTTGTTTTGTTTATTGGGATTTGTAACATCCCATTTCCAACTAGACCCCTAAGAATGATTTTGGGTCATGACTAGGTCATGATAAAACCCTAGGAAGCTAAAAATGGCCAGGTAATCAAAGGCCAAGGTGAGAATCACTTTGGTCTGCCAATGGCACAACCTCATCACCAAACCTAGGGATTGACCTTAGGGCTTCACAGGACTCCATGACCCCACCAAAACATCACTAGCCTATTATAGGGTCCACTAGTGCCTTAAGGGTCCATTAGAGTCGACCCAAAATTGCCAATTTGACCTAGGACCATCAAAGGCCTAAATTGGGCAAGGTGTCCTAACTAATGGCAGTTGGCCTCAAATGTGCCCAACCAACCCAGCCCAGGCCTTCCTAGACCTAAAGTGATGTCAATGGGTCACCATGGACACATTGGGTTCAGTCATAGGGGCCAAGATGACCCAAGTCAACTCTAGCCCCAAAGTGGTCAAAGTGCCCTTACCAAGGGTCATATGACCCTCAAGGTGCCCAGTAGGTCCTGTCCTACCCCACCTAAGCCTTAGGGAAGACTAATGGATCACCATGGACCCATTAGGTGCAACCCTAAAGGTCAAAAGGACCAAAGTCTACCCAAGCCTACTTTGGGTCAACCTAGCCCAAATGAGCTAGCATAAGCTCAAGCCCCCTCATATAGCTTCATTAGGAATATTATGTGTATGTGTGGGCTGCCAATAGACCCCAAGGTTGACCAAGTCAACCTGGTGACTAGGAGAGAGAGGAGCTCCATTTCCATGGTAATGGAGGAGAGAGAAAAAGAAAGAATGAAGGGGCAAGTCAAACCCGGCCAAGGGAGGCCAAAGGCCACCCTTAATGGCTGGATTCAACTCCCTTGTGGAAGGGGAGAAGTTTCCAGCCGTTTCCCGGCCACCAAGGGGCTGATTCAGCCCCCATCCCCTAACCTGAGCCCCAGCTTTCAATGGCATTAATGGCCATTAAAGTTTTGGCCCCTCCCCTCCTCAACTGAACCTTTAAACACCACTAGTGGCCCAAGAGGAACATTTCCCGACCTTTTACTGAAGATTTTGAGCCCTCCCACTGTACTGTTGTAGAAGTCGAGCGGCGCCACCATCGAAAATGGTTTCCCGACGATCGTCGCGCCTCCAGCCCACCAAGAAGGTCCTCCTCCTCTCCTTGTCTCATGGGTAGATCATAGGAATGCTTAGGTTTAAGGTTCGGGCTCAATTGAGACCGAACCAAATCTTGATTTTCATGGTTTCAGGCCGAAAAACTTCCTTGCAGAACCACCGGAATCCGCCCCTCCGGCAGCTGCGCCGCTGCTAGTCGATAGCCACCACCTCAACGGAGGTGTTGGTGGCGGTGGCTTGCCGGGGAGGTGGTCGGATGGTCGGCTGTGGAGGTTTGAAGTTGGCCTAGGGGCGTGCAATCGGGATCGCTGGGTGGAGGTAGACGATGAGCCCGGGTCACAGGATCCGCGCCAAGATTCGTGCTGCATTAGATTTCAAACTATAGGATTATATATTTCATTTTATTTCATTCTGTCACACTTTTTGTATTTAATGTCTTTAATATTTAAAAATACTTAGAGGCAATTTCAGAGGAAATGGTCAACATAGAAATTTTAGCCTAATGAGTCTAGTTTATTGCAAAATTAGTTTGAACCAATTTGGGTGCCTGGTTTGACCAGGGCACACATTTTGGTGGGGTCTATAGATATGGTTAGGCAGAAATTGAAATGGATGCCCACACCTAATCTTTTGTCTAAATGACCTGAAATTTTGGCAGGGAGTCACCTTAGACCTTATCTAGAAACTTCCCAAAAATGGGAATTTTTGGGAACAATTTTTCTATAGTTTTGTAAATAATTTAATTTCTCTAGGGTAAATTAATTCAGGGGCCAATTGAACTTAAAACTCATCTAAATTATGGTGGATGATGCATGGGGTCATTATTAACCTCCAGTTAAAATTTTATGACATTTGGAGGTGGTTTGAATTGAAAGCTTGCAAACCCTAGTCTTGTCATAATAAGGGTAATTTGGTCCAAATGCTCTTTTGGTGTTTAAGTGGTCCAATCACCTCAACAGAGACCTATTTTTGGGCCATTGATTTTATATTGCTTGTAACACCCACCTATTGGATTTGGGGTGGTTAAGGGTTTGGTAGCCCTAGGGACCTAGGGTAGGCCCCTTTTTGGAGATTTCTAGGGTTTGAAGGTCATGGGGTCAAATGACCTTGGGATGACTTGACACTTGGTGGAAGGGATCATAGGGTAGCTATGACCCTCTGTTTGAAATTTTAGTGAGTTTGGGAGCCTTTGACCCCTTCGAAACCCTAGCCCTAGCTTAGGGAACTCACCTCGTAGTGATAGAAAATGTCACTAAAACTCACTAAACAGTGATGAGATTTGGGTAGAGTAGTGTTTAAAGCCAGAACAAGCCCTGGAGATTTTGTTATGAATTTAGGATTATTATTTTGGATACTTCATTAACAATCTAGTAGTTTATATTAATTGCTTAGAAATTTATCATGAAGTAACTACTTGCTGGAAATTGATGAAATTTAGCCAGAGAACTTTTTTTATGTTTTAAGACTCTGTAATTTTTATATAATTTTCTGATGAATAATTTTGGTACTTCCTTCTTTACATATGATTAAGGGAATTATTTTGGATAAAATAATTAGAGGTCCAAAAGTTTCTGGAAAATTATGGAAAATTAGTATCTAGTATTATATCACTGTTAATTAGAGATCAAATTTTTTGGGTGGCCATTACTTGAGTAGATAATATAGTTCATGTTCAAAATTTCCCATGACCAAACATTTGAGAAAAAGCAATAAATATCAAATTAATTAGAAAAATTATGAATATCTGATTTTAGACTAAACTTGTTATGGTAGACCTTCGGTAAATTTTATAGAAGATTTGAAAGACAATCCGGTGTACCTCATTCACACATCTCATATAGTATAGGGTGGTCTGCATATAGTAACTACGGAAACTAAATAGAGTGTTAGTGAAATTCAAGTGTTGGAATCCTTAGTAGGTTGCTGGTTTGGGTGAATAAAGGAGTTCATTATTGGAAGACAGGATTAGAAGAGTTTGAGGTTGACTAGTGTAGGTGGTGCTCGGGACCGACGAAAGATCATCTTATCCCGTGGAGTGGGAAGGTCAAAATAACCCTAGGATAGATCTAGCGTAATATGAAATGGGAATGGGTAAGGGAAGAAAATAATAACAATATGTGGCTTGCGAAAGGGAACAATGGGCTTCAGCTACCATCATAGTTTCTTCAGCCCTTTGAGAACCCTTCACAAGGTATACCGGGGGCAGTCCTGCGCTAACGTAAACTGTAGGATTGATAAACCATAAAGAGCAACTAGCATAATTAGGAATTCACTTTCACTCGCCCCTATGTCTCAGAATGCTAGGTTGGTTCATGAGGGCCTAAGCCCTGGGGGTTTCGGAGATGGGCAGGTTGGCCCGGTGAGCTTTGGCTCACTGGGAAACGTATTAATATTGCATGTGCATAAGTTATAAGGTGGTGGGCCCTCGGTGTTAGTGGTCGATGCACTGACGCTAATACGTTGGCTCGGCAAGTGTGGTTAGCACTTCACCAACAGAAGTCTGGTGCGCCAGCCGGCAAGAGTACTCAGGAGTCCACTTCGTGCACCAAGCGTTGAGGCGTACGATAGGTCTGACCGGTAGATCTTTACTGGTTTAGAGGTGGGCGAGGCCCAACCCACCGCTTCTGTCTGCCACTGCGGAGGTATCCTGGGAGGTTAGGCTCCAGAAAGGGGGAACTAAAAGTCTGTGTACACAGAGTCGGGTTGGTTAGTTGCACTTGCAGATCGCATCATACCCACTTGCATGTCATAACATAATCATTCCATATAACCCCTGTTACCTATTGTGTAAGTGGTTTGGGACACTTACACAATATGACTTGCAAAACGGCCCCTTGGTCTATATGCTTGTGTGGGCAAGTTTATAAATTAAGGTCAAAATTTTCATATAAATATTGCTGTTAATAACCGACACTCCATCGTATAAATTGGTATGGGACTCTTTATACGATGGGTGCCCTGTAGAAGATCCCTTGGCTTATGCATTTCCTCACATAAGTTAAGGTTACTTTTCATACTTTACTCTACTGCCACAAATACTATAAAATTGCTAGTATAGGTCCGCTGCCATCTGTTTCTTGTTTACTCTCCACCTTTAAGTCCTCCCCTTTCTTCCTCTCCGCTTGGTGCATAGGGGCCATGGGGGAAGGGATGAGGGATTATAGGGCTTAGTCTTATAGACTAACGGTTTTCGAACCACATCATTTAGGGGATCGTGGAGCCCAGCATGGAGGAGCAGCCCCGGAGGTCGGTCCGTTTTGAGATAGGGCACTCTAGCTCAGGAGTTCAGACAGCTGGGACTGTGAGTCCCTAATTCCACTAGTGATTTATTTTGCTTCCGATTGAGTGACTATGTAGTGAGGATTTGATGTATCGGGCTAAAGCACATATTTTTAGTACTTTTAGATTTTGTGGACTCTCCCTTCGTGGAGATTTTATTACTCTGATGTGATTTTATTGTGGACATTCGGTTAGAGTTTTTACCTCTCTTGTGTGTACTCTACTTTTGTTACTTTTTTGCGATCGAATCGACCGACAGAATCGGTATTTTGCGGTGATGACCCTTCTGGGCGTGAAGGTGTCACTGCAAAGAGGCGGTTCTGGGCCTAAGACCCCAGTGTTTTAAAAAATGGGGTCTTACAAGTGGTATCAGAGGAACCTCAATCGGAAAAGTACAAGTCCACAAATCCCTGGGTCACCCCTGCGAAGGTTTAGTTTGAGGACAAACTAAGCAGCGGAAGCGTGGTGTGCCCATGTGGGGAATCACATGTTATTGTCCACTACTAATTAGGCTTGAGTCAATTGCTTACAGTTGGTTTTTGATATGCAGCCTCCAGCACAGCTTACACCACAGGGCGGAGTCAAGCAGACTCTGAATGTTGCACCACCTCCCCTGGTCCCCACTCCGTTCCTGCAGTCGGAGATGGGGCAGACTCTGACAACCATTCAGGAGGTTTCGTCCTGATGGATGTGAGAGCGAAGGCTTCGGGAAACACTTCCCGGAATATAGTAAAGTGCGCGAGATGACTGCGCGCTCACGCGGCAAAATCACCGCCACTTCAACATTTCGGAGATCCCGTGTAGAGGCGGCGGCATGGCGACCCGGCGGTCGCCGGGCGTAAAAATTTGAGCCGCCAAAATTCCTTAATCTGAATGGAAACCGGTCCCGCAATCAGGAAGATCGCACGTCGGGGAGCTTGGCTTTAATAAAATATGACGGACTATTCCAACGTCTGCGACCATACCAGCACTAAAGCACTTGATCACATCAGAGCTCTGCAGTTAAGCATGCTTGGGAGAGAGTAGTATAGGGATGGGTGACCTCCTGGGAAGTCCTCGTGTTGCTCCCATTTTTTGCCGCTCGACTCCATGAACACCCATTTTTTACCTGCGGCGCACACGATCTCACTGGGAACGCGGGCCCGAGGGTGTCCCCCATGCAGACTTGGATGGAATTTTGAAATAAACAGAACGCACAAGTGGCCTTAGCATCGTGCGCAGGCGATGAGCAGGAAATCGAAAGAAAGGCGTGACATAGTTTCCAATGCAATAGCATTTCGGAAATCTCTCGGAGTTGCGCATCCACAGGCGAACGGGTTGAACCCGTTCGAGCTCGTTTCGCACCCTCATATCGCACATATTCATCCACATTGAAAAGTTATCCTAGTGTTTTCCTTTCGCTGGTTTCGTCCTGATGGATATGCAAGCGAAGGCTTTGGGAAACACTTACCGGAATACAGTAAAGTGCGTGAGATGATTGCGTGCTCACGCGGAAAAATCACCGCCACTTCAACATTTCGGAGATCCCGCGTAGAGGCAGCGGCGTGGAGACCCGGCGGTCACCGAGCGTGAATATTTGTGCCGCCAAAATTTCTTAATCTGAATTGAAACCGGGCCCGCAATAAGGAAGATCGTGCGCCGGGGAGCTTGGCTTAAATAGAATGTGCCGGACTATTCCAACGTGTGTGACCACACCAGTACTAGAGCACCGGATCCCATCAGAACTCCGCAGTTAAGTGTGCTTGGGCGAGAGTAGTTTTTGTATGGGTGACCTCCTGGGAAATCCTCGTGTTGCACCCATTTTTTGCCGCTCAGCTCCATGAACTCCCATTTTTACCTGCGGCGCAGGCGCTCTCACTAGGAACGCGGGCCCGAGGGTGCCCCCCACGCGGACTTGGCTAGATTATCGAAATCAACAAAACGCACATGTGGCCTTAGCATCGTGCGCAGGAGATGAGGAGGAAATCGAATGAAAGGCGTGACTAAGTTTCCAATGCAAGCCACCTAAAAACGGTCATAACGTTTGATCGGACCGTCCGATTTTCGCGCACAATACCATTTTGGAAAGCTCTCGGAGTTGCCCATCCACGGGCGAATGGGTGGAACCCATTCGAGCTCGTTTCGCGCCCTCAGATCACTCATATTCATCCTCTTTGAAAATATATCCCAGTGTTTTCCTTTCTGTGGTTTCTTCCTGATAAATGTGCCAACGAAGGCTTCAAGAAACACTTCCCGGAATACAGTAAAGTGCGCGATATGACTACGCGCTCATGCGGCGAAATCGTCGCCACTTCCACATTTCGGAGATCCCGCGTAGAGGTGGCGGCGTGGCGACTCGGCGGTCCCCGAGCGTAAAAATTTGAGACGCCAAAATTGCTTCATCTGAATGGAAACCGGGCCCGCAATCAGGAAGATCGCGCGTCGGGGAGACTTGCTTAAATAAAATATGCCGGACTATTCCAATGTGTGCGACCATACCAGTAGTAGAGCACAGGATCACATCATAACTCTGTAGTTAAGCTTGCTTGGGCGAGAGTAGTACTGGGATGGGTGACCTCCTGGGAAGTCCACGTGTTGCACCCATTTTTTTCAGCTCGGGTCCATGAACGACCATTTTTACCAGCGGCGCACGCCTTCTCACTGGGAACGCGGGCCCGAGGGTGCCCCCCATGCGGACTGGTCTGGATTTTTGGAATCAACAGAACGCACACGTGACCTTACCATCGTGCGCAGGCGATGAGCAGGAAATCGAAAGAAAGGCGTGACTTAATTTCCAATGCAAGCCCCAAAAAAATGGCAATAACTTTTGATCGGACCGTTCGATTTTCGCGCACAATACCATTTCGGAAAGCTCTCGGAGTTACCCATCCATGGGAGAATGGGTTGAACCCATTTGAGCTCGTTTCGCGCGCTCAGATCACACATATTCATTCACATTGAAAAGTTATCCCAGTGTTTTCCTTTCGTTAGTTTCGTCCTGATTGTGCCAGCAAAGGCTTCGGGAAACACATCCCGGAATACAGTAAAGTGCGCGAGATGACTGTGCGCTCACGTGGCGAAATCGCCGCCACTTACACAATTCTGAGATCCCGCGTAGAGGAGGCGGCGTGGTGACCCGGAGGTCACCGAGCGTAAAAATTTGAGCCGCACAAATTGCTTAATCTGAATGGAAACCGAGTCCGCAATCAGGAAGATCGTGCGTCGGGGAGCTTTGCTTAAATAAAATGTGCCGGACTATTCCAACGTGTGCGACCATACCATCACTTGAGCACCGGATCACATCAGAACTCTGCAGTTAAGCGTGCTTGGGCGAAAGTAGTACGGGATGGCCTCCTGTAAAGTCCTCATGTTGCACCCATTTTTTGCCGCTCGGCTCCATGAATGCACATTTTTACATGCGGCGCACGTGCTCTCACTGGGAATGCGGGCCTGAGGGTGCCCCCCACACGGACTGGGCTAGATTTTTGGAATCAACAGAACGCGCACGTGACCTTAGCATCGTGCGCAGACGATGAGCAGGAAATCGAAAAAAGGCGTGACTTAGTTTCCAATGCAAGCCACCTAAAAATGGCTATAACTTTTTATCGGACAATCCGATTTTCGCGCACAATACCATTTCGGAAAGCTCTCGGGGTTTCCCATCCACAAGAGAACGGGTTGAACCCGTTCGAGCTCGTTTTGCGCCGTCAGATCATGCATATTCATCTGCATTGAAAAGGTATCCTAGTGTTTTCCTTTCGCCGGTTTCGTCCTGATGGATGTGCTAGCGAAGGCTTCGGGAAACACTTCCCGGAATACAGTAAAGTGCGCGAGATGACTGCGCGCTCACGCGGAGAAATCGCCGCCACTTCCACATTTCGGAGATCCCGCGTAGATGCGGCGGAGTGGCGACCCGGCGGTCGCCGGGCGTAAAAATTTGAGTCGCCAAAATTGCTTAATCTTAATGGAAATCGGGCCCACAATCAGTAAGATCGCGCACCGGGGATCTTGGCTTGAATAAAATGTATCTGACTATTCCAACGTGTGCGACCATACCAGCACTAGAGTACCAGATCCCATCAGAACTCCGTAGTTAAGCTTGATTGGGCGAGAGTAGTACTGGGATGGGTGACCTCTTGAGAAATCCTCGTGTTGCACCCATTTTTTGCCGCTCGGCTCCATTAACGCACATTTGTACCTGTGGCGCACGCGCTCTCACTGGGAACGCGGGCCCAAGGGTGCCCCCCACGCGGACTGGGCTGGATTTTTGGAATCAACAGAACGTTCACGTGGCCTTAGCATCGTGCGCCGGCGATGAGCAGGAAATCGAAAGAAAGGCGTGGCTTAGTTTCCAATGCAAGGCACCTAAAAACGGCCATAACTGGTGATTGGACCGTCCGATTTTCGCGCACAATACCATTTCGGAGAGCTCTCGGAGTTGCCCATCCACGGGCGAAAGGTTTGAACCCGTTCAAGCTCATTTCGCGCCCTCAAATCGCGCATATTCATCTGCGTTGAAAAGTTATCCCAGTGTTTTCCTTTCGCCGGTTTTTTCCTGATGGATGTGCCAGCGAAGGCGGCATGGCGACCCAGCGGTAGAGGAGGCGGCATGGCGACCCAGCGGTCGCCGGACGTAAAAAATTTGAGCCACCGAAATTGCTTAATCTGAATGGAAACCGGGCCCTCAATCAGGAATATCGCGCGCCGGGTAGCTTGGCTTAAATAAAATGTGCTGGACAATTCCAACGTGTGCGACCATACAAGCACTAGAGCACCGGATCCCATGAGAACTCCGTAGTTAAGCGTGCTTGGGCAAGAGTAGTACTGGGATGTGTGACCTCCTGGGTAGTCCTCGTGTTGCACCCATTTTTTGCTGCTCGGCTCCATGAACGACCACTTTTTCTTGCGGTGCACGCGCTCTCACTGGGTATGCGGGCTCGAGCATGCCCCCCACGCAGACTGGGCTGGATTTTCATAATCAATAGAACGAACACGTGGCCCTAACATCATGCGCAGGCGATGAGCAGGAAATCGAAAGAAAGGCGTGACTTAGTTTCCAATCCAAGCCACCTAAAAACGGCCATAAATGATGGAGAAGGCATCCCCCAACTTGCTAAAGATGACGGCATACTCGCGGAAGACCCCCCTTCATCGCCTTCAAAAGACTTGCGTCGTCATGGTGATCGTGTGGAGCGACGCTACAACCTCTGCCTGTGGCACAAGGCCACCTCATAATATCTAGTTTATTACTATCTATTGTATTTTTTTGGACTTATTTAGTTATTTTCTTATGGTTGGTTATTTATTTTCCATGATTTAAAACTTTAGAGTGCATGTTTATTTTAATGGGCTGTATGTAGCCTAATCTTTGTTGTAAGCCTATAAAAGACATAGGATATTTCATTATGAGGGATAATTTTTGAATGAGAATTGAAACACTTATTTTCTCTCTTGAATTCTCCCTCACCCTCTCCCTCTCATTATTTCGGCCAAGCCCTAGCCCCTCTCCCTTCCTCCAAACTGCCGCCTCCCTCCTTCTCCCTCCTTCCCCTACCACTCGGCCATCAAATCCCCCTCACCTCTCCAAGCCGTCGGCCCCCCTCTAAGTGGCTTCCTCTCTCACGGCCTCCACCGCCACCAACCCTAGCCGCCGCTTCTTACTCCTCCCTCTCCTTCAAAAACCTCCACCACCTTCCACCACAAAACCCGACCCCTCCCCTCTTTCCAGACTACTTCCTTCAACATCAAGTGTGACGTGACGACGACGGAAGAACTTGTCTCCATCGGGCATAACTCCGGCGGAACCGTGGACGAGCGTTCCAAGTGAGATAGTTGGAATCATCTATTCCGACTTGGGTAAAGAAACTTCTACTCCCGTGTGCTTCCCTCTAGATAAATTTTGTGGCGGCCAATTTTTGCGTTGGATTTCGAATCTTGAAGATAAATCGTGGTTTGTTTTCGATTGAACTTGTATTTGCCTTAATTGAATTAATTCTTCGAAAAGGTTTGGCGAACCTCGTAACTTTTTGTTGGGAGAGATCTACCGTCTTCCTAATCGTAAATTTTGGTAGATCTCTTTTGGTACAACCCGCTCGGTCGGATCCAATATTGATCCATTTTACCGGAACTGTTATTTGCTCATAGCCTCTATTCGGTCCCTAAACGGTTTGGCTACCCGTGCGTTAGCATAACGTGATAAAATTGCTTGGAGTGTGCGCTGTGAAAACTTTGGTTCGAGTGTAGGATTTTAACGTCCACAAGAGGCGAGCTTTAGAATCCGTAAAACCCGAGATCATTACGAGGGCCTACATCAATTTGGTATCAGAGCCAGGTTGTGTCGATATCTTTATTGGCACAATCCTAATTAATTTTAGTAGGCCAACATGCACGTGCACAAAATTTTTCAAACAAAAAAAAAGGAAAAAAAAAAATTTTGTGGTCTGCCAATAGCAGCCTAAACTTTTATTTTTCAGCAAAATTAAGAATTTTTTTTTTTAATAATCTCCTTCTAGTTTCCTATAAGAAAACCAACAAAAAAGTATTTTAACCCTAGTTACTAAGTAGGAAAAAATCCTTTTGTGTACTAGTGGTTGCGTCAGTAGTTGTGTTGTGCATGCGCACTAGACTGGGTACGGTGTATTCCCCGTCTCCTTCCACCATGGAGGCTGAACGGTATGCTGAGCACGGTCTCACGGAGATTGAAGAGCTCCGTCAGGATTTCACTGAACAAATGACGGCGATTAGGGAGACACTTCACGACTTGAGATTACATCTAGGGGCTCCCCGTAATCAACCCGCCAACCAACGAGCAGAGAGACATGATCATCAACACGAGAACCCTAATAATGACCATGCCCCACGAGCACCGTACGAGTTTGATCTTACTAGGGCCGTCCGAGTCAAGCCTCCATCCTACGATGGATTGAGAGACCCCCAAGTCTTCCAAGACTGGGTAATGGAGATAGACTGCTACTTTGAGTGGTACAGTGTGACTAACCAGGATAGAGTGCGTTTAGCAAGGATGAAATTGTTGGGTCGCGCCAAAATATTTTGGCTGAGTGAAGAGCGACGTCTGCGAGCCGAGAATCGAAAACTAACCATTGGTTTGAGTGACATGAAGGAGATGCTGACTGCGCAGTACGTCCCCGCGCACCATCGAACACAGATGTTCGATGATTTGGCTACGCTTAAGCAAGGAAGTAGAACGGTTTCTGAGTACATGAGTTTGCTTAAGGACATGATGGTTAGGTGTGGCGTGAAAGAAATGCCCGAGGTCACCATATCTCGGTTCCGTAAGGGGTTGAACCCCGAAATCCAGAGCAAATTATTGCGTTATGGACACACCGACCTGCACGTCACGTTTAATTCGGCTTTAGATATCGAAAAGCATAATGTGCTGAAAAAAAGTCTCGCTCGTTTCAAAAGGGAAATTCTATTTTAGGTCCACCCCCCACTTCTAACTATAAGGATAAGGGAAAGTATCTGACCAACGAGTCGACCTCCATAGTCGTGACCGCGAGGAATAATAGAAACCCCACGGCTGAGAGAGTTCCGGTGGGTAATGTCAACAAAACGAGTGTGACTCTCTTCGCTTGCGGGATTCAAGGCCACTACGCTAGCGAGTGTCCTACTAAACCCAAACCTTTATCCCTGATAGATCCCACCAATGAGACAGACGATCTCACTTATGAGGCAGGAGAGGACAGCGAGTCAGACGGAGTGCCTAGTGATATGGACGATGAGTCTCACATGATGGTTATGAGATGTATTCTGGCAACTCCACGAGCACTTGATGACTGGAATAGAACTAACATATTTTCGCTATATTTTAAGAGTGGAAAGAAATGGTGTAGGATGATCATCGATAGCGGTAGCTATATGAACGTCATTTCTGAGGCCACAGTGAAGCGAATGGCCTTAGTGGCGGAGCCGCACCCGCACCCGTATAAGGTGGAATGGGTCGATAAGTAATCCATCCCGGTGTCAAGGCATTGTTTGGTACCCCTTTCCATTAAAGCCTATTCGGAAAAGATCTGGTGTGACGTCCTCCCTATGGATGCTTTTCACATCTTATTAGGACGCCCGTGGTTATATGATCATGATGTCACCCACTTTGGCCGAGCCAACACCTACGAGTTTAAGTTTAATGGCAAGGTTATAACACTGAAGCGCACTCCGCCTAAGGATCCTTCATTCCCTTCTAAGGATACGGTTGTCCCGGTTGAAAAAAACATTAAGACTGATGGGTAAGAAGGAATTGGCACGTACCACCTTCATGGATGGTGTCATGTACGCTCTAGTTTGTTTGCAAATTAAGGAAGATGCGGTGTTAACTGAGTAATTACCCCCAGCTTTGAAGAGGCTTCTAGCAAAGTTCCAGGATGTGTATCCGGACGAGCTTCCGTCCGAGTTACCCCCCATGCGGGACATCCAACATTCCATAGACCTGATCCCAGGGTCCTCTTTTCCTAACCTCCCTCATTATCGACTAAACCCATACGCACACTTAGAATTACAAACCCAAATTTCTGAGTTGTTACAAAAGGGGTTCATTTGACATAGCAAAAGTCCGTGTGTCGTACCCGCATTACTGGCTCCCAAGAAAGACGATTCTTGGAGGATGTGTGTGGATAGTAGAGCCATAAATAAAATTACTATTAAATATCGATTCCCCATCCCTCGCTTGGACGATTTATTGGACATGCTAGCAGGTGCCACGATTTTCTCAAAATTGGATCTTAGGAGTGGTTACCATCAGATCAGGATTAGGGAAGGTGATGAGTGGAAAACGGCTTTTAAATCAAAGGAAGGTCTCTATGAGTGGTTAGTTATGCCCTTTGGGCTTTCGAACGCCCCGAGCACATTTTCTAGGATGATGACCCATGTCTTCCAACCGTATATGGGAAAATTCATAGTAGTGTATTTTGATGATATTTTAGTTTTTAGCACATCGACGACCGATCACGAAGCCCATCTGAAGATTATCCTGACCATGTTGAGAACTGAGAAATTATTCGTCAATATTAAGAAGTGAACTTTTCATGTGTCGTCTGTTGAGTTTCTTGGGTATATAGTGAGTTCGGATGGCATACATGTTTACCCCAAGAAGGTCCAAGCTATTAAGGATTGGCCAGAGCCCGCCAATATTCGTGATGTTAGGAGTTTCCATGGCCTAGCTACGTTTTATCGTCGATTCATAAAAGATTTTAGTAGCATCATGGTCCCCATTACTGAGTGCATGAAAAATGGTGAATTTTCTTGGACGACTTCAGCCGCTAAAGCATTTAACACCATTAAATCGCGCATGTCGGAAGCGCCCCTACTGCGTTTGCCGGATTTTAATGAAGTCTTTGAGTTATCATGTGATGCGTCTGGAGGGGGAATTGGTGGTGTATTGAGTCAGGAAGGCCACCCTATTGGGTACTTTAGTGAGAAGCTCGCAGGGCCTAAATTAAATTATTCCAATTATGATCGAGATTTTTACGCGGTCATTAGGTTCCTCCAACACTGGCGGCACTACTTGCTCCCTAAGGAATTTGTCATTTTATCCGACCATGAGGCGCTTAGATTTATTAACTCCCAAAATAAGGTTAGTCCTAGACATGCAAATTGGGTCTCCTATCTTCAAGAGTACACGTTCATCATCAAACACCTTAAAGGTACCCTCAACCGCGTAGCTGATGCTCTAAGTCGTGTCTCCTTATTACTGTCTACGCTAGAAGTTAAGGTGATCGACTTCGAAAGAATTAAAGATGAATATGTCCACTGTCCGGACTTTAAGGATATTTACTTAGCCACTCAAGAAAACGCGTCTACGACCATTACGTCTTATTATATTCGTGATGGCTATTTATTCAACCACTCGGAGCTATGTATTCCACGCTCCTCCCTACGTCATTTCATTGTTTGGGAATTGTATAGTGGTGGGTTAGGTGGACATTTTGGCCGTGATAAGATGATCACGTTAGTAGAGGATAAGTTTTATTGGCCTGGGCTTAAGAAAATGGTTAACCAAATCGTGGGCAGTTGTCGAGCGTGCCAATTGGCTAAGGGTAACAAGACTAATGCAGGACTTTATACCCCTCTTCCAATTCCTTCCATTCCTTGGGAAGACGTTAGCATGGATTTTATTTTAGGCCTACCTATCACGTTTAGGCGTCACGATTCTATTTTGGTCGTCGTAGATCGATTCTCTAAGATGGCCTATTTTATTGCATGTAATAAAACCACTGATGCGTCACATGTTGCACAATTATACTTTAAAGAAGTAGTTGGACATCGGGGGGTTCTCAAATCGATAGTTACCGATAGAGATGTGAAGTTTACTAGTTATTTTTGGAAGACCTTGTGGAGGATTATGGGCACCAAACTGTTGTTTTCTTCAGCCTACCATCCCCAAACGGATGGACAAATGGAAGTGGTAAACAGGAGTTTAGGCAGTTTGCTCCGATGCCTTATGGGAGACCACAAGGGTACATAGGACCTTATCCTCCCTCATGCCCAGCTAGCGTACAATAATTCCAAAAATAGGTCCACTGGATTATCTCCGAATGAGATCGTGCACGGATACAAAGCACCGGTGCCACTTGACTTGATTCCTTTACCACCATCTTTTTAATCAAGTCAATTCACACTAGATTTTGCCTCTCATATTCATAACCTGGATAAGCACATAAAGGAAATGCTAGCAACGCAATATGCGTCTTATCAAGTTCATGCTAACGTACATAAGAGAGCGACTCACTTAAAAGTTGGTGATTTAGTTATGGTGCATCTCATCCCTGAACGGTTGCCTACGGGCACCATAAAAAAGTTAGCGAATCGGCTAGCGGGACCATTTCGGATTTTAAAGAAATTAGGATACAATGCATTTCTTTTGGACTTACCAACTGATTGGGGTATTTCCCCTATTTTTAATGTTCGGATTTAACGACATATGTTGCCCTGCCACAAGAATTATCTTCCTGTCCGTTTAGCTCCACTACAGGTTCTAATGGGTTTGGGGTTGAGTGTGTTACTGGATCGCTCCCCCCATCGGTCTCCAATGGAGGTACGTTGAATGTTGATGACAAAGATTTTCCTCCTTTGTTGCCTAATGCTTTTCCCAGGTTTCCCAGGAAACATTTTTTGTAAGACAGGATTCTACTGGATGAAGTGTTTCCCTCTCCAGATGGTGATGTACACCGCTACTTGATTCGATGGCGTGGTCGTCCCGCTTCCGACGACTCTTGGCTCCCGGAATCGGAGGTGGCTCTATTGGATGATGCTCTTCTACGACGGTACCTTCAAGACAACTAATCGGTGATCAGTCCTTTCGAGCGGGGGAGGATTGATGGAGACGGCGTCCCCCAACTTGCTAAAGATGACGGCATGCTCGCGGAAGACCCCCCTTCATCGCCTTCAAAAGACTTGCATCGTCATGGTGATTGTGGGGAGCGACGCTACAACCTCCGCCCGCGGCACAAGGCCGCCTCATAATATCTAGTTGATTACTATCTATTGTATCTGTTTGGACTTATTTAGTTATTTGCTTATGTTTGGTTATTTATTCCCCTTGATTTAAAACTTTAGAGTGCATGTTTATTTTAATGGGCTGCATGTTGCCTAATCTTTGATGTAAGCCTATAAAAGGCATAGGATATTTCATTATGAGGGATAATTTTTGAATGAGAATTGAAACCCTTATTTTGTCTCTTGAATTCTCCCTCACCCTCTCCCTCTCATTATTTCGGCCAAGCCCTAGCCCCTCTCCATTTCTCCAAACCGCCGCCTCACTCCTTCTCCCTCCTTCCCCTACCACTCGGCCATCAAATCCCCCTCACCTCTCCAAGCCGTCGGCCCCCTCTAAGTGGCTTCCCCTCTCACGGCCTCCACCGCCACCAACCCTAGCTGCCGCCGCTTACTCCTCCCTCACCTTCAAAAACCGCCAACACCTTCCACCACAAAACCCGACCCCTCCCCTCTTTCCAGACTACTTCCTTCAACATCAAGCGTGACGCGACGACGGCGGAAGAACTTGTCTCCATCGGGCATAACTCCGGCGGAACCGTGGACGAGCGTTCCAAGTGAGATAGTTAGAATCATCTATTCCGATTTGGGTAAAGAACTTTTACTCTCGTGTGCCTCCCTCTTGATAAATTTTGTGGCGGCCAATTTTTTGCGTTGGATTTCGAATCTTGAAGATAAATCGTGGTTTGTTTTCGATTGAACTTGTATTTGCCTTAATTGAATTAATTCTTCGAAAAGGTTTGGCGAACCTCGTAACTTTTTGTTGGGAGAGATCTACCGTCTTCCAAATAGTAATTTTTGGTAGATCGCTTTTGGTACAACCCGCTCGGTCGGATCCAATATTGATTAATTTTGCCGGAGCGGATATTGGCCCATAGCCTATATTCGGTCCCTAAATGGTTTGGCTACCCGTACGTTAGCATAACGTGATAAAATTGCTTAGAGTGTCCGCTGCGAAAACTTCGGTGCGAGTTTAGGATTTAAACATCCACAAGAGGCGAGCTTTAGAATCCATAGAACCCGAGATCATTATGAGGGCCTACATCAATAACTTTTAATCGGATTGTCCGATTTTCGCGCACAATACCATTTCATAAAGCTCTCGGAGTTGCCCATCCATGGGCGAATGGTTTGAACCCGTTCG
The DNA here is from genome assembly GCA_039513925.1 of Platanthera zijinensis. Classification (NCBI taxonomy): domain Eukaryota; kingdom Viridiplantae; phylum Streptophyta; class Magnoliopsida; order Asparagales; family Orchidaceae; genus Platanthera; species Platanthera zijinensis. Next base: position 55,797,910 of record CM077098.1, read on the forward strand.
AGATCGTTTCGTGCCCTAAGATTGCCCATATGCATCCGCGTTGAAAAGTTATCCCAGTATATTTCTTTCGTCGGTTTCGTCCTGATGGATGTGCCAGCGAAGACTTCGGGAAATACTTCCCGGAATACAGTAAAGTGCGCGAGATGACTGCGCGCTCATGCGGCAAAATCGCCGCCACTTCCACATTTCGGAGATCCCGCGTAGTGGTGGCGGCGTGGCGACCCGGCGGTTGCCGGACGTAAAAATTTGAGCCGCCAAAATTGCTTAATCTGAATGGAAACTGGGCCCGTATTCAGGAAGATCGCGCACCGGGGAGCTTGGCTTAAATAAAATGTGCAGGACTATTCCAATGTGTGCGACCATACCAGCATTAGAGCACCGGATCACATCAGAACTCGGCAGTTATGCATGCTTGGGCGAGAGTAGTACTGGGAAGGGTTACCTCTTGGGAAGTACTCGTGTTGCACCCATTTTTTGCCGCTCGGCTCCATGAACACCCATTTTTACTTGCGGCGCACGCGCTCTCACTGGGAACGCGGGACCGAGGGTGCCCCCCACGCGGACTGGGCTGGATTTTCAAAATCAATAGAACGCACACGTGGTCTTAGCATCGTGCGCAGACGATGAGCAGAAATTCGAAAGAAAGGCGTGACTTAGTTTCCAATGCAAGCCACCTAAAAACGGCCATAACTTTTGATCGGACCGTCCGATTATCGCGCAAAATACCATTTCAAAAAGCTCTCGAAGCTGGCCATCCACGGGCGAACGGGTTGAACCCGTTCGAGCTAGTTTCACGCCCTCAGATCGCGCATATTCATCCGCGTTAAAAAGTTTTCCAAGTGTTTTTTTTCTCCGGTTTCGTCCTGATTGATGTGCCAGCGAAGGCTTCGGGAAACACTTCCCGGAATATAGTAAAGTGCGCGAGATGACTGTGTGCTCACGCGGCAAGATCACGGCCACTTCCACATTTCGGAGATCCAGCGTAGAGGCGGCGGCGTGGCGACCCGGCGGTCGTCGGGCGTAAAAATTTGAGCCGCAAAAATTGCCTAATCTGAATGGAAACCAGGCCCGCAATCAGGAAGATCGCGCGCCGGGGAGCTTGGTTTAAATAAAATGTGTCGGACTATTCCAACGTGTGAGACCATACCAGCACTAGAGCACCGAATCCCATCAGAACTCCGCAGTTAAGCGTGCTTGGGCAAGAGTAGTACTGGGATGGGTGACCTCCTGGGAATTCCTCTTGTTGCACCCATTATTTGCCGCTGGTCTCCATGAACGCCCATTTTTACCTGCACCGCAAGCGCTCTCACTGGGAACGCGGGCCCGAAGGTGCCCCCCACGCGGAATGGGCTGGATTTTCGGAATCAACAGAACGCACACGTGGCCTTTGCATCGTGCGCAAGCGATGAGCAGGAAATCGAAAGAGAGGCGTGACTTAGTTTCCAATGCAAGCCACATAAAATCGGCCGTAACTTTTGATCGGACCGTCCCATTTTCGCGCACAATATCATTTCGGAAAGCTCTCGGAGTTGCCCATCAACGGGCGAATGGGTTGAACCCATTCGAGCTCGTTTCGCGCCCTTAGATAGCGCATATTCATACGCGTTGAAAAGTTATCCCAGTGTTTTCCTTTCGCCGGTTTTGTCCTGATGGATGTGCCAGCGAAGGCTTCTGGAAACACTTCCCGGAATACAGTAAAGTGCGCGAGATGACTGCGCGCTCACGCGGCGAAATCGCCGCCACTTACATATTTCTGAGATCCCGCATAGAGGCGGCGGCGTGGCGACTCGGCGGTCTGTAACACCCCTATATGTCACATAGCATATAGTAGTAGGTCCGACCAGGGCCCGACGCCATATACCACCGACAGACCGGTGGTTTACTCATTGATACCAATCACAACGTCCTACACAGAGCATCTAGCGGAAGCATATTATTAGGTTGCAAAGATTAAAGAACCCAACCAAGCATGAATGTCCACTACTCAAACCAACAGGAATGTTCAATACACAAGAACTTGCCTTATTCCCTTACAATAGTTTGCTAAAAAATAAGTGTCTTCCAAACTTCGACACGAAGGCCGGTCATACATGAGACTACAAGAAAAAAAATTCAAAAATTAGGCCTTCGAGGTCCGGCTCAGTAACTTGGGCTTTAGCCCGCTATTTACCGCTCGGCTCCGCAGCACCTGCAAAAAACAATTCACCGCACGGTGGCAAACAAAAGCAACGGTCAGCCATGCTGACCAAATTATAACGACCCCGCCCCCAACTCGGGGCGACGATGCACTTTCCCTACACTTTGTTAGTAAAACCAAGCATTATAGTGTAAACACACTTCATCACAGGCGTAGGCACGCACGGCCAGACACCCCGTGCACTCAGGGCACATTTACGGTGATCTGGCCAACGTCACGTCAATTTAAGCCATAGATATTTCCATCTCACCACCGCCCCTTCGACGGACAACCTTATGAGCATTTTGTCTTCCTGGCCTGGGTCACGTCAATTTAACCCATAGACCGCCAAAGACCCTCATCTATGCCAACGGTTCTGCCGAACGACATAGAGCAGGTAAGGTTCCACCTGACCCGTGCTCATACCGCAACGTCAATTTATGACATGCACATGTCAAGTCTCCCCGAGTCATGTTTCCATCACACAGTTCACATAACCGGATTATGTTCAAGTTGGAAAAACCACGCGTTTGCCCAGTTTTCTGGGTGCACCTTGGAGTTAGTCCCCAAGGCTCCCTGTTGCAATCTACCTCGTAGAAAACCCTAAAAACAAACATTCGCACAGAGTCTTCTCCGGACATTTATGCAATGCAACATCACCGATCCAGACCAACTTGTCCGGGTAGGCTTCACACATCATGCCTATGTCCGTTCTCGTATGCGGACTCAACACAAGGGGGACTTCACATATCTACCTCAAAGAACGCCACAAACTCACCGCACACTCGCAGGAGAGGGCTTCCTATACAAAGGAAAGGATGACTTCACATGTCCTAGGATGAGAATCGTTACCCTTGCGTTTTTCCTTGGTGCCATGGAAATCTATGCGGATGAAAAGCACTGCAATCTCGTTGCCTCCGCAGATCCGAAGTCGGCTCACGATTTGGAGCTACGAAACTCCACCGTTCACCGGATCTAGCCTTCCTTCTTCCTCCTTGATCTCTCCTCTCTCTAGATCTTAGAAAGAGAGTGAACCAAAGAAAATGAGGTTTTCTAAACCCTAAACTATGGTATATCCCTGAGGAAGCAACCCCCAGCGGTCAGATCTCAAAACATGGAAACAAACGGCTGCGATCCGGACTTGAAATCCAAGATCTGTGCCGAACATGGCATGCAACACGCCCGTGTACAAGGCAGTGTCACACATTCGCCGTCAAACCCGTCGCATCCCAAAAAGAACACGGGCACCCGACACGCCCGTGTCAGTCTTGACACGCCCGTGCCAGCCAGTACAGGCCCGTGTAGCTGGGCGTGTTCCCTCAATGACACAGGTCCAAAACAATCCGAGCACAACACGGACATGTGACACGCCCGTGTCACATGTCGTGTGCTAGACACGCCCGTGTCCCAGGCCGTATAACTGCCTTATCATAAACCGTCACACGACCCGAGGAGGACACGGGTATTCGACACGCCTGTGTCGAATTGCACACGCTCGATTCGGACCCAAACACGCCTGGGCTCAGGCCGTGCGTCCCTTACTCAACGATCGTTGAGTGTAAGGCTCTGAGTGACCGACACGCCCTGGGACATGCCCGTGTCCCAGGCCATGTTCACCCCCCCGACGATCGTTGACTCCAAAATCATCGACCATGCGACCAACGCTGAACCCGAGCACGATACGCCAGTGTCCCAGACCATGTCACCTCTACCAAAACCCAGATTTGGCTCAAAACGCCACCCATCACCTTTTTGAGTTTCAGGGCGTTACAACTCTCTCCCTTTTAAAAGAATTTCGTCCACGAAATTACCAAAGGAAAGATAAACAAAAACAAAAGCGTTACCTGAGAGAAATAACTCTGGGTACTCCTCCAGCATGGTCTGCTCCCGTTCCCAAGAGATCTCCTCACGAATGCAATTGTCCCAACGGACCTTGACCATCCTGATGTCCTTGTTACAGATTCACTTAACCTCAAAGTCTTCAATACAAACGGGCTTGACCTTAGTCGTCAACCCTTCATCCACCGGCACTTGATCAACTGCGATCACCTGCGAAGGCTCTTGCACTGCCTTCCGCAACACTGAAATGTGGAATACATCGTGTAGACCAATACCATTTCGGAAAGCTCTCGGAGTTTCCTATCCACGGGAAAACGGGTTGAACCCGTTCGAGCTAGTTTCGTGCCCTCAGATCGCGCATATTCATCCGCATTGAAAAGTTATCCCAGTATTTTCCTTTCGCCTGTTTCGTCCTGATGGATGTGCCAGCGAAGGCTACGGGAAACACTTCTCGGAATACAGTAAAGTGCACTAGATGACTGCGCGCTCACGCGGCTAAATCGCCGCCACTTCCACATTTTGCAGATCCTGCATAGAGGCGGCGCCGTGGCGACCCGACGGTCGCTGCGCGTAAAAATTTGAGCCGCCAAAATTTCTTAATTTGAATGGAAACCATGCCCGCAATCAGGAAGATTGCGCACCGGGGAGCTTGGCTTAAATAAAATATGCCGGACTATTCCAACGTTTGCGACCATACCAGCACTAGAGAACCGGATCCCATCAGAACTCCACAGTTAAGCGTGCTTTGGCGAGAGTGGTAATGGGAAGGGTGTCCTCATAGGAAGTCCTCGTGTTGCACCAATTTTATGCCGCTCGGCTCCAAGAATGCCCATTTTTACCTGCGGCGCACGCGCTCACACTAGGAACGGAGGCCCGACGTTGCCCCCCATGCGGACTGGGCTAGATTTTCGGAATCAACAGAACGGACACGTGGCCTTAGCATCGTGCACAAACGATTAGCAGGAAATCGAAAGAAATGAGTGACTTATTTTCCAATGCAAGCCACCTAAAAACGGTCGTAACTTTTGATCGGACCGTCCGATTTTCATGCACAATACCATTTCGGAAATCTCTCGGAGTTGCCCATCCACGGGCGAACAGGTTGAGCCCGTTCGAGCTCGTTTCGTGCCCTCATATCGCGCATATTCATCCATATTAAAAAGTTATCCCAGTGTTTTCCTTTCGCCTGTTTCGTCCTGATTGATGTGCTAGCGAAGGCTTCGGGAAACACTTCCCGGAATACAGTAAAGTGCACGAGATGACTGCGCTCTCACGCGGCGAAATCGCCACCACTTTCACATTTCGGAGATACCACGTAGAGGCGGCGGCGTGGCGACCCGGAGGTCTCCGCGTGTAAAAATTTGAGCCGCCAAAATTGCTTAATCTGAATGGAAACCGTGCCCGCAATCAGGAAGATCGCGCACCGGGGAGCTTGGCTTAAATAAAATGTGCTCGACTATTCCAATGTGTGTGACCATACCAGCACTAGAGAAAAGGATCCCATCAGAACTCCGCAGTTATGCGTGCTTGGGCGAGAGTAGTACTGGGAAGGGTGTCCTCCTGGGAAGTCCTCGTGTTGCACCCATTTTTTGCCCCTCGGCTCCAAGAACGCCCATTTTTACCTGCGGCGCACGCGCTCACACTGGGAACGCAGGACCGAGGGTTCCCCCCACGCGGACTGGGCTAGATTTTCGGAATCAACAGAACGCACACGTGACCTTAGCATCGTGCGCAGGCGATGAGCAGGAAATCGAAAGAAAGGCGTGACTTATTTTCCAATGCAAGCCACCTAAAAACGATCATAACTTTTTATCGGACCGTCCGATTTTCGCGCACAATACAATTTTGGAAAGCTCTCGGAGTTGCCCATCCACGGGCGAACGGGTTGAACCCATTTGAGCTCGTTTTGCGGCCTTAGATCGCGCATATTAATCTGCGTGGAAAAGTTATCCCAGTGTTTTCCTTTCACCGGTTTCGTCCTGATGGATGTGCCAGCAAAGGCTTCAGGAAACACTTCCCAAAAAATAGTAAAGTGCGTGAGATGACTGCGCGCCCATGCGCCAAAATTGCCGCCACTTCCACATTTCGGAGATCCTGCATAGAGGTTGCGGCGTGGCGACCCGGCGATCGCTGGGCGTAAAAATTTGAGCCGCCAAAATTGCTTAATCTGAATTGAAACCGGGCCCGCAATCAGGAAGATCACGCGTCGGGGAGCTTGGCTTAAATAAAATGTGTCGGACTATTCCAACGTGTGCGACCATAGCAGCACTAGAGCACCGTATCCTATCAGAACTCCGCAGTTAAGCGTGCTTGGGCGAGAGTAGTACTGGAATGGGTGACCTCCTGGGAAGTCCTTGTGTTGCACCCATTTTTTGCCGCTCGGCTCCATGAACGCCCATTTTTACCTACGGTGCACACGCTCTCACTGGGAACGCAGGCTCGAGGGTGCCCCCCATGCGGACTGGTATGGATTTTCGGAATCAACAGAACACACACGTGGCCTTAGCATCGTGCACAGGCGATGAGCAGGAAATCGAAAGAAAGGCGTGACTTTGTTTCCAATGCAAGCCACCTAAAAACAATAATAACTTTTGATCGGACCGTCCGATTTTCGTGCACAATACAATTTCAGAAAGCTCTCGGAGTTGCCCATCCATGGGCTAATGGGTTGAACCCGTTAGAGCTCGTTTCGTTCCCTCAGATCGCGTATATTCAACCGCATTGAAAAGTTATCCCAGTATTTTCCTTTCGTCGGTTTCGTCCTGATGGATGTGCTAGCGAGGGCTTCGGGAAACACTTCCCGGAATACAGTAAAGTGCGCGAGATGATTGCACGCTCACGCAGCGAAATTGGCGCCACTTCCACATTTCGGAGATCACGCGTAGAGGCAGCGATGTGGCGACCCGGCGGTCGCCGGGCGTAAAAAATTGAGCTGCCAAAATTGCTTAATCTGAATGGAAATCAAACCCGCAATCAGGAAGATCGCGCGCCAGGGAGCTTGGCTTAAATAATATGTGCCGGACTATTCCAATGTGTGTGACCATACCAGCACTAGAGCACCGGATCCCATCAGAACTCCGCAGTTAAGCGTGCTTGGGCGAGAGTAGTACTGGGATGGTTAACCTCCTGGGAAGTCCTCGTGTTGCACCCATTTTTTGCCGCTCGGCTCTATGAACGCCCATTTTTACCTGCAGCGCACGCACTCTCACTGGGAACGCGGGCCCGAGGGTGCCCCACACGCGGACTGGGCTGGATTTTCAGAATCAACAGAACGCACACGTGGCCTTAGCATCGTGCGCAGGCGATGAGCAGGAAATCGAAAGAAAGACGTGACCTAGTTTCTAAAGCATGCCACCTAAAAATGATCATAACTTTTGATCGGACCGTCTGATTTTCGCGCACAATACCATTTCGGAAAGCTCTCGGAGTTGCCCATCCACGGGCGAATGGGTTGAGCCCGTTCGAGCTCGTTTCGCGCCCTCAGATCGTGCATTTTCATCCGCATTGAAAAGTTACCCTAGTGTTTTCCTTTCGCCGGTTTCGTCCTGATGGATGTGCCCACGAAGGCTTCGAGAATCACTTCCCGAAATACAGTAAAGTGCGCGAGATGACTGCGCGCTCAGACGGCAAAATCGCCGCCTCTTCCACATTTCGGAGATCACGCGTAGAGGCGGCGGCATGGCAACCCGGCGGTCGCGGAGCGTAAAAAATTGAGCTGCCAAAATTGCTTAATTTGAATGGAAACCGGGTCCGCAATCAGGAAGATCGCGCGCCGGGGAGCTTGGCTTAAATAAAATGTTCCTGACTATTCCAACGTGTGCAACCATACCAGCTCTAGAGCATCGGATCCCATCCGAACTCCGCAGTTAAGCGTGCTTGGGAGAGAGTAGTACTAGGATGGGTGACCTACTGGGAAGTCCTCGTGTTGCACCCATTTTTTGTAGCTCGGCTCCATGGACGCCCATTTTTACCCGCGGCGCACGCGCTCTCACTGGGAACTCGGGCCCGAGAGTGCTCCCCCACGCGGACTGGGCTGGATTTTCGGAATCAAAAGAACGCACACGTGGCCTTAGCATCGTGCGCAGGCGATGAGCAGGAAATTGAAAGAAAGGCGTGACTTAGTTTCCAATGCAAGACACCTAAAAACAGCCATAACTTTTGATCGGACCGTCCGATTTTTGCGCACAATACAATTTCGGAAAGCTCTCGGAGTTGCCCATCCACGGGCGAACGGGTTGAACCCGTTCGAGCTCGTTTCAAGCCCTCGGATCGCGCATATTCATCCGCATTGAAAAGTTATCCCAGTGTTTTCCTTTCGCCGGTTTCATCCTGATGGATGTGCCAGCGAAGGCTTCGGGAAACACTTCCCGGAATACAGTAAAATGCTCGAGATGACTGCGTGCTCACGCGGCGAAATCGCCGCCACTTCCACATTTCGTAGATCCCGCGTAGAGGCGGCAGCGTGGCGACCCGGCGGCCGCCGGGCGTAAAAATTTGAACCACCAAAATTGCTTAATCTGAATGGAAACCGGGCCCACAATCAGGAAGATCACGCATCGGGTAGCTTGACTTAAAAAAAATATGCCAGACTATTCCAACGTGTGTGACCATACAAGCAATAGAGCACCGGATCCTATCAAAACTCCACAGTTAAGCGTGTTTTTGCGAGAGTAGTACTGGGATGGGAGACCTCCTGGGAAGTCCTCGTATTGCACCCATTTTTTGCCGCTTGGCCAATGAACGCCAATTTTTACCTGCTCTCACTTGGAATGCCGGCCCGAGGGTGCCCCCCATGCAGACTGGGATGGATTTTCGGAATCAACAGAACGCACATGTGGCCTTAGCATCGTGCACATGCGATGAGCAGGAAATCGTAAGAAAGGCGTGACTTAGTTTCCAATGCAAGCCACCTAAAAACGACCATAACTTTTGATCGGACCGTCCAATTTTTGCGCACAATACCATTTCAAAAAGCTCTCGGAGTTGCACATCCACGGGCGAATGGGTTGAACCCGTTCGAGCTCGTTTCGCGTCCTCAGATCGCGCATATTCATCCGCGTTGAAAAGTTATCCCAGTGTTTTCCTTTCGCCGATTTTGTCCTGATGGATGTGCCAGCGAAGGCTTCTGGAAACACTTCCCGGAATACAATAAAGTGCACGAGATGACTGCGCACTAATGCGGCGAAATCGCCGCCACTTCCACATTTCTGAGATCCCGCGTAGAGGCGGCGGCGTGGCAACCCGGCGGTCTGTAACACCCCTATCTATCACATAGCATATAGTAGTAGGTCCGACCGGGGCCCGACGCCTTATACCACCAACAGACCGGTGGGTTATTCATTGAGACCAATAACAACGTCCTACACAGAGCATCTAGCGGAAGAATTTTATTAGGTTGCAAAGAATAAAGAACCCAACCAAGCAAGAGTGTCCACTACTCAAACAAACAGGAATGTTCAATACACAAGAACCAGCCTTATGCCCTTACAAAAGTTTGCTCAAAAATAAGTGTCTTCCAAACTTCGACACGAAGGCCGGTCATACATGATACTATAAGAAAACACTCAAAAATTAGGCCTTCGAGGGCCGGCTCAGTAACTTGGGCTTTAGCCCGCTATTTACCGCTCGGCTCCGCAGCACCTGCAAGCAACAATCCACCGCACGGTGGAAAACAAAAGCAACGGTCAGCCATGCTGACCAAATTATGAGACTCCGCCCCCAACTCGGGGCGGCGATGCACTTTCCCTACCATTTGTTAGTAAAACCAAGCAGTATAGTGTAAACACACTTCATCACAGGCGTAGGCACGCACGACCACACACCCCGTGCACTCAGGGCACATTTACGGCGATCTGGCCAACGTCACGTCAATTTAAGCCATAGACGTTTCCATCTCACATCCGCCCCTTGGACGGACTACCTTATAAGCATTTTGTCTTCCTGGCCTGGGTCACGTCAATTTAACCCATAGACCTCCCAAGACCCTCATCTATGCCAACGTTTCTGCTGAACGACATAGAGCAGGTAAGGTTCCGCCTGACCCGTGCTCATACCGCAACGTCAATTTAAGACATGCAGGGGTTAAGACTCCCCGAGTCCTGTTTCCATCACACAGTTCACATCACCCGGTTATATTCAAGTTGGCTCCCCGACCACCATGTTGGAAAAACCACGTGTTTGTCCAGTTTTCCGGGTACACCTTGGAGTTAGTCCCTAAGGCTCCCTGTTGCAATCTACCTCGTAGAAAACCCGAAAAACAAACATTCGCACGAAGTATTTTCCAGCCATTTATGCAATGCAACATCACCGATCCAGACAAACTTGTCCAGGTAGGCTTCACACATCATGCCTATGTCCGTTCTCGTATACAGACTCTACACAAGGGGGATTTCACATATCTACCCCAAAGAATGCCACAAACTAACCGCACACTCGCGGGAGAGGGCTTCCTATGCAAAGGAAAAGAGGACTTCACATGTCCTAGGATGAGAATCGTTACCCTAGCATTTTTCCTTGGTGCCATGGAAATCTATGTTGATGAAAAGCACTGCAATCTCCTTGCCTCCGCAGATCCAAAGTCGGCTCTTGATTTGGAGCTCCGACACTCCACCGGTAACCGGATCTAGCCTTCCTTCTTCCTCCTTGCTCTCTCCTCTCTCTAGATCTTAGAAAGAGAGTGAACCAAAGAAAATGATGTTTTCTAAACCCTAAACTCGGGTATATCCCTGAGGAAGCAACACCCAGCCGTTAGATCTCAAAACAAGAAAAAAATGGCTGCGATCCGGACTTGAAATCCAAGATCTGGGCCAAACACGGCTTGCAACACGCCCGTGTCCAAGGCTGTGTCACTCATTCGCCGTCAAAACCGTCGCATCCTAAAAAGAATCTGGGCACCCGACACACCCGTGTCAGGCTTGACTCGCCCGTGTCAGTCAGTACACGCCCGTGTAGCTGGGCGTGTTCCCTCAATGACACAGTTCCAAAACAATCCGAGCACAACACGGACATGTGACACGCCCGTATCACATGTCGTGTGCTAGACACGCCCTGGGACACGCCCGTGTCCCAGGCCATGTAACTGCCTTAGCACAAACCGCCACACGACCCGAGGAGGACACGGGTATTCGACACGCCCGTGTCGAATTGCACACGCTCGTGTCGGACCAAAACACGCCTGGGCTCAGGCCGTGCGTCCCTCACTCAACGATCGTTGAGTGCAAGGCTCTGAGTGACTGACACGCCCTGGGACACGCCTGTGTCCTAGGATGTGTTCACCCCCCCCCCCTCGACAATCGTTGACTCCAAAATCATCGACCATGCGACCAACGCTGAACCCGAGCATGACACGCCCAGGGACACGCCCGTGTCCCAGGCCATGTCACCTCTACCAAAACCCAGATTTTTCTAAAAAGGCCACCCGTCACCCTTTTGAGTTTCGGGGCGTTACAACTCTCTCCCTCTTAAAAGAATTTTGCCCACGAAATTACCAAAGGAAAGATAAACAAAAACAAAAGCGTTACCTGAGAGAAATAACTCTGGGTACTCCTCCACCATGGTATGCTTCCGTTCCCAAGAGATCTCCTCATGACTGCAATTGTCCCAACGAACCTTGACCATCCTGATCTCCTTATTACAAAGTCTCTTAACCTCAAAGTCTTCAATATGAACGGGCTTCACCTTAGTCATCAACCCTTCGTCCACCGGAACTTGATCAACTGTGATCACTTGCGAAGGCTCTTGCACCGCCTTCCGCAACACTGAAATGTGGAATACATCGTGTATACCACTCAACTCCATCGATATCCTCAGACGATAAGCCGATTCGCCAATCCGCTCCAGAATCTCAAATGGTCCAAGGTATCTCGGGCTCAGCTTCTTTAAGCGTAGTACCCGTGACACACCCTTGAATGACTTTAACTTAAAGTACACCCAATCGCCCATCGCGAACTCCACGTTCCAATGCTTAGCATTGTAGTACTTAGCTTGTCTATCCTGAGCGATCAGCAAATGCTCTTGAATGATCCGCACTAAAGAAGTAGCGCTTTCCACCTCTTTCTTTTTTGTACAACCTTGCCTCACCTGTTTAAAGCCACGACAATGACGTGTGACACTTTCTACCATATAGGGCCTCAAAGGGCGCCATTTGAATACTCTCCTGGTAGCTATTGTTGTACGCAAACTCTACCAAATACAGGTGGTCTTCCCAATGCTTTCATAAGTCTAGAACACACATGCGAAGCATGTCTTCCATAGTTCTGTTGACCCTGTGGGTCTGCCTATCCGTCTTCGGATGGAAGGCTGTGCTGAACTTCAACTTAGTTCTGAGCATCTGTTGCACCAACCTCCAATCATTTGACGTGAACCGCCCGTCACGGTCACTCACGATGCTGCGGGGCACACCGTGAAGCCGCACAATATTATTCGTATATAACTTCGCCAGTTTCTCTACAACATCATCCTTCCTATGCGGAATGAAGTGCGACACTTTTGTTAACCGGTCTACGATCACCCAGATGACGTCGTTTCCCTTCTATGGCCTTGGCAAGCCAAACACAAAGTCCATCTAAATTTCGTCGAACTTCAACTCCGGAATAGGCTAGGATTTCAAGAATCCCCCTGGCTTTTGGCACTCCGCCTTTACTAAGGCGCAAGTTTGACATTTAGCCACAAACAGTGCCACATCCTTCTTGAGCCCTGGCCACCAAAATAACTTCTTTAGTTCCCGGTACATCTTCGTGCTCCCTGGGTGGATTAAGTACTTGGTATGATGAGCTTCGTACATCAACTCCGCCCGTAGATCTCCCCCGTATGGGACGCACAAACGATTTCTCTTCCTTAGAAGCCCATCCTCAAATGAAAACTGGGAATTTGACCCATCCAATGCTGCTTCCATGAGCTCCTTCATGGTGCCATCCAACTCCATAGCCTGTCGAATGCGATCATCAAGATCATACTGAACTTCCGTCCAGTTCAACATTGCGTTGACGCTAGTCTGCTTGTCCACACAACAGATCTCAAACCCCTCCAAATCCCGATTTAACCTCTCATCATGAACCGACAACCAGTTGGATTGGGCGGGAGCCCTGCGACTCAACGCATCCGTAACTGCATTGCCTCTGTCGGGTATATAATGAATCTTGAACGTATTGTCCCCTAGGAACTCCATCCATCTCCGTTGCCTCATGTTCAGATCCTCTTGATCCAACAGGTACTTCAGGCTCTTATGGTCGGTATAAATATCGACCTTTACGCCGTATAAATAATGTATCTACAACTTAAGCGCAAATATCACGGCTGCCAACTCCAAGTCATGGACAGAATAATTCCTTTCGTGCACTTTCAGCTGACGCAATCCATACGTAATAACACTTCCATGTTGCAGCAGCACGTAGCCCAAACCACTACCTAAGGCGTCACTATAAATCTTGAAGCCCTCGGTCCCACTTGGCGAACTTAGTACTGGCGTCGTGGTCAACCGACTCTTCAACTCCTCAAACGCTTGCACGCACTCCTGCGTCCATAAGAACTTCTGATCCTTCCTTGTCAACTTCGTGAGAGGTAGAGCTATCTGCGAAAAGTTCTCTACGAAGCGCCTGTAATAGACGGCAAGCCCAAGAAAACTCAGACTTCCGCTATTGAAGACAACATAGGCCACTCTCGTATCGCAACAATCTTCGCGGGATCTACCGCTATCCCTTCTCCACTGACTATATGCCCAAGGAACGCCACTGAGGATAACCAAAACTCGCACTTAGAGAAATTTGCGTATAGTAAGTTCCTCCTCAGCATCTTCAACACCAGATGCAGATGCTTGAAGTGATCTTCCTCGCAATGAGAGTACACCAATATGTCGTCAATGAAGACGATCACAAAACAGTCTAGGTACTCTCTTAACGTCATATTCATCAGATCCATGAACACCAATGGCGCATTAGTCAGCCTAAACGGCATGACCGTGAACTCGAAATGCCCATACCTTGTGCTGAATGCTGTCTTCGGGATGTCACTCTCCCTTATCCTTAGCTGATAATAACTGGACTTCAGATCCAACTTTGAATATACCGACGACCCGACTAACTGATCAAAAAGATCATCAATCCTTGGGATCGGGTATTTGTTCTTTTTCGTTAGCTTGTTCAACTCTCCATAGTCGATACACAACCACAAGCTCCCATCCTTTTTCTTAACAAAGAGGACCGGTGGCTCCAAGGCGACGAGCTTGGGCGCAAATACCCTTGCTCCATCAACTCTTCTAGTTGAACCTTTAACTCCGCCATCTCCTTAGGTGCCAACCTATAAGGAGAACGTGACACAGTTTTAGCACCTGGCACTAGCTCGATCGTGAAATCGATCTCTCGCTGCGGTGGGGCTCCAGGAAGATAGTTCGGGAACACGTCGGGGTACTCGCATACCACTAGGATACCATCCAAAGTGGTCTTAGTCTTTACAGCCTCCACCAACGTGAAGAATAGCTCTGCTCCAGCATGAACCGCCTTCACCACCTGAAGAGAAAACATCAGCGTCTTGCTCGACCCCTTCTATAAGACCCCATTTTTTTTAATTCTTTTAAAACACCGGGGTCTTAAGCCCAGAATAGTAGCTTTGCGGTGACACCTTCACGCCCTGAAGGGTCATCACCACAAAGCGCCAATTCTGTCGGCCAATTCGATCACAGAAAGGTAGCACAATAAAGTAAAAGCAAGTCCACAAAAAAATCACATATCAGAGTAATATAATACGGGCTTATGCCCGATACATCATGTCCTCACTACAGATCACTCATTCGAAAGCAAAAAACAGAACATCTACCCAAGGTCGAGACTCACGGTCCTGACTGTATGATCTCTGGAACTAGACTGCCCCATCTCTAAGCGCATCGGTCTCTGGGGCTGCTCCCCCGTGCTGGGCTCCACGATTCCCTAAAATGATGTTGTTCGAAACCGTTAGTCATAAAGACTAAGCCCTATCATCCCCTACCCCTTCCCCCATGGCTCCTAAGTACCGAGCGGAGAGGAAGAAAGGGAAGGACATGAAGGTGGAGATTAAATCAAAAGAAATAGGTGGCAGCGGAACTAATCTAGCAATTCTATAATAAATAATGGCAATAAGACGAAATATGAAAAGTAACCTTCACTTATGTGAGTACACATAAGCCAAGGGGTCTTCTGCAAGGCTTCAATCGTATAAAAAGTACCAAACCAAATTATACGTTAGGGTGTCGGTTATCAAATTATAGTATATATATATCAAAAATGACCTTAATTTATAAACTTGCCCACACAAGCTTATAGACCAAAGGGTCATTTTGCAAGTCCTAATGTATAAGCATCCCATTCCACTTATACCTTAGGTTTCAGGGGTTAAATAAATCGTTTATGCTATGCAATAATAATGGGTATGATGGAACATGCAAGTGCAACACAAACACCCGACTCTGTGCGCACAGATCTTTAGTTCCACCTTTCTGGAGCCGTAACCTCCCAGGATACCTCCGTTGTGGCAGACGGAAGCGGTGGGTTTGGCCTCGCCCACCTCTAAACAAGTAAAGCACTACCGGTCAGACCTATCATACGCCTCAACGCTTGGTGCACGAAGCGGACTCCTGCGTACTCTTGCCGGCTGGGGCATCGGACTTCTGTTGGCGAAGTGCTAACCACAGTTGCCGAGTCAGCGTATTGGCGTCGGTGCATCGACCCTCCAATGCCGGGCTCCACGATTCCCTAAAATTATTCGATTTGAAAACCGTTAGTAATAAAGACTAAGCCATATCATCCCCTACCCCTTCCCCCATGGCTCCTAAGTACGGAGCGGAGAGGAAGAAAGGGAATGACATGAAGGTGGAGATTAAATCAAAAGAAACAGGTGACAACGGAACTAATCTAGCAATTCTATTATAAATAATGGCAATAAGACGAAATATGAAAAGTAACTTTCACTTATGTGAGAACACATAAGCCACGGGGTTTTCTGCAAGGCTCCCATCGTATAAAAAGTCTCATACCAATTTATACGTTGGGGTGTCAGTTATCAAACAGCAGTATATATATATATATCAAAAATGACCTTAATTTATAAACTTGCCACACAAGCTTATAGACCAAGGGGTCATTTTGCAAGTCCTAATGTATAAGCGTCTCATTCCACTTACACCTTAGGTGTTAGGGGTTAAATGAATCGTTTATGCTATGCCATGCTAGTGGGTATGATGGAACATGCAAGTGCAACACACACACCCGACTCTGTGCACACAGACCTTTAGTTCCCCCTTTTTGGAGCCGTAACCTCCCAGGATACCTCCGTAGTGGCAGACAGAAGCGGTGGGTTGGGCCTCGCCCACCTCTAAACCAGTAAAGCACTACCGGTCAGACCTATCGTACGCCTCAATGCTTGGTGCATGAAGCGGACTCCTGCGTACTCTTGCCGGCTTGTGCACCGAACTTCTATTGGCGAAGTGCTAACCACACTTGTCGAGTCAGCGTATTGGCGTCGGTGCATCGACCCTCCAATACCGAAGACCCACCACCTTAATTTTCTTTCCCTTTTATGCACATGCAAATTTAACATATTCAGAATAAAAATCGAGCCGAAGCTCCCCGGACCAAAACGTCCGTCTCTTAACTAATCGAGCCGAAGCTCCCAACAATCTTCCTGTGCTAACAGTGTTTGTGAAATGTGAGACCCTAATTACTAAGTTACTCTTTTCAGTTTGTTAATAAAGTTTACGTTAATCCAGGGCTGCCCCCGGTATTCCCTGTGAAGGGCTCTCAAGGGGCACTAACAACTATGATGGGATTACGCCCATCGTTCCCTTTCTCAAGGTACTTATTATTATTGCTTGATTACCTTCCCCATTGTCTTCTCGTGTTACGATAGACTAACCTAGTGTGATTTTTAACCTTCCTCTCTTCGGGGAAGACGATCTTTTGTCGAACCCGAACGCCTCTTAACTATAGCCAACACCACTTCTCACTAACCTTCCCATCATTATATGGTGAACACTTTCACATCCATCCAATTTAGTGGATTAACTAACTTTAATGATGTGCCCCATCATATCCTATGACTGTAAACACAAATTGCTAATTGCAGACTATCCTATGCTATATGTCGAACCAGATAGAAAATGATCCAATACTCATCCAAATGCCCAACTTATTTACTGGAGGTATATCATGATATAAATAGCCTATAATCAGAAAATTATAATTTTTTCCTAATTTATCTGGCATTTAATTTATTTCCTCAAAAATTCCAAGGGCTACCAGTTTGAACATGAACTACCCTAAGTACTCATGCAAGATGTCTAACAAAATTATTATAAATATTATGTTATCTCAAAATGATAAATCCAAAGTATCACAATTTTTCTATCATCAAAAGAACACTAAAACTATTTTAGCAATATTTTCTATCTTTTGTTATTTATGAATCAAGTACAGATAATATCCATCCAAAAATTATAAATTAATTATACTATACAGATACAACCTTAAAAATAGCATTGACCAAGTTTCATAATTTTTCAGCAAGTATTAATCTCTGAATAAATTAATTATCAAAAATCTCTACAAGGTAGACTTATAAAGAAAGTGCTGTAACTAAGATTCTAAAAATCATGAATAAATGTCTACAAGCATATAATAGCCTGGAAGTTTCAATTCCTAAGTCTCATAAGTTTTCAATAGAAATATCATCCATAATTAATTTTTAAACCATAAAATCCCTTTTTAACATTTGTGAATTAAGTACTAGATTTACTCAACTAAAAATTATAAAAAAATTTAGGAGCAACAATTTTGAGCTAAAACATTTACTTCCAAGATTTCATGGTGTTTTAAAGAACAGAAAGATTTAAATAATTAAAACGTCAATTAGAGCTATTGCAAACTTTACAAATGAAGTGCTAGAGATAAACATCATAAAATTCCAGTAAAATTGTTATAGGTTTTACCCATTCCAAAACTCACTCTACCCAAATTTCACAGCTTTTAGATAATGTTTAGTGACTGGTTTTACTTATTTGAGATTTTACCCCTAAACTAAGGTTAGGGTTTTGAGGTATCTACCTATCCTTAAATCCTCCGAGATTCCATCCAGATGATTTATTTATTGCTAAAATTAACTCTACTGAATTTCAAGGCAATATGAGGGCATTTTCCCCCATGTCCTTCACAACCCTCAAAACCGTCCCTTTAGGGTTTGACTTTGTATCCTAGGGTAAATCAATCCTAAACCACACCATTTTTCTCCAAGTGGGTTATAATAACCCTTCTAAGTCTGTGGTAAAAATATCAGCCTCTGTTGAGGTGATTTGACCGTTCCAACCTCTTAGTGCACTTTTTACTCAAAATGCCTCATTAATGCCTTGTTAAGGATATGTGATTTACTACCTAAACCTCATCTAAATGAGTTGGAATTTTGTACAAAGCTAGGTTTCATAGCCAGGGACCACTCTCAAAAATTTGGGAGGGTTTGGAGGTCATTTGAACACGTAAATAAATTACTCTAACTTTATTAAATTAAAACAAAAACCTTAGGCAAAGTATCTCCAAAAATTCCCATTTTTGGACAGCCTCTAGGTATGGCTAAGGGTAACCCCCTGCCCAAATTTCAGGTCGTTTGGACAAGGGACGAAGAGTGGGCATTCATTTTAGTTTCTTCCAAACTCTAGGTACAGCCCCGACTTAAACGGGTGCTGCGGTCAAACCACTTACCCAAACAAGTTGATATTAATTTTAAATTCATATAGACTCGAAAGGCTACAACTTTCGTGAATGGCTATTTTTCCTAAATTGGCCTCTAAGTGCCTCGTTTTGCAGCATCAAAATGCGCCCATTTAATGTATCTTTTCCTTATATACTATATACATAATTTTTATATTATAAAAATGTTCTTACGATGGCTATTGGTCGGCGGTGGTTTGGCCGCCAGAGGTGGCGGTTTCCGGCGGACCCGGAAATATATTTTTCATGGTTTTTCCATTAAAATGCAAGATAGGTCCAGCTCCGTTGAGCACGAACTTCTTTTCTAAGATCCTAAGATCTACCCATAAAAGAAGAAGTAGAGGAGGACCTTGTTCGCGGTTTGGAAGCGAGATGAACGTCAGGTTGATATGATGCGGTTGTGGCATTGCCGAACTTCTCCTACAGCAAGAACAACAACTCTAATCCATTTGGTGAAGAGTGTAAACTTCTCATCTTGCTCTAAGGGGGCTTTTATAGATCACCAAGTGGGGAGGGGAAAGGGTAAAGCATTTAAGGCCATGAAGGTGAAATTCGGCCATGGCATATCCCTTTATTAAGCCACCTAGAGGCTGATGAAAACCCTTGGTATCCTCTAAATAATGAGGGGAAGATGAATCAAGACTTTGGAATCAATTGGAGAGGAACTCTTGCTCTCCAATGGCCATTAATGGCTTTCTCTCCCCTCTTTCTCTCTCTTCCTTATTGGAGAAATTAAATTCAGCCACCTTTATTGCTGTTTATGGTTATTAAACTCTTCAAAACTGATGAGGGAGAATATGTTCAGCCCTTGGAATCAAATGGAGAGGCCCTTGGTCTCCCTTGGCCGTGAATGACCCCTTTAAACCACTTTCTCTCTCCTCCATTAAAGGGTAAAATGGAGTTTTCTCTCTCCTAATCATCAAGGCCGAATTTTTTCATCTCCCTAGCCTATTGGCAGCCCACTAATTCATACTATTAATTTATTAGGAGGTGGTTAGCCCAAATAGAAAAGGGCTTGAGCTTGGGTTAGCCCATTTAGGCTAATTTGACCTATTTCAAGGATTGAGTTGACCTTGGTCAAATTTACCATTTGGGTGTACCCCAATGGGTCCTTGGTGACCCATTGGCTTCCCCTAAGGTCTAGGTAGGGTTGTGTATGGTTGACTTGGCACCTTGGAGGTCACTTGACCCTTAGTAAGGGCACTTTGACCACTTTGGGGCAAGAGTTGACTTAAGTCAACTTACCCTCTTGGGTTGTCCGCAATGGGTCCTTGGTGACCCATTGACCTCACTTAAGGTCTAGGAAGACATAGGTAGGGTTGGTTGGGCATATTAGGGGCACATTGCCCTTAGTTAGGACACCTTGCTCAATTTAGGCCTATGGTGGTGTTAGGTCAATTTGACCACTTTGGGTTGATTTCAATGGACCCTTAGGGCTCTAATGGACCTTCCAATAGTTTAGGGATATTGTGGTGGGGTCATGGTGTCATGGTGAAGCCCTATGGTCATCCTAAACTAGTGTTTAGAATTCTACTATTTGCAGACCATGGTGATCTCCACCTAGTCATGACAAAACCACTCCTAGGGGTCTAGATGGAAATGGGATGTTACACCTTCAATCCCACAAACGTCGTCTCCTGCCCAACACCCAGCTTGACCTCTTTACGGTTGCAATCAATAAAAGCCTTCTTCTCTGAAAGCCAATCCATACCGAAGATGACGTCAAACTCTACTAGCGGCAGCAACGACGCTGGCAAGTCGAACTCTTGGCTTCCATAATGAACCTTTACGACACATACTCTGTTCGCACGCATCGAACACCCATTCGGCAGCAGCACATCCAGTTTATCCTTCGCCATCGAAGAAGGGACTCCGATGCGCGTTATGAAACTTTCGGACAAAAAGGAGTGTGAAGCTCCCGTATCGAAAAGTGCTCGTGCCAGACTATCGCCAATTAGAACAAAGCATATACAAATAGTATTAAGCTAACAAGCACTATGTAACATTATTTAAAGTTAACTTACTATAAATTAAACCGTACCTATCACCACGTCTGCCTGTTTAATGGCCTCTTGTTGGCCCAGATTATAGACTCTCGGTTGAGTCGGAGCATAGTGGTACACGGTTGACTCCACCGCCTTGCCCTTTTCTTTATAAGTTGCTCCTTAATTTCTCTCGGACTTCGGACGTCCGCTCCAACAATCACGGGCAAAATGCTCTGTCTTTCCACAAGTGAAAAAAGCGCCCGGGGTTCGGTTGGTTTCCCCCGAGGCACTAGTAGAAGGCGCTGGACCCGACGTCCTAGACTCCTTGTGGAATCTGCGATATCCATACTTCGAAGTAGTCGGCACTTTAAACTCCGATTTCCTGCCACTAGGAGTCCTTCTTCGCCTGAACATTCTTCATGTCCTTTTCCAAGGACCTGGCCGAGTTGACGAAGGTCATGAAACCCTGCGCCATAGGACCCGAAAGTAACAATCTCAAGTCATCTCTCAAGCCTTCATAGAATCAGTTCGTCTTGCGCTCCTCATCAGCAAAGGTAGCGCTTGTGTATCGTCCTAAACGAGTAAACTCGTAGAGATGCTCGTCCACAGTACTATCTCCTTGAACCAACTTTTGGAATTCATTCTCCAAATCAATCCTCTGAGCTGAGGGGAGGTATCGAGCCAAGAACAACCTTGAAAACTTCTCCATTGAGACATCAGCCAACTACCTACCCCTCAGATGGTGTAGCTCCAAGCCTTCCCACCATAGCCTTGCGTCCCTGTCCAGCAAGAACGTCGCAATCGTGGTCTTCTGCCACTCCTCAGTCTCAGTCGCTGTCAGCACTCTATTAACTCTTGAGAGCCAATCCTCCGCTTGAGTTGGGGTTCCCGTCCCCGAGAACACAAGAGGATTGAAGCCCATAACGTGCTTCAGCTGCTACTCCGTTGCTCTCCTCGGCAGCATCGACTCCAGGACCACCTGTTCCACCCTCCTTGGCTCTGCCGCTTGGAGCGGTACTTCTCCACAACAGGAGAAGGCTGCTGCACCTTCCTCACAGGCTGCGCATTGATCATCGCAAACACAACCTATGCTATTAATCGAATGGTCTTGGCTGAAGGAGGTGTTGCAGGCGCATCATTTGGTGCGCTGCTCTCCTCAGAAACTGGCCGTTCCGACAGCTCAGCACCACTCCTGGTCACCTATAATCGTGCAAAATACCGATAAGTGACCAAACAACATTGTAAAAACAATTATAGGAACACGCAGTTTCCTCAAACATGTGTATTTTCATTCTTAAGTGGACATTCAAGGGTTCTTTTCATGTTATAATGATGACGCACACACATGTGCTCACCATCCGTTAAAGTGAATTCATACACGAATTCATTTAGCTTGACCAAAACCGGTAGTCTAATACCAAATTATAACACCCCTATCCATCACATAGCATATAGCAGTAGGTCTGGACGGGGCCTGACGCCATATATCACGGACAGACCGGTGGGTTACTCATTGAGACCAATCACAATGCCCTACACAGAGCATCTAGCGGAAGCATTTTATTAGGTTGCGAAGAATAAAGAACTCAACCAAGCATGAATGTCCACTACTCAAACCAACAAGAATGTTCAATACACAAGAACTGGCCTTACGACCTTACAATAGTTTTCTAAAAAATAAGTGTCTTCCAAACTTCGGCATGCAGGCCGGTCATATATGAGACTACAAGAAAACACTAAAAAATTAGGCCTTTGAGGGTCAGCTCAGCAACTTGGACTTTCGCCCGCTATTTAACGCTCGGCTCCGCAGCACCTGCAAGCAACAATCCACCGCTCGGTGGCAAACAAAAGCAACGGTCAGCCATGCTGACCAAATTATAATGACCCCGCCCCCAACTCAGGGCGGCGATGCACTTTCCCTGCACTTTTTTAGTAAAACCAAGCAGTATAGTGTAAACACACTTCATCACAGGCATAGGCACGCACGACCACACACCCCGTGCACTCAGGTCACATTCACGACAATCCGGTCAGCATCACGTCAATTTAAGCCATTGAAGTTTCCATCTCACCACCGCCCCTTGGACGGCCAACCTTATGAGCATTTTGTCTTCCTGGCCTAGGTCACGTCAATTTAAGCCATAGACCACTGAAGACCCTCATCTATGCCAATGGTTCCGCCGAACGACATAGAGCAGGTACGGTTTCGCCTGACCCGTGCTCATACCGCAACGTCAATTTAAGACATATGCGCGGGTCAAGACTCCCTGAGTCCTGTTTCCATCACATAGTTCACATAACCCGGTTATGTTCAAGTTGGCTCCCCGACCACCATATTGGCAAAACCACGCGTTTGACCAGTTTTACGGGTGCACCTTGGAGTTAGTCCCAAAGGCTCCCTATTGTAATCTACCTCATAGAAAACCCGAAAAACAAACATTCGCACGGAGTCTTCTCCGGCCATTTATGCAATACAACATCACCGATCAAGACCAACTTGTACGTGTAGGCTTCACACATCATGCCTAGGTCCGTTCTCGTATGCAGACTCTACACAAGGGGGAATTCACATATCTACCCCAAAGGAACGCCACAAACTCACCGAACATTCGCGGGAGAGGGCTTCCTATGCAAAGGAAAAGAGGACTTCACATGTCCTAGGATGAGAATCGTTACCCTAGCATTTTTCCTTGGTGCCATGGAAATCTATGCGGATGAAAAGCACCGCAATCTCCTAGCCTCCGAAGATCCGAATTCGACTCGCGATTTGGAGCTCTGAAACTCCGCCGCTCACAGGATCTAGCCTTCCTTCTCCCTCCTTACTCACTCTTCTCTCTAGATCTTAGAAAGAGAGTGAACCCAAGCAAATGAGGTTTTCTAAACCCTAAACTCGGGTATATCCCTGAGGAAGCAACCCCTAGCTGTCAGATCTCAAAACAAGTGAACAAACGGCTGCGATCCAGACTTGAAATCCAAGATCTGGGACGAACACGGCTTGCGACACGCCCGTGTCCAAGGCCGTGTCACTCATTCGCCATCAAAACCGTCACTTCCCGAAAAGAACACGGGCACCCCGACATGCCCGTGTCAGGATTGACACGCCCGTGTCAGCCACTACACAACCGTGTAGTTGGGCGTGTTCCCTCAACGACACAGGTCCAAAACAAACTGAGCACAACACGGCCATGTGACACGCCCGTGTCACATGTCGTGTGCTAGACACGCCCTGGGACACGCTCGTGTCCCAGGCCGTGTAACTGCCTTAGCACAAACCGCCACACGACCCGAGGAGGACACGGGTTTTCGACACGACCGTGTCAAATTGCACACGCCCGTGTTGGACCCGAACATGCCTTGGCTCAGGCCGTGCGTCCCTCACTCAACGATCGTTGAGTGCAAGGCTCTGAGTGACTGACATGCCCTGGGACATGCCTGTGTCCCAGGCCATGTTCACCCCCCGACGATCGTTTACTCCAAAATCGTCGACCATGCGACCAATGCTGAACCCGAGCACGACACGCCCTAGGACACGCCCGTGTCCCAGGACGTGTCACCTCTACCAAAACCCAGATTTGGCTCAAAATGCCACCCGTAACCCTTTTGAGTTTCGGGGCGTTACACGGTCGCCGGGCATTAAAATTTGAGCCGCCAAAATTGCTTAATCTGAATGGAAACCGGGCCCGCAATCAGGAAGATCGCGCGTCGGGGAGCTTGGCTTAAATAAAATGTGCCGGACTATTCCAACATGTGCGACCATACCAGCACTAGAGCACCAGATCCCATCAGAACTCCGCAGTTAAGCGTGCTTGGGCGAGAGTAGTACTGGGATGGGTGACCTCCTGGGAAGTCCTCGTGTTGCACGCATTTTTTGCCGCTTGGCTCCATGAACGCCCATTTTTACCTGCGGCGCACGCGCTCTCACTAGGAACGCGGGCCCGAGGGTTCCCCCCACGCGGTCTGGGCTGGATTTTCGAATTAAATAGAATGCACACGCTGCCTTAGCATCGTGCGCAGGCGATGAGCAAGAAATCGAAAGAAAGGCGTGACTTAGTATCCAATGCAAGCAACCTAAAAATAGCCATAACTTTTGATCGGACCGTCCGATATTCGCGCACAATACCATTTCAGAAAGCTCTCGGAGTTTCCCATCCACGGGCGAACGGGTTGAACCCAATTGAGTTAATTTCGTGCCCTCAGATCAGACATAATCATCCACAATGAAAAGTTATCCCAGTGTTTTTCTTTCGCCGGTTTCGTCCTGATGGATGTGCCAGCGAAGGCTTCGGAAAACACTTCCCGGAATACATTAAAGTGCGCGAGATGACTGCGCACTCACGCAGCGAAATCGCATCCACTTCAACATTTCGGAGATCCCGCGTAGAGGGGGCGGCGTGGCGACCCGGAGGTCGCTGGGCGTAAAAATTTCAGCCGCTAAAATTGCTTAATCTGAATGGAAACCGGGCCAGCAATCAGGAAGAGCGTGCGCCGGGGAGCTTGGCTTAAATAAAATTTGCCGGACTATTCCAACGTGTGCGACCATACTAGCACTAGAACACCGGATCCCATCAGAACTCCGCAGTTAAGCGTGCTTGGGAGAGAGTAGTACTGGGAAGGGTTACCTCCCGGTAAGTCCTCGTGTTGCACCCATTTTTTGTCGCTCGGCTCCATGAACGCCCATTTTTACCTGCAGCGCACGCGCTCTCACTGGGAACACGGGCGCGAGGGTGCCCCCCACGCTGACTGGGCTGGATTTTCGGAATCAACAGAATGCACACGTGGCCTTAGCATCGTGCCAGGCGATGAGAAGGAAATCAAAAGAAAGGCGTGACTTAGTTTCCAATGCAAGCCACCAAAAAACGGCCATAACTTTTGATCGGAGCGTCCTATTTTCACGCACAATAACATTTCAGAAAGCTCTCGGAGTTGCCCATCCACGGGAGAACGGGTTGAACCCGTTCGATCTCGTTTCGCGCCCTCAGATCGCACATATTCATCCACATTGAAAAGTTATCCAAGTGATTTCCTTTCGCCGATTTTGTCCTGATGGATGTGCAAGCAAAGGCTTCGGGATACACTTCCCGGAATACAGTGAAGTGCGCGAGATGACTGCGCGCTCACGCGGCAAAATCGCCGCCACTTCCACATTTCAGAGATCGCGCGTAGAGGCGGCGGCGTGGCGACCCGGCGGTCGCCAAGCGTAAATATTTGAGCCGCCAAAATTTCTTAATCTGAATGAAAACTGGGCCCGCAATCAGGAAGATCGAGCGCCGGTGAGCTTGGCTTAAATAAAACGTGCCGGACTATTCCAACGTGTGCGACCATACCAGCACTAGAGCACCCGATCCCATCAGAACTCCGCAGTTAAGGGTGCTTGGGCGAGAGTAGTACAGGGATGGGTGACCTACTGGGAAGTCCTCGTATTGCACCCATTTTTTCCGCTCGGCTCCATGAATACCCATTTTTACCTGCGGCGCACGCGCTCTCACTGGGAACGCGAGCCCGAGGGTGCCCTCCACGCGGGCTGGGCTGGATTTTCGGAATCAACAGAACGCACACGCAGCCTTAGCACCGTGTGCAGGCGATGAGCAGGAAATCGAAAGAAAGGCGTGACTTAGTTTCCAATGTAAGCCACCTAAAAATGGCCATAACTTTTGATCGGAATGTCCGATTTTTGCGTACAACACCATTTCGGAAAGCTCTCGGAGTTGCCCATCCACAGGAGAACGGGTTGAACCCGTTCGAGCTCGTTTCGTACCCTCAGATCGTGCATATTCATTCGCATTGAAAAGTTATCCCAGTGTCTTCCTTTTGCCGTTTTCGTCCTGATGGATGTGCCAGCGAAGGCTTCGGGAAACACTTCCCGGAATACAGTAAAGTGCGTGAGATGACTGCACGCTCACGCTGCGAAATCGCCGCAACTTTCACATTTCGGAGATCCCGCGTAGAGGCAGTGGCGTGGCGACCTAGCGGTCGCCGGGCGTAAAAATTTGAGCTGCAAAAATTGCTTAATCTGAATGGAAACCGGGCCCGCAATCAGGAATATCGCGCTCCGGGGAGCTTGGCTTTAATAAAATGTGTCGGACTATTCCAACGTGTGCGACCATACCAGCATTAGAGCATCGGATCCCATCAGAACTCCGCAGTTAAGCGTGTTTGGGCGAGAGTAGTACTGGGATGGGTGACGTCCGTGGAAGTCCCGTGTTGCACCCATTTTTTTTCCGTTCGGCTCCATAAACGCCCATTTTTATTTGCAGCGCACGCGCTCTCACTGGGAACGCGGGCCCGAAGGTACCCACCACACGGACTGGGCTGGATTTTCGGAATCAATAGAACGCACACGTGGCCTTAGCATCGTGCGCAGACAATGCGCAGGAAATCAAAAGAAAGGCGTGACTTAGTTTCCAATGTAAGCCACATAAAAATGGCCATAACTTTTGATCGGACCGTCCGATTTTCGCGCACAATATCATTTCGGAAATATCTCAGAGTTGCCCATCCACGGGCGAACGGGTTGAACGCATTTGAGCTCGTTTCGCGCCTTCAGATCACACATAATCATCTGCATTGAAAAGTTATCCCAGTGTTTTCCTTTCCCCGGTTTCGTCCTGATGGATGTGGCAGCGAAGGCTACGGGAAACACTTCCCGGAATACAGTAAAGTGTGCGAGATGACTGCGAGCTCACGCGGCGAAATCTCCGCCACTTCCACATTTCGGAGATCCCGCGTAGAGGCGGCGGCGTGGCGACCCGGCGGTCGCCAAGCATAAAAATTTTAGCCGCCAAAATTTCTTAATTGGAATGGAAACCGGGCCCGCAATCAGGAAGATCGCGTGCTGGGGAGCTTGGCTTAAATAAAATGTGCAGGACTATTCCAATGTGTGCGACCATACCAGCACTAGAGCATCGGATTCCATCAGAACTCCACAGTTAAGCGTGCTTGGTCGAGAGTAGTACTGGGATGGGTGACCTCCTGGGAAGTCCTCGTGTTGCACCCATTTTTTGCCGCTCGGCTCCATGAACGCCCATTTTTACTTGCGGCGCACGCGCTCTCACTGGGAACACGGGCCCGAGGGTAACCCCCACGCGGACTGGGCTGGAATTTCGGAATCAACAGAACGCAAACGTTGCCTTATCATCGTGCGCAAGCAATGAGCAGGAAATCGAAAGAAAGGCGTGACTTAGTTTCCAATGCAAGCCACCTAAAAACGGCCATAACGTTTGATCGGACCGTCCGATTTTCACGCATAATACCATTCGGAATGCTCTCGGAGTTGCCCATCCACGGGCGAATGGTTTGAACCCTTTCGAGCTCATTTCGCGCCTTCAGATCGCGCATATTCATCCGCGTTGAAAAGTTATCCCAGTGTTTTCCTTTCGCCGGCTTCGTACTGATGGATGTGTTAGCGAAGGTTTCGGGAAACACTTCCCAGAATACTGTAAAGTGCACGAAATGACTGGGCGCTCACGCGGCGAAATCGTCGTCACTTCCATATTTCGGAGATCCTGCGTAGAGGCGGTGGCGTGGCGACCCGGCGTCGCCGGGCGTAAAAATTTGAGCCGCCAAAATTGCTTAATCTGAATGGAAATCGGGCCCGCATTCAGGAAGATCGGGCGCCGGGGAGCTTGGCTTAAATAAAATGTGTCGGACTATTCCAACGTGTGTGACCATACCAACACTAGAGCACCTGATCCCATCAGAACTCCGCAAATAAGCGTTCTTGGGCGAGAGTAGTATTGGGATGGGTGACCTCCTGGGAAGTTCTCGTGTTGCACCCATTTTTTTCCGCTCGGCTCCATGAAAGCCCATTTTTACCTGCGGCGCACGCGCTCTCACTGGGAACGCGGGTCCGAGGATGCCTCCCACAGGAATGGCCTGGATTTTAGGATTCAACAGAATGCACACGTGGCCTTAGCACCGTGCGCATGCGATGAGCAAGAAATCGAAAGAAAGGCGTGACTTAGTTTCCAATGCAAGCCACCTAAAAACGGCCATAACTTTTGATCGAACCGTCCGATTTTCGCGCACAATACCATTTCGGAAAGCCCTCGGAGTTGCCCATCCACGAGTGAATGCGTTGAACCCATTCGAGCTCGTTTCGTGCCCTCAGATCGCGCATATTCATCCGTGTTGAAAAGTTATCCCAGTGTTTTCCTTTCGCCGGTTTCGTCCTTATGGATGTGCCAGCAGTGAGAAGTAGCGAACAAACGACTAAAGTAGCGAACAAACGACTAGAAAATAAGCCGAAACTTTGAATATTTGAAAGTTTTATTATCCAAAAAGATATCATTTACAAAGGTATGACCTCCCTTTTATAGAATAGAGGAGAGAGGAGAGAGTACAAACTAACAATGTGGGACTAAAGCTATACAAAAATCTGGGCGGCTAGAACAACAGACCGGAACAGGCCGCGCGGTTAGACAATGTTCTAACCGCTCGGCAATACAAGAAGCAAGAGAGAGATGCGGTAGGAGATTGCTAGACCGTCCGGTTTCAAAGCCGCCGGAGATAAACCGCTAGACCGCCGGACTACAAACAACAACAGCCTGGATATCAAACCACTGGCGAATAACCGCCAGACCGCGCGGTCTACAACCCACTAGGCTCAAAACGCCAGATCGCCCGGTCTCATACTCCAAAACTCCCCCTCAAGCTGGAGCATAAATATCAACATGCCCAGGTTGTAACAAATGTGGAAGAAGGAAGTAGAAACCGGCTTGGTGAAGATATCTGCCAACTCTTTGTCAGAGGTGACGAACGGAGTGCAAATCTGTCTCTTCAAGACCTCTTCTCGGATGAAATGGCAGTCGACTTCTATATTTTTCGTTCTCTCATGGAAGACCGGATTTTTGGATATGTATATAGCGGCCTTGTTATCACAGAACATATGCAGAGGATAGTCGTAGACCTCTCCTAGGTCAAGCATGAGAGCCAGCAACCATTTTAACTCACACGTGGTTGACGCCATACTCTGGTATTCGGCTTCTGCACTAGACATTGTGACAACAGACTACTTCTTGCTCTTCTAGCTCACAAGATTACCTCCAACAAATGTGCAAAAACCTGATGTAGATTTACGGTCACCTTTATCATCCGCATAGCTTGAGTCTGAGTAGGCTTCAACTCTCAGATGACCATGCTTCTGAAAGAGTAGCCCTTTTCCCGGTGTTGCTTTGACATACTCTAGTATCTTCAAGGTAGACTGAAGATGACATTCCCTGGGAGCTTGCATGAACTGACTGACCTTGCCTATAGCATAGGCGATGTCAGGTCTGGTCACCGTGAGATAAATAAGTTTGCCCACCAGACGTCTATACCTCGTGGCATCGGATATAAGAGGTGAGTCATTTGTCCATGTTTTTTCCTCTCCAATGGCCATGGGATACCGGGCTGGTTTGGCACAGGTCAATCCAGCCTCTTGTAGAAGATCAAAAGCATACTTCTGTTGGGAGAGAACCAACGAGTCGGGCTTCCGAGAGATTTCTATCCCCAAAAAATATTTCGGGGAGCCCATATCCTTCGTGACTAGGTGTTGACGGAGGTGTTTCTTTGTCAAGTCCACCCCAGCCTGGTCATCGCCGGTAAGAAGAATATCATCCACATACACCGCCAAAACCACAAGGCCCGATGCGGTTTTGCGAATAAACAATGAGTGATCGGCCAAACTTCTTGTAAAGCCAGTGGCAGCCACAATGCAACTAAACTTTTCAAACCATGCCCGAGGGCTCTATTTTAGGCCATAGATGGCCTTCTTCAACTGGCATACTCGTGTCTCCCCCTGAGCAACATACCCAGGAGGTTGCTCCATGTAGATGTCCTCCTGAAGATCCCCATAGAGAAATGCATTCTTGACATCAAGCTGGGAAATGGCCCACTCCCTATTGATGGCCACAGAAAGAAGACCTCGGATGGTTCTGAGGCGAGCAACCAGGGAGAAAGTATCAAAATAGTCAACTCCATAAGTCTGAGTAAAGCCTTTGGCCACCAGTCGGGCTTCGTAATAATCCACAGTGCCGTCTGAGCGAAACTTCACAATGAACACCCAGTGGCAGCCAACCACATCAGTACCTACCGGTGGAGGAACATAGTTCCAGGTACCCCTTTCAGTAAGAGTGGAGATTTCCTCATCCATGGAAGATTTTCAATGATGAATAACAAGAGCCTCCTAGTAAGTGCGGGGAGTGGTAATAGTTGAGATAGCCAAAGTAAAGCACATGCGAGAAGGAGTAAGCCGATCATAGGAAACAACAGCCGCAAGCGGGTGTTGGGTACACGCCCGCACCCCTATGCGAAGAGAAATGAGAAGATCCAGGTCGTCTCGTGCCTCAGGGACCGGAGCGTCCGTGGTGGAGAAAGCTAGCCCGGTACTAGAGAGAGACGACTGCGGAGAAGAAGGAGGGGGTATAATTGAGAGAGGAGGAGAAGGAGGAGGAGATGATATAGGAGGGGAGACGTAGATATGCGTGGAAGGAACACAGAGAGATGGTGGATAGTCAGAGACAGCAGGAGGAAGCGGGGATTGAGAAGAAAAGTAGGATTCATTTTCGAAGAATGTGACGTCCGTGGAAACAAACTGTTTGCGCAGAACGCGGTCAAAGCAACAATATTCTTTTTGAGTGGTTGAGTATCCCAAAAAGACACATTTTGTGGAACGGGGGGAAAGCTTATCACGGGTAGCAGACGGAGCATGCACAAAAGCCGTACACCTAAAGATACGGAGAGGAAGAGGAATGGGTTCCTTTCCTGGGTAGAGAATGGAGAAGGGGGTTTTGCCGTGGAGAACCGAAGAGGGAATGCGATTGATGAGATAACTGGCAAGAAGAACAGCATAGCCACAATAGGAGCGAGGCACCTGCATCTGCGTCATTAGAGTGCGAGCGATATCGAGGAGGTGACAGTTTTTACGCTCCACCACCACATTTTGCTGGGAGGTGTAAACACAGCTGGTCTGATGAATAAGACCATGTTGCATACAAAAAGACGAAAACTCATGACTGAGATATTCTTTAGCATTATACGAGCGTAGTACTTTAATAGAAATAGCAGACTGTGTTTTAATCATATTATAAAAGGATTTCCATACAGATAAGAGTTCAGAGCGCTCTTGTAATAGATACACCAAGGTACATCTAGAGAAATCATCAATAAAAGTTACAAAGTAAGAACTACCCCGACCAACGGTGAGAGTAGGAGCAGGACCCCAGACATCAGAATGAATGAGATCAAAAGGGAGGGAGGAACTACGGCCTTGCCTCGGCGGGAAGGAGGAGCGGTGATGTTTGCCAAGCTGACACGCATCACAGTTGAGCGGAGGACTTGTCTGAGGTATTTGGGGAAGAAGCTGACGAAGAATCTGAGGAGGAGAATGTCCAAGGCAAAGATGCCATTGAAGCAGATCGGTAGACGAGGAAGAGAAGGCGGACAAAGCAGAAACATTGTCGAGGAAGTAGAGGACGCCGCTCTCAGTCCCAGTAGCAATCGTCCGTTGGGTCCTCGGGTCCTTAAAACAACAAGAAGTAGGAGTAAATAATACAGAGCACTGAAGTTGCTTGCATAAAGTAGTAACTGATAGCAAATTGCAAGGGAACTTCGGGACATAGAGAGTGTCCGCTAAGCGAAGCGACGGGGTGACTTGAAAAATGCATGTCCCGTGAACAGGGGAAGGCGAACCATCCGCAATAAGAACCAGGGGTAACCGATCATGCGTTTCTAGGAGAGAGAAGCATTGAGGGTTTCTGGTCATGTGATTTGTAGCTCCAGAGTCAATCAGCCATTTACCTTGGGTAACGACGTGTGCACTACCTGAGGTCGTGGCCACAGAAGCAGATGGCCGAGAGGAGGCGGAGGTTGAGGAAGATGTATCACCGGAGGGACGAAGATGAGGATGTTTCTGCCAGCAGCAGTCAACAGAGTGGCCGATATGACCAAAGTGAGAGCAGAGAAACCTTGACGGACCGCGCGTGCCAGACTGGCTGCGGCCACTATTGCCACCCCGCTGAACTTGGTGAGCATAGGAGTCCTGTGGAGGAGGGGAGGAAAACAGAGGACGCTGGACCAGCAAAGTAACAGCGGCGATGCGAGCCGCGGTGGCATCCAAGGTGGGAGACTCTTCTTCTCCCAAGATCTGTTGGCGGATCATATCAAAAGACTCAGGGAGCCGTAGAAGATAACAAACAACCAGGAGTTCCTAGAAGTGTTTGTGCTTCTCGGCCAAGTCTGCGGAGAAGGGGCGATTCTGGAGGATTTTGGCGCCAAGAGACTGAACTTAGTGATAAGCCGCATCAGGAGACATGGAAGGGCGAGCGAAGAGATCCGCATAGAGAGTATAAATGCGGGATGTCTTGGCCCCCTTCGAGTAGAGAGCAACAAGGTGAAGCCATGCGGTCTTGACAGTCTCATCATGGCGTATGACAGGAAGGCATTAATAAGAGAGGCTGTTAGCCAACCAAGTGCAGACAAGCGCATCACTGGCATCCCAGTCATCAAATTGATCAGAGTCTGGAGGAGGAGGGTCATCAGTGAGGTGATGACGTTTGCGCTGAGAGCGAAGTAGAAAGGTGAAAGAAACGCTCCAATCCGGATAAATGGAGCCAAAAAGTTTAGAAACCGTGCCAAGGTTTCCAGAGGGAGTAGGAGGCGGAGCCGGAGTGGCGATAGGAGTGGTGGTAGTTGAGGTTTCAGAAAGGGCCATAGGAGAAATCAACGAGAAGCCGCGCATTTAGAATACAAGCCTCGCAGATAGGAAGAAGAAGAGCTGTAGCGGTCACGATGTCAGACACCAGCGGCCAGAGAAGCCACGACGAACCCGCAGATCCAAGCAGTGAAAGAATTCGAACGGCTAGAAGATAGCCCGCGCGAATAGAAGTGAGGAACAAACAAGGCGAATAAGGCAGCAGGTCGTGGCGAACAAAGCAACAGGTCGCGACGACTGAAAGGCAGGTAAAAGGAGGCCGCGAAGACAGGGCGCAAGCAGGCATAAGAGACAAGCCGCGAGAACAGGTCACGAGAGGAAGAGGATAGCCGCGCGGATAGGGCGCACAGAATCAGGAGGAGAAGATTGAGCCCTCTGATACCATGTGAGAAGTAGCAAACAAACGACTAAAGTAGCGAACAAACGACTAGAAAACAAGCCGGAACTTTGAATACTTGAAAGTTTTATTATCCAAAAAGATATAATTTACAAAGGTATGACCTCCCTTTTATAGAATGGAGGAGAGAGGAGAGAGTACAAACTAGTAATGTGGGACTAAAGCAATACAAAAATCTAAGAGGCTAGAACAACAGACCAGAACAGGCTGCGCGGTTAGACAATGTTCTAACCGCTCGGCAATACCAGAAGAAAGAGAGAGATGCGGTAAGAGACCGCTAGACCGCCCGGTTTCCAAGCCGTCGGAGATAAACCGCCAGACCGCCGGACTACAAACAACAACAACCTGGATATCAAACCGTTGGAGAGTAACCGCCAGACCGTATGGTCTACAACCCGCCAGGCTCAAACCGCCAGACCGCCCGGTCTCATACTCCAACACCAGCGAAGGCTACGGGAAACACTTCCCGGAATATAGTAAAGTGCGCGAGATGACTGCGCACTCACGCGGAGAAATCGCCGCCACTTCCACATTTCAGAGATCCCGCGTAGAGGAGGCGGCGTGGCGACCCGGCGGTTGCCGGGCGTAAAAATTTGAGCCGCCAAAATTGCTTAATCTGAATGGAAACTGTGCCCGCAATTAGGAAGATCGCGCGTTGGGGAGCTTGGCTTAAATAAAATGTGCCGGACTATTCCAACGTGTGCGACCATACCAGCACTAGAGCACTGGATCCCATCAGAACTCTGCAGTTAAGCGTGCTTGGGTGAGAGTAGTACTGAAATGTGTGACCTCCTGGGAAGTAATCGTGTTGCACCCATTTTTTGCTGCTCTGCTCCATGAACGAGCATTTTTACCTGCGGCGCACACGCTCTCACTAGGAACGCGGGCCCGAGGGTGCCTCCCACGCGGACTAGTTTTGATTTTCGGAATCAACAGAACGCACACGTGGCCTTAGCATCGTGCGCAGGCGATGAGCAGGAAATCGAAAGAAAGGCGTGACTTAGTTTCTAATGCAAGCCACCTAAAAACGGCCTTAACTTTTGATCGGACCGTCCTATTTTCGCGCACAATATCATTTCGGAAAGCTCTCGGAGTTGCCCATCTACGGGCGAACGATTGAACCTGTTTGAACTTGTTTCGCGCCCTCACATCGCGCATATTCATCCGCATTGAAAAGTTATCCCAGTTTTTTACTTTTGCCAGTTTCATCCTGATGGATGTGCCAGCGAAGGCTTCGGGAAACACTTCCCGGAATACAGTAAAGTGCGCAAGATGACTGCGCGCTCACGCGGGGAAATCGCCGCCACTTCCACATTTTGGAGATCCCGCATAGAGGCGGCGGCGTGGCGACTCGGCAGTAGCCGGGCGTAAAAATTTGAGGCGCCAAAATTACTTAATCTGAATGGAAACCGGGCCCGCAATCAGGAAGATCGCGCGTCGGGGAGCTTGGCTTAAATAAAATGTGCTGGACTATTCCAACATTCGCGACCATACCAGCACTAGAGCACTGAATCCCATCAGAAGTCCGCAGTTAAACGTGCTTGGGCGAGAGTAGTACTGGGATGGGTGACCTCCTGACAAGTCCTCGTGTTGCACCCATTTTATGCGGCTCGGCTCCATGAACGCCCATTTTTACCTGCGGCGCACGCGCTCTCACTGGGAACGCGGGCCCGAGGGTGCCCCCCACACGGACTGGGCTAGATTTTCGGAATCAACAAAACACACATGTTGCCTTAGCATCATGCGCAGTCGATGAGCAGGAAATCGAAAGAAAGATGTGACTTAGTTTCCAATGCAAGCCACCTAAAAACGGCCATAAATCTTGATCGGACCGTCTGATTTTTGCGCACAATACCATTTCGGAAAGCTCTCAGAGTTTCCCATCCACGGGAGAATGGGTTGAACTCTTTTAAACCCATTTTGCGCCATCAGATCGCGCATATTCATCCGCATTTAAAAGTTATCCCAGTGTTTTCCTTCCGCCGGTGTCGTCCTGATGGATGTGCCTGCGAAGGCTTCGGGAAACACTTCCCGGAATACAGTAAAGTGCGTGAGATGACTGCGCGATCATGCGGCGAAATCTCCACCACTTCCACATTTCGGAGATCCCACGTAGAGGCGGCGGCGTGGCGAGCCGGCGGTCGCCGGGCGTAAAAATTTGAGCCTTCAAAATTGCTTAATCTAAATAGAAACCGGGCCCGCAATCAGGAAGATCGCGCGCCGGGGAGCTTGGCTAAAATAAAATGTGCCGGACTATTCCAACGTGCGCGACCATACCAGCACTAGAGCACCAGATCCCATCAGAAATCCGCAGTTAAGCGTGCTTGGGCGAGAGTAGTACTGGGATGGGTGAACTCCTTGGAATTCCTCGTGTTGCACACATTTTTTGCCGGTCGGCTCCATGAACGCCCATTTTTACCTGCGGCGCACGTGCTCTCACTGGGAATGCGGGCCCGAGAGTGACCTCCATGCGGACTGGGCTGGATTTTTGGAATGAACAGAACGCATACGTGGCCTTAGCATCGTGCGCAGGCAATGAGCAGGAAATCGAAAGAAAGGCGTGACTTAGTTTCCAATGCAAGCCACCTAAAAACAGCCATAAATTTTGATCGAACAGTCCGATTTTCGCGCACAATACCATTTCATAAAGCTCTCCGAGTTGCCCATCCACGGGCGAACGGGTTGAACCCGTTCGACCTCGTTTCGCGCCCTCAGATCGCGCATATTCATCCGCGTTTAAAAGTTATCCCAGTGTTTTACTTTCGCCGGTTTCGTCCTGATGGATGTGACAGCGAAGGCTTCGGGAAACACTTCTCGGAATACAGTAAAGTGTAGGAGATGACTGCGCGCTCACGCGGCGAAATCTCCGCCACTTCCACATTTTGGAGATCCCGCGTATAGGTGGTGGCATGGCGACTCGGCGGTCGCCAGGCGTTAAAATTTAAGCCGCCAAAACTGCTTAATCTGAATGGAAACGGGGCCCGTAATCAGGAAGATCGCGCGCTTGGGTGCTTGGCTTAAATAAAATGTGCCGGACTATTCCAACGTGTGCGACCATACTAGCACTAGAGCACCGGATCCCATCAGAACTCCGCAGTTAAGCATGCTTGGGCGTGAGTAGTATGTGGATGGGTGAACTCCTGGGAAGTCCTCGTGTTGCACCCATTTTTTGCCGCTCGGCTCCATGAACGCCCATTTTTACTTGCACCCCATGCGCTCTCACTAGGAATGCGGGCCCGAGGGTGCCCCCCACGAGGACTGGGCTAGATTTTCAGAATCAACAGAACGCACACGTGGCCCAAGCATCGTGCACAGACGATAAGCAGGAAATCGAAAGAAAGGCGTGACTTAGTTTCCAAAGCAAGTCACCTAAAAACGGCCATAACTTTTGATCGAATAGTCCGATTTCGCGCACAATACCATTTCAGAAAGCTCTCGTAGTTTCCCATCCACGGGAGAACTGGTTGAACCCGTTCGAGCTCGTTTCACGCACTCAGATCGCCCATATTTATCCGCATTGAAAAGTTATCCCAATGTTTTCCTTTCGCCAGTTTCGTCCTGATGGATGTGCCAGCGAAAGCTTCGGGAAACACTTCCCGGAATACAGTAAAGTGCGCGAGATGACTGCGCGCTCACGCGGTGAAATCGCCGCCA
Organism: Platanthera zijinensis; assembly: GCA_039513925.1. Classification (NCBI taxonomy): domain Eukaryota; kingdom Viridiplantae; phylum Streptophyta; class Magnoliopsida; order Asparagales; family Orchidaceae; genus Platanthera; species Platanthera zijinensis. The sequence goes on from CM077098.1 coordinate 55,835,372, forward strand.
CATCCACATTTCAGAGATCCGGCGTAGAGGAGGCGGCGTGGCGTCCCGGCGGTCGCCAGGCATAAAAATTTGAGCCACCAAAATTGCTTAATCTTAATGGAAACCAGGCCCGCAATCAGGAAGATAGCGTGTCGGGGAGCTTGGCTTAAATAAAATGTGCCGGACTATTCCAACGTGTGCGACCATAGCAGGACTAGAGCACCGGATCCCATCAGAACTCCGCAGTTAAGCGTGCTTGGGCGAGAGTAGTCCTGGGATGGGTGACCTCCGGGGAAGTCCTCGTGTTGCACCCCTTTTTTACCGCTCGGCTCCATGCTAGCCCATTTTTACCTGTGGCGCACGTGCTCTCACTGGGAACGCGGGCCCGAGGGTGCCCCCCACGCGGACTGGGCTGGATTTTCGGAATCAAGAGAACGCACACGTGGACTTAACAACGTGCGCATGTGATGAGCAGGAAATCGAAAGAAATGTGTGACTTAGTTTCCAATGTAAGCAACCTAAAAATGGCCATAGCTTATGATCAGACCGTCCGAATTTTTGGCACAATACCATTTCGGAAAGCTCTCGGAGTTGCCCATCCACGGGCGAACGGGTTGAACCCGTTCGAGCTCGTTTCACACCCTCAGATCGCGCATATTCATCCGCGTTGAAATGTTATCCCTGTGCTTTATTTTTTCCGGTTTCGTCCTGATGGATGTGCCAGCGAAGGCTTCGGGAAACACTTCCCGGAATACAGTAAAGTGCGCGAGATGACTGCGCGCTCACGCGCCGAAATCGCCGCCACTTCTACATTTCGGAGATCACGCGTAGAGGCGGCGGCGTGGCGACCCGGCTGTCGCCGGGCGTAAAAATGTGAGCCACCAAAATTGCTTACTCTAAATGGAAACCGGGCCCGCAATAAGGAAGATCGCGCGCCGGGGAGCTTGGCTTAAATAAAATGTGCCGGACTATTCCAACGTGCGCGACCATACCAGCAATAGAGCACCGAATCCCATCAAAACTCCGCAGTTAAGCGTGCTTGGGCGAGAGTAGTACCGGGATGGGTGACCACCTGGGAAGTCCTCGTATTGCACCCACGCGGACTGGGCTGGATTATCGGAATCCACAGAACGCACACGTAGCCTTTGAATAGTGCGCATGCGATGAGCAAGAAATCAAAAGAAAGGCATGACTTAGTTTCTAATGCAAGCCACCTAAAAATGGCCATAACTTTTGATCGGACCGTCTGATTTTCGTTTATAATACCATTTCGGAAAGTTTTTGGAGTTGCCCATCCATGGGTGAAAGCGTTGAACCCATTCGAGCTCGTTTCGCGCCCTCAGATCGTGCCTATCCATCCACGTTTAAAAGTTATCCTAGTGTTTTCCTTTCACCGGTTTCGTCCAGATGGATGTGCCAGCGAATGCTTCGGGAAACATTTCCCGGAATACACTAAAGTGCGCGAGATGACTGCGCGCCCACGTGGCGAAATCGCCGCCACTTCTACATTTTGGAGATCCCGCGTAGAGGCGGCGGCGTGGCGACCCGGCTGTCGCCGGGTGTAAAAATTTGAGCCGCCAAAATTGCTTAATCTAAATGGAAACCGGGCCCACAATCAGGAAGATCGCGCGCTGGGGAGCTTGGCTTAAATAAAATGTGCCGGACTATTCCAATGTGTGCGACCATACCAGCACTAGAGCACCGGATCCCATCAGAACTCCGCAATTAAGCGTGCTTGGGGGAGAGTAGTAATGGGATGGGTGACCTCCTGGGAAGTCCTCGTGTTGCACCCATTTTTTGCCGCTCGGCTCCATGAACGCCCATTTTTACCTACAGCGCACGCGCTCTCACTGGGAACGCGGGCCCGAGGGTGCCCCCCACGCGGAATGGGCTGGATTTTCGGAATCAACATAACGCACACGTTGCCTTAGCATCGTGCACAGACAATGAGCAGGAATTCGAAAGAAAGGCGTGACTTAGTTTCCAATGCAAGCCACCTAAAACGGCCATAACTTTTGATCGGACAGTCCGATTTTCGCGCACAATACCATTTCGGAAAGCAGTCGGAGTTTCCCTTCCATGGGCGAATGGGTTGAACCCGTTCGAGCTTGTTTCATGCCCTCAGATCGCACATATTCATCCGTGTTGAAAAGTTATCCCAGTGTTTTCCTTTCACCGGTTTCGTCCGGATGGATGTGCTAGCGAAGGCTTCGGGAAACACTTCCCAGAATACAGTAAAGTGCGCGAGATGATTGCGCGCTCGCGTGGAGACTTCAACATTTCGGAGATCCCGCGTAGAGGCGGCGGCGTGGAGACCCGGCGGTCGCCGGGCGTAAAAATTTGAGCCGCCAAAATTGCTTATTCTGAATGGAAACCGGGCCCTCAATCAGGAAGATCGCGCGCTAGGGAGCTTGGCTTAAATAAAAAATGTGTCAGACTATTCTAATGTGTGCGACCATACCAGTACTAGAGCACCGGATCCCATCAGAACTCTGCAGTTATGCGTGCTTGGGCGAGAGTAGTACTGGGATGGGTTACCTCCTGGGAAGTCCTCGTGTTGCACCCATTTTTTGCCGCTCGGCTCCATGAACACCCATTTTTACCTACGGCGCACACGCTCTCACTAGGAACGCGGGCCCGAGGGTGCCCCCCACGCGGACTGGGCAAGATTTTTGGAATCAACAGAACGCACACGTGGCCTTAGCATCGTGCGCATGCGATGAGCAGGAAATCGAAAGAAAGACATTACTTAGTTTCCAATGCAAGCCACCTAAAAATAGCCATAAATTTTTATCGGACCGTCCGATTTTCGCGCACAATACCATTTCGGAAAGCTCTCGGAGTTTGCCATCCATGGTCGAATGGGTTGAACCCGTTCGAGCTCGTTTCGGACCCTCAGATCGCGCATATTCATCCATGTTGAAAAGTTATCCCAGTGTTTTCCTTTCGTCGGTTTCATCCTGATGGATGTGCCAGCGAAGGCTTCAGGAAACACTTCCCAGAATACAGTAAAGTTTGCGAGATGACTGCGCGCTCACGCGGCGAAATAGCCGCCACTTCCACATTTCGGAGATCCCGCGTAGAGGCGGCGGCGTGGCGACCGGTAAAAATTTTAGTCAAAAAATTGCTAAATCTGAATGGAAATCGGGCCCGCAATAAGGAAAATCGTGTGCTGGGGAGCTTGGCTTAAATGAAATGTGCCGAACTATTCCAACGTGTTCGACCATACCAGCACTAGAGCACCGGGTCCCATCAGAACTCTGCAGTTAAGTGTGCTTGGGCGAGAGTTGGACTGGGATGGGTGACCTCCTGGGAAGTCCTCGTGTTGCACCTATTTTTTGCCGCTCGGCTCCATGAAAGCCCATTTTTACCTGCGGCGCACGCGCTCTTACTAGGAACGCGGGACCGAGGGTGCCACCCACGCAGACAGGGCTGGATTTTTGGAATCAACAGAACGCACACGTGGCCTTAGCATTGTGCGCAGACGATGAGCAGGAAATCGAAATAAAGGCGTGACTTAGTTTCCAATGCAAGCCACCTAAAAAAGGCCATAAATTTTGATCGGACCATCCGATTTTCGCGCACAATACCATTTCAGAAAGCTATCGAAGTTGCCCATCCACGGGAGAACGGTTTGAACCCGTTTGAGCTCGTTTCGCGCCCTCAGATCGCGTTGAAAAGTTATGCCAGTGATTTCCTTTCGTCGGTTTCGTCCTGATGGATGTGCCAGTGAAGGTTTTGGGAAACACTTCCCGGAATACAGTAAAGTGCGTGAGATGACTGCGCGCTCACGCGGAAAAATCGCCGCCACTTCTACATTTCGGAGATCCCGCGTAGAGGCGGCGGCGTGGAGACCCGGCGGTCGCCTGGCGTAAAAATTTGAGCTGCCAAAATTGCTTAATCTGAAAGGAAACCGGGCCCGCAATCAGGATGATCGCGCGCCGGGGAGCTTGACTTAAATAAAATGTGCCAGACTTTTCCAACGTGTGCGATAATACCACCACTAGAGCACCGGATCCCATCAGAACTCCACAGTTAAGCGTGCTTAGGCGAGAGTAGTACTGGTATGGGTGACATCCTGGGAAGTCCTCGTGTTGCATCAATTTTTTGCCGCTCGGCTCCATGAACGCCCATTTTTACCTGCAGCGCACGCGCTCTCACTTGCAACGCGGGACCGAGGGTGCCCCCCACGCGGACTGGGCTGGATTTTCGGAATCAACAGAACGCACACGTGCCCTTAGCATCTTGCGCAGGCGATGAGCAGGAAATCGAACGAAAGGCGTGACTTAGTTTCCAATGCAAGCCACCTAAAAACGTCCATAACTTTTATCGGACCGTCTGATTTTCGCGCACAATACCATTTCAGAAAGCTCTCGGAGTTGCCCATCCACGGGCAAATGGGTTGAACCCGTTCGAGCTCGCTTCGCGTCCTCAGAACGCGCATATTCATCCGCATGGAAAAGTTATCCCAGTGTTTTCCTTTCGCCGGATTGTCCTGATGGATGTGCCAGCGAAGGTTCAGGAAACACTTCCCGGAATAAAGTAAAGTGCGTGAGATGACTGCGCGCTCATGCGGCAAAATATCCTCCACTTCCACATTTCGAAGATCCCACGTAGAGGCGACGGCGTGGCGACCCGGCGGTCGTCGGACGTAAAAATTTGAGCCGCCAAAATTGCTTAATCTGAATGGAAACCTGGCCCGCAATTAGGAAGATCGCGCGTCGGGGAGCTTGGCTTGAATAAAATGTGCCGGACTATTCCAACGTGTGCGACCATACCAGCACTAGAGCACCGGATCCCATCAAAACTCCACAGTTAACCGTGCTTTGGTGAGAGTAGTACTGGGATGGGTGACCTCCAGGGAAGTCCTCGTGTTGCACCCATTTTTTGCCGCTCGGCTCAATGAACGCCCATTTTTACCTGCGGCGCACGCGCTCTCACTGAGAATACGGGCCCGAGGGTGCCCCCACGTTGACTGGGCTTGATTTTCGTAATCAACAGAACGCACACGTGGCCTTAGCATCGTGCGCAGGAGATGAGCAGGAAATCGAAAGAAAGACATGACTTAGTTTCCAATGCAAGCCACCTAAAAACGGCCATAACTTTTGATCGGACCGTCCGATTTTCACGCACAATACCATTTCAGAAAGCTATTAGAGTTGCCCATCCACGGGCTAATGGTTTGAAATCGTTCGAGCTCGTTTCAAGCCCTCAGATCGCGCATATTACTCTGCGTTGAAAAGTTATCCCAGTGTTTTCCTTTCGCCGGTTTCGTCCTGATGGATGTGCGAGCGAAGGCTTCAGGAAACACTTCCCGGAATATAGTAAAGTGCGCGAGATGACTGCGTGCTCATGGGGCGAAATCGCCGCCACTTCCACATTTCGGAGACCCCGCGTAGAGGCGGCAGCGTGGCGACCCGGCGGTCGCCAGGCGTAAAAATTTGAGCCGCCAAAATTGCTTAATCTGAATGGAAACCGGGCCCGCAATCAGGAAGATTGCGTGCCGGGGAGCTTAGCTTAAATAAAATGTGTCGGACTATTCCAACGTGTGCGACCATACCAGCACTAGAGGACCGGATCCCATCAGAACTCCGCAGTTAAGCGTGCTTGGGCGAGAATAGTACTGGGATGGGAGACCTCCTGGGAAGTCCTCGTGTTGCACCCATTTTTTGCCGCTCGGCTCCATGAACTCCCATTTTTACCTGCGGCGCACGTGCTCTCACTAAGAATGCGGGCCTGAGGGTGCCCCCCACGCAGACTTGGCTAGATTTTCGAAATCAACACAACGTACACGTGGCCTTAGCATTGTGCGCAGGCGATGAGCAGGAAATCGAAAGAAAGGCGTGATTTTGTTTCCAATGAAAGCCACCTAAAATGGCCATAACTTTTGATCGGACCGTCCGATTTTAGCGCACAATACCATTTCGAAAAGCTCTCAGAGTTGCCCATCCACAGGCGAATGGGTTGAACCCGTTCGAGCTCTTTTCACACCATCAGATCGCACATATTCATCCGCATTGAAAAGTTATCCCAGTGTTTTCCTTTCGCCGGTTTCGTCCTGATGGATGTGCCAGCGAAGGCTTCGGGAAAAACTTCCCGGAATACAGTAAAGTGTGCGAGATGACTGTGCGCTCACGCGGCAAAATAGCCGCCACTTCCACATTTCAGAGATTGCGCGTAGAGGCGGCGACGTTGCGACCCGGCAGTCGCCGGGCGTAAAAATTTGAGCTGCCAAAATTTCTTAATCTTAATGGAAACCGGGACCGCAATCAGGAAGATCGCGCGCCGTGGAGCTTGACTTAAATAAAATGTGCTGGACTATTCCAACATGTGCGACCATACCAGCACTAGAGCACTGGATCCCATCAGAAATCCGTAGTTAAGCATGCTTGGGAGAGTGTAGTACTGGGATGGGTGACCTCCGGGGAAGTCCTCGTGTTGCACCTATTTTTTGCAGCTCGGCTCCATGAATGCCCATTTTTACCTGCGCCGCACGCGCTCTCACTGGGAACGCGGTCCCAAGGGTGCCCCCCACGCGTACTGGGCTGGATTATCAGAATCAACAGAACACACACGTGACCTTAGCATCGTGCGCAGGCGATGAGCAGGAAATCGAAAGAAAGGCGTGACTTAGTTTCCAATGCAAGCCACCTAAAAACGGCCATAACTTTTATCGGACTGTCCGATTTTCGCGCACATAACCATTTCGGAAAGCTCTCGGAGTTTCCCATCCACGGAGAATGGGTTGAACCCGTTCGAGCTCGTTTTGCTCCCTCAGATCGCGCATATTCATCCGCATTGAAAAGTTATCCCAGTGTTTTCCTTTCGCCGGTTTCGTCCTTATGGATGTGCCAGCGAAGGCTTCGGGAAACACTTCCCGGAATATGGTAAAGTACTGATAAGATTGTGCTTCAGTCCTTCCACATATGCTACCTTCTTGAATGTTACTGATCCTATTTGGACTGCACCAAATCCTTTGGTCTGTCCAAAGTTTGAATCTCCAAACATGACATTGGGTCCATGTTTGGCCTTGAAGGATATTAGGTTATCCTTGCTTCCAGTCATGTGCTTGGAGCACCCACTATCCAGATACCAATGCTAGTCCATGGTTTGATAGGTCTTCACCTGCACAAATAACAGTTCATTTGTTTTTGACCAAGTTTATCTTGGGTCTAGCTTGATAACCTTTGAAATCAAGAAATGAAAGACATCTCTAGTTGACTCTTACATCCTTCAGGATGATATCTCCTAGGAGGAATTATCCATTCAGTATAAGAGTTGAACCCTTGAGATGTAGGATATCTAGAATTAACTTTCGATGTACCCTTTGAGAACTGGTAAATCTCTGAGCTCCGTACGACGATCGTGGAACTGAGTTCGACGATCTTGGGTCAGATCGTCGAGCTCCGTTCAGCGATCGATATTGTCTGTGTTTAGCGATAAGAGATCGTCGACCTGAGTTTGACGATTCAACATGAAATCGCTGAGCTCTGTTCGAAGATCGTCGAGCTCTGTTCGAAGATCGTCGAGCTCTGTTCGATGATATCTGTTGAACATTGTTCTTTTTGGGTAGATCAGAATTTTTCTAGCTACCTCCACAACTCCTTTTCCTTTATCAGAGATAAATTTAATGGGAGTTGTTAACACAACAGCTTGGTTGGATGAAGCACCCAAGCCCAGTGTACTATTGAGTCTTGAGTTCACTGTGCTTGTGATGCCCATCAGTTTGATACTTCTCCCATTGAGGGTTTCTTCAAACTTCTTGGCCTCAGATAGTTCACTTTTCAGTGAAGCTATCTGCTCCCTACAACATTCTAACTCATCTGAGAGTTTGAGGTTATCTGAACTTAAGGTACTGTATTCAGATAACTTATTTCTGGGAGAGATAATTTCTTTCTCAGAATTGAGTAGATCTAAACACAATGCTTTAAATTCAGACTTGAAGTCCTCAGAATTAAAATCAAATGAATCAATTACCTGATCTTCTTCTAGCTCTGGTTCAGATTCAGATTCATGTTCTGAATCAGTGTTGTTCTGAGATGCATTGATTGCCATCATGCAGAACTCTTTTTCTTGTGCATCATCCTCATCATCACTTGAACTTGATGATGCATAAGATTCTTCTTCTGTTTCTCTCCATGTTTCAGCAACAAATCCCTTCCTAGTGTGCTTGTTCTTGCTGGAAGAGGATGTATCATAATGATTTCTTCTGGAGTCTTTATCTTTTCTCTTTTCTGTCTTGTCCTTCTTTTCCTTTTTTTTATTTCCTGGACAATCAGGCAGTATATGGCCTGGTTTCCTGCAACCATAACAAATAATCTCTTTATTATTTGATATATCATACCTTGGCTTTTCTTGGCCTCTGGATGACCTTTTTCTGAAATCCTTCCTGGCCATTTTGTGGAACCTCTTGGCTAGGAGGCTCATCAGTTCTTCATTGCCTGTGACTTTGTCTTCAGACTGTTCTTCTATTGCCTTAAAAGAAAGTGACTTCCCCTTCCTGACTGCTGGAGAAGTTATCTTCAGCTCTTCTTCTCTATTTTTGATGAGCTGCTCATAAGATTTGAGCTTGCCCAATAGAGCTTCTGTAGTTATCTCATTTAGACTTCTGGCATCCATGTTGGGCCATATCCTTGAATCCTAAGTGCTAGGGAAGCACATTAGGATCTTATCATTTATCACTGTGAGAGTGATCTCCATATACAATGTTTTGAGTTCACTGACAATTAGGCTTAGTCTGCTGTACATGTCAGCTACTGGCTCATTTTCTGCTTTCTTGAAATTTTCATATTAGGTGATAAGATGGGATCTTCTGTCTTTTCTCTCATCAGCTGATCCTGATACAATCTCACAACGTTTGTCCAAAATTTCTTTAGCTGAATTGCATTCAGCTACCTTTTGGAAGATGTCAACAGACATTGTCTGTGCTAGGATGTTCATGGCTTTAGCATCAGCAACCTTCCATTTCTTTATATCAGCATCTGTTCCTAAAGGTGGTGGAACAACATTTGTACTTGTGCTTGCAGGAGGCTTTGGGCAATCTGTCAAAATAGAATTAAATATATCTTCATCAATATAATTCATGTATTATTTGATCCTTGCCTTCCAAAGTGCAAACTTGGAGAGATTGCACACTAGAGGTCTGGTGCTAGCATAATCATTATTCTGTGCCATGAATTTAGATTAAAATAAATATAATAAAAATAACCCTCTATTAATGATGGAACTTAAGAGAGATCTTTTGGTTCAGGTGTTAGCCTATATGAACAACCAAACTGGCTGAACAAATAACCTCCCTTTGATACCAATTGAAATTAAGTGTAAGATCAATCCTTCACTCTAGAGGGGGGTGAATAAAGTGTTTTAAAATAATTTTGCAAATATGAAAATTATTCTAGCAGTGGAAGACTTAATTTAGTTAGTGTAGAGTGCTTGACAAAAATCAAATAAAAACAATTATAAGAGCAAATCCACAGCACACAACAAATAAAATAGCAAACAACAAAAAGACACAAGGAACTATAGTGGTTCCCCAAAACCTGGGTACATCCACTCTTCTACCACCCTTGGTAGGAATCCACTGCAGGATTAGTTGATCCGGTGTCCTGGGCACCAATGAGCTTTTGATATAGTGCTCAAAAACCAAACAAGATTTTTTGATCAGGTGTCTTGCCACCACTGAGTTTTGATCAAGTCTCAGGAACCAAAGCAAAACTTTTGAAGGGAGTTTAAAACCCTTTTACAGGAAAGGAAAAAGAAAAATGGTGAAGTTGTCTTCTCTGTCAACATTAAAGAGAAGCACAAGTGGATGAGATGTTGTCAAAGCTCCCCTTGAGATTAGCAATAGTTCAGGAGCTGGAAGCTTTGCAAGGGTGGTAGGTCTTCAATGAAAAGAATGCTCTAGCAAAAGATGATTTCAGCAAGAAGTGAAATGTTTGTTTTTTGAGTGTGAATGATGAAGAATTTTAATCAGCAGGAATCAGAAAGAAAACTGTTCTGTTTTCTGAGTTATTGATCTTCTTTTTCTCTTCTGTATATTCTGTGTATACTACTATGTCTACGTTCTTATTCTCTCTAAAATGATAATAAGAAATCCAGTTGTCAAAACTTGATGATAGCTGTTAGCAAAGTCATAAAGACTTTCCTTAAATGTCAACTGTCTCTGAAGGAAAGAAACTAAAAACATTCCTCCTTTGTTTCCTTCAAACTTGCTCCAGATTTATTATAACGACTAGAAATCTTCTGCAATAAATGCTCTAAGTTGAAGACATTTGAAATCCTTATCAAACAGACAAAATTCTAGAAATCGTCGATCTCAAAAGATAATCGTCGATCTGAGCTCAACTATCGTCGAACTGAGCTCAGAGATATTGGAATTATTCTAAGACAGAAAAGGTCGATCTGAGCTCAGATATCGTCGAACTAAGTTCGATGCCTCGTCGACTTGAGCTCAGAGATCGTCGAACTGAGTTTGACGCTTTGTAAACCTGAACTCACAGATAGTCGAACTGGGTTCGACGCTTCGTCGATCTGAGCTCGACGACAAGTTGAATTATTCTTCTTGGCTTCTCATCTGACTTAGGAGGTCTTGGGGAAAGATTCAAACCTAAGTCCTAAGCCTTAGACCTAACTAGTTGACCTTTACTCTATACAACAAGGTCAAAGCAATAATCCTATAGACATAGTGATCCTGACACAAATTAGTAATAGGGTGTTCCAACAATCTCCCCTTATTTGAGTTAGGATTACTATTTACATGAGTTATAGGAAATGAAATCAACAAGAAAAATAGAAATACAAAAGTATTACAGAACCACAGAGATAATTATATCACAACAAGATAGTTCAGCAGAGATATAAACAGTTTTCAGCTTACACCCAAATTAATGCTTATCATCAATTCTTTTCTTGAAAATGATTTCTCTATTTGGATTTTTTGAATCTTTCTTTGATCTGAAGTCATCATCAGCACCAAGAGTCTTCTGGCTTCTATTTCTAGGAACTACAGCTTCAGGATGTAGCTGCATGTACTCCTCAATACTGAAGAATTTCTTGGAGCTGTATCTTTCAAGTTCTTGTCTTCTTTGATCTGATAGAGTTGACATATTGGAAGTATCTTGGCCTTTTTCTCTTACTTTCTTGATTTGATCTAGAGCAGCCATTTCTTTTAGTCTAGCTATCCAGGAGACTGGTTTATTCTCTGGGTCTACAAAATGAACTGGTGGCTCATACTTATTGATGGTGTTAGTTGGAGGAGCTTTTGGATGAAAGCCTTTGATAGAATTAATTTCAAGATAACCCAAACACCTAGAGGGGGGGGGGGGTGAATAGGTTCTTTTCCTTTTTTTTACTTAAGACAGAATAATTATTCAGATCTTAAAATAGAATCTAACTATTCTACAACAATAACAACACATAAATCATAATCACACACACATCACAGATTGCACACAGGTTTATAGTGGTTCCCAAAGATCTGGGTACATCCACTTTCCCTCTTAACCTATCTAGGAGTGTGCTAGATTCGGCCTAACTTCTTCCTTCTTCTCAGATCCACAGATCTTACAACTCAGAACCCTGAAAGGTTCCTACAACTTAGAACCCTATAAGGTTCCTACAACTCAGAGTGTAACCACACTCCTACAGCTCAGGCTAACAGCCCTACCTCAGCCTTCCCACAAGGCCTATAACTCAGAGAAAAATTTATCCCTAAGGCTCAAAAGCCCTACCACTTAGAGATCTATATCTCCTACACCCAGCCTTTATAATATAGGCTTACAACTCAGATCAATGAAAAGATCCTACAAAATTTGATAAGTGTTTTGAAAGTGAGGATAGATACAACTCTAGAGGGGGGCGGGGGTGAATAGAGTATTCAAAAATTATGACAATCTACTCAACTCCCTTAGAGTTAGTTTGCGGAATGAGTTTATAGATATTTGAAACCCTAGAGCCTAACACAAAGTGTGGTGCACAAGAGAAAGCTAACTGTAATTACAGTTTCAGCTTTAGTCCAAACACAGCAACTAGCAATCCTAGTTAGTTCTACTCACAGCCACAGTACAATAATTAATGTAAGCAACACAGACAACACAAGAGGTTTATAGTGGTTCTCTCTAAATAGGTACATCCACTCTTCTACCACCCTGGTAGGAATCCACTACAGGTTTTTGTTCAGGTGCCCTGCCACCAACTGATCTTATATAGGTAGATCAAGTAAACCCTTTGAGCTTTTGATCAGGAGCTCAAAATCCAACACAGGTTTTTGCAAATGTGCCCTGCCACCAAGGTTCACTTTTGAAGGGAGTAATAACCTTTTGTACAGGAGGGTGAGAGAGTTAGAATGTCTTCTCTATTGTAAAATAAGATTAGAGAAGCTAGTGGATTGCACAGAGCTAGAAAGCTCTAAGGAATCAAGGCTCCCCCTTGCTTAGAGAATATCCAGGAAGAAGTATTGCTTCAGGGTGCAGGAACTCTTCTGAACTCTTGACAGATATAATAAGTTGTCTTGAAGTTCTTGAAGGAGCAGCTTGAAGAAGACTCTTGATGAGAAAAGGTTATTCTTCTTCAATCAGCTTTTCTTTCTTCTTTTTCTTCTTGTTGAGGCACTGAATGTGAATGTTCCTGGAAGCAGGATGAACTCAAGATTTGAAGAAGAATGCTGAAGAAAGTAGTTCTTCTTAGTTGAATGTGAAATGATCTGAGAGCTGTATCTTCTTCTTTTGAATCTATATATGAATATCTGTGTATGTGTCTGTATCTCTCTCTATATATGTATATATATGTTAAAACTTCTTTCAAAAGAGCTCTTTATATATTAGCCTTTGTAACGGCTCTAATTCTTTGTCTTCTTTTGAGATCTGCAATGTTGGCTGCAAATAGCACAATACAAAATATATTCTGCAGAAAGACATCTTATAAAGGGATAAAGCTTTCTGAGAAGCTACATATCCAATCTGATAAAAGAAAACTAGAGAAAGTCACATTAGACCAAACTCTTTATGGCCAGAGAAGACTTTTGTGTCTAACGGCTATAAAGGACAGCCTGACAGATAAAGCATAAAGATTTGTCAACAAATAAGACAAAAGACATTGTCAGAGTAGAGCTTGACTTATGCAAAAAGAATGGGGAAAAGATTACCTTGAGATGTAAGCATAAAATCAATGAAACAATCTTTAATAAAATATGCCAATAGATGAGAAATAAATCATAGAAGAAAAGGAATATAATACCTCTAAAAGAAGACAAACGAACGACGAATGATCCTCGGAGATCGTCGATCGAACCACAGAGATCATCGACCGAACCACAGAGATCGTCGACCTAACTACAGAGCAGATAGTCGACCTATCAGAACAGATAGTCGAGCTATAAGATAGTTGAGCTATCAAGACAGATAGTCGAACTATCACAACAGATAGTCGAGCTTAAAGATAGTTGAACTATCACAGAGATAGACGATCTGCTGACTGACGATAATCGACCAACTGATAGACGATAGTCGATCGGTTGATAGATGAAAGTCGAGCGGCGTTCGACTATAGTCGAACCAAAAACAACTTAGCAAGATTTTCATCTGGATAAGCAACAACTCTACAATTGAGGGAATCTAACCTAACAACTAACCTTTGACCATATATAAATCTTGGGTCAAGAAACTAATTGAGAGGACTTAACACAAATCCAAATTAGGGTACCAACAATCTCCCCCTATTTGGGTCAAGTCTCTCAAAATAACAAACAACAACAAATGCTATAAAATAGATATAAAAACAACATTAACCTGTTAGGATCAAAGGTGTATCATATCATAAATAAGCATCAATTTTATCAAACAAATAATCAAACAGACATTTAATAAAATAAACAACTCAAACAGCATCAGAATCTGATTTAGAAACAAAAGAACCAGGAAGAAAAGAAATTTTCCTGAAGGGATCTGGAGCATCTTTCTTTGATGTCTTCAAGTCTTGTTCTCCAATGATCTTGGATTCTCCTGCTCTTGGCACAATAGCTTCTGGATGCTTTTCCATATACTTTGAAGCATCAAAAACCTCAGGTCTGACCTGGAATCTGTCTAGTTCCTTCTTCCTGAACTTTGACATTGTAGTTAAGCCTGTTGCATCTTTGCCTTCAGCTCTGGCTTGTCTGATCTGGGCTGATCCAACTAATTCGAGAAATCTGACCATCCTGAAATCAGGATTAAGCTCTTGGCTTTGATATTCATTATCATCAGCTGGATCAAGAGGTTTTATGGTCTTGAATTGAGTAGAGAGGTCTAACAAGCTTGCAGCTGGCTCTTTGTTTTCTTGAATAACAAGAGAAGATGGAGGAGCAAATTCTGCATATTTCTTACTGGATTTTTCAGAGTAGATAATTCTTTTTCCTTTTGAATCTGTTTGCTTTTTCTGAATTGGTTTTCTGGATGGTATACTTTTCTTTTCCTTGGGAGGTGAAGCTTTTCTCTTGGGTGAAGGAGGAGGAGAAAAGGTTGGTCTTTGATGAACCATTTCCTTCACTTGTTCTTTTGATTCAGCCTCTTGTCCTTATTGGCCTGACTGGGATTTGCCTTTGAAACCTGGATTACAACTTCTCTGATGTGCTTGAGAGGGAGTGAATCTTGCAGAAGGAGCTGAGGGATTGGCAGAAAAATTTCCTGAGGCTCCTGTACTAGGAGGAGGAGGACCTCGAGGATTCCACTTTGGAGCTGGAGAGTCATATCTTTTGCTTTTCTTTCTCTTCTTATGTTGGTTCCTGGACAGTCCTATCCAATGTTGGTATTCTTTTGATTTGGGATCAATCCCTTTCAATATGTAATATGAGATATCTTGATCTTGATTTGGTGGAGGAGCAACAGCCTTCCTCTTCCTTTTAGCAATTTTCTTCTTCTTTGAACCTTCTGAATCATCAGAATCATCCATCATCAGAGTGAGATGACTGAGGTTTGTCATAATGGTCTAAGGCATCTTGATCAGCCATTTCTTTTGCTTTTAGGGCAGCTTTCTCTCTTTCTTCTTCTAAGGCATCCTGGCCAGAAGAGTATCAAGGTCTTGTCCTGGGGTGTCATCCCAGACAGTAGATCTTTCTTCTTGTTCATCTGTAACTTTCTCTTGCTCAACTATAACTGTCTTGAGGACCAGTTCTTCTGGAGCTTTCTCAGCTTCAGGTTCTTCTATTGCGACAGGTTCTTGAGCAGATTCTGGAGCTGGTTCTTGAACAAGTTGATCTTCTTGAACTTGATCTGTAGCCAAAGGGAGACAAAAATGTTCTAAATGGGCTAGAAACATTCCTTCAAGATACTCACAGGTTAACATGTCAGTTAATAGGTCAGTAAATTGAGATAAAGAATTACCTGCAGGATTTCCTAACTCCCATAAGTCATCTAGATAGGAGGTGATGACTCCTTCCAGGTATAGGGCAACAATGGGAGTGGAGGATTCTTCAAGACAGGATTTACAAGCAAATTCTGCATCCATGATAACATCAGCTGGCCTCTATCTTGAGACATGAGCTACTTGAACAACTGCTAGAGGAGAGACTAGGGGAAGTCCTGAGACATCTTCCTGGAACATTTCCCCCTGCCTGATTTCAGTGGGTACTGAACTCAGGCCCCTAAGTGAAGAGGGCTCAGCAGAGTTGGAGAGGGCATTGATGGATGATGTAAGGGAAGAAATGGAAGAGACAAGTGGGGCAATTGCTGCTTCAATCATGGATTTGATTGAAGGAGTAATTAGCTCCAAGATGCTGGCTATGAATGCTGGTGTGATTTCAAAAGAGGTGGATGGGGGAATCACAAAAGATGGAAGATCATAAGGGATGATGTTCTCCAGATGAGATGCAGATGCATGAGCTGGTGATGGAGATGCAGATGTATGAAGATCAATATGATCTTGATGTGAAATTGGTGATTGAGGTGGAGTTGGTAGAGTCTCAGACGCCAACAGATCAAAACTAGGATATGAAATCCAAGCAAGATGTGAAGGGGGTGGAGATGTTGGTTGTGATGCATGGAGAATAGTTGAAGAATCCAGTGGAAGAGAGGCAGTGGATGTAGATGGCAATGCAGATGAAGGTGGAATGGGGGGAATGGAAGAGCCTTCTTCAGGTAGGTGGGGAGTGACTGGTATAGTCCTGGTGCTCTCAGATGTAACAGGAGCAACCCACGCATGTGAGGGCTTCTGAATATTCCTTCTCCACTTTATGAACAAAGTGGGATCCATCTTCTTGGTTGCATTTATAGAAGTAGAAACTGTTCCCAACAGTTGGGGATACTTCTCTCTTAGAAATATTCCAATTACCCTTCCAAGGGTTACCTCTTTCTTAGAGTTCTTCTTCCTGATCAAATCAAAAACTATTCCTTCCCAATTGATTTCTTTCTTGTTGACAAGGGCAGACATCAAGGCAAACTGCTGCCTGGTAATATTGTCATGAGCAGAGTGCTTACCCAATAGCACTTTTCCAACCAGTTCTCCTAAGAACTTAATCCTCACCAGAAACTTTACTTTCAGTAACTTAGAAGGAATGCCTTCGACATGACTTAGCTCGACAAGCATCCTTCCATACTCTTGAGTATCTTGGTAATACTCCTCTTGACCATTAATCAAATCGAAAATCTCAGTCAAGACGGCAGGAGTCAAGGTTACCTCCTCACCGCCTATAGTCCCGGTCATGGATTTGTCACTGGACGACGAAGTGAAGACCCATTCTTTAATCTCTGGAATATTAATCTTAATCCTTATGGACATCAGCTTCTCTAGTCCTTGATCCTTGCACAGCTGGAGTATCTCTAGAATCTCAGCATCGCAGGCACTGAACGAATCAAAGTCCACGCTTAACCCGACGTCAAACTTAATCACCGTCAGAAGAGCTGGAGCAATCGCCATCGATTTGGTCGGAGAAGACGAGAGAAACGAAGAGCAAAGAGCGCAGGGCAGAGCTCAAGTAAAACCTTACAAGCAGGAATGAAGAATACGAAAAGACGAGCCTTGTCGACTATAAAAAGAACGATCTATTAACCTAGGTCGACCATCGGTTTTATATTAAAACGACAATCGTCGACCTGTTTTAACAGATAGTAGAAGCGATAGTCGAACGGTCGTTCGACGATCGTTTCCTGAAGCAGAGTAGTTGAGCAATCGTTCGACTATTTCTGTCTTCACAAGCAAATGAGCCGGCGTCAACCATAGGTCGACGATATGCTGAACCTATTCGACTATCGTCGAATATCGTTCGACGATCTTCAAACAGATTTCAACAAAGGTAGAAGTCACACTTAGTCTTTTCCATTTACCATGCCTAGTTGAACCAAAAAGAACAGATGCTTCTATTCATCTAAGGGCTTGGTGAAAATATCACCTCTCTGAAGGTCAGTGGATATAAACTCAAGGCTGATCTTGTTCTTTTCCACACAATCTCTTTGAAAATGGTGCGTGATCTCAATGTGCTTGGTCCTAGAGTGGTGCACAGGATTTTGTGCTATGGAAATAGCACTGGTACTATCACACATGATTTTTGTGTTCTTGTGTGTGTACCCATAATCTAAAAGCTGGTTTTGAATCAACAGGATCTGTGAACAACAACTAACAGCTGCTATATATTCAGCCTCTACAGTTGAAGTTGAGACAGAAGCCTGTTTCATACAGAACCAAGAGACTAATCTCTCTCCCAGGAACTGACATGTTCCTGAGGTACTTTTCCTGTCAACTCTACAACCAGCATAGTAAGAATCAGAGTATCCAATTAACTCAAATTCTGATTCTGCTGGGTACCACAGTCCTAAATTTGGACATCCCTTCAGGTATCTCAAAATTCTCTTGAGGAGAATCAAATGAGATTCCTTGGGCTTGACCTGGAATCTAGCACATAGGCATGTGGCAAACATTATATCTGGTCTACTTGCAGTTAAATATAATAGGGAACTAATAATGGCCCTTTAGTTTTTCTGATCAACTGGCTTACCCTGCTAATCAGAATCTATAACTACATTAGTAGCCATAGGTGTATGCATTGCTGAAGCATCAGCCATCCCAATCTTATTTACCAATTCCTTGGCATATTTGGATTGGGAGATGAAGATGCCATCAGCATCTTGCTTTACTTGGAGACCAAGAAAGTAAGACAGCTCACTCATACTACTCATCTCAAACTTAGAATGCATCAGGTCTGAGAACGTTTTGCAAAGTTTGGGATCAGTGGAGCCAAAAATAATATCATCCACATAAACTTGAACTAACAGGATGGTGTCCTTGTGATGCCTGACAAACAAGGTTCTATCAACTACTCCCCTAACAAAGTTATGCTCTAGCAGGAAACTAGCTAGAGTCTCATACCAGGCTCTGGGTGCTTGCTTAAGTCCAAAAAGAGCTTTTTGCAACTTGTAAACAAATGAGGGTTGAGTTGAAGAGACAAACCCTGAAGGTTGTTTAACAAACACCTCTTCCTTTAGCTCACCATTTAGGAATGCACTCTTGACATCCATCTGAAAAACCTTAAACTTCATATAGGCTGTATAGGCTAGAGAGATCCTTATTGCCTCTAGCCTTGCAACAGGGGCAAAGTTTTGGTCATAGTCTATACCTTCCTCCTGTCTATAGCCCCGAGCTACAAGCCTAGCTTTGTTCCTTACAATAATTCCTTGGGCATCCAACTTGTTTCTAAACACCCACTTGGTGCCTATGATCAGTTGGCCTTTAGGTCATTGAACCAAAGTCCATACTTTACATCTTTCAAATTGATTAAGCTCCTCTTGCATAGCAATGATCCAGTGGGGATCTAGCTCAGCATCTTTTATGGTGAGGGGCTCAATCTATGAAAGGAAAGAAGCATGCATTACATCCTGTCTTGATTGATGTCTTGTTTGCACACCAGCTGATATGTCACCAATCACTTGAGATGTAGGATGATCTCTAAGTGTGACAATATCAGTAGGTGGGATGTGATCTTCAACAACAGTTTGGATTAATTCCTCTTGAGGAATTGGATAAACTGTTGGTGGTATAGCAACTGCTTCCATAGTGTCTCCATCACTGTCTTAATCAGTGATATGAAGAGTTGAAAGAGGGAGAATCTCTTGAGTGACATCTTTGCATGACTCAGGTACCTGCAATGAGCTTGAGGAAGGAGAAGTTTCCTTCTCCTTGTAAAACATCTTTGACTCATCAAAGGAAACATGCACAGACTCCTCTATTTTTAATGTTGATTTGTTAAACACCCTATAAGCTTTGCTTACTTGGGAATATCCATGAAAAATTCCCATTGAAACTTTTGCTTCAAACTTTCTAAGGTATTCTTTGTTGTTATTGTGAATATACACTACACAACCAAAGACTCTAAAATAATTAATTTTAGGTTTCTTTCCTTTAAGCAACTCATAAGGAGTTTTACTCTTAAGCTTGTGTGTAAGACATCTGTTCAAAACATAATTAGCTGTGCTAACAGCTTCTTCCCAATAAGAGAGAGGCATGTTAGCATCTGCCAAAAATGTTCCTACAGCTTCAATTAGGGTTCTGTTCTGCCTTTCCACTACCCCATTTTGTTGGGGAGTTCTAGGAGCAGAGAAGCTATGTTTGATACCTTCTTTCTCATAGAATTCTTGCATGAGAAGAGACTCAAATAAGGTACCATGATCACTTCTGATCAAGGCCACATGAGTAGAATACTCAGTCTGCACACATAGCAGAAAGTCTGTAAGAACTTTGAAGTTATCAGCCTTAGTTCTCAAAAAGAATACCCAAGTAAACCTAGAGAAGTTATCTACAATCACTAAAGTGTAAAACTTCCCTCCTAGACTCTGTACATTTATTGGTCCAAAAAGGTCCAAATGTAATAAATACAGGATTCTAGGTGAATCACTTTTATTTACAGATTTAAATGAATTTTTTGTTTGCTTGTCTAATTGACAAGCCTTGCATAGGCTTTCCTTATTGTAGGGGTAAGAAGGTAAACCTCTAATAAGGTTGTATTTAGATAACCTAGATATGTTCTTGAGGTTAACATTGCTAAGCCTCCTATGCCATAAGGTGTTATTATTTGTTACTTCATTAAACAGGCAGATTTCAGATTGAGTAGAGTTAAAATCTACTAAATAAATATTACCCTGTCTAATGCCTACTAACACTACATTACTATTTAAAGTAATATTGCAAAGAGTGTCAGTGAAAGATACCTGATAACCTGCATCACATAACTTGCTTACTGAGATAAGGTTGTGCTTCAGTCAAGTTACATATGCAACTCTTTTGAATGTTACTGCTCCAATGGTAAACCTATCATATCCTTCTGTTTGACCACAGCTGGAATCCCCAAAGATCACCTTTGGTCCAAGCTTGGCCTTTTATCTTAATAGATTTTGTTTGTTTCCTGTCATGTGTTTGGAACAGCCAGTATCCAAATACCATTTGTCTTTAGTAATTGGATAGGTCTTCACCTACAAATTAAACAGTTAGACATTGTGGACCCAGACAACCTTGGGTCCATTATTCTTCACATAATGAAAGCTTGAAATAAAAGAATAAGCAGGCTGGGGTTTATATCCTAAGGGATAGGATCTCCTAGGTGGAATACTCCATGCAGTTGATGGGTCAATAAACCTAGGGTTTCTATTTACATTAGGATTTCTAAGGTTCAGGTGATTATTTTGAAAATCATATTGAGATCGTCGATCATCGTTCGACGATCGATGCTCAGATCGTCGAGCATCGTTCGACCATTGAGCCTTCGATCTCGAGCATAGTTAGACGACTTTTGTAGTTCTTTAAATTTTTGTTTTCTCTTTTCTCTCTTAGCCTTATTTAAAGCTTTTTTAACTTGAATTACTTGCTCAGTATTCTTTATTCCATCAACTGAAAAAAAAGTTTACTGGAGTTGAAAGATGGTTTTTAAGAACCAAGGGGGATTCACTTGGTGAAGCTCCTAAGCCTAGTTTGTTATTACCTATCCAAGTGTTTGACATGCTAGTAATTTCTAGTAGCTTAAGACTTCTACCATTTAGAGATTCTTCTAATCTTTTGGATTTGGCTAGTTCAGTTTTAAGAAATTTGATTTCTTCACTACATTTAGTGAGTTCAGCTTCTAGCCGAGCATTTTCATTAGAGATGGTTTCTGATTCTGCTATCCTATTTCTAAGCTCTTTAATTTCCTTTTCTGAGCTAATTAAATCTAAACATAGAGATTTAAATTCAGATCTAAATTCAGCAGAAGTAAAATCATAAGAAGACAATACATGATCTTCTGTAGGCATTTCTTCTTCATCAGAACTCTCTGCAGCTGAATAATTATTGCAGGCATCAATTGCCATTAGGAAAATTTCCTTTTCCTTCTTCTCTTCCTCATCTTCACTGGAGCTTGAGGAGGAAGATTCCTCATCTGAATCACTCTAGGTTTCAGCAACAAATCCTTTCTCCTTCTTCTTATTTTTGTAGGAGGAGGACTTGGAGTGCTTCTTCTGATGTTTTTTTTTTCTTTTCTCTTATCCTTGTTCTTTTTTTTTCTGGACACTCTGGTAGAATGTGTCAAGGTTTCCTGCAGCCATAACAAATAATTTCTTTAGCAGGTGAGCTATCATACCTTGGCTTGTCTTCATATCTTGAAGACTTCTTTCTGAAGTCCTTTCTGCCCATCTTGAGAAACCTTTTGGCAAAGAGTGCCATCAGCTCCTCATTGGATTGGCTTCCTTCAGAAGCATCAACAGCTTTGAGAGCAAGAGTTTTCTCTTTCCTTGTTGGAGTGGGAGTCTTAGCTTCAGCTTCAGCTTCCCTGGACTTTAGAACTTGCTCAAAAGATTTGAGCTTGCCAAGGAGGGCTTCAGTTGAGATCTCAGTAGTACTTCTGGCCTCCTTGATGGGACAGATCCTAAGATCCCATGTGTTGGGGAAGCACATCAGTATCTTATCATTGACCTCTATCAATGTTATCTCCTTATGAAGGGTTCTCAGCTCATTGATGATGGAGCTGAGCCTTGTGTACATAGCTTCAACTTATTCAGCTTCAGTCTTCTTGAAGTTTTCATATTGAGATATAAGGTTGGACCTTCTGTCCTTCCTCTCATCAGCTGAACCAGCTACAATCTGGTTCAGTGAGTCCCATATGGCTTTTGCAGAAGTGCAATCAGCCACTTTCTGAAAGGTTTCATCAGACATGGTTTGAGCCAGAATATTCATAGCTTTTACATCAACTATTTTTGCTTTCTTGTATGCATCATTATAGTCTGGAGGTGGCACTGCACTGAGATTTGTAGATGTTATAGCAGTGGCTGCAGCAGGTGGTGTTGGAGGTCCTGTCAAAATAGAAGAAAAAATATCTTCATCAATAAAATTCATATATAACTTGATTCTTGCCTTCCAGATGCGTAACTTAGCTAAGTTGCAAACTAGAGGTCTGGTGCTAGAATAATCCTTGTACTGGGCCATGAAGTGAATGTCTATAAACTTGGTATCTATCTAGATCTTGTGACTCAGGTGTTAGCCTGTACAGTCAGTTAACCTCCCTCTGATACCAATTGAAAGTGAGGATAGATGAAACTCTAGAGGGGGGGTGAATAGAGTATTCAAAAATAATGACAATCTACTCAACTCCCTTAGAGTTAGTTTATGGAATGATTTTATAGATATTTGAAACCCTAGAGCCTAACACAAAGTGTGGTGCACAAGAGAAAGCTAACTGTAATTACAGTTTCAGCTTTTGTCCTAACACAGCAACTAGCAATCCTAGTTAGTTCTACTCACAGCCACAGTGCAATAATTAAAGTAAGCAACACAGACAACACAAGAGGTTTATAGTGGTCCCCTCTAAATAGGTACATCCACTCTTCTATCACCCTGGTAGGAATCCACTACAGGTTTTTGTTCAGGTGCCCTGCCACCAACTGATCTGATTCAGGTAGATCAAGTAGACCCTTTGAGCTTTTGATCAGGAGCTCAAAATCCAACACAGGTTTTTGCTAAGGTGCCCTGCCACCAAGGTTCACTTTTGAAGGGAGTAATAACCCTTTGTACAGGAGGGTGAGAGAGTTAGAATGTCTTCTCTATTGTAAAACAAGATTAGAGAAGCTAGTGGATTGCACAGAGCTAGAAAGCTCTAAGGAATCAAGGCTCCCCCTGGCTTAGAGAATATCCAGGAAGAATTCTTGCTTCAGGGTGCAGGAACTCTTCTGAACTCTTGACAGTATAATCTGTTGTCTTGAAGTTCTTGAAGGAGCAGCTTGAAGACGACTCTTGATGAGAAAAGGTTGTTCTTCTTCAATCAGCTTTTCTTTCTTCTTTTTCTTCTTATTGAGGCACTGAGTGTGAATGTTCCTGGAAGCAGGATGAACTCAGGATTTGAAGAAGAATGCTGAAGAAAGTAGTTCTTCTCAGTTGAATGTGAAATGATCTGAGAGCTGTATCTTCTTCTTTTGAATCTTTATATGAATATCTGTGTATGTTTCTGTATCTCTCTCTAAATATGTATATATATGTTAAAACTTATTTCAAAAGAGCTCTTTATAAATTAGCCTTTGTAACGGCTCTAATTCATTGTCTTCTTTTGAGATCTGCAATCTGGGATGCAAATAGCACAATACCAAATATATCCTGTAGAAAGACATCCTATAAAGGGATAAAGCTTTCTGAGAAGTTGCATATCCAATCTGATAAAAGAAAACTAGAGAAAGTCACATCAGACCAAACTCTTTATGGCTAGAGAAGACTTTTGTGTCTGACGGGTATAAAGGACAGCATGGAAGATAAAGCATAAAGATTTGTCAACAAATAAGACAAAAGACTTTGTCAGAGTAGAGTTTGACTTATGTAAAAAGAATGGGGCAAAGATTGCCTTGAGATGTAAGCATAAAATCAATGAAACAATCTTTAATAAAATATGCCAATAGATAAGAAATAAATCACAGAAGAAAAGGAATATAATACCTCTTAAAGCAGACAAACGAACGTCGAATGATCCTTGGAGATCGTCGACCGAACCATAGAGATCATCGACCGAACCACAGAGATAGTCGGCCTAACTACAGAGCAGATAGTCGACCTATCAGAACAGATAGTCGAGCTATAAGATAGTTGAGCTATCAAGATAGATAGTCGAACTATCACAACAGATAGTAGAGCTTAACGATAGTTGAACTATCACAGAGATAGACGATCTGCTGACTGACGATAGTCGACCAACTGATAGACGATAGTCGATCAGTTGATAGACGAAAGTCGAGCGGCGTTCGACTATAGTCGAACCAAAAACAACTTAGCCAGATTTTCATCTGGATAAGCAACAACTCTACAACTGAGGGAATCTAACCTAACAACTAACCTTTGACCATAGATAAATCTTGGGTCAAGAAACTAATTGAGAGTACTTAACACAAATCCAAACTAGGGTACCAACATGTTTAGATGGACTCTTACCTTTGTCTAGAGAGAAGGGATAAGAGGTTTCTTGATAAGTTTCTTGATAAGACTGATGGCTGAAATCAACCTGTTCTTAGCTTTCTTCAAAGCATCTTGAATCTGAACTCAGCAGGGTTGATCTCCTTTGATGTTTACTGGCTGTCAGCTTCCTTCTTAGAATCCAGAAATAAGTCTGAATCCTTCTTAGAAGATTAATTCAAGATCTGCTTCTTAGGAGACTTGTAAATGTCTCCTCCTTTACTTCAACAGTTGGAGATCTCTCTCTCTCTCTCCAGAACTTTTGAAGTTTCTTCAGAATTCTTGCTTGAATTCTCCTTAGATCTTCTCACAAAAATCTTCTTCTGTGTGACATGCACTTTCTTGGTCAATGATCAATACTTCAATTGTTGTTCACTTTGTTATTGATTTGACAGAATCCATCTATATATATAGACTTCATCCATGGTAACTGGCTGATCCGGTTTCTAACGAACTTCTGACAGGTCTGACAACTTCAACAAACTTGTTGAAATACACAGCTGCCAGTCTCCAGTCAGTTCTTGAACCTTTGTCTTTGTCAGCAAAGCATCGAGACTGATAATCATTATGTGTCGACACAAGTAGATTAAGTGTCGACACAAGCTTTGGTGATGTCGACAAAGCTCCTTTAATGTAGACACTTCTTCTTAACACTGCATCTGTAGAGTGTGTCGAAACTGCTTCTTTGTATCGAAAAAGACACTTCTCTTCACAGCAATCAACTTTGCTGAAACTCTGCTGTGTGTTTACACAAGTCCTGTGTGTCGACACAGTTGATATAGTCTCAGAATTTGTGTGTCGACACTGCCTCCAAGTGTTGACACAGTCTATGTCAACTAGAACTTCTGTGTGTCGACGCTGCCTCCTAGTGTCGACATAGTTTACGTCGAATAGAACTTTTGTGTGTCGACACTGCCTCCTGGTGTCGACACATTTGATGTCGACTAAAATATTCTGTGTGTCGACACAGTTTCTTCTGGTGTCGACACTGCATCTCCAAGTGTCGACACAGGATTTCTTAAGTGTCGACTCATGGACTTAGAAACTTTTTCTGCATTTTAACAAATACTTAACCTGCACATATAAACTCAAAATAACATCAAATACACCTTGATGTTTATCATTGATCTATGTGAGGCTTCTCCAAATCAGGTACACATTTTCCAATGTACCCAACAATCTCCCCCTATTTGGAGAAGTCATAACCCTTTAGTCAATGATATACACCACTTATAATAAACAAATATGATGATGTATATAATAAATGACAGGGTAACTTATAAACAAAATATATAACCAAATCACATAACAGAATAAGAATGCAACCTGAATGAACATGAAACATTATTTTGTTTATACTTTATCAAAAAGTTTCTTAACAACTGATTACATAGATTTCTTTTAAAACAAAAAATTACATTTTTTGTGCAAAATTTAGTAAATCTATCCTAAGACTGCTCAGGCTCCCTAATGACTATGCCTTTTCCTAGCTTAATCTGAGCTTGCACAGGATGTTCTGCATCATCAATATGCTTCTTTCCTTTCAATTCTGCCTTCTTCTAAGCTTCAGCCTTAATCCTTTGCCTTTCAAAATAATGAAAAGGCTTAGGGAAATATTTGCTAGGCTCCTGAGCATTAGGAGGTAGCTTCCCAATCTTAGCCTTTCTTCTATGTTGCACAATGGCTTCTTGTCTGGCCTCATACTTCTGCCATTCTTGTTCATTATTCCACTTGTCCCTTTCATGAACTTGATCTTTCACAGCTTTCCAGGCAGTCAAAATTATATTTCTTGAAGTGGGGCTCCACTGCTCAAAATCAGGCTTTAACTCAGCCTGTTCTCTGAATCTTTTCTTTGAAAGTTGAGCTTCCTGTTGAGCTTTCAAGGCAGCTTCTGGCATTTCAACTTTCTCTATAATAACATTTTCAACTTTCTATGGAGGATTGTACATTGTCTAAACCTGTTGTTGAATCATATCAAAATCTGCTTGAGGGTAGATGATCTGAGCAACTTCAGGTTGATCACCTCCAACATAAGCAGGTTGCACCCATGACTTAGCAACATTGTCATCATCACAAAGGGGTGGATATCCCAGAGTGGCTCTAATGCTAATGGATATCCATTTGGCATGATCTGAGCCTGCATTGACTAACACTCTCTCCCCCTTTATGGCTTCTCTTACAATGTGATCTCTTAAGTCATCTTTTTTAAATCTTATTTGGCCATCAAGAAAATTTACACCATCTTTATAAAATGATATTAACTTAAGAAGCTGATAATAAATTGTTTTCTGAGAAGTAGTAATGGTTGTCTTAACTGAATCTAAGGCATCCTATAACTTCTTATCAAATTCCTCTTTCTCCTTAGCCCTTGATTCAATCATTGCAGTAACTGTTTGCTTTACTTTAGTGACTATCTCATTGTGAGATTCAGTCAGGTTGTCATTCATCCTAATCTGATTTTCAAGGACATAGCCTTGTTTGACAGCAATATCATCCACTTGAGACTTGACTTTTGCTTGTTGCTTTGCTAGAAATACTACAGCATTTCCCCCCTTATGGATTAAATCTGTCATCTCTTTCTTATGGATATTGACTTCAAATATGATGGATTTGATATCCTGAGCCAGTTCAGATTGAAGTAACTTATGACTTTCATCCACATACTTTTCTAGAGCCATTCTCTGCTCATCCAATTTAACTTGCAAAGCTACCATTAATGAGCTGTAATCTGCCTCTGGGGCAAGTTGTGGAGTAGTAGTTTGCAAAGCCTTCTTATAGATCTGGCTTCTTCTCTTAAAAACCATCAGTTTTCTTTTCTTGATACTTACAATCTCCTCATCTTCTGAAGCAGAGGTACTGGCTATATTAACTCTTTCTTTAGGACTAGGAGGCAGCTCCTTCTTAGTCGTATGCTACACCTCCTCAATATCAGCCTGCTCCCCCTCAATCCTTACTTGCTCTTCCTTATCTGCTGCTCCCTCAATATAAGGAAACAATTCTTCCAAAGTTAACTCCTGTTGAGTGTGAACTGGTGATACAACTTTATCAGGAGCATCAGCAACTACAAATGTATCCTCCATGATCACATCTAGTGTTATACTGTTGATATGAGATCTCTCAAGAATAGATTGTGAATCCATTTCACTTGCCAAGTGAGTTCTCTCTTCCCCTTGTACCTGTGCAGTAATTATCTCCCCCTGCACTTGTGCATTCTCAATCAGGTCCTGTACTTGTACACTATCTAGCTCCCCCTGCACCTGTGCATGATCAGTTGTGTCCTGTACAGGTGATCTTACAGCAGCTTCTTGGCTTGCTATATCAGGTATGTCCTTGGTGAGGACCCTATCCCATCTGAAGATGATCCTGATGTCCATTCTTCTCATATGATTAATTTTAGATCCAGGGATCTAGTGCATGACTTCTGGAATGGCTCCAGCCAAGTACAAACTCATCAGTCTAGCCAAATAAGGCTTCTTTAGACCTTCCTTAATCTTCTAAAACAGTACTACAGACCAATCTGTATTGAATGTAAAGATTATCCTTGTCATGAGGCTGAACATATAGGATGAAATCCTATCATGTCCCCCTAGCTTACACAAAATCACCTTTCCAACTACTTCAGATAGAAATTTACCTTGCTGATTCATTCCTTTCCTGTTTATAGCTATTCCAATCTTTATGGTGGGATCCAATCCACACCATTGTAGTGCCTCCCTTGTTTTTGATACTGGTACTTCTTCTTCATCCTGAGTTCTTAGAAGATGAAGAATTTTTCTCAAACCTTTCAAGGTCATTTTGACTCTTGCTCCATGAACTGTTGATTTAATCTTAAGTCCTGTTGAGTCTATTGCAGCCGCGCCATAAAACTCAATAATCTCCTTCTTCCATATCTTGGTTGGTTCGGATACCAGAAACTCCAAACCACTGTAAGTAATTAGGGTAATTACTCCTTTAATATCTGAGTCAGCATCATCAAAGGCATGACGAACCAACTCATATCCTTCGTTAATGTTATCTTCAACCTTTGGCGCCATTGGGATGGTGAGAAAGCTTGGATTGAGAGAAGAGAGTTTGTCGACACAAGGTTTTAGTCTCGAAAATCTGGAGAGCGTGTAGACTGAATATGTTCTTGACCTATTTATACCCTTCTAGACAAAGAAGGTCAAAAGGCGGGCAAAAAATGTCTAAATGTGTTGACACTGTTGAAATGTGTCGATACATACTTCTATTGTCTCGACAACGACGTTGACTACTATGTGTCGACACCAATTGATGATATGTCAACACTAGACAAACATAGAAGTTCATCAGATATTCTGTGTCGACTCTATTCGTAAGTGTCGACACAATTTCTGGATGTGTCGACACCACTACTCTGGTTGTATCGACACCACTTACTGAAGTGTCGACACCACTTCTTTGGATGTGTCGACACAGATTTACTGAAGTGTCGACACTACTTCTCTGGATGTGTCGACACAGATTTACTTAGCCAAATTTGTTAAACTAGTCTATGTTCAACATTCCTAATTCAATTTTAAATTTGTTGAATTTAGTTTCGTCTAAAGGCTTAGTAAATACATCTGCAATTTGATAATCTGTTTTGATAAATTCTAGTGAGATGTCCTCTTTCTCTACATGTTCTCTAAGAAAATGGTATCTTATTTCTATATACTTAGTCGTACTATGTGAAATAGGATTATTAGAAATAGAAATAGCACTAGTAGAATCACAAAACAAAGGTGTTCTACTTACCTGAATACCATAGTCTTCTAGCTGGTGCTGAATCCACAAAAGCTGTGCACAACAACTTCTTGCTGCCACATATTCAGACTCAGCTGTGGAAATTGCCACACTAGTCTGCTTCTTACTAATCCAAGACACCAATCTTACTCCTATAAATTGACAGGTGTCTGTAGTGCTTTTTCTATCTTCTTTGCAACCTGCAAAGTCTGCATCTGATTAGCCTGTCAGTAGAAAATCTCCATTTCTAGGGTACCAAAGGCCTAGATTAGGTGTGCCCTTTAGATATCTCAAAATCTTTTTTACTGCAGAGTAATGAGATTCTTTAGGGCATGATTGGTACCTAGCACAGACACATGTTGCATGCATAATGTCTAGTCTACTAGCAGTTAGATATAGAAGAGAGCAAATTATTCCTCTATACAAAGACTCATCGACAGGTTTACCTGCATCATCTTTACATATAGGCATACTTGTTCCCATAGGAGTTCTCATGCTTGAGGATGATTCCATACCATATTTCTTAATTAACTCCTTGGTGAACTTAGACTGGGATATGGACAAGCCATCATCAGTCTGTCTTACTTGAAGGCCCAAGAGAACTTAAGTTCTCCCATGCTGCTCATCTCAAACTTCCCTTGCATAAGTTTTGCAAACTTCTTGCAAAGGTTTCTTTCTGTAGACCCAAATGTTATGTCATCTACATAAATCTGGACTAAGATTATCTTTCCTTTGGATTCCCTTAGGAATAGAGTTTTGTCTATTTTCCCCCTTGAGAATTTTTTCTCAATAAGGAAAGTAGAGAGGGTCTCATACCAAGCACTTGGGGGTTGCTTTAACCTATATAAAGCTTTCCTAAGTCTATAAACATAATCAGGTTTAAGAGAATTAACAAAACCTGAGGGCTGCTCTACATAGATTTCTTCTTTTAGATTTCCATTTAGAAATGCTGATTTTACATCCATTTGGAATACCTTGAAGCCTTGATATGCTGCATAGACAAGGAATATCCTAATGGCATCCCGTCCTGCTGCTGGGGAAAAGGTTTGATCAAAGTCAATACCCTATTTCTGCCTGTATCATTTTGCAACAAGTCTTGCTTTGTTCTTCACAATGATCCCATTCTCATCCAGTTTGTTCCTAAAGATCCACTTTGTTCATTTGATGTTATGGTTTTTTGGTTTAGGAACTAACTCCCAGACCTTGCACCTTTTGAACTGATTCAGCTCCTCTTGCATGACATCAATCCAATGTGGGTATAGAATAGCTTCTTCAAATTTCTTTGGCTCCAGTTGAGATAGAAAGCTTGAGCAAAGAACTGTGTTCAAGTTCCTGCTTCTAGTTTGCACTCCATGTCTTAGATCACCAATTATCTGATTTGTTGGATGATCCTTTAAGTGTCTAACAGCTGGAGGTAGACTATCTTCTGGTTGAACACCTCCAGTCTCTTCAATATGTTGAACCTCTTGGTGTACATCTGCATCTAGAGAGTCCTGTACTCCCCCTGGACAGTAGCCACCATTTTCCACTTCCTGCTCTTCAGTTGTTTCTTCTATAATGGTAAGCTTGTCCATTTTCTCATTAATACCTATAGAACTGCATGAGCTACAAGGCAATTCACTGTTAATCAGTCTTGTTTCATCAAAGACAACATGTATAGACTCTTCTACAACTTGAGTAATCAAGTTGTAGACACTATAAGCCTTACTATTGTTGTTGTACCCAACAAATATCCCATCTTGGGATTTTGCAGCAAACTTAGTTAGATAAGACTTGCCATTGTTAAGGACATAACACTTGCAACCAAAGATCCTAAAATAAGATAAGTTTGGTTTTCTACCCTTCATGATCTCATAGGGAGTCTTTTTGTGGCTTTTGGTGATAAATGCCCTATTGATCACATGACATGCAGTATTTACTTCCTCAGCCCAGAAATATTCTGGAGTGAAGTGTCACTCAATAGAGTTCTACCAGCCTCAATCAATGTTCTATTTTTCCTTTCAGCAATACCATTTTGCTGTGGTATTTTAGGGGAGGAGAATTCTTGAAAAATCCCAAATTCTTCATATAGTCTTGTTATACTTTCAAATTGAAATTCAGTGCCATGGTCACTTCTGATTTTGACCACTGTACTGTTAAGTTCATTCTGAATTTGCTTGACAAAACTATATAAAACACTTGGGGTTTCTGATTTTTGTCTCAGAAAGAACACCCAGAAATATCTAGAATAGTCATCTACCACCACAAAAGTGTAGACCTTCCTACCTAGACTATGAACTTGCATAGTACCAAAAAGATCCATATGTAAGAGGTATAGACACCTCACTGAATCCTTGTTTTCAAGGCTATGAAAGGAGGATTTTGCCTGCTTGCCTTTGAGAGGCTGAGCATGTCCCATCCTTTATACACTTAACTTTTGGACCATTCCTTACTAGCTCTTTGCTAAAGAGTTGGAAAAATGTTTTGTAGTTAAGACGGACCAGCCTCTTGTGCCATTTGACACAATGAGAGGCTATCTCATCAGCTACAAGACAAATAGGAGAACCTTTGTTCTCATACTCAAAATTAAGACAGTACACATTCCTTTTTCTATATCCTGTCAAAATGACCTTTTGATCACTTGATATTTCGATATGACATCCATTCTTAACAAATTAAATGTCATATCCTAAATCACTCAGCTGACTTATGCTTATTAGGTTATGTTTCAAACCCTTCACATAGGCCACTTGAGTGAGAGTAATCTGGTTACTAGAAATGTTACAAAATCCTTTGATGATTCCTTTTTCAGAGCCACCAAAGATTACTTTAGGCCCATTTAAGATAGGTAAATACTCCTTCATCAATACCTTTGTTCCAGTCATGTGCCTGGAACATCCACTGTCCAAGTACCATTTAGGGGCAAGGTAACTTGGACTCACCTGCAATAAAGAATTACCTTCCCTTAGAACCAAAGTAAATCTTGGGTCCTTGGTTCAAGTTAGCTTCATACTTACCAAATCTACCTGCAGCTCTTCTAACAGGTAGACTGTTGTTCTTCCTGACAATAGTGTTGTGCCAGCAATCTATGGTATAATGACCTGTCTTGCCACAGCACCAACATTCATACTAGTTGTATCTATTTTTAGATATATTCTTGACAGTCTGGTTGACATCAAATCTTTTGTTTTGTGCTGGTACTACTGCAGCTACACCCACTGTTTTCTTAGGAACATGGGGTTTATGGACATGGGCTGTCTTATTGACATAAACACCCTTGTCATTCAGAACTTAAGTCTTACTATGACCATGAGTATTCTCAAGGTCATACTTGTTAGAAGACACTTGTACCTTTCTAAAAACTACAGAGACTTTAAAATTCAGTGGATGGACTGAGGCTTTGCCCTTTCTCTTGAATTGGACAGCCCTGGTGTTACCCTTAAAGCATATTCCAGCCTTACCCTTTTGAGCCACAAACTCATCTATTAAGGGTAAAACTGATTTTGGCTTGGAATAACGAGCCACCAAATCTTTTTCCTTTTGAAGTCTGGCTTCCAAACTTTTAATTAGATCATTTTTGTATGTGATTGTGCCCATCTGAATAACAAATATAGTTTTCAGTTTGGCAATCTCATTCAATTTTTGATCTAACTCTTTCTCTAAGTCAGATGCAACCATCTTAAGATCTGCAATTTCCTTAGCCTGAGTTTTGGCCATGTTTTTGCTTTTCTTTAGTGCCTGCAACAAGTCCCCATATTAATCTATCAGCTGATGAATATCACCTTCAGAATCAGACCCATCCACATCACTTGATGTAGATGTAGCTGACTCTGTGCCAGTACTACAATCTAAATTACTAGAAAAACATTGTACCTTACTAGGACCAGGCTGATCCTGATACTTGTCTTCTTCTGATACAGCCATCAGTCCCATGCACTGATGGTCTTCTTGTTCATAGATAGAGTTCAGCAATTGCATAAACTCATCTTCTTCATCTGCTGCATATAGACCAATGTATGCCTTAGCTTCAGATTAAGACTCTGAGGATGATTGGTTATTCAAGCTCTTCTCCTTCTTAGACACAACAGATTTCTCCTTCTGGCTCTTTTGTTGAGTCTTCCTTTTATCAGCAGACTCCTTTCTTTTGTCTGGACACTCAGCCACAACATTTCCAGGCTTATTACAGTAGTAGTAAACTATCTTTGATGTTGTAGATTTTCTAGGCTTAGACCTGCTCTTGTCCTTCCTTGATGACTTCCTCTTTTGATAATAGTCATCCACAGGCTGAGATGTGGAGGGCCTTGACTTCCACTGCTTCTTCTTCAGGAATCTCTGAAACTGCCTTGTGAAGGCAGCAAAGTCTTTATCTAAGTCACTGCTGTTTGAACTCTGGTTATCTGAATTATCTGAAGTAATTTCAACAACAATCTCAAGAGGTGATGGAGACATCCTCCTATTCTTCCTAGTGGCTTCCACCTTGAAGGCCACAGACTTTTCTTTATGCTCCCCTTTAGCACTTTTATCTTCCTCTTTCCTAGCCATCAGCTGCTTCTCATATGACAGCAATTTTCCAAACAATATTGGAGGAGAGATATCTGCAAGTTTGGCCACTTCCCTAATGGCACAAATCTTAGTGTCCCAATCCTTTGTCAAGGATCTTAGGAATTTATCATTCAGTTCATATGTACTGAAGATCCTTCCATAGGACATCAGCTCATTTACTATTTTATATAACTTTTTATAACACTCAGTTATATCATCTGACTTTCCCTGTTTGAAACTTTCATATTCCTGGTTCAACATATATTTTCTATCTTGTCTGACTTCTTCGGAACCCTCCATGTAGACTATCAAAGTGTCCCACATTTCCTTGGAGGTATTGCAGTGAATCAAAATTTGAAAGGTTGAATCAAAATCTTTGGGAGTTCTTTGATTTGCATCTAGAACTGACACCTTCATTGGAACATAAGGACCTTCCATTACAGTAATGTAAATCCTTGGATCAGATGCCTCCATGAAAAGCCTGACCCTTTTTTTTCCATATTCCAAATATCTCTTTCCTGCATATGGGTAATTTCATAGCACCTAGTTCCTTATGATTTTCTCCTGAACCCATTTTCTTGATCTTGAATCTGCCTTATGGATCTTACTCAGACTATTTAGTCTTTCTTTGAGTAACCTCCCTTTGATACCACTTGATAGAATTAATTTCAAGATAACCCAAACACCTAGAGGGGGGGGGGGGTGAATAGGTTCTTTTCCTTTTTTTACTTAAGACAGAATAATTATTCAGATCTTAAAACAGAATCTAACTATTCTACAACAATCACAGCACAAAAATCACAATCACACACACATCACAGATTGCACACAGGTTTATAGTGGTTCCCCAAGATCTGGGTACATCCACTTTCCACCTTCACCTATCTAGCAGTGTGCTAGATTCGGCCTAACTTTTTCCTTTTTCTCAGATCCACAAATCTTACAACTCAGAACCCTGAAAGGTTACTACAACTCAGAACCCTATAAGGTTCCTACAACTCAGAGTGTAACCACACTCCTACAGTTCAGGCTAACAGCCCTACCTCAGCCTTCCCACAAGGCCTACAACTCAAAGAAAAATTTCTCCTACACTGAGGCTCAAAAGCCCTACCACTTAGAGATCTATATCTCCTACACTCAGCCTTTATAATATAGGCTTACAACTCAAATCAACGAAAAGATCCTACAAAATTTGATAAGTGTTTTGATGGACTCTTACTCTTGTTGAGAGAGAAGGGATAAGAGGTTTCTTGATCAGTTTCTTGATAAGACTAATGACTGAAATCAACCTGTTCTTAGCTTTCTTCAAAGCATCTTGAATCTGAACTCAGTAGGGTTGATCTCCTTTGAAATTGACTGGCTGCCAGCTTCCTTCTTAGAATCCAAAAATAGGTCGGAATCCTTCTTAGCAGATTAGTTCAAGATCTGCTTCTTAGGAGACTTGTAAATGTCTCCTCCTTTACTTCAATAGTTGGAGATCTCTCTCTCTCTCTAGAACTTCTGAAGTTTCTTCAGAATTCTTGCTTGAATTCTCCTTAGAGCTTCTCACGAAAATGTTCTTCTTTGTGACGTGCACTTTCTTGATCAATGATCAATACTTCAATTGTTGTTCACTTTGTTCACCTTATTATTGATTAGACAGAATCCATCTATATATATAGACTTCATCCATGGTAACCGGCTGATCCGGTTTCTAACAAACTTCTGATAAGTCTGACAGCTTCAGCAAACTTGTTGGAATGAACAGCAGTCAAGTCTCCAGTCAGTTCTTGAACCTTTGTCTTTGTCAGCTAAGCGTCGAGACTGATTATCATTATGTGTCGACACAAGTAGATTAAGTGTCGACACAAGCTTTGGTGATGTCGACATAGCTCCTTTGGTGTAGACACTTCTTCTTAACACTGCATCTGTAGAGTGTGTCGAAACTGCTTCTTTGTGTCGACAAAGACACTTCTCTTCACAACAATCAACTTTGCTGAAACTCTGCTGTGTGTTGACACAAGTCCTGTGTGTTGACACAGTTGATATAGTCTCAGAATTTGTGTGTCGACACTGCCTCCAGGTGTCGACACAATTGATGTCGACTAGAACTTCTATGTGTCGACACTGCCTCCTAGTGTCGACACAGTTTACGTCGACTATAACTTTTGTGTGTCGACACTGCCTCCTGGTGTCGATACATTTGATGTCGACTAAAATATTCTGTGTGTCGACACAGTTTCTTCTGGTGTCGACACTGCTTCTCCAAGTGTCGATACAGGATTTCTTAAGTGTCGACTCATGGACTTAGAAACTTTTTCTGCATTTTAGCAAATACTTAACCTGCACATATAAACTCAAAATAACATCAAATACACCTTGATGTTTATCATTGAGCTATATGAGGCTTCTCCAAATCAGGTACACATTTTCCAATGTACCCAACAGCCTTCTTTAAGCTTATAAGGAAAAGGACAAGAAGTGGAATCGCTTGGGCTTTGTCCTTTCCTTTGATAAGGTTGATGTCTGGACTATCCTTTGGAATAAACTTGATAATCTCTTTGATTGCCTCTGTATAGACTTCCTCTTGACTGATTGCCTCTTTGTTGATATCCTCTTGATTGAGATATTCCTTGAGACTGAGAGGATCTTTGAGATGAAGCATATGAGGATTGATGAGCTGAATTTCCAGTAGATCCTACACCAGGAGAAGGAGGAGGAGGAGGAGGATTATGATGAGAAGTTCCTTGGTCATATTTCCTTTTCTTCCTCATTGCCTTCAACTTGTTCTTAGAGAATATCACCCAGTGCTCTGTTATAGGGCAACTGTGCAGAATATAATATGGAATGTCATGATCAGAAGTAGTCTTGGACAATTGAACTCTTTTCATAGCTTTACTTCTAGCTTTCCTCTTCTTTGCAATAGTTGCAGAGGAATCATCAGAGTCAGTTCTAAGTTTATCATCATCATCAGAACTCTGAGGCACATCAAATAAAACATCTATTTCCTTTAATATTTCTTTAGAAATAACAGGAGCTGGAGCAGGAGGAGCAGGAATAACAATATCAGCAATTGAAATAACAAGAACAACAACATCAGAAACTATAGGCTCAGGAGCTGAATAAACTGGCTCAACTGGCTCTACAATAGCCTCTGAAAAAGTAACATCAGCAGCAGCAGCATCAAGAACCACAGAAATACTTTCCACAGATTTAACAGAATTTATATACATCTCTATCAGGGTTGGATCACAGCAGGAGAGGGGAACAATAGCCCTGGTAAAATCTTCAGCAAGGAGAGGTGCTGGAAGATAACTGCTATAAAAGAATCAAATAATGATAATAAATAAAGTATATCTACTGCAGGACTGATGGTTGGAGCTGGAGCTGAAGCTGAAACTTACTTTGAAGCTTGTCTTTCTAAAACTAGAACTTTTGATATCAGCATTTCTGAAGAAAAATTCTCTGAAGGCAGCACTTCTTCATAAGGCATCTCCCCGTGCCTAGTTTCAGTGAAAACTGAATCTAGGCCCCCAGAAGAAGGGATGGCCTGAAGGGAGAAGGAAGAAGATAATCTAACAGATAAATCATTCAAAGTCTTGACTAAGGGAGCCAAGGTTGAATCCAGTAAGAGAGTTAGCTTGGGTGCCAACAACTCATACAATCTATCTGCCAGAGGAAGAAGATCTAATTGCTCAAGATTAAGTTGAGTAGAGGTAGAAGGAGGGGCTGCAGAGATGGATGGAATTGATTCAGAGTGAAGTGGTATTGATGGTTGATAGATGGGGATGGATGTTATGGATGGAGCTGGGATGGTGACTTTTGGAAGAAATGAGGAGGTGGTAGGGGGAAAGGATGGTTGAGAGATGATGTCATGAAGGATTTACTGAAAGGATGTTGAGGTGGGAGGAATGTCTGGAGGTGAAGAAGGGGAATCATCCATGAAGGAATCATCTAAAAGGTTAAATGATGGAAGATGGGAGGATGATTCTAAATCTATGGATGAGAAGAAATGTAGTGGATGGAATGTTTCTTGATGGGTGACTGGAGGAGGTGGAGAAGTTATTGGAGGTGGAGAGAGAGGTGAAGATATGGATGATGTAACTGGATGTGGAGAGGGAGGAGAGGATATGAAAGGGTTTGGCAACACTTCTGCTGGGGTAGTGGACTGAGGAGAAGTGACTGATTTAGTCCTTGTGCCTGAAGAAGCTTTAGCTGTAGGAACCCTTCTGGATTTGACAATTTGTCTCTCCCACTTGCCAAATAGAGCAGAAGAAAGTCTCTTGGAAGCATTGATATGCATTCCATTTGACACCAACAACTGAGGGCACTTATTCTGCAGGAATAAGCCCAAAATTCTTCCAAAATTCACAAAATTCTTATTTACCTTTTTCTTAATCAAATCAAAGAAAATAACTCCCCACTCCAGGTGCTTCTTGTCTACTAATGCAGCTATTAGACAGAATTGATGTCTAGATATTGTATCATGGGCTGAATGTTTGGCAAATATCACTTTGCCTACAATATTT
Source organism: Platanthera zijinensis (assembly GCA_039513925.1). Lineage (NCBI taxonomy): Eukaryota > Viridiplantae > Streptophyta > Magnoliopsida > Asparagales > Orchidaceae > Platanthera > Platanthera zijinensis. Next base: position 55,873,534 of record CM077098.1, read on the forward strand.
GCTAGAAATCTATACTCTATAGATTGATTTTTCTTCAACAACTTATTAGGGTTCTCAGAATTATGACCAATTCTATCTAACATTTAAGTAAATTCTACCCCTTATAGCTCTATGTTATCATTACCAGTACTTAATCCAAAAATTTCTGTAAGAATGGCTGGGGTTAGGGATACCTGGGTCCCTGAGATTTTTCCAATAACTGTGTTTTGATCCAGATTGAGGGCAGTGTAGACCCATTCTTTAATTTCATCTGCTGCTAATTTGATTCTGGTGGTAATGATGTTCACAAGTTGTTGCTCCTTGAAAAGTTCTAGAATATCCTTGAACATCTGATCAGTTCCTTCAAAGGATTCCATGTCAATGTCAAATCCAGTGTCGAACTTCATTGCGGCTAGAACGGCGACTGAGACCGACATATTTCCTGCAAAAACAAATAAGATCAATTGTAGAAAAGTTTGGAGGGAAAGAAAGTTTTTGCAGAAAGTATGAAAGCGCAAAGGAGAATGACGCCTGAAAAATGATTTTATATCAGGGTTCGACGCAGAAATGGAGAGATCGTTGAACTCAGTTCGGCGATCGACGGCTCTAGGGGAAACTAAAAGGTCTCAACATCGTTGATATCCGTTCTACACTATTTTACATCGTCGATCTCCGTTCGAAAATATTGAGAATGCTGACCGATAAGAAAACGCCGAGCTCCGTTCGATGATTCCTAACATCGTCGATCTCCATTCGACGGAAAAAGAAAGATAGTTGAGTACTATCTGGAAACAACGAGCTCTGTTCGACGATCTTCTAGAAAATCGTCGAGCGTAGTTCAGAGACAGAGAAAACCTATAGACACTAGGAAATTCAAGTTTTTAGCCTAGTTCTTGTCTCTTTTTAGGTTTAAAGATCTTGGAACTTAATTAAGACTTCCTTCATCTAACATTCCTAGCTGATTAAGGAAGAAAGTGTGTTTCTTTTCATCAAAGGGTTTGGTGAAAATATCTCCCCTTTGTAAATCAGTTAGGATGTATTCCAATTCAATTTTATTTTTCTCTATATTATCCCTTAAGAAATGATGCCCGATCTCTATGTGTTTTGTCCTACTATGGAGGACTGGATTTTGAGCTATTGAAATAGCACTAGTATTATCACAAAATATTTTTGACTTCTCTAAGTTGTAGCCATAGTCCAAGAGCTAATTTTGAATCCACAATATCTGTGAGCAAAAACTACCTGCTGCCATATATTCAGCTTCAGCAGTTGATGTGGACACAGATGTTTGTTTCTTGCAAAACTAAGAGACAAGTCTGTCACCAAGAAACTGACAAGTTCAGCTGGTGCTTTTCCTGTCTACTCGACATCCAGCATAATCAGTATCAGAAAATCCAATTAAATCAAATCCTGAATCAGCTGGATACCAGAGATCTAGATTTGGACAACTTTTCACATACCTAAGAATCCTCTTAACTAATGTGAGGTGTGACTCTCTAGGGATGAATTGGAATCTAGCACATATGCATGTAACAAACATTATATCAGGTCTACTAGCTGTAAGATACAATAAGGTGCCAATCATTGCTCTATATGTGGTCTGATCAACTGGTTTCATATGTTCATCAGCATCTAATACAACATTAGTAGGCATGAGTGCTTTCATAGAGGATGCATCAGACATACCAAACTTCTTAACCAATTCTTTTGCATACTTGGTTTGAGAAATAAAGATGCCATCAACATGTTGTTTGACTTGCAGTCCTAGAAAGAAGGAAAGCTCACCCATGCCACTCATTTCAAATTTGGAATGCATTAGGTTGGAGAACCTTTTGCACAAATTTGAATCAGTAGAACCAAAAATAATATCATCTACATTAATTTGTACTAGTAGGATATTGGACTTATGGGTTCTAATAAAAAGAGTTTGGTCTACTCTACCCCTTTTAAAATTATTTTCTAAGAGAAAGCAAGCTAGGGTCTCATACCATGCTCTAGGAGCTTGTTTAAGACCATATAATGCTTTATGCAGTTTATAAACAAAATTAGGGTGAGTTAGAAAGATAAAACCTGGAGGTTATTTTACATAAACTTCTTTCTTGATATCACAATTGAGGAATGCACTTTTGACATTCATTTGATATAATTTGAACTTCTTGTGAGATGCATATGCTAGGAAGATTCTTATGGCTTCTAACCTAGCAACTGGTGCAAAGGTTTGGTCATAGTCTATGCCTTCTTCTTGAGAATATCCTTGAGCAACACGCCTTGCCTTGTTTCTTACTATAACTCCTTGATCATCTAACTTGTTTCTGAATACTGATTTTGTTCCAACAATGCTATGGTTCTTTGGCTTTGGCACTAGCTCCCAAACTTTGTTTCTTTCAAATTGATTTAATTTCTCTTGCATTGCAATAATCCAGTTTGAATCTTGTTCTTCATCTTATATGGATTGAGGCTCAATTTGAGGAAGAATCAAGTGTGCATCAGATTTTGATTGAATTTGTTTCTGGTTTGCACACCACCTGAGATGTCTCCAATCACTTGGGAGATTGGATGATCTCTTGTTGTTACTAAATCAACAATGGTTGTTGATTGTTCACCAACCTGTGTTGTTATTTTCTCTTGTGGAACAACAACTGGCTCTTCATTTAGATTATCACCATGGTTTGCTAAGATCTGACTGTCATCTTCATTTTCACTGCTTTCAGCTTCTTGTTGAGTGGATGAAGGTGATGCATCTTTTTCAATGATATTTAGCTTGTCCAAATTCTCTGATAGAGAATGTACCTGCAAAGGGTCTATGGTAGAAGTGCTCTTCTCCTTGTAAGACATATTAGTTTCATCAAAAGAGACATGCACAATTTCTTAAATTTTATGAGATGATTTATTATAAATCCTATAGGCCTTACTGATCATGGAGTATCCCAGAAACACTCCTTCATCAGCTTTGGCTTCAAATTTTGCTAAGTATTTCTTGTTATTGTTATGAATGTAGCAAATACAACCCAAAGTCCTAAGATAATCAACTTTAGGTTTCTCTCCTTTGAGTAATTCATAGGGATTCTTGCCCATTAGTTTATGTATCAAACTCCTATTCAAAACATAATTTGAAGTGTTCATAGCCTCTGCCCAAAAGGATAGAGGAAGGTGAGCATCTGTCAACAATGTTGTGGCAGATTTAATAAGGGTTCTATTCTTCCTTTTAGCTACCCCATTTTGTTGAGGAGTTCTAGGAGCTGAGAAAGTGTGCTTGATCCCTTCCTTCTGACAGAACTCTTGCATAAGAAGAGAATCAAACTCTATCCCATGATCACTTCTAATCAGGGTTATGTGAGTATTGAACTCAATCTGTATACATTTGAGAAACTCTGTCAAACAATTTAAGTTATCAGACTTCTTCCTCAGAAAGAACACCCATGTGAATATAGAGAAGTCATCTAGAACTACTAAAGTATAAGATGTCCCTCCTAGGCTTTGTATAGTAATGGGTCCAAATAGATCCATATGTAACAAGTACAAAATCCTAGGTGAATCACTCTTATTAAGTGACTTAAAGCTGTTTTTAGTTTGCTTGCCTAATTGACAAGACCTGCAGAGTCCTTCGTTCTTGTAGGGTCTAGAAGGTAGTCGTCTAACATGGTTGTCCTTGGATAGCCTAGCAATGGTTCTAAGGTTGACATATCCTAATCTCTTATGCAATAATTAATTAGGTTTGCTAAGAGAGTTAAATAAACAGATGTCTACCTTTGTTGAACGAAAATCTACTAGATAGATGTTACCTCTTCTGTTACCTGTCAACACAGTTGTGTTGTCTTCTGATTTGATGAGGCATGAAGATTTTTTGAATGTGACTTTGTAACCTTCATCATATAGCTGACTGATACTGATAAGATTGTGCTTCAGTCCTTCCACATATGCTACCTTCTTGAATGTTACTGATCCTATTTGGACTGCACCAAATCCTTTGGTCTGTCCAAAGTTTGAATCTCCAAACATGACTTTGGGTCCATGTTTGGCATTGAAGGATATTAGGTTATCCTTTCTTCTAGTCATGTGCTTGGAGCACCCACTATCCAGATACCAATGTTGGTCCATGGTTAAATAGGTCTTCACCTGTACAAATAACAGTTCATTTGTTTTTGACCAAGTTTACCTTGGGTCTAGCTTGATAACCTTTGAAATCAGAAATGAAAGACATCTCTGGTTGACTCTTATATTCTTCAGGATGATATCTCCTAGGAGGAATTATAATTCAGTATAAGGGTTGAACCCTTGAGATGTAGGATATCTAGAATTAACTTTTGATGTACCCTTTGAGAACTGGTTAAATCTCTGAGCTCCGTACGATGATCGTGGAACTGAGTTCGACGATCTTGGATCAGATCGTCGAGCTACATTCACCGATCGATCTTGTCTGTGTTCAGAGATAAGAGATCGTCGACCTGAGTTTGACGATTCAGCATGAAATCGCTGAGCTCTGTTCGATGATTGTCGAGCTCTGTTCGAAGATCGTCGAGCTCTGTTCGATGATATCTGTTGAACTTTGTTCTTTTTGGGTAGATCAGAATTTTTCTAGCTACCTATACAACTCCTTTTCCTTTATCAGAGATAAATTTAATGGGAGTTGTTAACACAATAGCTTGGCTAGATGAAGCACCCAAGCCCAGTGTACTATTGAGTCTTGAGTTCACTGTGCTTGTGATGTACATCAGTTTGATACTTCTCCCATTGAGGGTTTCTTCAAACTTCTTGGACTCAGATAGTTCACTTTTCAGTGAAGCTATCTGCTCCCTACAATATTCTAACTCATCTGAGAGTTTGAGGTTATCTGAACTTAAGGTACTGTATTCAGATAACTGATTTCTGAGAGAGATAATTTCTTTCTCAGAATTGAGTAGATCTAAACACAGTGCTTTAACTTCAGACTTGAAGTCCTTAGAATTAAAATCAAATGAATCAATTACCTGATCTTCTTCTAGCTCTGGTTCAGATTCAGATTCAGATTCATGTTCTGAATCAGTGTTTTTCAGAGATGCATTGATTGCCATCTTGCAAAATTCTTTTTCTTGTGCATCATCCTCATCATAACTTGAACTTGATGATGCATCCGATTCTTCTTCTGTTTCACTCCATGTTTCAGCAACAAATCCCTTCCTAGTATGCTTGTTCTTGCTGGAAGAGGATCTATCATAATGATTTATTCTGGAGTCTTTATCTTTTTTCTTTTCTCTCTTGTCCTTCTTGTCCTTGTTTTGATTTTCTGGACAATCAGGCAGTATGTGGCCTGGTTTCCTGCAACCATAACAAATAATCTCTTTATTTTTTGATTTATCATACCTTGGCTTTTCTTGGCCTCTAGATGACCTTTTTCTGAAATACTTCCTGGCCATTTTGTGGAACCTCTTGGCTAGGAGGCCCATCAGTTCTTCATTGCCCGTGACTTTGTCTTCAGACTGTTCTTCTGTTGCCTTGAAAGCAATTGACTTCTCCTTCCTGACTGCTGGAGATGTTGTCTTCTGCTCTTCTTCTCTATTTTTGATGAGCTGCTCATAAGATTTGAGCTTGCCTAATAGAGCTTCTGTAGTGATCTCATTCAGACTTCTAGCATCCTTGATGGGCCAGATCCTTGAATCCCAAGTGCTGGGGAAGCAAATTAGGATCTTGTCATTTATCCCTGTGAGAGAGATCTCCTTATCCAATGTTTTGAGTTCACTGACAATTAGGCTTAGTCTGCTGTACATGTCAGCTACTGACTCATTTTCTGCTTTCTTGAAATTTTCATATTGGGTGATAAGATGAGATCTTCTGTCTTTTCTCTCATCGGCTGATCCTGATACAATCTCACATAGTTTGTCCCAAATTTCTTTAGCTGAGTTGCATTCAGCTACCTTTTGGAAGATGTCATAAGACTTTGTCTGTGCTAGGATGTTCATGGATTTAGCATCAGCAACCTTCTATTTCTTTATATCAGCATCTGTTCCTGAAGGTGGTGGAACAACATTTGTACTTGTGCTTGCAGGAGGCTTTGGGCAATCTGTCAAAACAGAATTAAAGATATCTTCATCAATAAAATTCATGTATAATCTGATACTTGCCTTCCAAAGTGCAAACTTGGAGAGATTGCACACTGGAGGTCTTGTGCTAGCATAATTTTTGTTCTGTGGCATGAATTTAGATTAAAATAAATATAATAAAAATAACCCTCTATTAAGGATGGATCTTAAGAGAGATCTTTTGGTTCAGGTGTTAGCCTGTACGAACAACCAAACTGGTTGAACAACCAACCTCCCTCTGATACCAATTGAAAGTGAGTGTAAGATCAATCCTTCACTCTAGAGGGGGGGGGGGTGAATAGAGTGTTTTAAAATAATTTTGCAAATATGAAAATTATTCTAGCAGTGGAAGACTTAATTTAGTTAGTGTAGAGTGCTTGACAGAAATCAAATAAAAACAATTACCAGAGCAAATCCACAGCACACAGCAAATAAAATAACAAACAACTAGAAGACATAAGGAACTATAGTTGTTCCCCAAAACCTGGGTACATCCACTCTTCTTCAACCCTTGGTAGGAATCCACTGCAGGATGAGTTGATCAGGTGTTCTGGGCACCAATGAGCTTTTTATCAGGTGCTCAAAAACCAAACAAGATTTTTTGATCAGGTGTCTTGCCACCACTGAGTTTTGATCAGGTCTCAGGAACCAAAGCAAAACTATTGAAGGGAGTTTAAAAACCCTTTTACAGGAAAGTAAAGAGAAAAATGGTGAAGTTATCTTCTATGTCAACAATCAAAGAGAAGAACAAGTGGATGAGATGTTGTCAAAGCTACCCCTGAGATTAGCAAGAGTTCAGGAGCTGGAAGATTTGCAAGGGTGATAGGTCTTCAATGAAAAGAATGCTCCAGCAAAAGAAGATTTCAGCAAGAACTGAAATGTTTGTTTTCTGGAGTGTGAATGATTAAGACTTTTAATCAGCAGGAATCAGAAAGAAAACTTGTTCTACTTTCTGAGTTATTGATCTTCTTTTTCTCTTCTGTATATTCTGTGTATACTACTGTGTCTATGTTCTTGTTCTCTCTAAAATGATAATAAGAAATTCAGTTGTCAAAACTTGATGATAGCCGTTAGAAAAGTCATAAAGACTTTCCTTAAAATGTCAATTGTCTCTGAAGGAAAGAAACTAAAAACATTCTTTCTTTGTTTCCTTGAAACTTGCTCGAGATTTATTATAACGGCTAGAAATCTTCTGCAATAAATGCTCTGAGTTGAAGACATTTGAAATCGTTCTCAAACTGATAAAATTCCGGAAATCGTCGATCTCAAAAGATAATCGTCGATCTGAGCTTAACTATTGTCGAACTGAGCCCAGAGATATTTGAATTATATTAAGACAGAAAACGTCGATCTGAGCTCAAAGATCGTCGAACTGAGTTCGACGCCTCGTCGACTTGAGCTCAGAGATCATTGAACTGTGTTCGACGCTTTGTCAACCTGAACTCACAGATAGTCGAACTGGGTTCGACGCTTCGTCGATCTGAGCTCGACAACAAGTTGAATTCTTCTTCTTGGCTTCTCATCTGACTTAGGAGGTCTTGGGGAAAGCTTCAAACCTAAGTCTTAAGCCTTAGACCTAACTAGTTGACCTTTACTTTATACAACAAGGTCAAAGCAACAATCCTGTAACATCCCATTTCCGGCTAGACCCCTAGGAGTCGGTTAGTTGTGGCAAAACCCTAGGAAGCCCAAAATTTGAAATAAAGCGATCAATATTTTCGGGTCACGGGTTGGTCACGCCCGTGACCGACCCGTCACGCCCGTGACTTGGGCGTGACTACTTCGATGATCGTCGATCTCCACAAGACGATCGTCGAACGTGCTGTCTGGGCATGTCACGCCCGTGACCAAGATGTCACGCCCGTGACTATGGGCGTGACCCCATCGACGATCGTCGATCGCCGTGAGACGATTGTCGACCTTGCGGCCCGGGCATGTCACGCCCGTGACATGAGTGTCACGCCCGTGACCTAGGGCGTGACCAGCCTTCGACGATCGTCGATCTCAATTCGACGATCGTCGACCTCGAAATTTGCCGTTCGGGCATGTCACGCCCGTGACCTAGAGGTCATGCCCGTGACCTAGGGCATGACCATCCTTCGATGATCGTCGATCTCAATTCGACGATCGTCGACCCAAAATCTGCCGTTCGGGCCTATCACGCCCGTGACCCAAGGTGTCACGCCCGTGACCACCCATCGACGATCGTCGATCTCAGTTCGACGATCGTCGAACCCAGAATTGGCTATTCGGGCCTGTCACGCCCATGACCTATGTGTCACGCCCGTGACATTGGCCGAAACGACGGTTCAGGCCCGAAATTATTCTAACACGCGTGGTAATAAATGCTGGTGACCAGGAGTAACTTCCGGCCGTTTTCCTTCTATAATTATATAATAAATGAGGAAAAGGTGGTCCAATAGAAAACCGCCAGCTGGACACACCTGTTCAGCTTCCACCGTTTCTTATCCCTTCACCGTAACCGAAACGTTAAGGGAGGAGCCTTCATGGCCATAATGGTTTTACCCATTCACCTTCCCACTTCCTAATTTATAAAAGCCCACCTGGACAAGAGGAGAAGGTTACACGCTCAAGTAATCGGATCAGACCTTTGTTCTTGCTGTAGGAGAAGTTCAGCAATGCCACCACCGCGCCATGGCACCCCGTCGTTCTTCTCGCCTTCAAACCGCGAACAAGGTCCTCCTCTGCTCTTTCTCTTTCATGGGTAGATCTTAGGATTCTTAGAAAGGAAGTTCGCGCTCAACAGAGCCGGACTCATCTCTCGTTTTCATGGAAAACCATGAAAAAGGTATTTTGAGTTCGCCGGAAACCGCCACCTCCGGCGGCCAAACCACCGCCGACCGATAGCCGTCGCCTCAACGGAGGTGGTGGTGGTGGTGGCTGGCCAGGGAAGTGACCGGACGGCCGGCGATGGATCACGGAAGTGTTACAGGAAAAATGTTTTCCTGTGTCTGTTCGGGTTCATGAAGAAGATGGACAGTAGAATTAATATTATAATACATAGATTATTATATAATACTTAATGGAAAATAGATTATTTGAACGTATTTTGAGGCTGCGAAATGAGGCACTTAGAGGCCGATTTAGGAAAAATGACCAGTCACAAAAGTTGTAGCCCTCTGGGTCTACTTTAATATAAAATTGATTTTATTCAATTTGGGTGAGTGGTTTGACCACAGCACTCATTTTGGTGGGATCAAGACCTAGGCTAACCAGAAATTGAAATGGTTGCCCACGGTTCATAACATGTCCAAATGACTTGAAATTTGGGCTGGAGGTCTATAATATGTATATCGAGAGGCCGTCCAAAAATGGGAATTTTTGGAGATACTTTGCCTAAAGTTTTTGTTTTAATTTAATAAACTTAGAGGAATTAATTTAGATGGTCAAATGACCTCCAAACCCTCCCAAATTTTGGTGAGTGGTCCTTGGCTATAAAACCTAGGTCTGTGTAAAATTCCAATTGATTTGGAGGAGTTTTGGGTGAGAAATCTTCTACCCTTAACTACGCGTTAGTGATATACCTTTTAATAAAAAGTGCACTGAGAATTTGGAAAGGTCAAATCGCCTCAACAGAGGCTGATTTTCTGATCTCTGACATAGAATGGTGTTATAACCTGTGTGGAGAAAAATGGAGTGGTTTAGGGTTGGTTTACCCTAGGATCCAAACTCAAATCTTAAATGAAGGGTTTTGAGGTTTGTGAAGGACATAGGAGCAAAAGCTCTTGTATGCCCTTGAAATTTGGAGGAGAGTGGCATGATATGCTGAAAACCCTCTGGTTGAAATGGTGAAGGAATTGGAGGTAGTTGGGTACCTCGGAAGTTGAGAGTTTGAATTAGGATAGAAATGTAATTTAGTTATTTTAAGCACGAAATCTAATCCAAAAATTATGAAACTCGGGAGGAGGGGGTTTTAGGATGTTTTAGACTTATGGTAATTTTCCTGGAATTTTATGATTAATAAATATCATACTTCATGTGTTAAAAGATTATTAGCCCGAATTGTTGTTTTAAATATTTGGAGGTTTTAAATTAATTATAATCAGTTAAAATTCTGGATTTAGATCTTGACCAGTAGAACATTGATCCCTGGATTTTTATAGAATTTTTATGTTGAGTAAATCTAGTACTTTATTCACAGATGATAGAAAGGGCTTTTATGTTTAAAAATTAATTATGGACAAAATACATGCTGGAAAATTGTGAAACTTGGTCAGTGCTAATTTTAGACCTTTATCTGCATGACATAAATTATTTATAATTTTTGGAAGAATATTTTCTGTACTTGATTCATAAACAACACAAGTTAGAGATTATTTCTAAAATAGTTTTCATGCCCTTCTAATAATAGAAAAATTATGATACTTAGGATTTAACCTATTGAGGTAACCTAGTATTTATCATAAATTTGCTGGACATCTTGCATGAGAACTTAGGGTAGTTCATGTTCAAACCGGTAGTCCTTAGGATTTTCGAGGAATTTAATTAAATGCCAAATAAATTAGGAAAATTTCCATTTTCTGGACTTAGGTCATTTATATCATGGTAAGTCTCCAGTAAATAATTTAGGGCTTTTGGATGAGTAATGGATCATTGCATAACCGGTTCGACATGTAGCCTAGGTCGGTCTGCATATAGCAATTGTGAATTGAAATAAGACATGATCTGAGGAAGACATTGGAGTTAAATAATTCATTTTGTTTGGGTGGGCAATAGTGGAGGAAATCGCAATAGGAAGATATAAAGAGTAGTGAGTAGTGGTGATAGCTAGAGTTAAGAGGTGCTCGGGTTCGACGAAAGATCGTCTTCCCCGAAGAGTGGAAGGTTTAAAAATCACCCTAGGATAGTCTATCGTAATGTGAGAAGGGAATGGGTTAAGGGAAATAAACCAATAATATTAAGTGCCTTGTGAAAGGGAACTTCGGGCCGTAATGCCGCCGTCTTGGTTCCTAGTGCCCCTTGAGAGCCCTTCACGGGGTATACCGGGGGCAGTCCTGGGCTAACGTAAACTGTAATAACAAATCGACAAGAGTAACTAGGTAACTAGGGCTGCACTTTTCACAAACACTGTTGGCACAGGAAGATTGATGAGAGCTTCGGCTCGGTTGGTTAAGAGACGGACGGGATGGTCCGGGGAGCTTCGGCTCGGTCGGTTTGGAGACGGACGGGATGGTCCGGGGAGCTTCGGCTCGGTTGTTTTGGAGACGGACATTTTGGTCCGGGGAGCTTCGGCTCGGTTTTTTGTGTGTTTGCGATTAAACTTGCATGTGCATAAGATAGGAAAAGTTAAGGTGGTGGGTTTTACGATATCGGGGAGTTCGATTGCACCGACACCGATATCGTTGACTCGGCGAGGTGGTTAGCACTTCGCCAACAGAAGTCCGGTGCGCCAGCCGGCAAGAGTACGCAGGCGTCCGCTTAGTGCACCAAGCGTTGAGGCGTACGATAGGTCAGACCAGTGGTGCTTTTACTGGTTTTGAGGTGGGCGAGGCCCAACCCACCGCTTCCGTCTGCCACTACGGAGGTATCCTGGGAGGTAACGGCTCCGAAAGGGGGAACTAAAGGTCTGTGTGCACAGAGTTGGGTGTGTGAGTTGCACTTGCATGTTTCATCATACCCACTAGCATGTCATAGCATAATCGATTCATTTAACCCTGACACCTAAAGTATAAGTGGTATGGGACGCTTATACATTAGGACCTGCAAAACGACCCCTTGGTCTATAAGCTTGTGTGGGCAAGTTTATAAATCAAAGGTTAATTTCAATATATAACAACCATTGCCGTTTGATAACCGACACCCCAACGTATAAGTGGTATGGGACACTCTATACGATGGGAGCCTTGCAAAAGATCCCTTTTGCTTATGTGTTCTCGCATAAGTGAAGGTTTAAATTCATATATTTGCTTTTCTTATTGCTAGACCTATTATAACAATCATATTAACTGCTCACCGAATACATCTTGCTAGATTAAGTCCATAGTCACCTGTTTCTTGATTTATCTCTACCATCATGTCCTTCCCTTTCTTCCTCCCCGCTCGGTACCTAGGAGCCATTGGGGAAAGGGGTAGGGGATGATAGGGCTTAGTCTTTATGACTAACGGTTTTCGAACCGCATCATTTAGGGGATCGTGGAGCCCAGCATGGAGGAGCAGCCCCAGAGATCGGTGCGCCTAGAGATGGGGCAGTCTAGCTCCGGAGTTCACACAGCCGGGACCGTGAGTCTCGACCTTGAGTAGTTTATGTTTTCGCTTCCGCATGAGAGACTTGTAGTGAGGACATATTGTACCAGGCATAAGCCCGTATTTATAGTACTCTGATGATTTCTGTGGACACTCCCTTCGTGGAGATTTTATCTTATTTACATGTGATGTATTATTGTGGACTGCATTGTTCTTACTTCAATAATTGTGCTACCTTTCTGTGATCGAATTGGCCGGCAGAATCGGCGCCTTGTGGTGATGACCCTTCAGGACGTGAAGGAGTCACCGCAAAGCGGCGGTTCTGGGCCTAAGACCCCGGTGGTTGAAAAAAAAAGGGGGTCTTACAAGTGGTATCAGAGGAAACATCGATCAGACGGAAGTAGCAGTCCACAAACCCTAGGTCACACCCGCTCGAGTTTAGTTTGAGGACAAACTAAGCAGCGGAAGCAGTGGTGTGCCCATATGGGGATCACATATAAAATATCCACCTTTATGTAATATTTGAACGTTTTCTCAGCATGTGTTTTTGTTACGCAACCTCCAGTACGGACTACGCCACAAGGTGGAGTTCAACAGGCTCAGGATGTTGCACCACCCCCACCGGCCCCCACTCCTTTCCTTCAGTCAGACATGGGACAGACCCTGACTGCCATTCTGGAGGCCATCAGGGCCCAGCAGGTTCCGGCCCCGCAGCCAAATCCGGGGGCCAACTGGCTAAGCATCTTCCGAGGACTGGCTCCCCCGTCCTATTTGGGGACAGAGTCGGCTGTTCGGACGGAAGAGTGGCTAGATATCATGTACGAGATGCTGACCGGGATTCGGTGTTCATGGGAGGAGAGGGTGGCTCTGGTTGTCTCCTGCCTGGAGTCCCATGCAAAGAGGTGGTGGAAGACGCTGTTGGACATGACCTTTGCTGATAGGGAGGTTGCGGAGGTTACTTGGGAGGAGTTCAGGGCCGCACTGCTGGAGCATTTCGTTCCGCAGTCGGCTTGGGATGATTTGGAGGAGCGGTTCTTACAGCTGAAGCAGGGTACCCGGACCGTGGTGGAGTACCATCGAGAGTTTGACCATCTGGCTCGATACGCAGATTCCTACCAGCTGGACGAGGCAGGGTATATCAGGAGGTTTTATAAGGGCCTGCGGGAAGACTTGAGGGAGGCTCTGTTGTTTGTATCTGACGGGCCCATCTCCCGGATCTTGGAGATGGCCAAAAGGATTGAGGCTGACTGGCACACCACCCGGGGCCGGAAGCGGCCAGTAGAGGATCAGGGACGGAGGGGTAGGAATGACCAGCGACGGGGTGCTGTACCAGAGGGGAGGAGGATAGAGGACCAGCCTCGTCAGGACGTGAGGCCGGAGCCGAGGGAACAGGTGGTATTAGCCCCTCCCCCTCTTCGGATGCAGGAGATGCCGAGACCGGGGGAATGGCGTATCCCCCACCATAGTGTTTTCTTTGCCATCAGATTGGGCACATTCAGAGGAACTGCCCCATGAGGGGGGCACCACCTCCAGCACATCAGGGCGGCCCACCAGCTCAGCATTACGGAGGCCGAGGACGCGGCCGTGGTCGTGGATACCAGTGGGGAGATCGTAGACAGGAAAGAGAGCAGGTATATGCTTTGGACCTTACGCAGCCTCGAAATCCGGAGCAGGTCATAGCAGGTACGCAGCAATGCTTCGTTATTTTCATAGAATTTCCCTTTTAGATGTTAAAACTCAGAACGGCACTAGATAGGTTAACAAGGAAAGAAAATTCTTATAGAACCCTAAGATGTTTAATCACCCCAGGTATAGTCTTCATCAGCGGCAAGCCGGCCCGCACGCTGTTCGATACTGGAGCTACTCACTCCTTTGTGTCGGAGTCGTTCGTAGAAGGACTGGAAGGTGTGGAGCGGTTCACAGGCTCGAGGATGAGGGTGCGACTACCAGATGGATCTGAGCTCCTTACCACGGATCACTGCAATATGGAGGCAGAAATTGGTGGAAAAGCGTTCGAGGCTCCAGCGACGATTTTGAAGCTGACGGACTACGACCTGATCCTGGGCATGGTATGGCTGCACTGGAACTATGCCCAGATTGAATGCCAGGCAAAGAGGATCACCGTGAGACACGGGGACTCTTTCATTACCATCGAAGGTATAAGACCTGTCTCTCGTATACTCTTATCTTCGGTACAGGCCGTTAAGGCCCATCTGAGTTCGACGCTTTGTCAACCTGAACTCACAGATAGTCGAACTGGGTTCGACGCTTCGTCGATCTGAGCTCGACAACAAGTTGAATTCTTCTTCTTGGCTTCTCATCTGACTTAGGAGGTCTTGGGGAAAGCTTCAAACCTAAGTCTTAAGCCTTAGACCTAACTAGTTGACCTTTACTTTATACAATAAGGTCAAAGCAACAATCCTATAGACATAGTGATCCTGACCCAAATTAGTAATAGGGTGTTCCAACACATGACCTACTGGTAATTCCTCGTGTTGAACCCATTTTTTGCCGCTCGGCTCCATGAACGCCCATTTTTACCTGCGGTTCACGCGCTCTCACTTGGAATGCGGGCTAGAGGGTGCCCCCCACACGGGCTGGGCTGGATTTTTGGAATCAACAAAACGCACACGTGGCCTTAGTATCGTGAGCAGGCGATGAGCAGGAAATCGAAAGAAAGGCATGACTTAGTTTCCAATGCAAGCCACCTAAAAACGGCCATAACTTCATAACTTTTGATCGGGCCGTCCGATTTTCGCGAACAATACCATTTCGGAAAGCTCTTTGAGTTGACCATCAACGGGCGAACGGGTTGGACCCGTTTGAGCTCGTTTCGCGCCCTCAGATCGCGCATATTCATTCGCGTTGAAAAGTTATCCCAGTGTTTTCCTTTCGCCGATTTCGTCCTGATGGATGTGCCAGCGAAGGCTTCGGGAAATACTTCCCGGAATACAGTAAAGTGCGTGAGATGACTGCGCGCTAACGGGGCGAAATAGTCGACACTTCCACATTTCAGAGATCCCGCGTAGAGGCGGCGGCGTGGCGACCTGGAGGTCGTTGGGCGTAAAAATTTGAGCCGCCAAAATTGCCTAATCTGAATGGAAACCGGGCCCACAATCAGGAAGATCGTGCGCCGGGGAGCTTGGCTTAAAAAAACTGTATCGGACTATTCCAACGTGTGCGACCATACCAGCACTAGAGCACCAGATCCCATCAGAACTCCGCAGTTAAGCATGCATGGGCGAGAGTAGTACTAGGATGGGTGACCTCCGGGGAAGTCCTTGTGTTGCACCCATTTTTTGCCGCTCGGCTCCATGAACGCCCATTTCTACCTGCGGCGCACGCGCTCTAACTGGGAACGCGGGCCCGAGGGTGCCCCCATGCATACTGGGATGGATTTTTGGAATCAACAGAACGCACATGTGGCCTTAGCATCGTGCGCAGGCGATAAGAAGGAAATCGAAAGAAAGACGTGACTTAGTTTCCAATGCAAGCCACCTAAAAACGGCCATAACTTTTGATCAGACCGTCCGATTTTTGCGCACAATACCATTTCGGAAAGCTCTCGGAGTTGCCCATCAACGGGCGAACGGGTTGAACCCTTTCTAGCTCGTTTAGCCCACTCAGATCGCGCATATTTATCCGCATTGAAAAGTTATCCCAGTGTTTTCCTTTCGCTGGTTTCGTCCTGATGGATGTGCAAGCGAAGGATTCGGGAAACACTTCCCGGAAAACAGTAAAGTGCGCGAGATGACTACGCGCTCATGCGGCAAAATTGCCGCCACTTCCACATTTCGGAGATCCCGCGTAGAGGCGGCGGCATGGCGACCCG
This sequence comes from Platanthera zijinensis, assembly GCA_039513925.1. Lineage (NCBI taxonomy): Eukaryota > Viridiplantae > Streptophyta > Magnoliopsida > Asparagales > Orchidaceae > Platanthera > Platanthera zijinensis. The sequence continues at coordinate 55,889,605 of CM077098.1, forward strand.
GCGGTCGAAAGGCGTAAAAATTTGAGCCGCCAAAATTGCTTAATCTGAATGGAAACCGGGCCCGCAATCAGGAAGATCGCGCGCCGGGAAGCTTTGCTTAAATAAAATGTACCAAACTATTCCAACATGTGCGACCATACCAGCACTAGAGCACCAAATCCCATCTGAACTCCATAGTAAACCGTGCTTGTGCGAGAGTAGTACTGGGATGGGTGACCTCCTGGGAAGTTCTCGTGTTGCACCCATTTTTTGCCGCTCGGCTCCATGAATGACCATTTTTACCTGCGGCGCACACACTCTCACTAGAAACGAGGGCCCGAGGGTGCCACCCACGCGGACTGGGCAGGATTTTCGGAAATAACAGAACGCACACGCGGCCTTAGCATTGTGCGCAGGCGATGAGAAGGATATTAAAAGAAAGGCGTGACTTAGTTTCCAATGCAAGCAAGCAAAATACAGCCATAACTTTTGATCGGACCATCCGATTTTCACGCACAATACCATTTCGGAAAGCTCTCGGAGTTGCCCATCAACGGGCGAACGGGTTTTACCGGTTAGAGCTCATTAACGCCCTCAGTTCGTGCATATTCATTCGCGTTGAAAAGTTATCCCAGTGTTTTCCTTTCGCCTGTTTCGTCCTGATGGATGTGCCAGCGAAGGCTTTGAGAAACACTTCCCGGAATATAGTAAAGTGTGCGAGATGACTGCGCGCTCACGCGGAGAAATCGCCGCCACTTTCACATTTCGGAGATCCCGAGTAGAGGCGACGGCGTGGCGACCCGGCGGTCGTCGGGCGTAAAAATTTGAGCCGCCAAAATTGCATAATCTGAATGGAAACCGGGCCCGCAATCAGGAAGATCGCGCTTCGGGGAGCTTGGCTTAAATAAAGTGTGTCGGACTATTCCAACGTGTGCGACCATACCAGCACTAGAGCACCGGATCCAATCTGAACTCTGCGGTTAAGCATGCTTGGGCGAGAGTAGTACTGGGATGAGTGACCTCCTGGGAAGTCCTCGTATTGCACCCATTTTTTGCCTCTCGGCTCCAGGAAAGCTCATTTTTACCTGCGGCGCACGCGATCTCACTGAGAATGCAGGCCCGAGGGTGCCCCCCCATGCAGAATGGGCTGGATTTTCGAAATCAACAGAATGCACACGTGGCCTTAGCATCGTGCGCAGGCGATGAGCAGGAAATCGAAAGAAAGGCGTGTCTTAGTTTCCAATGCAAGTCACCTAAAAACAGCCAAAACTTTTGATAGTACTGTCCGATTTTCGCGCACAATACCATTTCAGAAAGCTCTCGAAGGTTCACATCCACGGGCGAACGGGTTGAACCCGTTCGAGCTCGTTTCGCGCCCTCAAATCGCGCATATTCCTCCGCGTTGAAAAGTAATCTCAGTGTTTTCCTTTCGCCGATTTTGTCCTGATGGATGTGCCAGCGAAGGCTTCGGGAAACACTTCCCGTAATACAGTAAAGTGCGCGAGATGACTGCGTGCACACACGGCAAAATCACCGCCACTTCCACATTTCGGAGATCCCGCGTAGAGGCGGCGGCGGGGCGACCCAGCGGTCGCCGGGCGTAAAAATTTTAGCCGCCAAAATTGCTTAATCTAAATAGAAACCGGGCCTGCAATCAGGAAGATCGCGCGTCGGGGAGCTTGACTTATATAAAATGTGTCGAACTATTCCAACGTGCGCGACTTAGTTTTTGCCGCTCGGCTCCATGAACGCCCATTTTTACCTGCGGCGTACGCGCTCTCACTGGGAACGCGGGCTCGAGGGTGGCCCCCACGCGGACTGGGCTGGATTTTAGGAATCAACAGAACGCACACTTGGGCTTAGCATCGGGCGCATACGATGAGCAAGAAATCGAAAGAAAGGCATGACTTAGTTTCCAATGCAAGCCACCTAAAAACGGCCATAACTTTTGATCGGACTGTCCGATTTTTGCGCACAATACCATTTCGGAAAGCTCTCGGAGTTGCCCATCTACGGGAGAATGGGTTGAACAAATTAGAGCTTGTTTCGCGCCGTCAGGTCGCACATATTCATCCGCATTGAAAATTTATCCCAGCGTTTTCCTTTCATCAGTTTCATCCTGATGGATGTGCCAGCAAAGGCTTCGGGAAACCCTTCCCGGAATACAATAAAGTGCGCGAGATGACTGCGCTCTCACGCGGCGAAAGTGTCGCGACTTCCACATTTCAGAGATCCCGCGTAGAGGCGACGGCGTGGCGACCCGGCGGTCATCGGGCGTAAAAATGTTAGCCGCCAAAATTACTTAATCTGAATGGGAACCGGGCCCGCAATCAGGAAGATCACGCGCCGGGGAGCTTGGCTTGAATAAAATGTGACGGAATATTCCAACGTGTGCGACAATAGCAGCACTAGAGCAGCGGATCCCATCAGAACTCCGCAGTTAAGCGTGCATGGGCGAGAGTAGTACTGGGATGGGTGACCTCCTAGGAAGTCCTCGTGTTGCACCCATTTTTTGCCGCTCGGCTCCTTGAACGACCATTTTTACCTGCGGCGCTCGCGCTCTCATTGGGAACGCAGGCCCGAGGGTTCCCCCACGTGGACTGAGCTGGACTTTCGGAATCAACAGAATGCACACCTGGCCTTAGCATCATGCGCAGGCGATGAGCAGGAAATCAAAAGAAGGCGTGACTTAATTTCCAATGCAAGCCACCTAAAAATGGCCATAACTTTTGATCGGACTGTCTGATTTTCGCGCACAATTCCATTTCGGAAAGCTCTCGGAGTTTCCCATCCACGGGCGAACGGGTTGAACCCGTTCGACCTCGTTTCACGCCCTCAGATCGCGCAAATTCATCCGCATTGAAAAGTTATCCTAGTGTTTTCCATTTGTCGGTTTCGTCCTTATGGATGTGCCAGCGAAGGCTTCGGGAAACACTTCTCGGAATACAGTAAAGCGCGTGAGATGACTGCGCGTTCACGCGGCAAAATCTCCGCCACTTACACATTTTGGAGATCCCGCATAGAGTCGGCGGCGTGGCGACCCGGCGGTCGCCGGGTGAGCTGCCAAAATTGCTTAATCTGAATGGAAATCGGGCCCCCAATCAGGAAGATCGCGCTTCGGGAAGCTTGGCTTAAATAAAATGTGCCGGACTATTCTGACGTGCGCGACCATATCAGCACTTGAGCACCGGGTCCCATCAGAACTCTGCAGTTAAGCGTGCTTGGGCGAGAGTAGGACTGGGATGGGTGACCTCCTTGGAAGTCCTCGTGTTGCACCCATTTTTTGCTGCTCGACTCCATGAATGCCCATTTTTACCTGTGGCGCTCGCGCTCTCACTATGAACGCGGGGCCGAGGGTGCCACCCATACGGGCTGAGCTGGATTTTCGGAATCAATAGAACGGATACGTGGGCTTAGCATCGTGCGCAAGCGATGAGCAGGAAATCAAAAGAATGGCGTGACTTAGTTTCCAATGCAAGCCACCTAAAAACGAGCATAACTTTTGATTGGACCGTCTGATTTTTGCCCACAATTCCGTTTCAGAAAGATCTCGGAGTTGCCCATCCACAGGCAAACGGGTTGAATGAGTTCGAGCTCTTTTCTCGCCCTCAGACCGCGCATATTCATCCGCATTGAAAAGTTATTCCAGTGTTTTCCTTTCGCCGGTTTCGTCGTGATGGATGTGCCAGCGAAGGCTTCGGGAAACACTTCCCGGAATACAGTAAAGTGCGCGAGATGACTGCGCGCTCACGCGGCGAAATCGCCGCCACTTCCACATTTCGGAGATCCCGCGTAGAGGTGGCGGCGTGGCGACCCGGCGGTCGCCGGGCATAAAAATTTGAGCCGCCAAAATTGATTAATCTGAATGGAAACCGGGCCCGCAATCAGGAAGATCGCGCGTCGGGGAGCTTGGCTTAAATAAAATGTGGCGGACTATGCCAACGTGTGTTACCATACCAGCACTAGGGCACCGGATCCCATCAGAACCCTGCAGTTAAGTGTGCTTGGGTGAGAGTAGTACTGGGATGGGTGACCTCCTGGGAAGTCCTCGTGTTACACCCATTTTTTGCCGCTCGGCTCCATGAACGCCCATTTTTACCTGCGACGCTCTCGCTCTCTCTGGGAACGCGGGGCCGAGGGTGTCCCCCAATACGTACTGGGCTGAATTTTCGGAATCAACAGAACAGAAACGTGGGCTTAGCATCGTGCGCAGGAGATGAGCAGGAATCGAAAGAAAGGCGTGACTTAGTTTCCAACGCAAGCCACCTAAAAACCGCCATAACCTTTGATCGGACAGTCTTATTTTCGCGTACAATACCATTTCGGAAAACTCTCGGAATTACTAATCCACGGGCGAACAGGTTGAACCCATTCGAGCTCGTTTCACGCCCTCAAATAGTGCATATTCATCCACGTTGAAAAGTTATCCCAGTGTTTTCCTCGCCGGTTTCGTCCGGATGGATGTGCAAGCGAAGGCTTCGGGAAACACTTCCCGGAATACAGTAAAGTACACGAGATGACTGCGCGCTCATGCGGCGAAATCGCCGCAACTTCCACATTTCAGAGATCCCGCGTAAAGGCGGCGGCGTGGCGACCCGGCTGTCGCCGGGCATAAAAATTTGAGCCGCCAAAATTGCTTAATCTGAATGGAAACCGGGCCCGCAATCAGGAAGATCGCGCGTTGGGGATCTTGGCTTAAATAAAATGTGTCGGACTATTACAACGTGTGCGACCATACCAGCACTAAAGCACCGGATCCCATCAGAACTCCGCAGTTAAGCGTGTTTGGGCGAGAGTAGTACTGTGATGGGTGACCTCTTGGGAAGTCCTCGTATCGCACCCATTGTTTGCCGCTCGGCTCCATGAACGCCCATTTTTACCTGCGGCGCTCGCGATCTCACTGGGAATGCGGGGCCGAGGGTGCCCCCCACGTGGACTGGGCTGGATTTTCGAAATCAATAGAACGGACACGTGGGCTTAGCATAGTGCGTAGGCGATGAGCAGGAAATCAAAAGAAATTTGTGACTTAGTTTCCAATGCAAGCCACCTAAAAATGGCCATAACTTTTGATCGGACCGTCCGATTTTTGTGCACAATGCCATTTCGGAAAGATCTCGGAGTTGCACATCCACGGGCGAATGGGTTGAACGCGTTCGAGCTCGTTTCGCGCCCTCAGACCGCGCATATTCATCCGCATTAAAAATTTATCCCAGTGTTTTCCTTTCGCCGGTTTCGTCCTGAGGGATGTGCCAGCGAAGGCTTCGGGAAACACTTCCCAGAATACAGTAAAGTGCGCAAGATGACTGCGCGCTCACGCGGCGAAATCGCCGCCACTTCCACATTTTGGAGATCCCGCGTAGAGGCGGCGGCGTGGCGACCCGGCGGTCGCCGGGCATAAAAATTTGAGCCGCCAAAATTGAGTAATCTGAATGGAAACCAGGCCCGTAATTAGGAAGATCGCGTGCCGGGGAGCTTGGCTTAAATAAAATGTGCCGGACTATGCCAACGTGTGCGACCATACCAGCACTAGAGATCCGGATCCCATCAGAACTCCGCAGTTAAGCATGCTTGGGCGAGAGTAGTACTGGGATTTGTGACCTCCTGGGAATTCCTCGTGTTGCACCCATTTTTTGCCGCTCGGCTCCTTGAATACCCATTTTTACCTGCGGCGCTCGCGCTCTCACTAGGAACGCGGGGCCGAGGGTGCCACCCATACGGGCTGAGCTGGATTTTCGGAATCAATAGAACGGATACGTGGGCTTAACATAGTGCGCAAGCGATGAGCAGGAATCCGAAAGAAATGCGTGACTTAGTTTCCAATAAAAGGCACATAAAAACGGCCATAACTTTTGATCGAACCGTCCGATTTTCGCACAGAATACCATTTCAGAAAGCTCTCGGAGTTTCCCATCAACGAGCGAACTGGTTGAAACCGTTCGAGCTCGTTTCGCGCCCTCAGACCGTGCATAATCATCCGCGGTTAAAAGTTATCCCAGTGTTTTCCTTTCGCCGGTTTCGTCCTGATGGATGTGCCAGCGAAGGCTTCGGGAAAAACTTCCCGGAATATAGTAAAATGCGCGAGATGACTACGCGCTCACGCGGCGAAAATGTCGCCACTTCCACATTTTGGAGATCCCGCGTAGAGGCGGCGGCGTGGCGACCCGGCAGTCGCCAGGCGTAAAAGTTTGAGCCACCAAAATTACTTAATCTGAATGGAAATCGAGCCCGCAATCTAGAAGATCGCGCGCCGGGGAGCTTGACTTAAATAAAATGTGCCGGACTATTCCAACGTGTGCGACCATACCAGTACAAGAGCACCAGATCCCATCAGAACTACGCAGTTAAGCATGCTTGGGCGAGAGTAGTACTGGGATCGGTGACCTCCTGGGAAGATCTCGTGTTGCACCCATTTTTTGCCGCTCGGCTCCATGAACACCCATTTTTACCTGCGGTGCTCGCGCTCTCACTGGGAACACGGGCCCGAGGATGCCCCCACGCGGACTGAGCTGGATTTTCGGAATCAACAGAATGGACACGTGGGCTTAGCATCGTGCGCAGGCAATGAGCAGGAAATCGAAAGAAAGGCGTGACTTAGTTTCCAACACAAGCCACCTAAAAACGACCAAAACTTTTGATCGGACCGTCCGATTTTCGCGCATAATACCATTTCAGAAAGCTCTCAGAGTTGCCCAACCACGGGAGGATGGGTTGAACCCGTTCGAGCTCATTTCTTCCCTCAGACCGTGCATATTCATCCGCGTTAAAAAGTTATCCTAGTGTTTTCCTTTCCCCGGTTTCGTCCTAATGGATGTGCCAGCAAAAGCTTCTGGAAACACCTCCTGGAATACCGTAAAGTACGCGAGATGACTACGTGCTCAACGCGGCGAAATCACAGCCACTTCCACATTTCAGAGATCCATCGTAGAGGCGGCGTCGTGGCGACCTGGCGGTCGCCGGGCGTAAAAATTTGACCAGCCAATATTGCTTAATCTGAATGGAAACCGGGTCTGCAATCAGGAAGATCGCACGCTGGGGAGCTTGGCTTAAATAAAATATGCAAGACTATTCCTACGTGGGCGACCACACCAGCACTAGAGCACCGGATCCCATCAGAACTCCGCAGTTAAGCGTGCTTTGGCGAGAGTAGTACTGGGATGGGTGACCTCTTGGGAAGTCCTCGTGTTGCACCTATTTTTTGCCGCTCGACTCCATGAACGCCCATTTTTACCTGCGGCGCTCGCGCTCTCACTGGGAACGCGGTCCCGGGGGTGCCCCCCAAACGGACTGGGATGGATTTTCGGAATAAACAGAACGGACACGTGGGCTTAGTATCGTGCGCAAGCGATGAGCTGGAAATCGAAAGAAAGGCATGACTTAGTTTTAAACGCAGGCCACTTAAAAACGGCCATAACTTTTGATCGGACCGTCCGATTTTCACGCACAATACCATTTCGGAAAGCTCTCAGAGTTGCCCATCCACGGGCGAATGGGTTGAACCCGTTCGAGCTCGTTTCACACCCTAAGACGGCGAAAAATTATCCGCGTTTAAAACTTATCCCAGTTTTTTCCTTGCGCCGGTTTCGTACTGATGGATGTTCCAGCGAAGGCTTCGAGAAACACTTCCCGGAATACAGTAAAGTGCGTGAGATGACTGTGCGCTCACGCGGCGAAATCACCGCCACTTCCACATTTCAGAGATCCCGCGTAGAGGCGGCGACGTGGTGACCCGGCGGTTGCCGGGCGTAAAAATTTGAGCCGTCTAAATTGCTTAATTTGAATGGAAACCGGGCCCGCAATCAGGAAGATCGCGCGCCGGGGAGCTTGGCTTAAATAAAATGTGTCGGACTATTCCAACGCGGCGACCCGACGGTCCTGGGAAGTCCTCGTGTTGCCCCCATTTTTTCCCGCTCGGCTCCATGAACGCCCATTTTTACCTGCGGCGTTCGCGCTCTCACTGGGAACGCGGTCCCGAGGGTGCCCCCCATACGAACTAGGCTGGATTTTCGGAATCAACAGAATGGACACGCGGGCTTAGCATCATGTGCAGGCGATGAACAGGAAATCGAAAGAAAGGTGTGACTTAGTTTTCAATGCAAGCCACCTAAAAACGGCCATAAATTTTTATCGGACCGTCAGATTTTCGCACACAATGCCATTTCGGAAAGCTCTCGGAGTTTCCCATCCACGGGCGAACAGGTTGAACCAGTTCGAGCTTGTTTCACGCCCTCAAACCACGCATATTCATCCGCGTTGAAAAGATATCCCAATGTTTTCCTTTCGCCGGTTTCGTCCTGATGGATGTGCCAACAAAGGCTTCGGGAAACACTTCCCGGAATACAGTAAAGTGCGCGAGATGACTGCGCGCTCACGTTGAGAAATACCCGCCACTTCCAAATTTCGGAGATCCCGCGTAGAGGCGTCGGCGTGGTGACCCGGCGGTCGCTGGGCGTAAAAATTTTAGCCGCCAAAATTGCTTAATCTGAATGGAAACCGGGCCAGCAATCAGGAAGATCGCGCGCCGGGGAGCTTCTCTTAAATAAAATGTATCAGACTATTCCAACGTGTGCGACAATACCAGCACTAGAGCACCGGATCCTATCAGAACTTCGCAGTTAAGCATGCTTGGACGAGAGTAGTACTGGGATGGGTGACCTCCTTAGATGTCCTCGTGTTGCACCCTTTTTTTGCAGCTCGGCTCCATGAACGCCCATTTTTACCTGCGGCGCTCGCGCTCTCACTAGGAATGTGGGGCCGAGGGTGCCCCCCATACGGACTGGGCTGGATTTTCGGAATCAACAGAACAGATACGTGGGCTTAGCATCGTGCGCTGGAGATGAGCAGGAAATCGAAAGGAAGGTGTGACTTAGTTTCCAATGCAAGCCACCTAAAAACGGCAATAAATTTTGATCGAACCGTCCGATTTTCGCGCACAATACCATTTCGGAAAGCTCTCGGAGTTGCCCATCCATGGGCAAACAGGTTGAACCCGTTCCAGCTCGTTTCGCGCCCTCAGACCGCGCATATTCATCCGCATGGAAAAGTTATCCCAGTGTTTTCCTTTCGCCGGTTTCATCCTGATTGATGGGCCAGCGAAGGCTTCGGGAAACACTTCCCGGAATACACTAAAGTGCACGAGATGACTGCACTCTCACGCAGAGAAATCACCTCCACTTCCACATTTCGGAGATCCCGCGTAGAGGCGGAGGCGTGGCGACCCGGCGGTCGCCGGTCGTAAAAATTTGAGCCGCCAAAATTGCTTAATCTGAATGGAAACCAGGCCCGTAATCAGGAAGATCGTGCGTCGGGGAGCTTGGCTTAAATAAAATGTGCCGAACTATTCCAAGTGTGCGACCATACCAGCACTAGAGCACCGGATCCCATCAGAACTCTGCAGTTAAGCTTGCATGGGCGATAGTAGTACTTGGATGGGTGACCTCCTGGGAAGTCCTCGTGTTGCACTCATTTTTTGCCGCTCGGCTCCATGAACGCCCATTTTTACCTGCGGCGCTCGTGCTCTCACTGGGAATGCACGGCCGAGGGTGCCCATCTACGGGGACTAGGCTGGATTTTCGGAATCAACAGAACGGACACGTGGGCATAGCATCGTGCGCAGGTGATGAGCATGAAATTGAAAGAAAGGCATGACTTAGTTTCTAATGCAAGCCACCTAAAAATGGCCACAACTTTTGATCGGACCGTCCGATTTTCGCGCACAATACAATTTCGGAAAGCTCTCAGAGTTGCCCATCCATGGTCGAACATGTTGAACCCGTTCAAGCTGATTTCTCCTTTGCACACCGCGTGTAACATCCCATTTCCGGCTAGACCCCTAAGAGTCGGTCTGCCATGACAGAGCCCTAGGAAACCCAAGAATCGAAGTCCATCGGCCAAGATTTCGGGTCACGGGTTGGTCACGCCCGTGATCGATTCGTCACGCTAGTGACCTAGGGCGTGACCCCCCCTTCAACGATCGTCGGTCTCAGGAAGACGATCGTCGGGCGAAGAATTTGCAACCCAGGCCTGTCACGCCCGTGACCGACTTGTCATGCCCGTGACCTAGGGCGTGACCCCTTCGACGATCGTCGATCTCAGGAAGACGATCGACGAGCGCAGAATTTTCATCATGGGTCTGTCACGCCCGTGACCAATATGTCACGCCCGTGACCAAGGGCGTGACCCCTTCGAAGATCGTCGATCATAGGAAGACGATCGACGAGCGCAGAATTTGCATCATGGGCCTGTCATGCCCGTGGCCAATATATCACGCCCGTGACCTAGGGCGTGACCCCTTCGACGATCGTCGATCTCAGGAATACGATCGACGAGCGCAAGAATTTGCATCATGGGCATGTCACGTACGTGACCAATATGTCACGCACGTGACTGAGGGCGTGACCCCTTCGATGATCGTCGATCTCAGGAAGACGATCGTCGAGCGCAGAATTTGCAACCCGGTCCTGTCACGCCCGTGACTGACGTGTCACGCCCGTGACCTAGGGCGTGACCCCCCCTTCGACGATCGTCGATCTCAGGAAGATGATCGTCAAACTCAAAATTTGCCACCCGGGCCTGTCACGCCCGTGACCTACGTGTCACGCCGGTGACAAAAGCTGAAACGTCAGCCAGGCTGGAAATTTCTATAACCCAAGCCATAATTAATTCTGACTATGGAAAGTTACACCAGGAGTAATTATGGTCCGTTTCCTTCTCTAATTACTTAATAAAATGAGGAAGAGTTAACCCAATAGGAAATCGCCACCTGGATCAGTCATTTCATCTTCCACCTTTTCTTCTCCCTCCACCATAACCGAAATATTATTAAGAGAGAGAGCTTTCATGGCCATGAATACTTTACCTTTTCCCCTCCCCATTTGGAGATCTATAAAAGCCCTCTTAGAGCAAGATGAGAGATTTACACTCTTGGCCAAACAGATTCAGACTATTGTTCTTGCTGTAGGAGAAGTTCGAGAATGCCACCACCGCGCCATGACAATCCGACGTTCATCTCGCCTCCAAACAGCGAACAAGGTCTTCCTCAACTTCTTCTTTTATGGGTAGATCTTAGGATCTTAGAAATGATGTTCGTGCTCAACCGAGCCGAACCTATCTCGCGTCTTCATGGAGAAACCATGAAAAATATAATTTCGGGTACGCCAGAAACCGCTACCTCCGGCGGCCAAACCACCGCCGACCGATAGCCATCGCCTCGACAGAGGTAGTGGTGGTGGTGGCTTGCCAGGGAAGTGACCGGATGGCCGGCGACGGATCGCGGAAAGGCTACAGGAAATATAAGTTTTCTGAGCTCTGTCTTTGGGTTCTGTAGAAGATGAACAGTGAAACATATTTATATTATAAAGTTTTAAATATAGTATATAAGGAAAATATATATTAAATGGGCATATTTTGATGCTGCAAAATGAGGCACGTAAAAGCCGATTTAGGAAACATTGCCAGTCACAAGAGTTGTAGCCCTTCGAGTCTAGATTAGTTTAAAATTAATTTAAACTCGTTTGGATAAGCGGTTTGACTGCAGCACCCGTTTTAGTAGAGGATGTACCTAGAGTTGGGCAGAAACTATAATGAATACCCACGCTTCGTCCCTTATCCAAATGATATGAAATATGGGCAGGTGGTTAACCTTAGCCATACCTAGAGGCTGTCCAAAAATGGGGATTTTTGGAGATAATTTGCCTAAAGTTTTTGTTTTAATTCAATAAAGTTAGAGTAATTTATTTAAGTGGTCAAATGACCTCCAAACCATCCCAAATTTTGGTGAGTGGTCCTTGGCTATAAAACCTAGTTTTGTACAAAATTCCAACATATTTTGATGAGTTTTGGATAGGAAGTCTCCTATTCTTAACTAGGCATTAATGAGGCATTTTGAGTAAAAAGTGCACTAAGAGGTTGGAATGGTCAAATCACCTCAACAGAGGCTGATATTTTGGCCACTGATTTAGAGGGATTATTATAACCCACTTGGAGAAAATGGTGTGGTTTAGGGTTGGTTTAACCTAGGATCCAAACTCAAACCCTAAATGGATTGTTTTGAGGGTTGTGAAGGACATGGGGGAAATTGCTCTTGTATTATCTTGAAATTCTGTAGAGTTTACATTAGCATGATAAGAATCATCTGGATGGAATCTTGGAGGATTTAGAGACAGGTAGATACCTCAAAACCCTAACCTTAGCTTCAGGATAAAATACTAATTATGTACAATCTGTAACTAAACATTATCTAAAAGTTGTGAAACTCAAGTAGAGTATGTTTTGGGGTGGGTAGAATCTAAAGCAATTTTACTAGAATTTTATGATGTCTATTTCCAGCACTTCTTTTGTAACGTTTATTATAGCCCTAATTGATGTTTTAATTATTTGGATCTTTCTGTTCATTGAAACCCCATGAAATCTTGGAAGTAAATGTTTTATGTCAGAATGGGTGCTCCTGAATTTCTGTATAATTTGTAGTTGAGTAAATCTAGTACTTCCTTCACAAATATTAAAAAAGGGTTTTATGGTTTAAAAATTAATCATGGATGATATTTTTGCCGAAAAAATTATGAAACTTGTCCAATGCTATTTTTAAGGTTGTACCTACATGATATAATTAATTTATAATTTTTGGATGGATATTCTCTATACTTGATTCATAAATAATGAAAGATAGAAAATATTGCTAAAATAGTTTTGGTGCCTTTTTAGTGATAGAAAAATTGTGATACTTTGTATTTACCATATTGAGATAGCAAAATATTTATAATAATTTTGTTGGACATCTTGCATGAGTACTTAGGGTAGTTCATGTTCAAACCGGAAGCCCTTGGAATTTTTGAGGAAATTAATTAAATGCTAGATAAATTAGGAAAATTACCATTTTCTGGATTTAGACTAATTATATCAGTATAAGTCTCCAGTAAAAAATTTAGGGCATTTGGATGATTATCTAGATTACCTTCTATTCAGTTTGACATATAGTTTAGGTTGGTCTGCATATAACAATTATTAAATTGCAATACGGCATGATCTTGGATAGTTGTTGGAGTTAGTCATTTTGTCTGGGTGGATAGGTGAGGATGATTTTGTAATAGAATGATATGAAGAGTAGTGAGAAGTGGTGATGACTAGAGTTAAGAGGTGCTCGGGTTCGACGAAAGATCGTCTTTCCCGAAGAGAGGAAGGTTAAAAATCACCCTTGGTTAGTCTATCGTAATATGAGAAGGGAATGGGTAAAGGGAATCAAACAATAACAATAAGTGCCTTGCGAAAGGGAACGATGAGCTTCAACTACCATCATAGTTCCTAGTGCCCTTTGAGAGCCCTTCAGAGGGAATACCGGGGGCAGTCCTGGGTTAACGTAAACTGCAATAACAAACTGAAAAGAGTAACATAGTAATTAAGATCTCACATTTCACAAACACTTTTAGCATAGGAGGATTGTTGGGAGCTTCGGCTCGATTGGTTAAGAGACGGACGGAATGGTCCGGGGAGCTTCGGCTCAATTGGTTAAGAGACGGACGTTTTGGTCCGGGGAGCTTCGGCTCGGTTTTTGTTTGATTACGATTAAATTTGCATGTGCATAAAAGGAAAGAAAATTAAGGTGGTTGGTCTTCGGTACTGGGTTGTCGTAGCACCGATGCCAGTACGATGACTCGGCAAGTGTGGTTTTTACACTTCGCCAAAGCTAAGTCCGGCGGTCAAGTGGGCAAGAGTACGCAGGAGTCCGCTTTGTGCACCAAGCGTTGAGGCGTACGATAGGTAAGACCGGTAGTGCTATACTGGTTTTGAGGTGGGCGAGGCCCAACCCACCGCTTCCGTCTGCAACTACGGAGGTATCCTAGGAGGTAACGGCTCCGAAAGGGGGAACTAAAGGTCTATGTGCACAGAGTCGGGTGTGTGAGTTGCACTTGCATGTTCCATCATACCCACTTGCATGTCATAGCATAATCGATTCATTTAATCCTGACACGTAAAGTATAAGTGGAATGGGACGCTTATATATTAGGACTTGCAAAACGACCCCTTGGTCTATAAGCTTGTGTGGGCAAGTTTATAAATTAAGGTTAAATTCCATAATTATATGCTGATGTTTGATAACCGACACCCCAACGTATAAGTGGTATGGGACACTTTATACGATGGGAGCCTTACAAAAGATCCCTTGGCTTATGCGCTTCTGCACATAAGTTAAGGTTATATTTCCTACTTTCTGTTATTGTCATTACTTATTATAGAATTGCTAGATTAGTTCCGCTGCCACCTGTTTCTTTGATTTAATCTCCACCTTCATGTCCTTCCCTCTCTTCCTCTCCGCTCGGTACCTAGGAGCCATTGGGGAAGGGGTAGGGGATTATAGGGCTTAGCCTTTATGACTAACGATTTTCGAACCGCATCAATTTAGGGAATCGTAGAGCTCAGCACGGGGGAGCAGCCCCAGAGACCGGTGCGCTTGGAGATGGGGAAGTCTAGCTCCGGAGTTCATACAACCGGGTCCGTAAGTCTTGACCTTGAGTAAATATTCTAGTTTTTGCTTCTGCATGAGTGATTTGTAGTGACGACATGATGTACCGGGCATAAGCCCATATTTTTAGTACTCTGATATATATTATTATGTGGACACTCCCTTCGTGGAAATTTTATTTCTATATATGTGATTTTCTTGTGGACTTGTACTACTTCTTTTTGCAACCTTTCTGTGATCGAATTGGCCGGCAAAATCGGCGCTTTGTGGTGATGACCCTTCAGGGCGTGAAGGTGTCACCGCAAAGTGGCGGTTCTTGGCCTAAGACCACGGTGTTTAAAAAGAAAAAAAAGGGGGGGTCTTACAAGTGGTATCAGAGCAAACATCGATCTGAAAAAGGTAGCAGTCCACTAACCCTGGGTCACCCCCGCTCGAGTTTAGTTTGGGGACAAAATAAGCAGCGGAAGCAGTGGTGTGCCCATAAGGGAAATCACATGTGAAAGTCCACTTCATAAATAATTGGAATTCCTCTTTGTAGCCTGCAGCAAACCCTGCCCCCAGCAGGGAACACCTCCGGCTGCGAAGATCTCATCTTATAATCCTCTAACCAACGAGTAAGGCTCAACCAACTAGGAATCGTGACTAACCATGACAATTTATAGTATGCCCTAGTTCAAAATAGACCTTGGGTATGAACTTGGTTAAGGGCAAGGAGATACCCAAAGATAATAAAGGAGGAGTTTAGCACGAGAATGGCTACCTAAGATGTAAACTCAGGTGTCCCTACTACCCCAATCAAGGATTACTCAAACTGGTAGGACGACCTTAAGGAGAATTGAGGCCAATGACCTATTAGCAGAATGGCAGAAGACATTTTATCTCGACCCTCGTACTAGTAACAAAATTACCTGGAGGCAACCACCGAGACAAACACTTAGGGTCGGATAGGAATTCAAGTTCGGAAGATACCCATTTAGGATTGGGAACATTTTGACCCGGATAAGGTTGTCGTAAATGTGAATCAGAGAGTTAAAGTATGGAGTATATTAACGAGTTTCAGGGTGGAACCCCAAGTCGAAGATTGATGCCCTAGGGATTGTGCACCAAGCTAGGAAAGATGTAACAGGGTAATATCAAAGATACTTAGCCCAAGATCGGTAGGGGCTTATCTTTTGTTTATTGGGGGCAAAACTTTTGTTTATTGGGCAAATTAGTATTGGCTTGGGTTTCCTTGGACCTAGTTTAGGGAAAGTGGCGTAACAAACATAGTGAGATTGAAGTCGATATAATTCGACGTTATTCGGGTGAAGATAAGATTTTGTAAAAAAACATGTTTGGAATGATGACCCATAGCTTTACCAAGACAATGATATGGTAATAAGACGGAGTAATTACGAGAATTAACTATTATCATGTGAAATTAGATGACGGGTAATAAGATTCGGGATATCTGAGAAGGTAAAGATTTAATCGCTATGTTGTATCATCAGAAGGATGGTGTATCTCAGAACATGTACCCCAGGAGTGGAAATTTGAGGACATCATGATGGATTTTATTCATGGACTTCCCCGATCACGGACGGGAAATGACTCGATTTGGGTCATCGTCGATCGGTTTACAAAGGTGGCCAGATTCATTCCGATCAGGAAGGATGACTCTGTGGGGGTCTTAGTGCGGAGATTTGTGGAGCAGTTTGTTCGATGCCATGGGGTATCCAAGACGATCGTGTCGGATCGGGATGGCCGGTTCACTTCCAGGGAATGGAGATCCGTGCAGGCTTAATTAGGCACGTGATTGACCTTCAGCATCGCATTCCATCCCCAGACGGATGGGCAGACGGAACGCACCAATCAGACGCTGGAAGATCTGTTCAGGCTATGCATTTTGGACCACAGGGAACCATGGGAGAAGCTCTTACCCCTTGTCGAGTTCTCTTATAACAACAGTTACAAGTCCAGCATCAGGATGTCGCCTTATGAAGCCTTGTATGGAAGGAAATGCAGAACCCCGCTTTCTTGGGTTCATGACGAGGATCCGAAGGCGTTGGGATCGGATTTTGTTGAAGACATCGAGACTCTGGTGAGACTGATCAGAGATAGGATGTTAGAGGCGCAGAGCAGACATGCTAAGTATTATGACTCCCGACATCGTCAGGTGGAGTTTCAAGTGGGGGACTGAGTGTTTTTGAAGATTCGGCTCATGCATGAAGTTTCACGGGTGCGTGATCGGAGAAAGAAGCTCAGCCCTAGGTATATGGGCCCTTACAGGATCCTGGAGCAGATCGGGGCCCTAGCCTACAGGCTGGAGTTGCCACCAGAGCTGGCAGCTCTGCACGATGTCTTCCATATTTCTTCGCTGAGGAGGGCTCTACTACGCCCGAAGCAGCAGATTTTGACCACCGAAGGGCCGGTAGCTTCAGACCGATCTGTTCACCTCGAGCCGGTTCGGATCGATGACAAAGGAGTACGGATCTTGCGTCGCAAGAAGATCCCCTTTGTCAAGGTTCTGTGGAGGAACCATGGTCAGGAGGAGAAAACCTGGGAATCGCAGGACCTGATGAGGCAAAAATAACCGGAGTTGTTCAGTCAGGTATACCTCACCACCTCTTGGTATACTATAAATTACCTTCTTGTATTGAACCGGTAGGACTAGATAAGGAAAATTGAGAACCTAGGCGTACGCAGGAAAGTAGGGGCTAATCTTTTATTTATTGGGGAGATTGCCTTCGTTTATCACACAAGTAAATCTCGCTTCGACTCAATAGGAAAACCATAGGGGATGTTACAAGTTTAACTTATTTCGGTAGAAATCCCCGTAGTCTCAACCTCAATTTCGAGGACGAAATTTTTGTTTTGTTTATTGGGATTTGTAATATCCTATTTCCAGCTAGACCCCTAGGAGTCGGTCTGACATGACATAGCCCTAGGAAACCCAAGAATCGAAGTCCATCGGCCCAGATTTCGGGTCACGGTTTGGTTACGCCCGTGACCGATTCATCACGCTAGTGACCCAGGGCGTGACCCCCCCCCCCCCTTCGACGATCGTCGGTATCAGGAAGACGATCGTCGGGCGAAGAATTTGCAACCCGGGCCTGTCACACCCGTGACCGACTTATCACGCCCGTGACCGAGGGCATGACAACTTCGACGATCGTCGATCTCAGGAAGACGATCGACAAGCGCAGAATTTGCATCATGGGTCTGTCATGCCCGTGACCAATATGTCACGCCCGTGACCCAGGGCGTGACCCCTTTGACGATCGTCGATCTTAGGAAGATGATCTACGAGCGCAGAAGTTACATCATGGGCCTGCCACGCCCGTGACAAATATGTCACGCCCGTGACCTAGGGCGTGACCCCTTCGACGATCGTCGATCTCAGGAAGACGATCGACGAGCACAAAATTTGCATCATGGGCCTGTCAAGCCCGTGACCAATATGTCACACCCGTGACCGAGGGCGTGACCCCTTCGATGATTGTCGTTCTCAGGAAGACGATCGTCGAGCGCAGAATTTGCAACCCGGGCCTGTCACGCCCGTGACCGACGTGTCACGCCCGTGACCTAGGGTATGACCCCCCTTCGATGATCGTCGATCTCAGGAAGACGATCGTCGAACTCAGAATTTGCCACCTGGGCCTGTCACGCCCGTGACCTACGTGTCACGCCCGTGACAAAGGCCGAAACATCAGCCAGGCTGGAAATTTCTGTAACCCAAGCCATAATTAATTCTGACTATGGAAAGTTACACCAGGAGTAATTATGGGTCGTTTCCTTCTCTAATTACTTAATAAAATGAGGAAGAGTTGACCCAATAGGAAATCGCCACCTGGATCAGTCATTTCATATTCCACCTTTTCCTCTCCCTCCACCATAACCGAAATATTATTAAGAGAGAGAGAGAGAGCTTTCATGGCCATGAATGCTTTACGTTTTCCCCTCCCCATTTTGAGATCTATAAAAGCCCTCTTAGAGCAAGATGAGCGGTTTACATTATTGGCCAAACAGATTCAGACTATTGTTCTTGCTGTAGGAGAAGTTCGGGAATGCCACCACCGCGCCATGACAATCCGACGTTCATCTCGCCTCCAAACCGCGAACAAGGTCCTCCTCTACTTCTTCTTTTGTGGGTAGATCTTAGGATCTTAGAAAGAAAATTCGTGCTCAATTGTGCCAAACCTATCTCGCGTCTTCATGGAGAAACCATGAAAATATAATTTCAGATACGTCGGAAACCGCCACCTCCGGCGGCCAAACCACCGCCGACCGATAGCCATCGCCTCGACGGAGGTAGTGGTGGTGGTGGCTTCCCAGGAAAGTGACCGGACGGCCGACGACGGATCGCGGAAAGGGTACATGAAATATAAGTTTTCTGAGTTCTGTCTTCGGGTTCTGTAGAAGATGAACAGTGAAACATATTAATATTATAAAGTTTTAAATATAGTATATAAGGAAAATATATATTAAATGGGCATATTTTGATGCTGCAAAATGAGGCATTTAGAGACCGATTTAGGAAAAATAACCAGTCACAATAGTTGTATCCCTTCGAGTCTATATTAGTTTAAAATTTATTTCAACACGTTTGGGTAAGCGGTTTGACCGCAGAACCCGTTTTAGTAAAGGTTGTACTTAGAGTTGGGCAAAAACTAAAATGAATGCCCAAACTTTGTCCCTTATCCAAATGACTTGAAATTTGGGCAGGAGGTTATCCTTAGACATACCTAAGGGCTGTCCAAAAATGGGGATTTTTTGAGATACTTTGCCTAAAGTTTTTGTTTTAATTTAATAAAGTTAGAGTAATTTATTTAAGTGGTCAAATGACCTCCAAACCCTCCCAAATTTTGGTGAGTGGTCCCTGGCTATAAAACCTAGTTTTGTACAAAATTCCAACTTATTTTGATGAGTTTTTGATAGAAAGTCACCTATTCTTAACTAGGCATTAATGAGACGTTTTTGAGTAAAAAGTGCACTAAGAGGTTGGAATGGTCAAATCACCTCAACAGAGGCTGATATTTTGGCCACTGATTTAGAGGGATTATTATAACCCACTTGGATAAAATGGTGTGGTTTAGGGTTGGTTTACCCTAGGATCCAAACTCAAACCCTAAATGGAGGGTTTTGAGGGTTGTGAAGGACATGGGGGCAATTGCTCTCGTATTGCCTTGAAATTATGTAGAGTTGACATTAGCATGATAAGAATCATCTGGATGGAATCTTGGAGGATTTGGAGACAGGTAGATACCTCAAAACCCTAACCTTAGCTTTAGGGTAAAATACTAATTAAGTACAATCTGTCACTAAACATTATCTAAAAGCTGTGAAACTCGGGTAGAGTAAGTTTTGGGGTGCGTAAAACTAAAGCAATTTTACTGGAATTTTATGATGTCTATTTTGAGCACTTCATTTGTAACGTTTATTATAGCCTTAATTGATGTTTTAATTATTTGGATCTTTCTATTCATTGAAACCCCATGAAATCTTGGAAGTAAATGTTTTAGGCCAGAATGGTTGCTCCTCAATTTCTGTATAATTTTTAGTTGAGTAAATCTAGTACTTCCTTCACAAATATTAAAAAAGGGTTTTATGGTTTAAAAATTAATCATGGATGATATTGTTGCTGAAAAATTATGAAACTTTGCCAATGCTATTTTTAAGGTTATACTTGCATGATATAATTAATTTATAATTTTTGGATGGATATTCTCTGTACTTGATTCATAAATACCTAAAGATAGAAAATATTGCTAAAATAGTTTCGGTGCCTTTTTATTAACAGAAAAATTGTGATACTTTGGATTTACCATATTGAGATAGCAAACTATTTATAATAATTTTGTTGGACATCTTTCATGAGTAATTAGGGTAGTTCATGTTCAAACCGGAAGCCCTTGGAATTTTTGAGGAAATTAATTAAATGCCAAATAAATTAGGGAAATTACCATTTTCTAGATTTATACTAATTATATCATGATAAGTATCCAGTAAATAATTTAGGGCATTTGGATGATTATCTAGATTACCTTCTATTCGGTTTGACATATAGTCTAGGTGGGTCTGCATATAGCAATTGTTAAATTGCAATAGGGCGTGATCTGGGATAGTTGTTGGAGTTAGTCATTTTATCTGGGTGGATAGGTGTGGATGATTTTGTAATAGAATGATATGAAGAGTAGTGAGAACTGGTGATGGCTAGAGTTAAGAGGTGCTCGGGTTCGACGAAAGATCGTCTTTCCCGAAGAGAGGAAGGTTAAAAATCACCCTAGGTTAGTCTATCGTAATATGAGAAGGGAATGGGTAAAGGGAATCAAACAATAACAATAATTGCCTTGCGAAATGGAATGATGGGCTTCAGCTACCATCATAGTTCCTAGTGCCCTTTGAGAGCCTTTCACAGGGAATACCGGGGGCAGTCCTGGGTTAACGTAAACTGCAATAACAAACTGAAAAGAGTAACATAGTAATTAGGATCTCACATTTCACAAACACTGTTAGCACAGGAGGATTTTTGGGAGCTTCGTCTCGATTGGTTAAGAGACGGACGGAATGGTCCGGGGAGCTTCGACTCGATTGATTAAGAGACGGACGTTTTGGTCCGGGGAGCTTCGGCTCGGTTTTTGTTTGATTACGATTAAATTTGCATGTGCATAAAAGGAAAGAAAATTAAGGTGGTGGGTCTTCAGTACTGGGTTGTCGTAGCACCGACGCCAGTACGATGACTCCGCAAGTGTGGTTTTTACACTTCGCCAAAGCTAAGTCTGGCGGTCCAGTCGCCAAGAGTACGCAAAAGTCCGCTTTGTGCACCAAGCGTTGAGGCGTACGATAGGTCAGACCGGTAGTGCTATGCTGGTTTTGAGGTGGGCGAGGCCCAACCCACCGCTTCCGTCTGCCACTACGGAGGTATCCTGGGAGGTAATGGCTCCGAAAGGGGGAACTAAAGGTCTGTGTGCATAGAGTCGGGTGTGTGAGTTGCACTTGCATGTTTTATCATACCCACTTGCATGTCATAGCATAATCGATTCATTTAATCCTGACACCTAAAGTATAAGTGGAATGAGACGCTTATACATTAGGACTTGCAAAATGACCCCTTGGTCTATAAGCTTGTGTGGGCAAGTTTATAAATTAAGGTTAAATTCTATAATTATATGCTGATGTTTGATAACTGACACCCCAACGTATAAGTTGTATGAGACACTTTATATGATGGGAGCCTTGCAGAAGATCCCTTGGCTTATGCACTTCTGCACATAAGTTAAGGTTACATTTCCTACTTTCTGTTATTTCCATTACTTATTATAGAATTACTAGATTAGTTCCGCTGCCACCTGTTTCTTTGATTTAATCTCCACCTTCATGTCCTTCCCTTTCTTCCTCTCTGTTCGGTACCTAGGATCTATGGGGGAATAGGTAGGGGATGATAGGTCTTAGTTTTATGACTAACAGTTTTCGAACCGCATCAATTTAGGGAATCGTGGAGCTCAACACGGGGGAGCAGCCCCAGAGACCGGTGCGCTTGGAAATGGGGCAGTCTAGCTCTGGAGTTCATACAGCCGGGTCCGTGAATCTTGACCTTGAGTAAATATTCTGGTTTTTGCTTCCGCATGAGTGATTTGTAGTGAGGACATGATGTACCGGGCATAAGCCCATATTTTTAGTACTCTTATATATATTATTATGTGGACACTCCCTTCGTGGAGATTTTATTTCTGTATATGTGATTTCTTGTGGACTTGTAATTCTTCTTTTTGCTATCTTTCTGTGATCGAATTGGCCGGCAGAATCAACGCTTTGTGATGATGACCCTTCAGGGCGTCAAGGTGTCACCGCAAAGTTGCGGTTATGGGCCTAAGACCCCGGTGTTTAAAAGAAAAAAAGGGGGTATTACACCGCGCATATTCAGCCGCATTGAAAAGTTATCCCGGTGTTTTACTTTCGCCGGTTTTGTCCTGATGGATGTGCCAGCGAAGGCTTCAGGAAACACTTCCCAGAATATAGTAAAGTGCGCGAGATGACTGCGCGCTCTCGCGGCAAAATCGTCGCCACTTCCACATTTCGGAGATCCCGCGAAGAGGCAGCGGCGTGGCGACCCGGCAGTCGTCGGTCATAAAAATTTGAGCCGCAAAAATTGCTTTATCTAAATGGAAACCGGCCCCGGAATCAGGAGGATCGCGCTCCGGGGAGCTTGGCATAAATAAAATGTGCTGGACTATTCCAACATGTTCGACCATACCAACACTAGAGCACCGGATCCCATCTGAACTTTGTAGTTAAGCGTGCTTGGGCGAGAGTAATACTGGGATGGGTGGCCTCCTGGGAAGCCCTCGTATTGAACCATTTTTTTGCTGCTCGGCTCCATGAACGACCATTTTTACCTGCGGAGCTCGCGCTCTCATTGGGAACGCGGGCCCAAGGGAGCCCCCCACGCGGACTGGGCTGGATTTTAGGAATCAAAAGAACGGACGCGCGGGCTTAGCATCGTGCGCAGGCGATGAGCAGGAAATCGAAAGAAAGGCTTGACTTAGTTTCCAATGCCAGCCACCTAAAAATGGCCATAACTTTTGATCGGACCGTACGATTTTCACGCACAATACCATTTCGGAAAGCTCTCGGAGTTGCCCATCCACGGGCGAATGTGTTGAACCCGTTCGAACTCGTTTTGTGCCCTTAGATCCCGCATATTCATCCGCATTGAAAAGTTATCCCAGTGTTTTCCTTTCGTCGGTTTTGTCCTGATGGATGTGTCAACGAAGGCTTCGGGAAACACTTCCAAGAATACAGTAAAGTGCGCGAGATGACTGCGCGCTCAAGCGGAGAAATCACCGCCACTTCCACATTTCGGAGATCCCACGTAGAGGCGGCGTGGCAACCCGGCGGTCGCCGAGCGTAAAAATTTGAGCCGCCAAAATTGCTTAATATGAATGGAAACTAGGACCGCAATCAGTAAGATCGCGCGTCGGGGAGCTTGGCTTAAAGAACATGAGCCGGACTATTCCAACGTGTGAGACCATACCTGCACTAGAGCACCGGATCCTATCTGAACTCCGCAGTTATGCGTGCTTGGGCGAGAGTAGTACTGGGATGGGTGACCTTCAGGGAAGTCCTCGTGTTGCACCCATTTTTTGCCGCTCGGCTCAATGAACGCCCATTTTTACCTGCGGTGCTCGCGCTCTCACTGGTAACGCGGACTCGAGGGTGCCCCCCTATGTGGACTGGGCTGGATTTTCGGAATCAATAGAATGGACACGCGGTCTTAGCATCGTGTGCAGGCGATGAGCAGGAAATCGAAAGAAAGGCGAGACTTAGTTTCCAATGCAAGCCACCTAAAAATGGCTAAATATTTTGATCGGACCGTCCGATTTTCGGGAACAATAGCATTTCAAAAAGCTCTTGGAGTTTCCCATCCACGGGCGAACAAGTTGAACCCGTTCGAGCTTGTTTCGTGCCCTCAGACCGCGCATATTCATCCACATTGAAAAGTTATCCCAGTGTTTTCCTTTCGCAGGTTTCGTCCTGATGGATGTGCCAGCGAAGGCTTCGGGAAACACTTCCCGGAATATAGTAAAGTGCGCGAGATGACTGCGTGCTCACGCGGTGAAATCGCCGCCACTTCCACATTTCAGAGATCCCGCGTAGAGGCGGCGGCGTGGCGACCTGGCGGTCACCGGGCGTAAAAATTTTAGCCGCCAAAATTACTTAATCTGAATGGAAACCAGGCCCGTAATCTGGAAGATCGCACGGCCGGAAGCTTGGCTTTAATAAAATGTGCCGGACTATTCAAACGTGTGCGACCGTACCGGCACTAGAGCACCGGATCCCATCAGAACTCTGCAGTTAAGCGTGCTTGGGCGAGAGTAGTACTGTGATCAGTGACCTCCTGTGAAGTCCTAGTGTAGCATCCATTTTTGCCACTCAGCTCCATGAACGCCCATTTTTACCTGCGGCGCTCGCGCTATTATTTGGAACGCGGGCCCGAGGGTGCCCCTCACGCGGACTGGGCTGGATTTTCGGAATCAATAAAACAGACACGTGGGCTTAGCATCGTGCGCAGGCGATGAGCAGGAAATCGAAAGAAAGGCGTGACTTTGTTTCCAATGCAAGCCAACTAAAAACGACCATAAATTTTTATCGGACCGTCCGATTTCCACACACAATTCAATTTTGGAAATCTCTTGGAGTTGCCCATCAGCGGGAGAACAGGTTGAACCCGTTCGAGCTTGTTTCGCATTCTCAGACTGTGCATATTCATCCGCGTTTAAAAGTTATCAAGTGTTTTCCTTTCGCCGATTTCGTCCTGATGGATGTGCCAGCGAAGGCTTCGGGAAACACTTCCCAGAATATAGTAAAGCGCGCGAGATGACTGCGCGCTCACGCGACGAAATCGCCGACACTTCCACATTTCGGAGATCCCATGTAAAGGCGACGGAGTGGAGACCCGGCGATCGCCGGGCGTAAAAATTTGAGCCGCAAAAATTTCTTAATATGAGTGGAAACCGGGCCCGCAATCAGGAAGATCGCGCGCCGGGGAGCTTGGCTTAAATAAAATGTGCCGGACTATTCCAACGTGTGCAACCATACCAGTACTAGAGCACCAAATCCCATCAGAACTCCGCAGTTAAGCATGCTTGGGCGAGAGTAGTTCTGGGATGGGTGACCTCCTGGGAAGTCCTCGTGTTGCACTTATTTTTTGCCGCTCGGCTCCATGAACGCCCATTTTTACCTACGGCGCTCGCGCTCTCACTGGGAATACGGGCCCGAGGGTGCCCCCACGCGGACTGGGCTGGAATTTCGGAATCAACAGAAAGGACACATGTGCTTAGCATCGTGTGCAGGCGATGAACAGGAAATCGAAAGAAAGGCTTTACTTAGTTTCCAATGCAAGCCACCTAAAAACGGCCATAACTTTTGATCAGACCGTCCGATTTTCGTGCACAATACCATTTCGGAAAGCTCTCGGAGTTGCCCATCAACGAGCTAATGGGTTGAACCCGTTCGAGCTCGTTTCGCGCCCTCAGACCGCGCATATTCATCCATATTGAAAAGTTATCCCAGTGTTTTCCTTTCGCCGGTTTCGTCCTGATGGATGTGCCAGCGAAGGATTCAGGAAACACTTCCCGGAATAAAGTAAAGTACTCGAGATGACTGCGCGCTCACGCGGGAAATCGCTGCCATTTCCACATTTCAGAGATCCTGCATAGAGGCGGTGTGGCGACCCGACGGTCGCCGGGCGTAAAAATTTGAGCCGCCAAAATTGCTTAATTTGAATGGAAACCGGGCCCGCAATCAGGAAGATCGCACATCGGGGAGCTTGGCTTAAATAAAATGTGTCAGATTATTCCAACGTGTGCGACCATACCAGCACTAGAGAACCGGATCCCATCAGAACCCCGCAGTTAAGCATGCTTGGGCGAGAGTAGTACTAGGATGGGTGACCTCCTGGGAAGTCCTCGTGTTGCACCCATTTTTTGCCGCTCGGCTCCATGAACGCCCATTTTTACCTACGGCAAACGTGCTCTCACTGGGAATGGGGGCCCGAGGGTGCCCCCATGTGGAATGTGCTGAATTTTCGGAATTAACAGAACGCACACATGGGCTTAGCATCCTGCGCAAGCGATGAGCAGGAAATCGAAAGAAAGGCGTGACTTAGTTTCCAATGCAAGCCACTTAAAAATGACCATAACTTTTGATCAGACCGTCCGATTTTCGCGCATAATACCATTTCGAAAAGCTCTCGGAGTTGCCCATCCACTGGAGAAATGGTTGAACCCCTTCGAGTTCATTTCATGCTCTCAGATCGCGCATATTCATCCGCGTTGAAAAGTTATCCCAGTGTTTTCCTTTCGCCGATTTCGTCCTGTTGGATGTGCCAGCGAAGGCTTCGGGAAACACTTCCTGGAATGCAGTAAAGTGCACGAGATGACTGCGCGCTCACGCGGCGAAATCGCCGCCACTTCCACATTTCGAAGATCCCGCGTGGAGGCGGAGTCGTGGCGACCCGGCGGTTGCCAGACGTAAAAATTTGAGCCGCCAAAATTACTTAGCCTGAATAGAAACCGGGCCCGCAATCAGGAAGATCGCGCGCTGGGGAGCTTGGCTTAAAAAAATGAGCTGGATTATTCCAACGTGTGAGACTATACCTGCATTAGAGCACCAAATCCCATCAGAACTCCGCAGTAAAGCGTGCTTGGGCGAGAGTAGTACTGGGATGGGTGACCTTCAGGGAAGTCCTCGTGTTGCACCCATTTTTTGCCGCTCGGCTCCATGAACGCCCATTTTTACCTGCGGTGCTCGCGCTCTCACTTGGAATGCGGTCTCGAGGGTGCCCCCCTATGTGGACTGGGTTGGATTTTTGTAATTAACAGAATTGACACGCGGGCTTAGCATCGTGCGCATGCGATGAGCAGGAAATCCAAAGAAAGGCGAGACTTAGTTTCCAATGCAAGCCAGCTAAAAAAAGCCATAAATTTTTATCGGACCGTCCGATTTTTGCGAACAATAGCACTTCAGAAAGCTCTTAGAGTTTCCCATCCACGGGCGAAAAGGTTGAACCCGTTCGAGCTTGTTTTGTGCCCTCAGACCGCGCATATTCATCCGCATTGAAAAGTTATCCCAGTGTTTTCCTTTCGCCGGTTTCGTCCTGATGGATGTGCTAGCGAAGGCTTCGGGAAACACTTCCTAGAATACAGTAAAGTGCGCGAGATGACTGCGTGCTCACGCGGCGAAATCTCTGCCACTTCCACATTTCAGAGATCCCGTGTAGAGGCGGCGGCCTGGCTACCCGGCGGTCAACGGGCGTAAAAATTTGAGTCGCCAAAATTACTTAATCTGAATGGAAACAAGGCCCGTAATCTGGAAGATCGCACGCCGGGGAGCTTGGCTTAAATGAAATGTGCCAGACTATTCCAACGTGTGCGACCGTACCGGCACTAGAGCACCGGATCCCATAAGAACTCTGCAGTTAAGCGTGCTTGGGAGAGAGTAGTACTAGGATGGGTGACCTTCTGTGAAGTCCTCGTGTAGCACCCATTTTTTGCTGCTCGGCTCCATGAACGCCAATTTTTACCTGCGGCGTACGCGCTCTTATTGGGAACGCGTGCCCGAGGGTGCCCCCCACGCGGACTGGGCTGGATTTTCGGAATCAACAGAACGGACACGTGGTCTTAGCATCGTGCACAAGCGATGTACAGGAAATCGAATGAAAGGTGTGACTTAGTTTCTAACACAAGCAAACTAAAAACGGCCATAAATTTTGATCGGACCGTCCGATTTCCACGCACAATACCATTTCGGAAAGCTCTCGGAGTTGCCCATCCACGGGCAAATAGGTTGAACCCGTTCGAGCTTGTTTCGCGCCCTCAGACTGCGCATATTCATCCGCATTGAAAAGTTATCCAGTGTTTTCCTTTCGTCGGTTTCGTCCTGATGGATGTGTCAGCGAAGGCTTCGGGAAACACTTCCCGGAATACAGTAAAACGCGCGAGAAGATTGCGCGCTCACGCGACGAAATCGCCACCACTTCCACATTTGCGAGATCCCGCATAGAGGCGGCGGCGTGGTGACCCGGCGGTCGTCGGGCGTAAAAATTTGAGCCGCAAAAATTGCTTAATCTGAGTGGAAACCGGGCCCGCAATTAGGAAGATCGCGCGTCGGGGAGCTTGGCTTAAATAAAATGTGTCGGACTATTCCAACGTGTGCAATCATGCCAGTACTAAGGCACCGAATCCCCTCAGAACTCCGCAGTTAAGCATGCTTGGGCGAGAGTAGTACTAGGGTGGGTGACCTCCTGGGAAGTCCTCTTGTTGCACCTATTTTTTGCCGCTCGACTCCATGAACACCCATTTTTACCTACGGCGCTCGCGCTCTCACTGGGAACACGGGCCCGAGGGTGCCCCAATGCGAACTGGGCTGGATTTTCGGAATCAACAGAACGGACACGTGTGCTTAGCATCGTGTGCAGGCGATGAGCAAGAAATCGAAAGAAAGGCGTGACTTAGTTTCCAACGCAAGCCTCCTAAAAACGGCCATAACTATTGATCGGACAGTCCGATTTTCGCGCACAATACCATTTCGAAAAGCTCTCGGAGTTGCCCATCCACGAGCAAATTGGTTGAACCTGTTCGAGCTCGTTTCGCACCCTCATACCGTGCATATTCATCCACATTGAAAAGTTATCCCAGTGTTTTCCTTTCGCCGGTTTCGTCCTTATGGATGTGCAAGCGAAGGATTCGGGAAACACTTCCCGGAATATAGTAAAGTACTCGAGATGACTGCGCGCTCACGCGGGAAATCGCCGCCATTTCCACATTTCGGAGATCCCGCATAGAGGCAGTGTGGCGACCCGGCAGTCGCCGGGCGTAAAAATTTGAGCCGCCAAAATTGCTTAATCACAGTGGAAACTGGGCCCGCAATAAGAAAGCTCACGTGCCGGGGAGCTTGGCTTAAATAAAATGTATCGGATTATTCCAACGTGTGCGAACATACCAACACTAGAGAACCGGATCCCATCATAACTCCGCAGTTAAGCATGCTTGGGCGAGAGTAGTGCTAGGATGGGTGACCTCCTGGGAAGTCCTCGTGTTGCACCCATTTTTTGCCACTCTGCTCCATGAACGCCCATTTTTACCTACGACGAACGCGCTCTCACTAAGAATGCGGGCTTGAGGGTGCCCCCACGTGGACTGTGCTGGATTTTCGGAATCAACAGAACGCACACATGGGCTTATCATCCTGCGCAAGCGATGAGCAGGAAATCGAAAGAAAGGCGTGACTTAGTTTCCAATGCAAGCCACTTAAAAACGACCATAACCAATGATCAGGCCGTCCGATTTTCGCGCACAATACCATTTCGGAAAGCTCTCGGAGTTGCCCATCCACTGGCGAAGTGGTTGAACCCGTTCGAGCTCATTTCGTGCTCTCAGATTGCGCATATTCATCCGTATTAAAAAGTTATCCCAGTATTTTCCTTTCGCCGTCTTCATCCTGATGGATGTGCCAGCAAAGGCTTCGGGAAACACTTCCCGGAATACAGTAAAGTGCACGAGATGACTGCACGCTCACGCGGCGAAATCGCCGCAACTTCCACATTTTGAAGATCCCGCGTGGAGGCGGAGTCGTGGAGACCCGGCAGTTGCCAGACGTAAAAATTTGAGCCGCCAAAATTGATTAATCTGAATGGAAACCGGGTCCGCAATCAGGAAGATCGCGTGCCGGGGAGATTGGCTTAAATAAAATGTGCCGGACTATTCCAACGTGTGCGACCATACCAATACTAGAGCACCGAATCCCATCAGAACTCCGCAGTTAAGCGTGCTTGGGCGAGAGTAGTACTGGGATGGGTGACAACCTGGGAAGTCCTCGTGTTGCACCCATTTTTGCCGCTCGGCTCCATGAATGCCAATTTTTACCTGCGGCGCACGCACTCTCACTGGTAACGCGGGCCCGAGGGTTCCCCCACGCAGACTGGGCTTGATTTTCGGAATCAATAGAACAGACACATTGGATTAGCATCATGCGCAGACAATGAGCAGGAAATCGAAAGAAAGGCGTGACTTAGTTTCCAATGCAAGCCACTTAAAAACGACCATAACTTTTAATCGGACCGTCCGATGTTCGCGCACAATACCATTTCGGAAAGCTCTCGGAGTTGCCCATCCACGAGCGAATGGGTTGAACCCGTTCGAGCTCATTTCGCGCCCTCAGATCACACATATTAATCCGCGTTGAAAAGTTATCCCAGTATTTTCCTTTCGCCGATTTCGTCCTGATGGATATGCTAGCGAAGGCTTCGGGAAACACTTCCCAGAATACAACAAAGTGCGCGAGATGACTGCGCGCTCATGCGATGAAATCGCCGCCACTTCCACATTTCAGAGATCCCCTGTAGAGGCGGCGGCGTGGCGACCCGGCGGTTGCCGGGCATAAAAATTTGAGCCACCAAAATTGCATAATCTGAATGGAAACCGGGCCGGCAATAAGGAAGATCGTGCGTCGGGGAGCTTGGCTTAAATAAAATGTGTCGGACTATTCCAACGTGTGCGACCATACCAGCCCTAGAGCACCGCATCCCATCAGAACTCTGCGATTAAGCGTGCATGGGCGAGAGTAGTACTGTGATGGGTGGCCACCTGGAAAGTCCTCGTGTTGCACCCAGTTTTTGCTGCTCGGCTCCATTAATCCTGCGCAGGCGATGAGCAGGAAATCGAAAGAAAGGTGTGACTTAGTTTCCAATGCAAGCCACTTAAAAACGTCCATAACTTTTGATCAGACCGTCCGATTTTCGCGCACAATACCATTTCGGAAAGCTCTCGGAGTTGCTCATCCAAGGGAGAAATGGAACCCGTTCGAGTTCGTTTTGCGCCCTCAGATCGCGCATATTCATCCGCATTGAAAAGTTATCCAAGTGTTTTCCTTTCGCCGGTTTCGTCCTGATGGATGTGCCAGCGAAGGCTTCTAGAAACACTTCCCGAAATACAGTAAAGTGCGCGAGATGACTGAGCTCTCACGCGGCGAAATCTCCGCCACTTCCATGTTTTGAAGATCCCGCATGGAGGCGGTGTCGTGGCTTCCTTCAACCATAGCAAATAATTTTTTTAGTTGTAGTTTTGTCATACCTTGGTTTGTCTTGGTTCATGGATGATCTTCTCTTGAGGTCTTTTCTGGCTATCTTGTAGAACCTTTTAGACAGGAGACCCATAAGATCTTTATTCTGTGGAACATGTTCTTCTTCAGTTGCTTGGAAAGCAATGCTCTTTTCTATCTTCACTGAGGGTAGAGTCTTTTATTCAGCTTCCCTTGTTTTGATGAGCTGCTCATAATATTTGAGATTGCTTAGCAAAGTCTCAGTTGTGATTTCATTCACACTTCTGGCTTCTCTAATTGGCCAGATTCTTGAATCCCATATGCTATGGAAACACATGAGAATTCTATCATTGACCTCTGCCAATGTAATGTCTTTTTCCAAAATTTTCAGCTCATTAATTATGAGACAGAGTCTTGTGTACATATCTGCAACTGATTCACTTTCACCCTTTTTGAAATTCACATATTGCGAAATCAAGTGAGATCTTCAATCCTTTCTTTCATCGGTTGATCCAGATATCATTGCATTGAGGGAGTCCAAGATAGCTTTAGCTGAAGGGCATTCAGCAACCTTCTAAAAAATTTCATTAGGAATTGTTTGGGCTACAATGTTCATTGCTTTTGCATCAACAATCTTCAGATTTTTGTAGGCTTCAATCCATTCTGGTGGAGGTACAACACTTGTGCTTGTTGTTGCCAGTGGGAGAGGTGGAGCTGTCAAAATGGAATTCTAGATATCCTAGTCAATAGAGTTTATGCATAACATAATCCTTGCCTTCCATAGTGCAAACTTATTTAGATTGCACATAGGAGGTCTAGTGCTTGAATACTCTTTATTTTGTGTCATGATAAGAAAAACAAACTAGAGAAAATAAGATCTATAAGATCTGTTGGTTCAGGTGTTAGCCTATAAAACCAAAGAACCAACCTCTGATACCAATTGAAAGTGAGGGATAGATCTAACATTACTCTAGAGGGGGGGGGGGGTGAATAGAGTATTTTTAAACTTTGATTTATTTTTATAGCGGATTTAAAAATTAATGATATATATATATAGAAAATAACCACAGCACACAATAAAGAAAACAATCAATCACAGATGACATAAGGATTTATTGTAGTTCCCTAATAAATCTGGGTACGTCTACTCTTCTACCACCATAATAGGAATCCACTACAGGTGTTTGATTAGGTTCCCTGCCACTAGAAGATCTATTTTCTAAGGGAGATCTTGCAACCTTTTTAGCTTTTGATCAGGTGTCCAAAAACAAGCTTAAGTCTTTTGATCAGGTGACTTATGAACCAAGAGATAACTTTTGAAGGGAGTTAAAAACCCTATACACAGTTTAGAAATAAACTATGAGAGAAAGATGTTGTCTTCTCTGTCAAGAGTCTCTGAGAAGACTTAGTGGATGATGAAGCAAAAAAGCTCCCCTTGATTTGAGTAGAGATTTGAGATCAGGAGGGGAGGCTTTTCATCAGGGTGTAGGCCTTCTTGTATTTGTCTGATGAAGACTTTGCACTAGCAGAGGCTGAAGAAGATAATCTGATGAATATTTGTTGATCTGTAAGTCGCTAAGTCAGTAATAGAAATCAGTAAGTAAATCAGTATCTCAAAGTCAGTATGTATGAGTGTGTAACCCCCTGAAGCAGCAATAATCTGAATATATAATCCCTGAGGAGAATTCAAACATTTGAATTAAATCCATTCTAAAATGTCTGAAGAATCTCTGAGAATTATAACTGCCCTTAGGAATTAATTAGAATTAAACTCTGTGATAAAACCATATTTAATGCTGCCTTAAACGGTTATATTCATTAAGAATATTTAGCATTAAATATCAGAGTGTAACTGCTTGAGATTAAGCCTTAAAAAAATCTTTCTGCCTTCAGAATATAAAACTGCCTGAATAATGAACACTGCAAGAAATTCGTCGAACTGCGCATAGAGATCGTCGAGCAGATCCTGGAGTTCGTCGAACTGAGCCCGGAGTTCGTCAAACTTAGCCTTGAGTTCGTCGAGCTGATCTTCTGAGTTGAGATCATTGTTCGTCGAACGGAGCCAAGAGTTTATTTAGCTAAACTCGGAGTTAAAACACTGAGTTTGTTGAACTGAGCTCGGCATTCGTTGAATAGAGCTCAGCTTTCGTCGATCAGAATTCTGCGTTCGTTGAACTGCACTTCTCTGGAATTCATATGAAGTAACAACCCTGGAAAATAACATATGACCTGGAACTATATAAATTGGGTCAAACTAATCATCCTAAATAAATAATAGAGATCCTAGCCCAAATCAGTAATAGGTTTCCAACATATGCCAAAAGGGCAAACAATCCAAGACCTCTTTCAAGAGCTTTAGGACCAAAGACTTAGTGAGGTGCTTGTACCTCCTGCATATGGACTTGTTTTGTTCTATGCCAGTTCATTGTCTTGGTAGGAAAGTATTCACCCTTGTGGTGGTTGATGACTATTCTAGGTTTGCTTGGGTATTCTTTCTTAAGAGAAAGGATGAAACCCTTGAAGTCTTCAAGACCTTTGCCAAATAGATATAGAATGAACTAGACAATACTGTGGTCAAAATCAAAAGGTACTATGGGACTGAATTTCATTCTGCAAGCATGACAAGGTTTTGTGAAGAGCAAGGAATTCACCAAGAATTCTCCTCACCTAGAACACTCCAGCAAAATGGAATTACTGAGATGAAAAATAGGACTCTCATAGAAGCAGGAAGGACTTTACTAAATGACTAAACTCTCCCAGAATGTTTCTGGGCTAAGGCTATAAATAGTGTATGTCATGTCCTTAACAGGGCTTCTATCACCAAAAGCCACAAAAAGACTCCCTATGAGATCTTTAAAGGCAGAAAACCAAACTTGTCCTATTTCAGGATTTTTGGTTGCACATGTTATGTGATGAACAATGTAAAGTACTATGTGACATAGTTTGCTACCAGATCCTATGAAGAGATCGTTGTTGGGTACAACAACTATAGTAGGGCATATAGAATCTACAACTTTACAAGTCAAGTTCTAGAAGAGTCAGTTCATGTTGTCTTTGATGAATCAAACATGATTAATAGTGAGTTGCCTAGCTCTTCTTCTTATTCTACAGGTATAGAGAACGTGATGGACAAGCTCACCATCAAGGAAGATGGCATGGTAGTCCAAGATAAGGATGAGGATATGTGATATCCAAAGGGTGCACAAGACATAGAAGTTGTGGATGAAGTTCAGCAAGATGGAGCCATTGATGCTCAAGAAGGTGAAGCAAGGTTGCCTCCAACTGTCAGGTATCTAAAGGACCATCCACCACACTAGATCATTGGTGAGGTAATCCAAGGAGTCCAAACCAGAAGACAGAGTTTCAACACATGACTCTACTCAAGTTTTCTATCACAAGTAGAGCCCAAGAAATTTGAAGAGGCCAACATAGACCAATTCTTGATTGGAGCAATACAAGAGGAACTGAACCAGTTCAAAAGATATAAGGTATGGA
The DNA here is from genome assembly GCA_039513925.1 of Platanthera zijinensis. NCBI lineage: Eukaryota > Viridiplantae > Streptophyta > Magnoliopsida > Asparagales > Orchidaceae > Platanthera > Platanthera zijinensis. The sequence continues at coordinate 55,924,112 of CM077098.1, forward strand.
AGCTGGTTCCCCGACAAAAATGACATAATGTCATTGGATTCAAGTTGATCTACAGGAATAAACTTGATGAAAATGGCATTATAGTGAAAAAAAGGCTAGACTAGCAAGAAGAAGGGATTGATTTTGATTAGACATTTGCCCCAGTATCTAACTTGGAAGCTATAAGTCTCTTCCTTGCATTGGCTACCTACCAAGGATTCAAAGTATACCAGATGGATGTGAAATCAGCCTTACTGAACAGGGACTTAAAAGAGAGGTCTATGTTGAATAGCCCCCAAGTTTTGTTGACTCTAACTCTCCTAACTTTATTTATACACTTAGGAAAGCTCTATATGGGTTGAAGCAAGCCCCTAGAACATAGTATGAGACATTGTCTTGTTTCCTCATTGAGAACAAATTATCAAGGGGGAAGATAGACAAGACCCTATTCCTAAGGGAATCTAAGGGCAAGATCATCCTAGTTCAGATATATGTTGATGACATTATCTTTGGATCTACTGATGAAAATCTTTGCAGGATGTTTTCTAAATTTATGCAAGGTAAGTTTGAGATGAGCAGTATGGGCGAGCTCAAGTTCTTTTTCGGAATCCAAGTTAGACAGACTGATGATGGCTTGTCCATATCCCAGTCCAAGTTTACCAAGGAGTTGATAAAAAAATATGGTATGGAGAATGCCTCCACCATGAAAACTCCCAAGGGGTCAAGTATGACTTTAGGAAAAGATGAAGAAGGGAAACCTATTGATGAGACTTTGTATAGAGTGATAATTGACTCCCTTCTATATCTTACTGCTAGTAGGCCTGACATCAAGTATGCTACATGTTCCTGTGCTAGGTATCAGGCCTACCCTAAAAAATCTCATTACTTTGCTGCAAAGAAAATCTTGAGGTATCTTAAGGGCACACTAGATCTTGGCCTATGGTACCATAGAAATAGTGATTATGAACTAACAGGATACTCAGATGCATATTTTGCATGCTGCAAAGAGGACAGGAAAAGCACTTAAGGATCCTGTCAATTCTTAGGTGGGAGACTAGTATCTTGGAGTATTAAGAAGCAAACTAGTGTGACAATCTCAACTGCACAGTAAGAGTACATATCTGTAGGTATCTGCTGTGCTTAGTTGCTGTAGATTCAGCATCAGCTCCAGTATTATAATCTCAAGATAAGTAGAACTCCTCTTTACTATGATTCTACTAGTGCTATTTCTATTGCTAGAAATCCTTTCTCACACAGCAGGACTAAACACATAGAAATTAGGTGTCATTTCATTAGGGAGCATGTGGAAAAGGAAGAAATCAATCTAGAGTTTTTCCCCATAGACAAGATAGTGGCTGATATCTTTACAAAGCCACTAGATGAAGCAAAGTTCAACACCTTCAAGTCTGAGTTGGGTATGATGAACTTAGCATAGCTTCAGTTACTTCCTAGGATATTATTGGTGTAGGATTTGTTTTTCTTGTAGGCGATGAATACCTAAAGTGGCAATGGAGTTAAAAGTGTCTATCAGGAACATGATGTTGGAAGATCCTCCTATTGAGGGGGATCAAGTCCAGCAGCTGTAGAAGAAAATTCAGCCTCATGAAGAGAGGAAGCTAGAAGCTGCACAAGTGGTATCATCTGTAATCAGCTAGGGGGAGAAGACAATAAAGACAGACTAACTCCTCCCTGACTATTCAGAAGTCAAAAAGGGGGAGAGAAGAGATTGATCAAGTAGCATTAGAGGTTGATCAAGTGATCAAGTGCATCAAAGGGAAAAGAAGATGACCAATGTCATGCAGCAAATGTAGGGGGAGAAACAGATGTCCCCATACAGGGTAATGGGGTGAAGGTAATGAAGGCCTTCAAGTGGTATCACATACCTTGCAACAATTTAGGGGGAGTAGGTGATGCTCACCATACAGGCAAGGAATTTGGTAATCATCCTAGATCTGTTCTATCATTATAGTATATTTTATTACTACATATGTTATGTATATCACTGACTTAGAAATTTGATCAAGGGTTTTGACTTCTTCAAATAGGGGGAGATTGTTGGGTCCATTGATCCCAATGTCCCAGATTTGTAAGAAGTCAAATAAGTCAATGACATACATATAGTTGTATTTGATGTGTGTGTAAGTTCATGCATGCAAGTTAGTTCTTCTCACATTGATTGGATAGGTGGACACAAAGTTGTGGGCTGGATAGATAGAAAAGCGCCTAAGTCCACAAGCATTGAGTGAAGACAGTTCACTCAATGCTATAACACAAAAAAAGCTGAATACAACATGACCTGTCAAAGCATCAACAATGGAAGACAAAAAAGTTGCTAAGTCCACAAGCGTTGAGTGATGTCAACTCACTCAACGCCAGACAGCAAAATCATTGAGTAAAGCTGCCTCAGTCAAAGTAAGAGGGATTCTATTAAAGGAAAAGTTTCTAAGTCCAAAAGCGTTGAGTGTAGCCAGTTCACTCAATGCCATGCTGATTTTGTCAAAGCCTTGGTAGAATGACATGAAAAATCTGTCTAAGTACAACAACGTTGAGTGAATCCAATTCACTCAATGCCAAATGATAGAAAGCATTGAGACAAGCCTGGACAGTCAAAGACTAATAAGAAACTGGAATTTGACTAAGTCCAGAAGCATTGAGTGAAGCCAGTTCACTCAACGCCTAGTCAAAAGATGAGGCTGACGCAAGAAGCGTTGAGTGAAGTCAACACACTTAATATCTTCATTTAGAAGAAAAGTTTCTAAGTACAGAAGCATTGAGTGAAGCCAGTTCACTCAAGGCCTCAACAGTTGGCAGAGTTCAGAAGCCAAGGAAAATGATATTGAGTGAAGGACAACCACTCAACGCTCTCAACATCATGGATGCAGAAAGATCTGAATAATAAGCAAAGTATTAAATCATTGAGTGAAACCAGTTCACTAAACGCAACTCAATGCCTGAGTTGATTCTGAGAAATTTTCTAAGTCCAGAATTGATGACATCAGCAAAGGTCAACAAAGTCAACGCAATTCAAATTTTTTGCGGGAAAGCTGCTGTATGCCTTTAATGGTGCTAGCGGATAGCTGTTGTCATTTTCTGTAAATGGAAGGTGGTAACTTGTCCTTTTTAGGCTGGGCCCATAGTACAAAGAGCCGTTGATCAGCTGAATATAAAAGGATAAGTTTGGCTAAAAGTAAAAAAGCTTTTTAGAGTTTTCTGATTATGCATTGCGGCAAAATATCAACGTCTTCCTCGCCATTATTGACGAGCTTGAAGGTTTTATTCTGATTAGTGAACCTGAAAGCGACAAGAGTTAGCTGATACAATCTACATCAGTGATAGCAGGTTCAGAAATAATTTCTAAGAAGGAAGAAGAAGGGGCAGATCAATAGAGTTCTGCAAGAAAAGGTTGGTGATTGAAGAAGAATAGAACTGTCATCTCCATAGTCTTTATCATCAGATGCAAGGGATGAAATCTTCTCAACCCATGAAGAAGTGGACACAGAGTAATTACTCTGGTGTTAATTCAACACAATTAACCTCACATTCTCTTTGTACGATCCTGTTTAGAATCAAAGTTGTAAGCCTTTCTTTAAAGGTTGAGTGGTAGGATTCTGTGTAGAATCTGAGTTATTGGCCTTTGCTATAAAGGCCGAGTGTAGGATCTCTATTATAGATCTGAGGTAGTGCCATTGGCCTAAGCTGTAGGAGAGTTATCTCTATGAGTTTGTAGGGCTGTCGTTCCAGCCTGAGTTTTAGGGCATTTGTGCCTGAGGTAGGTGATTATTTAATCACTGAGTGGTAGGGCTTAGTGCCCGAGTTGTAAGTCTTGAAGGAGACTGAGTGTTCCGGCGGGATCGAGTTGTAAGCTCTTTGGAGCCGAGAAATATGTGAAGTGCCTTGTTTAACAAGCTGTTAGAAAGCTGGAGAGTGACAGTGGACGTACCCATAATCTGGGGAACAACTATAAATATCTGTGTCTTCTGTGTGTATGCCTTGAAAGCTAGAATAATCAAAACACTAAGCACAGTTTAATCGCGGTTAGGTCTAGATAATTTTACAAAGGTCTAAAACCTATTTACCCCCCTCTAAATGTTAGCTGACCTTGAAAACAAAGTCTTTTAAGTTGTATAAGAGGGATGTTACTTCAGGGCAGATCTGACATCTGTTTTGTCCAACTATTCTTCTTCATCTGACGGCCTGAACTTGGGTAGTTACAGTGCCTTGCTTAATCGTTTGGGGGTAATCTTGACCTTATTTTCGCTAATGGATGACCTGCTTTTTGTGGAGGACGAGTCGGCCTTAGTGTTCGTGTATAACTCAAGAACTTCCCTCTTCCATGCCAGACTCGGCTCTAAAAGAACATATTCTAGGTCAGTGACTTGCAGGAGGTGGAGAATGAGCTGAACTTCCTCTATTGCATCCTTGAATCCATTTCTCACTAACTTTGATCCCTCGAACAGGAAATCCTTGCTTTTGTCATTTTCTATAGATTTTCTGAGCTTTTGTCATTTCAACGCAGGTGGCAGAAAAGGGCGAGGAATTGTTTATTTTTTTCTAAGCACACACCCTTCTATTTATACTAACCCCTAATTTGATAATGTGGAGAGGCGCATACCTATTGCAATGATCATGAGGAGATCAATGACTGAGATTAATCCCATAAATTAGCTGTAAAAAGAAGTCCATGAAATTTTAGGTGGAGTGGATTCGATGCACTTGACACATGAGAAAGTTAGACAGGGTTTCATACCATGCCCTAGGGGCTTGCATCAACACATACAAAGCTTTTCTTAGCATTAATAAAAAATCAGGAGAGTTAGGATTAACAAAACCTGAGGGTTGCTCAACATAGACCTCTTTTTTTAGGTCTCCATTTAGGAAAGCTGACTTTAGATCCATTTGGTAGACCTTGAATCCTTTATGTGCAGCATATGCAAGGAATAGTCTTATAGCTTCAAATCTTACCCTGGTGCAAGGTCTGATAAAATTCAATACTTTCTTCTTGTCTGTATCCCTTAACAGCCGATCTTGCTTTATTCTTGATTGTAACACAATTTTTGCAAAGTTTGTTCATATATATCCACTTGGTTCCAATGTTGTTATGTCCTTGTAGTTTGGGAACTAGCTTCCAAACATTGCACTTCTTGAACTGGTTCAGTTCTTCTTGAATTGCCACACTCCAAATGGGTCTATGTTTGCATCTTCAAACCTTTTTGGTTCATCCTGTGACAGAAAGCTGGAGTACATGGCAATGTTGAGTCTTTTGCTCCTGGTTGTAACCCCTTTGCTAGCATCTCCAATGATCAGGTTTCTCGGATGATCCCTCAAATTCCTGATAGCTGGAGGTATTCTAACTTCATCATCATGAACTTCAATAGTTGTATCCTACTAGTCTTTAGCCATATCCTGATAATGTTGTCCTTATTCAGGATTGCACACAACATTCTCCTCCTCTTGGGCATCCAGAGGAGGGTTCTTGATGGTCAGATTTTCCATCTTCAACTCTATACCTGCAAATTTAGAGGATCTTGGAAGCTCACTATTAATAAACGATGACTCATCAAAGACTACATTAATAGAGTCTTCTACAACTTGATTTTTCAAGTTGTAGATCCTATATGCTTTGCTATGACTGCTATACCCAACAAATATTCCTTCATAAGATTTGGCAGCAAACTTAGTTAAGTAGGACTTCACCTTTTTAAGTACAAAGCATTTACTACCAAATATCCTGAGATAGGCTATGTTTGGTTTTCTGCCTTTCATAATCTCATAGGGAGTATTCTTGTGGTACTTGTTGATAGAGGCTCTATTCAAGACATCACAGGAAGTGTTCACTGCCTCAGCCCAGAAGTATTCTAGGAGAGAAGTGTCATTAAGCACTATCCCGCCAGCTTCTATGAGAGTCTTATTTTTCCTCTCAGCTATCCCATTTTGCTGGGGTGTTCTTGGAGAATAAAACTCCTAACAAATCCATAGTTCTTCACAGAATTTTGTCAAGCCTTTAGACTGAAATTCAGTATAATGAGCACTTCTGAGTTTGACCAAAAAACTATTTTTTTTCATTCTGAACTTGCCTAACAAAGTTCATAAAGATGTCTAGGGTTTCAGATGTTTTATTTAGAAAGAAAACCCAAGCATATTTGGAATAGTCATCAACTATCACAAGTGTATAGATTTTCCTACCTAGACTATGAACTAGCATAGGACCAAACAAGTCCAAATGCAGGAGATATAGATACCTCATAGAATCCTTGAACCCAATGCTCTTAAAAGATGATTTGGTCTGCTTGCCATTTTGATTTAGAGAGCAAATGCCCTCCTTGGCGCATCTTATATTGGGTCCATTTATGACTAACTCTTCACTGAAGAGCTTGCAAATGGTCTTCAAGTAGGCATGCCTCTTGTGCCACTACATATAGTAAGAGACTTTCTCATTAGCAACTAGACACACTAGAGTGTCAGAACTTAATCATAAAAAGTTTAAACAGTAAATATTTCAACTCCCAGTGCCTGTCAAAATGACCATTTTGTCACTTAACCTTTTGATCAAACACTCATACTTGTGGAAGGCAATGACATAACCAAGATCATATAGTTGGCTTATGCTTATCAGATTGTGTTGTAACCCTTCTACATAATCCACTTTTGTGATTGAGACCAAGCCATTGGTGATCCTACCATAACCCTTGGTGACTCCTCTGTCTGAACCTCAAAGATAATCTTAGGTCCATTCTTTACAGGAGTGTAGTCCTTCTAGTGACAGCTTGTTCCAGTCATGTGTCTAGAATAACCACTTTCCAAGTACATATTGGTGCATGGGTACTTGGACTATCCTGTAATAATAATTTAGTTTACCTTAGGACTCCAAAATGGTTTTGGTCCTTGGTCCTTGTCAGTCTGAAAATGAACTTTTTTACATGTAGCACTTTTGATAGGAAGACCTTCCCTTGACCTAGATACATTAGGGTTGTGCCAAAAATCTATAGCAAAGTGTCCCACCTTTACACAACACCAACATTCATAAATGTTGTATCTCTCTTCTGAATAGCCCTTGTACATTGCAAGCTGTCAACAACTAACTTTTCAGAAGGGAGAGTAACAACCATTTTCTTGTTTTTATCAACAACAATCTGACTGAAAGTGAGTCTGCCAGTAGAAGTACTTGACTTACCTTAAGTTCCACCAACAATGGTCTTCTTTATAGTAGACAAGCTGTTAATGGACTCAGAGATAGACAAGTTATACTTACAGACTGACTTACCTTTGGTCTAAGTTGATGCAGGAAGAACCTGAGAATAGGCCACTTCCTTATTCTTGAGTGTGGGGGATGGTGCACCAAACACAAATGGTCCATGATGGGCCATCTGGATTTCCTCATATGGGGCCTTAAAAGCACTTAAGCCCATGCCCTTCCTTCCACTATAGGTGTGAGCATTTTTGTTCACATTATAGGATCTTCCATTCAACCAATGACCATATATACTCTCTTGGTCATACTTATTGGATGGTAACAGTACTTTCTCAAAAGAGATAATAGGCTTGATTGGATCCATGCCCTTACTCCTTTTCCTTCTTCTAATATTCCTCTGAATGTACCCCAACCCTTTCTTATCAGTTTGGGTGGTGAAGGTATTAATGTGTAGCAGTACAAATTTAAATTTGGAGTATTGAGCTACTAGCATCCTCTCTTTGAGGAGCATATCATCCAACTCTTTAATTAAAAAGTTCTTACTATTTATGGTTGATCCTTGGATAATGGTGATTATTTTAAGTTGGGATATCTCTTTGCTCATCTGGCTCATCTGTGAGGCTGACTCAGTGTGCAAAGAGAGATATTTTCTTAAAGAGACAATCTCCTTGCCTTATCTTTTGAAAAGCAACTTGCTCTTATTCAGAGCTTCCTAGATTAACCCATACTTGTCAAATTAATTGATTGACATCTTCCTCAGATTCTGAGCCATCTTCATCATAGGATGAAGGTACATCAGAATTGAGACTTATTTCAGAATCAGATTTTGAGGAGGGAGAATGAATTAGTACCTCAGGTTGATCAGACTGATCCCGGCCAGATTCACCATCTGTCATGGCCATAAGTCCATAACAGTAACTATCATATTCATCCACCTCATTGTCACTATCTGAGTGTGATAGGGGGCCCTAATTCCTATCCTTTCAACTGGATAGTCCTCATCTTCTTCAGCAGCAATAGCAACAAATAACCTTATATCGATATCATCTTCCTCTTTAGAGTCAAAAGATGCTGAGTTAGTTTGACTCCAGCTCTTATCCTTCTTGTAAATGAAGGTCTTTTCCTTCTTTCCCTTATGGTGCTGATGCTTCTTCTCACCTGTCTTTTTTTTCTTGAATGGGCAATCAGCAATTACACGCCTTGCTATAACAATTAAAAACAATTTTAGAAGAAATATTTTTATTGGGTTTAGAATCATACATGTCTCCTTTGGAGAACTTCTTCCCAGATTTGTTGTGATCCTTCTTGTAATATGAAGAGGAGGAAGGGTTGTTCTTCCACTAACTCCTCTTCATCGTCTTCTGGAATTGCCTTGAGAAGGCAACAAACTCTCCATATGACATGTTACTGTCAGATGAGCTGGACTCATAGCTTTCTGAATCGGTTAGCCTCCTTGGGGGTGAGGCAATCCACTCCTTGCTCTTCTTAGAGCTCTTTGCATTGAAAGCCACTGTACTCCCCTTGTAATGGGACCTGTTTGTGGTCTCCTCCTCCTTTTTGGAAGATAGCTGAATTTCATATGAAAGCAACATTCCAAACAAAGTGTAAGGAGGAGTTTTTTAGCAAGCTTGGCCGCTTCTTTGATTGCACAAATCTTTATATCCCAGTCTCTGGTTAGAGATCTTAGGAACTATCATTCAACTCATAATTGCTGAAGACCCTCCCATAGGTCCTCAGCTCATTGACCACTCTGAAATTTTTTTCATAGTAATCAGCTATATTGTCTTTGCTGCTTTGCCTGAAAGCTTCATATTCTTGATTGAGTAGAGATTTCCTATCATCCCTAACTTCTTCAGTGCCCTCCATGTAGATAATCAGGATGTCCCACATTTCCTTGGATGTCTTACAGTGGATAATATTTTGGAATGTGGAGTCATTAATGGCACTCACAATGATGTTCTGTCCCCTCTTATCCATGGTTGCCAGGATGACCTCATCCTTGGTCATCTTAGTGTTCTTATTTGGGGTTTGGACACTGGCATCTAGGACAGGAATCTTTATGGGGATGAAGGGTCCTTATCGAACTATGATGGAGATCTTAGGATCAGAAGCTTCCATGAATACCCTGACCCTCTCCTTCCAAATACCAAAAGTCTCCTTTCTGCAGATTGGAAGATTCATGGAGGCCAACTCCTTATGGTTCTCTCCTGAACTCGTAGGATAATCTTAAGCTACCCTTGTGTTGGGTATTGTATCCACAATTACCTGGATTTGAGAAGCCTCCTTTCTAGCTAAGATGAATCCACAATGTATTTGATGATATGTTTAAAGTTGTGCTTGCAGTTATTCCACGCTAAGTACACACCAATGTCAGGGTGCAGTGTGTCAATATACACGAGTCTGCGCAACGTAATCCCTCGTTGAGCAGATAAGTGTGTTGGCCTATGTGTACTCTCTCTATTGGAGTGTACTTACTTTCAAGTACATGGCTGAGAAAGGTCAAGAGAAGACAAGGAGCAAGGATGGGCCAAGGAGCAGCTCACGAGTGGAAAAACAAAAAATCGTCTAAGTAGAAATCGTCGAGAATCACTAAATGATTCTCGCCGATTCGATGAGAATCACTAGTGATTCTCGCCGAATCGTCGAGAATCACTCGTTGATTCTTGCCGATTGCAGTCGGCTGTCTCAACGCCGTCTTGATTTCTGCTTAAGGCAGAATCGTCGAGAATCACTAGTTGATTCTCGCCGAATCGATGAGAATGACTTTGCATTCTCACCGATCCGTCGAGAATGAATATTGATTCTTGTCGATTCTCTCCGGATGGCTAGATCTTCAGCCAGATTTCTGCCAAGTAGAATTCAGCGAGAATCATAAGTGATTCTCGCCGATTCGTCGAGAATCACCTCTGATTCTCTCCGAATTTGCCTTGGGCGAAATTCTTGTGCTCGCTGGACCGGACCAAGTTCCAAGCGCTGTTTTGAAACCGGAGCTAGGGTTTCTTTTGGTGGGGCCCACAACGGTCATATTGTGTGACCTACTGTATAAATACTTCGGCATCTTGAACAGTAAAAATGATGAATACACAAGAACAAAAACCGAGCCGCCGACGTGAACTAGATCGCGGATTTCACTTCTGCCGCCGCCATCGCCGCTCGAGAAGTTAGTCGCCGCCGTTTATCGTAGATACCTACTGATCTTCCGGCGATAGAAGCTTTGCCAAGCAATGCGTCTCACGTGTCCTTCTTAAGATTCTTTGTCGCTTGGTTTGTAGATCGGGAATACCTTCCCTTTCCGAATCGATCGAGACGATTGATCCAAGGAAGACCGAGGGTAGACCTTGCCAGCATAGCTACGAAGGTTGGATATCCAAAGCCAAGCCGCCGCTCTTCTTGCCGCCGCCGGTTTCGTGGAGATTCACTCTAAGTGAGAGCTAAGGTCGTGGACTCTTCGTCTTCGTCAAGAACGCGTCATCTAACGAAGAGGGACACCTATCACTCCTTAAGTAGTTTGTATATTTTATACATTCCATTTTATTTTTTGTTATAAAGGAACGTAGGTTCCTCATTGTAAGGGTTGGGTGCAACCCGTGGTGGAGCAGTGGTGACTCCTTTGTTTGGAAGGGTTCCCTCCGTTAGTGTGAGGATTGGATTTCAATCTGGTTGGTGAAGTGACCGAGTCGTCCCTTGTTGGGAGATAGGTCGAATGGGGAAAGTGGACGTACCTAAATCGGGGAACCACTATAACTGCTCGTGTATGTTTGTGCTGTGTTGTTTTGTTTACTTGTGCAGGTAGAATTTTAATTCCGCTAAAATCGCTGCAAGACACCTATTCCCCCCCCATAGGTGAAGATAGTTGGCACTAGGTGGACTTTCAAGTGGTATCAGAGGGAGGTTACTCATCAAAGGGGTTAACACCTCGAGTAAGTTCCTGCCTCTAGTGTCAACAAGAAGATCAGACTCAAGCATGGAGTTGGATTATGATGTCCCTCCTCTAAGACTACCCTCATGTATAAAGGAGTACTACCCCATCTGGAAGATGAGAGTTATATTTCATCTGGAGGCCATTGGCCCTCGGGCGTCACTCATCTTGGAAGAGGGTCCCTTCATTCCCATGAAGGCTTCCGGTTCAGGAAGGGATATCCAAATCCCCAAGTGTCCCGAAGAGATGTCTGAGACCGAGCTCTCACTGTTCAACTTGGACAAGTTAATACGTCAGATCATCACTAACGTCTGGTCTGGTGTATCTAGTTCAAGAGTGGACAAGTGTAGGACGGCCAAGTCCATGTGGCAAACCATCTACGATCTCATGATGGGATCAGAGAAAGCAGGGACCAGTTGTCAGCAAGAAGATGAAGCCTATGTGGGGGTCCTCATTTCTGAAGATGAAGGGCATGATCAATTTGTCAGTATCAGGGCTCTTGTGTCCTTGTCAGAGACTGAAGAAGAAGTTGAGGAAAATAGTTCTGATGAAGCTGACTCAACAGTCTCTGCCGATCTTGACGGTAACCCTGAATAGCAAAGCCAGAAGTAGGTAACTTCTCCTTCATGCCTCTCTCATCTTGCAGTTCCTGAAGACAGGATTAGTTCATAGGATTGTCCCTCTAGTGATGCAAGGGATATGGATAGCTCCAATCAGATGATTGAAAATCTTGAATCCCTTCAGTGTGCTTTTCTGAAGAGCAACTTACTTGTTGAGGAGCAAGCTAAGGAGATTGCTCAGCTGAAGACCTTGATGAATATCCAAGTGGAATCCATCAAGGTCAAGGACTCAAAGATCTCGGATCTAGAAAGTCGTCTAGAGACTGAGAAGAGTATAGTTTCTAACTTTTCCACGATAGATGCTATCAAGAGAAAAGAAGAAAATGGGTGGATCTCCCGAATTATTAATTCGTAGAGAAATGGAGAAACTGTGTTCAGACCCCCCCCCCCCCCCCCCCCCCGAGTAGGAAGGGCACTCATCATGCCTTCAGGTATGACAATAGAAACAACGTTGGTCACTACAAGAATGATCAGCCCTCAGGTGGAAATACCCACAGTGCCAGAGCTGTCATGGCTACCCATGAGAGAATACCCAAGGCTCATTCTGAACCCTTTGTATTCTCAGCCTCAGCCCCAACTCATCATGAATATGCAGGAACCAGCTCTCACTACAGTACTTTCCACCCTAGGACAAAGGAATGGGGGGTCAGGAAACATGTGGTAAGTACCCATGGGGCCTCTGGAAGTGTGCTGACTGAAAGGAAGGCACCACCTCACAGGCCTCATGACACTCACCACATGCATTCTGACCACCCTCCCATGTGTCATGGTGGAAAAGGCAATTTTGTGAGAATAACCGACTCTATCCCGTTTAGACCTGAGATCATGACTAACTCAGTCAGTAGGTTAGGTCTGAAACGGCGATACAACATTCACGAGTGTTGGTGCTGTGGCAAGGTGGGTCACTTTGCCACAGATTGATGGCACAACCCCTCGGTGTCAGGGGAAAGGGCATATCCACCTCCTCTGGGCAGAGTTAGCCTTCCTAACAGGATTCCTGTGGGAAGGCATTCGAGTTTTTATGCTGACAAGAACCTAGGACCCAATACATATTGGGTTCCTAAGGTAGCGTAATTCCTTTTTGCAGGGTAGTCGAGGTTCCTGTAAACATGATGGGAACTAGACAGGAGACGCTCCAAGAATGACTTGGAACAAATATCTGGAATAAGAGCAGTGCTATCTACAATGGCATACTCAAATATAACACCTGGTGTGCATTAAACAGAAGATCTAAATGATAAATCTTATGATCCCAGGTACCTGCGTTCAGATTCAATATTTGAGCCAAATTATATTGATATTCACATATATATATATATATATATATATATATATACTTATATATTCACACAAATTTGTGAATTCCTTCTCTAAGGTAAGTGGTTATGTGTATATATACACATATATGCTTTTATACCTAAGGACAGATTAAAAGTGTAAAATGATCTTTAGATACAATTTCACGTAATTCTTGGTAGTTACACATTGATACATTGGAAAATGAACCTCAACAGGCATAAGTCAGCCCGCTTAAAATTAAGAAGGTACGTCAATGGGTATTACAAAAGATTACAACTAATATCAGAATATTGTGTACATCTCGAAAGAGAAATAACTTAATACAATTATTTGCCACACAATTAATATGCCTCCTAACAAAATTACTTGTCTAGGGTATAACAAAGTTCTTATGCCTCGTTACGATGTGTGGAAAATTCCGTCTAAACCCTCGGTAGAAAACATTTAGAAAAATCTGTCGAAATCTCGTCGAACCCGCCCGATTCGCTACAGTATATATATAGAGGATATCCCGCCGACTCTTCATTTCCCGTCTATTCGCTTTCCACCCCTTTTTCAGTGCTCCGTCGTCTGGTAGCTCGCGGCCTCAATCGATCCCGACGGTCTAGGCTTCAATCCCCGGGCATCCCATCGATCCCGAAATCGCGAGCTTCCCGAACCCGTCCATGCATTCCCTTCGATCCCGCTATTTCTGTCTCCGTAATCCCGACACTCCTCGGCTTAGGGTAACAACTTCTTCCTCTTTGAAGTGGCTTTTTGTTAGTATAGCTTCCTATTAGAGTTACTGACAAGGCTTAGACTTGGGCATTTCCTCCTTAGGTTTAAAATGGCTCCAAGAACCACCGCTGGACTTGTCACTGGATGTGAGCTAGTTCGAACAGGCTTTTCTCATGCCTCAGATGAGTTCAGAAACATCATTCTCATGCTTGAAGAGGCTGGACTCATATTCATCCTGGAGCACCCCTGCAAGATACTGAATAAGGAAGTGATGGAATTCTTTGTGACTGCCAAACTTCGGCGCGAAGATACTGTCATCAAGTGTAAGATTGCCGTGGCAAGGATCAAAATGTCTGTAAGGAAACTGACTCAACACCTGTAGCTCTACAGCTCTGATAAAGAGGATTATTTGGAAGAATAGGATCGAGCCAGGACTCTTCTGTTCTGTGGTCTACCCAGAGGAATCAAATCCATCAAGAGGAAAGAGATGAACGAGGAAGGGAAGCTTCTGTCTGACATCGTCGGGAAAGTCCTGATCTGTAAGCCAGGCTCTCACGATCATATCTCAGGTGAGATGTTCAAGATCTTAGTGGTGATTGTATATCGGAAGAGATTCAACTGGGGGGCCATGCTGTTTGAAAGAATAAAGGATACTCTGCGAACCCCCAGCTTTGGACGGATTATCAGTCTCTATCTTAACCAACTGGATGGAGACATGTTTGATATGAGCAAAGGAGTTCCCATCCACTATCTGAAGAAGATGGACTCTAGTGTCTTTGATAGATGGGAGAGACGGATAGGGCAAGCTGTCGTGGAAGAAGAACGAGATGACTCCCAAGCTGTGTCATATGGGGCTGAGGACAATAGAACCCCAGCAGATTTCGTGGCTTTCCCCGATGAAGTTTCTGATCTGCTGACTGCAGGAACTGAGGGGGAGTCTCTATCCGCTCCTGCTGATGTCATATCTGACATCTCTCAGATAGCTAGGGATGCAGTTGAGAACCTGCAAGAAGAAAGTGAGGATGTGGTGGAAGATGAGGCGGCCCTGAACGATAATGATCTGGGAGACGGAGGTGATTTCGAGGACAATGACGAGGAAAATTTAGACAATGGCTCAGTTGAGATTGAGAACATGGATGATGATGAGGAGGAAGAAGGAATTGAGAGGATGGAAGTGTTGGATCCTCGGGATGATGCTGAAGTTCCATCTGAGGAACAAGCTCCTGAGGAGTCTGGTGCACGAATAGAGGGGGAGCCCTCCCAGCAACCTTTGGTAAGCATTCCTGAACAACCTACCGTGGCTGCCAGCATTCCCCCCGTGGAACCTGTACTAGTGTCCAGTTCACCAAGTGCCTCTGCTGAAGGGCCAGACCAAGGCTTGCCTGAGGATCATCCACTGCAAGCCAATCTGGCAAATCATACTGTCAATATAGTTCAAGGAATTCTGGATGAGCTAAAGGCCTCGTTTGAGAAAACACAAGCCAACGTGCTCAAAAGGGTTAAAGAATCTGAGGATCTAATGCTAAAGAACATTGTGGAAGTCAATCACAAGTTGGACGTCATGGAAAAGAAATTCGACGAAAAGTATACTACAGCCGGCACAGCTGTCTCTCTGCAGATGCAAGGTCTTAAAAAGAACACAGATGATCTGGCTGTCGTAAATCAGAATGCACATGTTGTGGCTAATAGCATCCAAAAATTTGATGCTAACATGGTGATTCTAAACGCGGATCAAAAGACCCTGCTGAATGAGTTTTCAAAGACAATAAAGCACATTGATGTGTCCCTACACGCTTTCACAAACTCAATTGCTGTGGAAGCCAAAAAGGGGGAGGAAGATTACAAAGCTAAGATGGCAGGGCTTCAACAAATAATACTAGATAACTTCGATCAATCTAATAGGTACGTTTTTAAATCTAACAGATATAATTGACAACTAAACTTCGATCAATCTAACAGATAATAATTAACACCTTCGATCAATCGAATAGGTATGTTTTTGACACGGCCCACTGGTTAGTACAACAGGCGTCGGGCATACACATTCCGGTTGCCCCTCCGGAAGAGACTGCTGCTGCTGATGCGGAAGAACAAAGGGTTGAAGGAGTTCCACTGAGTGAGGCTGAATCTAAGAAGGATGCTAGGGCTGCTGCAAGAGCTGAGCGCAGTGCCTGGTTTGACCAAGAAGCCCTAACAAGAGCTAAAGGCAAGAGAAAAACTCAAGAAGGAACATCCAAGGAAACGCAAACTGAAAAGAAAATCAGTTTGAAGGAGGATGAAGTGAGAAACGAAAGGTGGAGTCTGGTATCAAGGAGTATCATTTTGGACACATTTACCCTACAACAGAGGGGGGAGATAAATCAGAACGATGTTTATAGTCAGTACGAGTGGGAGCTGTACAAGACCTTTGAAGCTAAATGGAACATCTTCTTCAGGTCCAACACTGTGGCAGATAAAGCTCCTCCTCCCAGAAACTACCCGAAGCCAAAGGAATACTTCGAAAGACAAAGCAGGAGACACTTGGCGCAACAACTAAAAGACGAAATAGCTAAGGAGAAAGAGACCTAGGATTTTAGCTAATGTACTCCTTATTGTTTATCATTATTATCATGTTAACATATGAACAATTATTGTGGATATCTATAAATATATGTGATGTCATGATTGACTCTAGTATTGCTCTGGTTGCATTTATTGTTCTTCTCTTTTCTTCTCTTGATTTGCTGTATGTATTATCTGGATTGGTGAAATTCGTCTTAGCTAGTAGGATTTTGGCTTCCTCAAATAGGGGGAGATTGTTGGGTATTGTATCCACAATTACCTGGATTTGAGGAAGCCTCCTGTCTAGCTAAGATGAATCCACAATGTATTTGATGATATGTTTCAAGTTGTGCTTGCAGTTATTCCACGCTAAGTACACACCAATGTCATGGTGCAGTGGGTCAATATACACGGGTCTGCGCAACATAATCCCTCATTGAGCAGATCAGTGTGTTGGCCTACATGTACTCTCTCTATTGGAGTGTACTTACTTTCAAGTATAGGGCTGAGAAAGATCAAGAGCAGACAAGGAGCAAGGATGGGCCAAGGAGCAGCTCACGGGTGGAAAGACGAAAAATCATCTAAGTAGAAATTGTCGAGAATCACTAAGTGATTCTCGCCGATTCGACGAGTGCTTCTCGCCGAATCGTCGAGAATCACTCTCTGATTCTTGCCAACGCCGTCTTGATTTCTGCTTAAGGCAGAATCGTCGAGAATCACTAGTTGATTCTCGCCGAATCGACGAGAATGACTTTGCATTCTCTCCGATCCGTCGAGAATGAATATTGATTCTTGCCGATTCTCTCAGGATGGCTAGATCTTCAGCTAGATTTCTGCCAAGTAGAATTCGTCGAGAATCATAAGTGATTCTCGCCGATTCGTCGAGAATCACCTCTGATTCTCGCCAAATTTACCTTGGGCGAAATTCTTGTGCTAGCTGGACCGGACAAAGTTCCAGGCGCTGTTTTTAAACCGGAGCTAGGATTTCTTTTGGTGGGGCCCACAACGGTCATATTATATGACCTACTGTATAAATACTTCGGCATCTTGAACAGTAAAAACAACGAATACACAAGAACAAAAACCGAGCCGCCGACGTGAACTAGATCGCGGATTTCACTTACGCCGCCGCCATCGCCGCTAGGGAAGTTAGTCGCTGCCGTTGATCGTGGATACCTCCTAATCTTCCGGCGATAGAAACTTTGCCAAGCAACGCATCTCACGTGTCCTTCTTGAGATCCTTTGTCTCTTGGTTTGTAGATCGGGAATACCTTCCCTTTCCAAATCGATCGAGACGATTGATCCAAGGAAGACCGTTGGTAGACCTTGCCAACATAGCTACGAAGGTTAGATATCCAAAGCCAAGCCGCTGCTCTTCTTGCCGCCGCCAATTTCTTGGAGATTCACTCTAAGTGAGAGCTAAGTGAAAGTCCACCTAGTGCCAACTAGCTTCACCTATGGGGGGGGATAGGTGTCTTGTGGGGTTTTTGCGGAATTAAAAACTATACCTGAACAAGTAAATCAAACAACACAGCACAGAAAAGACTCAAACAAATTATAGTGGTTCCCCGATTTGGGTACGTCCACTTTCCCCCTTCGACCTATCTCCCAACCAGGGATGACTCGGTCACTTCACCAACTGGATTGAAATCCAATCGTTGCACTAACGGAAGGAACCCTTCCACACGTAGGAGTCACCACTCCCACAACACGGGTTGTACCCAACCCTTATAACTAGGAACCAACCGTTCCTTTACAAAGAAATAGAAACTAGAATGTATAAGGAATACAAACAACTTATGGAGATTAAGGTGCTCTTCGTTCGACGACGTGTTCTTGAAGTCAACGAAGAGTCTACAACCTTAGATCTCTCTTGGAATGAACCTTCCCGAAACCGGTGGCGGCTTGGAGCCGCGGCTAGGTTTTCGGAATAAGCGGCGGCGACGGAGAGCTGCTGCAATGCTATGGGGATTCAAACTTCGTAGCAAAGGAAGCAAGGTCTTCCAACAGTCACACTAGGATCAGTCGTCTCGATCGATTCGGAAGGGGAAGGTTTTTCCCGATCAACGAATCAAGAGACAAGGGATCTCTGGTTAGACCCGTGAGACGCTATGCTAGACTAAGCTTCTGTCGCCGGAGATCTGGAATAGCTTGAGATCAACAACGGCGACAACTGCACGAACGGCGGAGACGGTCAGCGGAGCAAGATCGCGATCTAGGTCACGTCGGCGGCTGTTCCTTTTTGAATTCACATATTTCGTATATCTTTCCGCTCATACATACGGAGGTATATATACCTTAGGTCAAGCACATGACCGTTGTGGGCCCCACCCACAAAAAGACCTAAGTCCGGTTCGAAATACTGCAGGTAATATGGACCGGTCCAGAAAGAATCGGAAAATTGCCCAAGTCAAATTCGGCGAGAATCATAGGTGATTCTCGACGAATCGGCGAGAATCACCTACGATTCTCGCCGAATTCTACTTAGCCGAATTCTGGCTGCACTGAAATAGAGGCCGGGGAGAATCGGCGGGAATCACACTTGATTCTCGCCGGATCGTCGAGAATGCAAAGTCATTCTCGACGAATCGGCGAGAATCACTTAGTGATTCTCGACGATTCTGCCTTAGAGAAATTTTTGGCGGCGTTGAGACTGCCGGCTCCAACCGGCGAGAATTAGCTTGTGATTCTCGACGATTTGGACTTAGACGATTTCTCGTCTTTCCACCCGTGAGCTGGTCTTTGGCCGATCCTTGCTCCTTGTCTGCTCTAGATCTTTCATGACCCTGTGCTTGGAAATAAGTACACTCCAATAGAGAGAGTACACGTAAGCCAACCCACTGATCTGCTCAACGAGGGATTACGTTGTGCAGACCCGTGTATATTGACCTACTGTACCCTGACATTGGTGTGTACTTAACAATGAATAGCTGCAAGCACAACTAGAAGGATTTCATCAAATACATAGTCAATTCACCTTAGCTTGTTTAGGGGCTTCTTCAAATCAGGTACATTGTGGATACAATACCCAACAATCTCCCCCTATTTGAAGAAGCCTAAACCCTACAAGTTAAGGTGAATATAATGGCTTGGAAGAAAACACAACTTTGAAAAACGAGAGTGAGTTGAAATTCCATACCATTATCTTTAGAGCATTTGGATCATACACCTTAGCACCTTAGCCGACCGAGAGGGTAATCTCCCCCTTTTCGGCTTCTGCAAATCTGGGTCTGGTGCATTTGACACCATGCTCCCCCTCAGTTCTTGCACCTGTGCTTACACTTGAGTTCCTGGCAGATGCTCCCCCTAGATGCACGAGCCTTGAGCTTCTGTAGTCTTCATTCCTCATAGTTTAGCATCCCCAATTCAGTTTTGAAGAGGCTGAACTTGGCCTCGTCTAGGGGCTTTGTGAAAATATCTGCAATCTGCTTGTCCGTGGGGACATAGCAGAGAGAGATGTCCTTATTCTCCACGTGCTCCCAAATTAAGTGGTAGCGCACTTCAATATTCTTCGTTCTGCTGTGCGATACCGGATTGTTGGCAATGGCTATTGCACTGGAGGAGTCGCAGTACATCGGTACTTCCTTGGACTGAAGATCATAGTCTGCTAACTGATTTCTGATCCAAAGGAGTTGTGCGCAATAGCTCCCAGCCGAGATGTATTCTGACTCCGCTGTGGAGGTTGCTACACAATTCTGCTTCTTGCTATTCCATGAGATGAGCCTTCTTCGGAGGAATTGACACGTCCCGGAAGTGCTTTTCCTGTCATCCCTACTCCCTGTAAAATCAACATCTGAAAAACCTATTAGCTCGACATCATTGTTTCTCGGGTACCACAAGCCAAGATTAGGGGTACCTTTAAGGTATCTAAGAATTCGCTTTGCAGCGACATAATGAGATTCCTTAGTGTTCACCAGATATCTGGCACAAACACATGTGGAGAACATGTTATCCGGTCTACTTGCAGCAAGGTAGAGCAGGGATCCAATGATGCTTCTGTATTTGGTTTCATCAATAGGTTTCCCTTTCTCATCCTTATCCAGAGACATGGTGGATCCCATTGGAGTCCTCATAGAGGTTGCATTCTCCATTCTAAATTTCTTGAGGAGTTCATTGGTGAACTTTGTCTGAGAAATGAAAATTTCTTCCTCAGACTGTTTCACTTGAAGTCCCAAGAAATACTTAAGCTCTCCCATACTGCTCATTTCAAACTTTCCTTGCATAAGTTTAGAAAACTTTTTGCAAAGATTGTTGTCCGTTGACCCGAATATAATGTCATCGACATAGATTTGCACCAGCAAGATCTTGCCTTTGACTTGCCTGAGAAACAATGTCTTGTCTATTTTTCCTCTAGAGAACTTGTTCTCAAGAAGAAAACTAGACAAGGTCTTATACCAAGCTCGAGGAGCTTGTTTTAAGCCATATAGAGCTTTATTGAGAAAGTAGACATGATTAGGATAAGTAGGATTGACAAAACCTGGAGGTTGAGCGACGTATACTTCCTCTTTCAAGTCTCCATTCAAGAATGCCAATTTCACGTCCAACTGATAGACAGTGAATCCTTTATGAGAGGCATAGGCTAGGAACAGACGGATTGCCTCGAGTCGTACAACTGGCGCAAATGTCTGGTCGAAGTCAATCCCCTCCTCCTGTCGGTATCCTTGAGCCACCAGCCTGGCCTTATTCTTTATGATGACATCATGTTCATCTAGTTTGTTTCTAAAGATCCACTTGGTGCCGATCACGTTCTACCCCTTTGGTCTGGGAACCAGAGTCCAGACGTTGCTTCTTTCAAATTGATGTAGTTCATCTTGCATGGCCAATAAACATGCTGCATCTTTGTTCGCCTCATCGAACTTCTTTGGCTCAACCTGTGATAGGAAACTAAGATGCAAAATCTCATTAATAGTACCTCTTCGAGTTCTGATACCGTCGCGAGGATCTCCGATGATCTGATCTCTAGGATGATCCCTCACGTGTCGGAGATCTAGAAGTCTTGCATCAGGAGCTCTAGCGATTTCTGGGGCTCCTTCCTCTTCAGGGAGGACTGCTCCATCCTGATTGTCATCCTCTCCGATTGGCGTTGAGGTGGAGACCTTGACGTATTTTGGAGTTGCATCTTTCTCGGGCTCATCCAGGTGTAGCTTTTCGAGTCTGGCACCTGCATCTTCAAGAAGACCACTAGAAGACTTGCAATTAAGCAAACTTCCTTCATCAAATACAACATTTATTGATTCCTCTACCACTAGGGTTTTCTTATTGAAAACTCTATAAGCCCGGCTATGGCTACTATAGCCCATGAATATGCCTTCGAAGCATTTTTCACCAAACATAGTACGCGGGTACTTCCCATTATTCAGTACATAACATCTGCAACCAAAGATCCTCAAATAGGACATGGTTGGTTTCCTGCCTTTCAGTAGCTTGATAAGTCACTAATTATAGTTATTTTCATATAGTTTTTATTTAATTAATAATAAGATTATAATTATATTTTAGTAATTATGGTTCTAATTGCTTTAATTTCATATTTCAGGTCAATATGAGCTGCGAATAGCAATTTGGAGCTTGCTGGACTTATCAGGAGTTGAAACGGAGAAAATGATCATTTTTGGTCACAGATAGCTGAACTTCAAATGGTCATAACTTTCAAACCAGGAAGAGTTATGAGACGTGCAACCAGTCAACGGAAAGAGGACAGCGTCCTCTACAATTCTGGAGAATTTCACAAGTACACGCCCGTGACACGGGCGTGACATTTGAGTCACGGGCGTGTCTAGGTAAAAAAAAAACTGATTTTTCCAGAAAGCTTCCCTGAACAATTTTGGGACTTTTTTCTAAGGACACGCCCCCTGTCACGAGCGTGACCTAGGGCGTGACCTACCCAAAACTGCGAAATTAATCCCAGATTACGCCCGTTTCCAACCGTTTTGCTGGCCCAGTCAGACACGCCCTATGTCACGGGCGTGACCTAGGGCGTGACCACTTCAGAAACGCCAGAATTACTTCTCGCCGTTTCCATTCCCGCCATTTCCTGTAACAGACTAGACACGCCTTAGGTCACGGGCGTGACCTAGGGGCGTGACCCTCAAAACGGCGATTTTTGGCGGTTTTTCTCCAACGTTCCCGGGCTTTCAAGACTGCAGTTTCCGAGCCTGACACGCCTTAGATCACGGGCGTGACCAATGGGCGTGACTCCCAAGCAGAAAAATCTATAAATAGCAGATGAGTCCAGAAGCTGAGGAAGAAGATGAGGAGCCAATTTTAGGAGTATTTTGTAGCTTAGTTTACTATTTTTCAGCATTTCTTTTATGTAATTTCAAATTTATAGTTTAGATTTCAATTCAAGGTTTTCCTTTTTGCAAACATGTTCTTCTTTCCCTTCTTTTCATGTAACTTTTATATTATGTCAAGTAGCTAATTTCTTTAGCACTTGATCATGATTATCTTTGAATAAAACTCTTTTTGTCAAACCTTTTTAACCATTATCGATTTATCTTTGAATTATATTTTGTCGAATTCATATTTCGCGAGTATGTTCTTCGATTCTAGATCCGTATCCTAAATGACCGAGAGGTTGCGGATACGAGTAGATCGCTCAAGGATAAAAGGAGTTGAATGCACTCCTCGAGAGAGGACGACATAAATCTGCCGGATTGGAGTAAAATCCAATAGAGGGGTTCACCGCCTAAAGCAAGCTTAGGGGTTTCGACTGGCCGAGAGGTCTTAATCAATCAACCTAAGTTTAGTCAGAAGCATGAGCTCGAGAGAGACGCTTTGTACGTTAGGAACCTCCACGGTCGAGGTGAGTAAATTAGAGTTTGTGTTTTATAAAAGGTTAATTCAAAGTGAGTCTAGATCAAGTGCTCGTTGTTAGTTTATTTTCTTCCTTCTTTTGTTTAATTTATCCATTTTATATTTAGATAAAATAATATTAATTTGCGTGAGTAGGAGTACTCAACAGGCCCCGAGTCTAATACGACATTTCCTATACTATATTTCGATAGGTACACTTGCCTATTTGAGATTTTAGTTCGGATAATATTTTAAAACTATAGAAAATCTTCATCAAGTTTTTGGCGCCGTTGCCGGGGAACTATTTTGTTGATATTTTGAAAACGCGAATTGTATTACTTTTATCCCTCTTTTTCTCTATCACCATTTCTCTTTTTAATTTTCTTTTTCAAATTCATTTCAATTAGCTAACGGTTGTTTTTTTTCTTCTTTTATAAAAAAAATGTTATCACAATTGGCTGCTAAAATTGCCGAGCTTACACACAAAGTAAATCTTTTGAAAGCCGCAAGACAACGCCAAATTGTTGGTTATTATTGTGGTGGTTCTCATCAAAGTGAATATTGTTATCATTATAATTTTTATAAAAATCTTTCTTATGAAAATAATTTCTATAATAATTATGAAAATAACTATTCTCACTTTTATGATAATTTTTTTTCTAATTTTCATGAAAATAATTTTTCCTATTCTTCTAATTTTCATGAAAATACTTTTTCAAATTTCAAAACGAATAATTATTTTGATTTAAATAATTCTTCTTCCACCTCGGCTACTGGTTTTTCTTGTTCGCAAGATCAACCGGAAAATATTTCGAGTTATGAGAACAATTATTTAGATCCTAATTCTTGTTCTTCTTTTATCACACCACCCACTTCTTCTAATCTTTGGGACTTTACACAATTTCAAGTTGATCCTCCCAAAACTTTAGAAGAAATTATTGCTTGTCCTAAGAATTTTTCTCCTTCTTTAAAACTTTTACCTTTGGCGAAACATGACTCTTCATGTACCCCCGTAGTTGTTTATACCAAAGAAGAGGAAAAACTCTTATTTCAAGAGTTTGTTAGGTGTATGGACGCTCTGGACGAAGTAGAAGAAGAACATGTGTCTCCTCCTACGACTTCCACTTTTTCTCCTCCATGCACAATTTATGACTTTTTAGGAGCAAAAATTTTTGATCCTGATGCGTCCAATGATTTTATTTCCAATAAAATTTTGGATAAAAAATTAATTTTAGAAAATAAACAACCGGAGCCTAATCTTATACCTTTGCAAGAGCCTCCTCCTTGCGAAGATTTTTCTGAAATGCTTACTTTTGATTTTTCGTATACTAACGATTTTCCTGTAGAAGAGGAGCCGTTGCAATTAAACGTCATCCACGATCCATTTGCCGCTCCTCTACAAAAATTCAAATCACCTCAGGTATGGATAGGTGATTTGAATTTACATTTTCAAGTCAATTGCTACAACAAGGAAAATCAAGAAGACAGCGGAGGAGTAGTCGGGCGAGCGACTTTTGCTTCTTCGCCAAAGCGGGAATTAAGGGAGTTGCCCTTGCACTTCAATTTTTATTTCCCTTTTTCCTAACCCAAACCGTCTAGCTTAAAGACGGGAAAAAGAAAAGCGCTCTTGGGAGACACCCCTTGATTATCTTTAAATTATTGCAATTTTTTTTATTGCATTTTTCCCCTCCTACTTGGCTTGAAAACATTGGGGACAATGTTTATTTTTAAGTATGGGGGTGGAATCCATTTTAGGCTTTTATTTCAAAAAAAATAATTGAAGAAAATCTTTAAAAATACAAAAAAAATTGTTTTCTTTTTATTATCAAAAATACAAAAAAAATAGAAAATCGAAAATTAATTTCTTGGAAAGGGCCTAGTACCTTGCGAACCCGTCACTGGGTAGCCCTTGGGAAGTCAAGAAATAACAAAAAAAATTAGGATTTTAATTTATCTTTTCTTTGTTTTAGTATTGTTATCTTAAAAAAAATTCTAAAAAATATAAATAAACCCCTACTTAATTTTATGTGATTTTCATCAATTTAATTGAGTTTATTTATAGAATTTTTATAATTTTTAAATTGCTAGTCTTTTATTTTATCATTGTTAGTTAAATTAATTTTTAGCGATTTAATTTTGAAAAATAAACTTATGAATTAATTTTGTTTAGAGAACCTTATTTACTTCTTTTTCTCTTAATTCTAATTAGTTTCAATTTTATAGTGTTTAATTTAACAATCTTTTGATTTTAATTATAATCATTTATGCTTAAAGATTCTTAGGAAATTCTAAATTTACTATAGTTGCTCTCTAATTATTTTATTTTAATCTAAATTTTATGTAACCTTCCCTTTGTTTTAAATTTTCTTGTTAGATCATATGTCATAGGGATGAGAGGATAAAATTCATCATCCCTTGGTACACATATGCAATTTTTTTATTTTGGTTAGATCATATGTAATGGGACTTATAAATTCCTTGGTACACATATGCAATCCCCAAATAAAAATAGGAGTAAGAGAATAAAATTCATTACTCCCATTAAATTTTTGTTTTGATTTAAAGAGAAAAAATATTTGTTCATATGTCATGGAAAATGAGAGGATAAAATCCATCATTTTCTTGGTAAACATATGCAAATATCAAAAGAAAAAAATATGTGGGGTGAGAATAAAATTCATCGCCCCCAATCCAAAAACTCTTCATTTTCCTTTTCCCCAAACCCTAAAAAAATGGTTTTAGAAGTAAATTAAAATACTAGGAGAGCATAAGTAGTAGTTAAAAATTTCTTACAAGTTTCTTTTTAGTAATAATGTGAATAATTCTAATCTAATTTTGTTTGCTAAATTACTTAATTTTGAATTCTAATTAATTCATATGAGAAATTTTTGCTAAATACCTTTCTCTGTACATTTTAATTTCATAGTTTAGGATTTAATATTTAAATCGCTAAATTTTATTTTTAACTTTCTTTTGATTTAATGAATTTTTAGTTTAAATTAAAAAATATAAATTTCTTTTAAGTACTTCTCATAGTTTTGCTCTGGAATAGCAAAAAATTAAGTATGGGGGTATTTGATAAGTCACTAATTATAGTTATTTTCATATAGTTTTTATTTAATTAATAATAAGATTATAATTATATTTTAGTAATTATGGTTCTAATTGCTTTAATTTCATATTTCAGGTCAATATGAGCTGCGAATAGCAATTTGGAGCTTGCTGGACTTATCAGGAGTTGAAACGGAGAAAATGATCAATTTTGGTCACGGATAGCTGAACTTCAAATGGTCATAACTTTCAAACCAGGAAGAGTTACGGGACGTGCAACCTGTCAACGGAAAGAGGACGACGTCCTCTACAATTCTGGAGAATTTCACAAGTACACGCCCGTGACACGGGCGTGACATTTGAGTCACGGGCGTGTCTAGGTAAAAAAAAACTGATTTTTCCAGAAAGCTTCCCTGAACAATTTTGGGACTTTTTTCTAAGGACAAGCCCCCTGTCACGGGCGTGACCAAGGGCATGGCCTACCCAAAACTGCGAAATTAATCCCACATTACGCCAGTTTCCAACCGTTTTGCTGGCCCAGTCAGACACGCCCTAGGTCACGGGTGTGACCTAAGGCGTGACCACTTCAGAAATGCCAGAATTACTTCCTGCCGTTTCCATTCCCTCTGTTTCCTGTAACAGACTAGACACGCCCTAGGTCACGGGCGTGATCTAGGGGCGTGACCCGCAAAATGGCGATTTTTGGCGGTTTTTCTCCAACGTTCCCGGGCTTTCATGACTGCAGTTTCCGAGCCTGACACGCCCTAGGTCACGGGCGTGACTCCCAAGCAGAAAAATCTATAAATAGCAGATGAGTCCAGAAGCTGAGGAAGAAGATGAGGAGCCAATTTTAGGAGTATTTTGTAGCTTAGTTTACTATTTTTCAGCATTTCTTTTATGTAATTTCAAATTTATAGTTTAGATTTCAATTCAAGGTTTTCCTTTTTGCAAACATGTTCTTCTTTCCCTTCTTTTCATGTAACTTTTATATTATGTCAAGTAGCTAATTTCTTTAGCACTTGATCATGATTATCTTTGAATAAAACTCTTTTTGTCAAACCTTTTTTACCACTATCGATTTATCTTTGAATTATATTTTGTCGAATTCATATTTCGCGAGTATGTTCTTCGATTCTAGATCCGTATCCTAAATGACCGAGAGGTTGCGGATACGAGTAGATCGCTCAAGGATAAAAGGAGTTGAATGCACTCCTCGAGAGAGGACGACATAAATCTGCCGGATTGGAGTCAAATCCAATAGAGGGGTTCACCGCCTAAAGCAAGCTTAGGGGTTTCGACTGGCCGAGAGGTCTTAATCAATCAACCTAAGTTTAGTCAGAAGCATGAGCTCGAGAGAGACGCTTTTGTACGTTAGGAACCTCCACGGTCGAGGTGAGTAAATTAGAGTTTGTGTTTTATAAAAGGTTAATTCAAAGTGAGTCTAGATCAAGTGCTCGTTATTAGTTTATTTTCTTCCTTCTTTAGTTTAATTTATCCATTTTATATTTAGATAAAATAATATTAATTTGCGTGAGTAGGAGTACTCAACAGGCCCTGAGTCTAATACGACATTTCCTATACTATATTTCGATAGGTACACTTGCCTATTTGAGATTTTAGTTCGGATAATATTTTAAAACTAAAGAAAATCTTCATCATAGCTCGTAGGGCGTCTTACGATGACTTTTGTTGATCAACGCCCAGTTTTGAACATGACAAGCCGTATTGACAGCCTCGTCCCAGAAGTATTCTGGGAGTGAAGCGTCATTC
This sequence comes from Platanthera zijinensis, assembly GCA_039513925.1. NCBI lineage: Eukaryota > Viridiplantae > Streptophyta > Magnoliopsida > Asparagales > Orchidaceae > Platanthera > Platanthera zijinensis. Next base: position 55,951,992 of record CM077098.1, read on the forward strand.
AACATTGTCGTGCAGGCTTCAATGAGTGTTCTATTTCTCCTCTCCGCAACTCCATTTTGTTGAGGAGTGCGCGGGGAGGAAAACTCATGAAAGATACCAAGTTCTTCACAAAACTCTGTCATAGCACCAGACTCGAACTCTGTTCCATGGTCACTTCTGATTTTGACCACTGAGCAGCTAAGTTCGTTCTGAATCTGCTTGACAAAGCTGGTGAAGATGTCAAACATATCAGACTTGCATTTTAAAAAGAACACCTAAGTAAACCGAGAGTGATCATCTACAATCACTAGCGTATAAGACTTCCCTCCTAAGCTATGAACTTGCATTGGACCAAACAAGTCCATGTGCAGAAGATAAAGACATCTGGAGGACTCTTTGCCTGGGATGCCCTTAAAGGTAGCCCGAGTCTGCTTGCCCATCTGGCATGCAGGACAGGGACTATCTTTAATGCACTTAATAATGGGAGCATCCCTTACTAAGTCTTTGGAAAACAGCATATTAATTGTCTTATAATTAATATGTGCCAATCTCTTGTGTCATTGTTCACAAAGAGATGCACTGCCTTTTGCAACGAGGCATACTGAGGTAGAAGAATCTAGACTGAGAAAATCTAAGCAGAAAATATTTCTGCTCCTAATGCCAGTTAATACTGTCTCCGAAGAGGCACATGATATTATCAGGCATTTATCCTTGCAGAACTTAACGTCATACCCTTTATCAAATAACTGACTTACACTGATCAGGTTATGATTTAACCCCTCAACATAAGCTACGTTAGTGATAGAGTGTATACCGTTGGAAATCGTACCGTAACCTCTGGTGACTCCCCGATCAGATCCCCCAAATATAACTTTGGGTCCATTCTCGACTGGAGAGTACTCCCGCAGCAGGCTTCTTATCCCAGTCATATGACGGGAGCATCCACTGTCCAAATACCAAATGGGAGTTTTGTTGGCCTTTGGACATTCCTGCAAAATAGAATTAATTTTCCTTAGGAACCCAATCAAACTTGGGTCCTAGATTCCTCGTTAGCATATTCCCCCTCGATTGGTTAGCCCTAAGAGTGGTCGGCCTCGCATTGCCAACATGAGGAGTCTCGTTATTCCTTGGATTAAACCAGCAATCCATGGCAAAGTGACCAACTTTGCCACAGCACCAGCAGTCAAACCTGTTATACCTCCTCTTAGGTGCCTGCTTCACCCTTGGAACGTAGGGTTCAACTAGGGCCGAGGACCTGGAGGTGGAGGCATCAAGATGACCATAGTCACATGATTTCTTCACCTCTTGGCTTTTCAGTGTGACAGGCTTGGCCTTAGGTACCTGCTTCCGATTATGGCCGTTAGAGAAGTGACTATAATTTTCCACGCGGATTTCCTCAAAAGGTGCCTTGAAGACACTCTCACTGAAGTTGTGGGGAAAGGTCCAACCATCATACCGGCTCTTTGGCTTTGTAACCGAGGGCCTGAAGTGATGGCCATATGTTGACTCAAAATCATGTTGGTTATAGGGAAAGCTGGGCTTTCTGAACTCAATAGGGCTGAGTGGGGCCTTTCCCTTTTCAGCAGCAGAGGCCTTCTTAGCAGCCTTATTCTTCCTCTGGTTCCTGTTTCTCCTGGAAGAGGAACGAGGTGCCCCTACGTGCCCCAAACCAGCTCCTTTGGTCTGAGCAGTGAAGGTATCAACTAGTGGAAGAACTGTCTTAGGTATAGAGAAGCTCTTAACGATCTTCTTTTCTGCCGCAAGTTATTCTTCCAACTTGTCGATTTCCTCTTGCTTAAGATCGAGGAGCTTAAGGGACTCGGAATGCTTTGAAGTCAGGTCCAAGTGCTCCTGTCGGAGGGAGATCAAACTGGTGATCTCTTCCCTCAGGGATACACTCTCACCTTTAAGGAATTTAACTTCCTTTTTCTCAGCCTTCAGTCTCTTTCGACATTCCTCGAAAGTATTGAGCAGAAGCTCATACTTATCAAGGAGCTCAGCTTCACGGGCCGAACGGCTATCCTCAGGGTCATCATCCTGAGACTCAGGATCAGAGTCAGAGTCGGAGAGAGGGGTGTGAGCTTTTACCTTCCCAGTAAATGGGGGGCAATCTCCTTCCGAGTCACAGCGACCCATTAGCCCAAAGTAGGCTTCCTCGTCATCGCTGGTGTCTGACATGTCAGATTCACTCAGCCTCTTTGGCTTCTTTGCGATGTAACTCCTCTCCTTCTTCTTGTCTTTTGAGGACCTGTGCTCCTCTCCCTTTCCCTTCTCCCTCTTGCCTTGATGGCAGTCGGCCACGACGTGTCCTGGCTTGTTGCAACCAAAAAAAATAATGTCAGAAGAATGGTGTTTGTTCGGTTTGGAAACATACCTGTCAGAAGAATAGTTCTTCTTCTGATGCCTTGAGGAGGAGCCGTCTCTCTTTCTCTAATTCCTCAGCTTGAGGAACTTCTTGAATTCCCGTGTGATAAGAGAGAAGTCTTCCTCAGACTATTCTGAGCCGGAGGAGCTTGGCTCAGAGTCTTCCTCTTCATCCTTCTTCCACGCACAGGAAGAAGCAGCACCCTTACCCTTTCTGGAATGAATGGATTTTAGGGCCACTGTCTTTTCTTTGGCTGCGACTTTCTCTGCTTCCTCTTCAGCCTTCCTTGTGTTCAATTGAAGCTCATAGGACATGAGCTTCCCGAACAGAATCTGAGGGTCGGTTTCCGCAAGTCTGCCAAACTCCCGGATGGCGCAGATCTTTGTGTCCCATTTCTTAGTAAGGGACCTAAGGAACTTATAATTGAGCTCACCGTCAGTGAACACTCTTCCGTATCCCTTGAGTACATTGACGATCTTGAGGAAGTTTTTGAAGGTAACTCTGATCTGCTCCTTGGGCCCTTGCCTAAAGGCCTCATATTTCTGGTTGAGGAGGGATCTCCGATCGTCCCTCACTTCATCTGCGCCCTCCATTAATACAATCAGGCAGTTCCAGAGATCCTTGGCTGTACTGCAGTTGCAGAAGTTCTGCATCATAGAGTCGTCAACTGCGCTTACCAGGATGTTCTGTGCTTTCTTGTCGAGTCCGACCAGCACCATTTCGTCCTTGTCCATTTCTGAAAGTTTCTTGGGCACTTTCTTGGTAGGATCAATGGTGGAGGCCTTAGTGGGAATGTAAGGTCCCTCCTCCACGATCATGAAGAGTCGGGGGTCGACTGCTTGCATGTAAAATCTGATTCTTTCCTTCCAGATAGGGAAGTTCAGTCTGGTGCACACTGGGATTTTGCCGGAGTACTTGAGTCCGTCCATGGAAGATATCTGTCTTCTTCTTAACACTGGTGGCAGGATTCTACTCAATGTGTGAACCTTTTTGATGAGTAACCTCCCTCTGATACCACTTGAAAGTCCACCTAGTGCCAACTAGCTTCACCTATGGGGGGGATAGGTATCTTGTGGGGTTTTTGCGGAATTAAAAACTATACCTGAACAAGTAAATCAAACAACACAGCACAGAAAAGACTCAAACAAATTATAGTGGTTCCCCGATTTGGGTACGTCCACTTTCCCCCTTCGACCTATCTCCCAACCAGGGATGACTCGGTCACTTCACCAACTGGATTGAAATCCAATCCTTGCACTAACGGAAGGAACCCTTCCACATGTAGGAGTCACCACTCCCACAACACGGGTTGTACCCAACCCTTACAACTAGGAACCAACCGTTCCTTTACAAAGAAATAGAAACTAGAATGTATAAGGAATACAAACAACTTATGGAGATTAAGGTGCTCTTCGTTCGACGACGTGTTCTTGAAGTCAACGAAGAGTCTACAACCTTAGATCTCTCTTGGAATGAACCTTCCCGAAACCGGCGGCGGCTTGGAGCCGCGGCTAGGTTTTCGGAATAAGCGGCGGCGACGGAGAGCTGCTGCAATGCTATGGGGATTCAAACTTCGTAGCAAAGGAAGCAAGGTCTTCCAACAGTCACACTAGGATCAGTCGTCTCGATCGATTCGGAAGGGGAAGGTTTTTCCCGATCAACGAATCAAGAGACAAGGGATCTCTGGTTAGACCCGTGAGACGCTATGCTAGACTAAGCTTCTGTCGCCGGAGATCTGGAATAGCTTGAGATCAACAACGGCGACAACTGCACTAACGGCGGAGACGGTTAGCGGAGCAAGATCGCGATCTAGGTCACGTCGGCGGCTGTTCCTTTTTGAATTCGCGTATTTCGTATATCGTTCCGCTCATACATATGGAGGTATATATACCTTAGGTCAAGCACATGACCGTTGTGGGCCCTACCCACAAAAAGACTTCAGTCCGGTTCGAAATACCACAGGTAACATGGACCGGTCCAGAAAGAATCGGAAAATTGCCCAAGTCTAATTCGGCGAGAATCATTTGTGATTCTCGACGAATCGGCGAGAATCACCTACGATTCTCACCGAGTTCTACTTTGCCGAATTCTGGCTGCACTAAAATAGAGGCCGGGGAGAATCGGCGGGAATCACACTTGATTCTCGCCGGATCGTCGAGAATGCAAAGTCATTCTCGACGAATCGGCGAGAATCACTTAGTGATTCTCGACGAATCGGCGAGAATCACTTAGTGATTCTCGACGATTCTGCCTTAGAGAATTTTCTGGCGGCGTTGAGACTGCCGGTTCCAACCGGCGAGAATCATCTAGTGATTCTCGACAATTTGGACTTAGACGATTTCTCGTCTTTCCACCCGTGAGCTGGTCTTTGGCCCATCCTTGCTCCTTGTCTGCTTTAAATCTTTCATGACCCTGTGCTTGGAAATAAGTACACTCCAATAGAGAGAGTACACGTAAGCCAACCCACTGATCTGCTCAACGAGGGATTACGTTGTGCAGACCCGTGTATATTGACCTACTGCACCCTGACATTGGTGTGTACTTAGCAATGAATAGTTGCAAGCACAACTAGAAGGATTTCATCAAATACATAGTCAATTCACCTTAGCTTGTTTAGGGGCTTCTTCAAATCAGGTACATTGTGGATACAATACCCAACACTAAGGTCGTGGACTCTTCGTCTTCGTCAAGAATGCGTCATCTAATGAAGAGGGACACCTAACACTCCTTAAGTAGTTTGTATATTTTATACATTCCATTTTATTTTTTGTTATAAAGGAATGTAGGTTCCTCGTTGTAAGGGTTGGGTGCAACCCGTGGTGGAGGAGTGGTGACTCCTTCGTTTGGAAGGGTTCCCTCCGTTAGTGTGAGGATTGGATTTTAATCTGGTTGGTGAAGTGACTGAGTCGTCCCTTGTTGGGAGATAGGTCGAAGGGGGAAAGTGGACGTACCCAAATCGGGGAACCACTATAACTGCTCGTGTATGTTTGTACTGTGTTGTTTTCTTTACTTGTGCAGGTAGAATTTTAATTCCGCTAAAATCGCTGCAAGACACCTATTCCCCCCCCCATAGGTGAAGATAGTTGGCACTAGGTGGACTTTCACCTTGGAGATCTATTAAGATTATTAAGTCCTTTTTTAACAACCTCTCTCTGATACCACTTGAATGTCTTTGTTTTCAAGAGTAGCTAAACACCTTGAGGGGGGCAAAAATGTTTTTATGTCTTTTTTGACTATGTTTTTTGCTTTGGTGTGTTGTGACTTAATTTTCAGTTTACTTTCAAGAATACACAACAACACACAAGTGTTTATAGTGGTTCCCCAAGGTTTGGATACATCCACTGTCCCTCCCACCTTTCTAACAGAGTATTAAACAAGGCCAACTTCTCCAATCTTGGCTCCAAGAGCTTACAACACAGATCTCTCAGGATCACTCAGACTCCTCCAAGTCTCACCTCAGGACCAAGGCCCTACCACTCAGATCAAATGATGCTCCGACAACTCAGTGATTCATAGATAACCTACCTCAGACTCTATCCAAAGTCCTATACTCAGACTAGGAGGTTAGCCTTACACTCAAATCCACTATTGGATCCTACCTTAGAGAATAACTCTCCTATAGCTCAGGCACACATGCCCTACCTCAGATCCACAAAAGAATCCTACAACTCAGCCTTTATAGTTTAGGCTTATAACTTAGATCTGTTAAGATCCTACAGATTAAGTGTTGGTTATTATTGATGATTGACTCCATAGAAGTGGTCTCTGAGTCTGCCTCTTCCTGAAATGAGAAGACTCCATCATATTCTCTTCATAACACTAAGAAAAATATCTTCAAGGTTGATCTGCTTATGCTATGAAGTAACCTACAGAGCACTATTTATCTAAGCCTTGTGAGTAGAAGAGTTGAATGCAGTGGCCTTGAAGATGAACAATAGTAGGCTAGCTCCGCTCTTCCTTCTCACCCAGAGAGTGAACTCTCTGAACTTGATGTTGAAGATGTGACTATCAATAGCTAACTGTCTGAACTTCTCAGAATAATAAAAAAGGTATTTTTTTCAAGCTCTGCAACTTAGTCGAGTGGAAGAAGATGAAGCTTAGAGTTCTTGTTTCCAAAAGTTAATTTATTTCTTCCTCAGAACTCTACTTTTGTAGTCTACCATCCAATGGCTCTCTATGCAGTATAGACCACTTGGTTTGGTAACTTCCACACTTTCTTTCTGCATAACAGTTGTACTAAAGGCAAGCGTCGCCTTTTGTCTTATAGCAAGACAAAACCTATTATTTTGAATTTCTACTGACATCAACTTGACTAAGAACTTCTAGACTTAGAAAAATCTTGAAAGACTTCTTAAGCATTGAGTGAAGCCTTGTCACTCAATGCAAAAGTACTTAGCGGAATTCTGCATCCCAGGCGTATAGTGCGTTGAGTGATCCTTCATCACTCAATACAAATGGACTTTTGTAGTCTAACAGCTTATGCGTCGAGTGAGCCTTCATCACTAGACGCTTCTGGACTTAGTTTGAATTCTCTGAATGAAGGAGTTGAGTGTATGTTCTTCACTCAATGCTTTCTGTCTTTTCTTGGCTTCTTTATGAGGCATTGAGTAGCCTGTCTTCACTCAAAGCTTCTATGCTTGGTTGTATTGTCTGTTGAGTTGGCATTGAGTGAACTGCCTTCACTCAATACTTCTGGACATGGACAGATTTATTGACAACAACTCTGCGGCTTTGACTGTATGTCGTTCTGTTAATGCTTTTGGTTCTTGGTATTGAGTGAACTGCCTTCACTCAACGATTAATGTAACGCCCCCGATTTTTCTGTGTTTTGTTTGGTCATTGTTTGGCATTACGATGACGTATTTACGGCCTTTTGACGTTGTTAGAGTGTGGTCTTAGCTCTTTAGGTTCCCTGAGTGGCCTATTTATAGCCTATTTGCAAGATTCCCCAGCTAGCCAGAGTCTGTTTTGGTGACTCGGCTAAGCCTCTCAGGGAATGCTAGTACTTTGGCTTGGGAGGTGTTAGCCTGAGTGTTCGATCGTCGGATGTTGTTTTCGAATTCGCCATTGTTTTCGTAGCTTGGGTGTTTAGCTACGATGCGAGTTTTGTCGAAATCCGAGATTGTTTGTTTTTGCGTCGTTTCGACGTTTGCTTGATTAGCTAGTGGTAGTTGCTTTTGCTGTGCATGGCCTTCAGTGGCCGAGCTTGGTAGGGCTTGTGCCCTATTTTTAGGCTAAGTGTTTTGCTGTTTTCATTTCATGTATATATATGTGTTTAGATAACTAGCTAATGATTTTGCTGTACAGTAATAGTTATATATTTATAAGCTTGGTTGGTTGAGTCGGTTTAGCTAGTGGTCGATTGTTTCCTTATGCTTATTATTTTATTTAGCTCTAGATAAGTTAGTGGAGGTCTTATTATAAGGTTCCAACTGTTATATTCTTCCCCATTTCCCGAGCTAGCTTCAGCTTGTTAGCTTCTAGCGGAAGGAAGCAAGCGGGAGGCGGAGGAGCTATAGCTTTGACCGCCGGATAGCTGTGAATTTAGGGCTTATTTCGCTCGGGTAACATCAGATTTGAGCTGCTCTCGCCGAGATCTTGCTTCTTAGGTATGTAATTTAGATTTTCGGGTTGTCTATAGGAGCTAGGGTTTTTAGGGTTTATTCTTCTTCCTCTAAAAGCTTCAGGTTTGCCTCTTAGGTGGCCGATCTTGCAGCAGGTGCTGAATTTTGGAAGGCAACTGCTGTTTCCTAGAGGTAGAGGCAAGTGGCTCTCTTTGCCCTTGCCAATCTTGATTTTATTCCAATTACTTTTGTTGTATTAGCTCATTCTTTTCTCTCCTAGAAGCTAGGGTTGCTGCAGTCTTTGTGCCGAGCAGGTTTACTGTCAATCTTGCCAAGGATTAATTATTTTCTCTCTTTCTGTTCTCTTCTTGGTGTCCAGATAGTAGCTGGAGGTAGGGTTTTGCTTTATTAAGCTTTAGTCTAGCTTGTTAGGTTGTTGTGGCCGGGTAGAAGGGGTAGGAGAGAGAGTTAGAGTAATTTTTTAGCTCTCTGGTTAGTAGGCGTTGAGTGGACTGGGGCCGGGCTTGCTCCAGGTTTTAGGAATTTTAGTCTAAGCCAAATGCGTTGAGTGAGTGAACCTCACTCAACGCCTAGACTGTTAGGCCTCTGGCGTTGAGTGTGGTGCGCTTACTCGATGCCATGGTCATTTTTGCGGCTAAGTCATTTGGCATTGAGTGAGTCGACCTCACTCAATACCGTGGCTGTTTTGGCGTTGAGTGTGGTGGACTCACTCAATGCCAAAGCCTATTTTTGCGATTAAGTCATTTGGCATTGAGTGAGTTGACCTCACTCAACGCCATGGCTATTTTGGCATTGAGTTAGTCGACCTCTCAATGCTGTGGCTGTTATGGCGTTGAGTGAGTCGACCTCACTCAACACCGTAGCTATTTTGGCGTTGAGTGAGTCGACCTCACTCAACGCCGTGGCTGTTTTGGCATTGAGTGTGGTAGGCTCACTCAACGCCAAAGACTATTGCTGCGGTTAGGTTACTTGGCATTGAGTGGGTGGACCTCACTCAAAGCCGTGGTTAATGCTTGGTGTTGAGTAACCCACTCAGCGCTGCGTCGAGTGAACTCGACGCTTTTGCCTTGGGGGGGGGGGGTGTTTTCCTTTAGGACTGTTAGTATGGCTTTTTCCTTAGGGGGGGTTTTGGGGGTTCGACTTGTTTTTTGCATGCTGACTCGTGGATTATTGCATGTGGTGTGGTTTTGTGGGCTTTGTAAGGGGTGAATCGTCTGTGCTGAGTTGTGGTCACCACCACCTAGGCCGTGTTGGCTGGTATGGTTGGGTGTGTGGACCCTGTAGATGCTACCGGTTATTTTCAGCCTGGAGTGTTTTTGGGTCTGGTTGTTTTTGAGGGCTGTGCCGTCCACTCCGACCCAAGGTTTTCACCACGACCAATATTTCACAAAGATTGGGACTGTTAGTTCCTTTTCTTTGTAGTGGCTATTTCTTTTGGCATAGGTATGCCTTGGTGCTGTTGCAGGTGCTTAGCAGAGCATGTTGCTATTTATGTTCACACTTGGTGTACTTTTACTTCTATTTGGACAGTATTTCTTCTTACTGTCATGCCTTTTCTTCTACTGATGGCATTTTGTTGCAGGGTTGGTAAACCCCCTTCTTTTATTGCTTATGAATCTAATGCTCCACTTCCTTTGATTTTCTTTTACTCGCTGAGGTTTGTTTTTTGAATGCCTCAGGTTTAGGTTGTATCAAGTTAGACGGCTAGTGCTCTTTCTAAGCTTGCTTGTGGCCTCCTGTGTAGCTGAGGTTGTTGTTCCTCATCTGGTGAGGTTGTTTTTCTTCCTTTCTGTATAGACATGCATAATCACCAGTGGGTTCGTGTCAGGTTGTTGATGCCCACTGGTGGCTTACTTATATGGCTGGGTATGAACTAAAAATGCTACTTTTGCCTATCTGAGGTTGTTCACTTGTTTCTGGGAAGGTTTTATGCTTGGTTGCATGTTATGTATTTTAAAATCATAAAATATTACTACATGTATCTCATGCACATCATGTTTACAAAACTAAAGCACTATTTTCTTCCTTAAGCGTTAAGACTATCTTTTTATATATACTACACAACCTTAGAGTCGTGTATACCATGAGTCGTCGCTCGGGGACACTTATGCTCCTTTAGGATGTCAAAACAACTTAATTAAAGTATTTTCCGCTGCCAATGAATATATTTTTTTATCGTGGACTAGTTGATCCACTATACTGAGGGATACGACCATTAAATATAACTGGCTTTCTTTCATAATAAGCTATGGTTTGCTTAAAATCTAAAGTCTAGAGTTTTGCCTGAACGTGTGCAGTTATCCCCTGCACTACGTGGCATCATATCATATTATTTCTCTTGATCTGATACGATTTATTCATCGAGAAAGTGCGGGTTGTGATAGGTTGTATTAGAGGGAGGTTGCTTGACAATTGGTCGGACAACCTTTCCCTTGATAGCGTTGATAGTTTAGCGTCATATCAAACACTGATATGTCATCAGCACGTCTTGGCTAAAGCACGAACACTACACTCATAATCATGAAGAAGTATACGGGGCATATTATGTAGTATGGGATGCATAATATGTGTTTGTATATGGATCCACCATAGGAGGCAACATGTGAGGGTTATGTAGTATGAGATGCATAAACCCACCATATGAATGCGGCTATCACGTTTTCTTTTTTCGTTGCATGGAAATGTTTTGTAGTATGGGATGCATAAAATTTTCATGTGTACGTCGCCCATGGCAAGCATTAAGGCCTTTCTTTAGAATGCATAGCACAACATGCATAGAATAACATTTCATAAGCACAACGTGCCAAGCTAAAGATTTGCATGATGACATATGCACACACATAGTTTTGAGTCAAAGAGAATACAAATACATGCATTCATGGTCAAGGCACATGATTTAGTATGATGGTGGTGAACAACCTTAGGTTGAGCATAACATCATCATTATAAAAACAAATCCCAGAGCGAGTTTAGCAGTTGAAGTTCATATCTAAGTATTATTGTCTATACCAGGTAGTTTTGTTCTAGCTGTTCGGCTAAGTACTAATTAGTGCTAATACGATGATAGGATGGCGCCTAAGCGCGCATCGAACAGATTGACTCCCCAATCATAGGGCGAGTCTTCTGGAGCGTAGAGCGATGCAGTAGTCGCAAGCCTGCATATGAGCAATGAGGCCTTGTCCAGGCAAATTGTGGACGTACAGTCCTAGATTCATTCTCTCTTTTCTGTAGTGGCCAGGCTAGCTCTGAGAGAGCAAGATCCTGTGGTGGGCCTAGCTGCCCCTCCAGCCCCTCCTGCCCGTATGGTGCCACTCGAGATTACTTTCATCTCTCACTTCAAGCGGCTCAGACCCCCAACTTATGATGGGAAGGATGATTTTATGGTCCTAGATGATTGGCTAATTTCAATTGAGGAGATGTTTCATTACTCCGGAGTTTCAGAGGATCAGAGAGTGATGCTTGCCATATACAAGCTGAAGGGATTAGCTAAAAGTTGGTGGTTGAGAGAGAAGGAAAGCATGGTGGGAGGATGCTCTTGGAACTCCTTAAAGGAGATGTTGCTGGGAAAGTTTCTACCTTCGGTCGAGCGGGACAGGTTGATGAATGATTTCTTGCATTTGAAGCAGAGCTAGCTCACAGTTGCAGAGTATGAGATAGAATTCAGCAAACTGAGCCGATTTGTCCACATCTTGATGAGTTCTGAAGCGGATAGAGTTAAGCAATTTCTTGGTGGCCTGAGAAGTGATGTTCAACAGTTAGCTATTGCTCATAGAGTAGTGAGTTATGCTAGTGCGGTAGAATCTGCTTTGAAGGTGGAGGCCATTGAAAATGCTAAGCAAAGAGGGAAGTAGGTGAGAAAAGACAAAAGCAAAGCTGTTGAAGGAAAGAGCTCCCGTTACCCGGTGCTTCTTCAAGAAAAAGGAGCAAGGAGGTTTTTAGCTTCTGTGGCCGGCCGGGCCATCCCGTGGAGAAATGTTTCAAGAGGTTGACAGCGCAAAAGAAGGAGCAGGTTTATGCGATTCAGGGTGCTCCCATGGGGGGATTTGGTGTGTACCTTGTGTGGGAAGAAGGGGCATGATGTTGTCTGTTGCTGGTTAAAAGATAAAGTCTGTTTTCAGTATGGGCAGAAGGGTCATCTTAAGACAAGGTGCCCACATGTCCAGCCTGTTCTCCAAGCAGTTCCACTTCAGGCATTACCCCCGCCTCAGCGTGTGGATAAAGGCAAGGGGAAGCTGAATGTAATTTCTTTAGAGGAAGCGCAGACTTCGACTCACGTCATTTCAGGTTAGATTTCCCCCTAGCCTAAATGTTTTGTTTCTAGTATAGCTTTAGCATTTGTTTTTCTTAGTTGCGTATGCTATCTTATAGGAATATTTAAGGTGAGGAACCGCTGGGCGCGTGTTCTCTTTGACTCTGGCACTACCCACTCCTTTGTGGCTAGAGCCTTTGTTGAGCGCTATCGTTCGGGTCTAGAGCGAGTTAGTGATGCCTTTTGCGTCAAGTTTCCTTCCGGTGATTCCGTGATTTAAGATTAGGGTATTCGGGATTGTCCGATTTTGTTGGGAGATTTTCTAGCGAAGGCAGATTTGAAGGTGATCGACCTGGAAGACTTTGATGTTATCTTAGGAATGGACTGGTTGTCCAATTATGATGCACCTATTCAGTGCCAGGGTAAGTGCTTGGACTTCGTTAAGGACAACGGTCAGCCTGGGAGTGTTTATGCTGATCCGTGCCAGGATGCTCCAGTCTTTTCTGCGGTATGTGTTCAGAAGCTGCTTGATTCTGATTGCTTTGCCTATTTTGTCTCAGTAGTGGGAATGTTGTTAGTGTACCGCGTTTGGAGTAGATTCCTATGGTGTGCGAGTTTTTAGATGTTTTTCCTGATGATCTTACTGGTCTTCCACCTGATGGAGATGTTCAGTTTGTGGTAGACTTGAAGCCGGGTACGCGTCCTATTGCGAAGGCGCCATACCGGATGGCCCCACGAGAGCTGGAGGAGTTGCGTATCCAGCTTGATGAGTTATTAGCAAAGGGTTTTATCAGGCCAAACTCGTCGCCTTGGGGTGCCCCGGTTCTATTTAAAAAGAAGAAAGACGGGTCGATGAAGCTTTGCATCGACTATAAATAGTTGAACAAGGTTACTATTAAGAACATGTACCCTTTGCCAAGGATTGACGACTTGTTTAATTAGTTGCGCGGCAACGTGGTATTTTCCAAGATTGATCTTCGTTCTGGCTACCATCAGCTCAGGATCCGTGAGTCAGACATTCCACGGATAGCTTTTCGATCCCTGTATGGTCATTTTGAATTTTTGGTCATGTCATTTTATTTGACCAACATGCCCTCAACTTTTATGGATTTGATGAACCGAGTGTTCAAGGATTTCCTAGATAAGCTCGTGGTCGTGTTTATCGATGATGTTATGATTTATTCCCGCAATGCGAAGGAGAACGAGCAGCATCTACATTTGGTTTTATCTGCCTTGAGGGACCACAAGCTTTTCGCCAAGTTGAGCAAGTGCGAGTTTTGGTTTCCTCAGGTTTCTTTTCTGGGCCACGTGGTGAATAAGAGTGGGATTTCAGTTGACCTAGAAAAGATCGCTGCTGTGATGGATTGGAGTAGGCCATGCACACCCAAGGAGATTTGGAGCTTTCTAGGATTAGCCGGCTATTACAGGAGATTCGTGGAGGGTTTTTATACCCTGCCTGCACCTTTGAATAGATTGACTCAGAAGAACGAAGCTTTTGTCTGGAGCGAGATGTGCGAGGAAGCCTTCCTGGAGCACAAGGAAAGATTGTGCAGTGCCCCTGTTTTGACCCTGCCCACAGAAGGCTTGGATTATGATGTTTATGTGGATGCATCGCATGTTGGGCTTGGATGGGCGTTGATGCAAGTCAGGAAAGTGATTGCGTACGTGTCGAGGCAACTAAAAACTCATGAGACGAATTACCCTGCGCAAGATTTAGAGTTTTTAGCCGTGATTTATGCACTGAAGTTGTGGAGACATCTGCTTTATGGCATGCAATGTAAGGTTTTTATTGATCACAAGAGCTTAAAGTACGTCTTTACCCAAAAGAAATTGAATCTGCGCCCAACGATGGTTGGAGTATGTGGCCGACTATGATGTTGAGATCCAGTATCATCCGGGCAAGGCCAATATGGTGGCCGACGCCCTGAGTCGGAAGTCAGGGAAGATTTGTGGTCTCTCTGTCGAGCTTTTAGTAGAGGAGTTTCTTTTGATGGGCATTTCTGTGGGAAGCGGCGATTTGTAGAGTAGTTTGGCAGTGGAAGAACCTTCATGGATTTCGCTTATGAGACAACATCAGAAGGATGATCCCGACCTTTTGCATTTGTATCTTCGAGCTGAGAAAGGTGAATTGCCAGATTTTTCTATTGATGATGAGGGTACCCTGCGGTACCGCGGCAGGTTTTACATCCCTGCCGTGGGAGATATCCAGGGGATGGTGTGTAAGGAAGCCCATAGATCTAGTGTTGCCTACCATCCAGGATCTAATAAGATGTATCGTGATTTAAAGCAAATTGACTGGTGCTATGGGATGAAGGGAGACATAGCCAGATTTGTTTTGGAGTGACACACTTGCAAGCGTATGAAAGCTGATCATGGAATGCCTTGTGGCAAGCTGACTCCCATGGAGATTCTTACTTGGAAGTGGGAAAGCATCTCGATGGATTTCATTACAGGCTTACCGAGATCTCCTAGGGGGCATGATTCAGTTTGGGTAATCGTGGACAGATTGATGAAGTGTGCTCACTTCGTACCTTTTAAGATCGACTATCCGATGAAGAAAATAGTTGAGCTGTATTTGAGTGAAGTCATCCGATTGCACGGTGTGCCAGTCAGCATTATTTCAGACCGAGACTCCCGGTTTACATCTCACTTCTGGAAGAGTTTGCAAGACGGGTTGGGTACAGATTGGAGATATTCTACTGCTTACCACCCGCAGACTAATGGCCAGACAGAGCGAGTCAATCAGATAGTGGAGGACATGATAAGATGTTATATTCTAGACCAGGAGGAGTGTGGGATGAGCGTTTTCGGCTTGTGGAGTTTCTGTATAACAACAGTTATCAATAAAGCTTGCAAATGTCTCCTTTTGAAGTATTGTATGGGAGGCGCTGCAGGACTCCCTTGTTTTGGGCTGAGGTTAGTGAGGGACCACTGTTGGGTCCAGAGGCGCTCGATGAGATGGAAATTTCTGTGAAGCTTATTCGGGAGAAGCTTCAGATACCCAAGGAAAGATATGAGAAGAATGCCAACCGGCGTAGATCTAGTTTGGAATTTGCTATGGGGGACTTGGTGTTCTTAAAGGTTTCCCCGATGATTGGAGTCAAGAGGTTTGGCAAGAACAGGAAGTTGGATTCAAGGTACGTGGGGACATTTATGATTGTTGAGCGGGTTGGTTTATCAGCTTACAGGTTAGAGTTGTCTGCAAATTTTCCTGGCGTGCATGATGTCTTTCACGTCAGTCAGCTGCGGAAATGTGTGCAGAGTTGCAGGCAAGTTTTGGATTCTGTGCCTCAGTTAGAGTTGAATCTTTCTTATGTGGAAATGCCTGTCTGCATTTTGGATGCTCAAGATCGCATATTGCGGAGGAAAACCATTCCTATGGTTAAGATTTTGTTGAGGAACTAGGATGTGTAAAGCGCTACTTGGGAGCAAGAGTCGGCGATGAGGAAGGCTTACCCTCATCTGTTTCCCTGACTTTATGCCTGGTATGTTTTGTGTTTTCTTTTATAGCTCTGGCTTAGCTATTTCCTTTTCCTTCTTGATAGAAGTGTTATGTGTAAAGTTTCGAGGCGAAACTTTCTTTTAGGAGGGTGGCTGTAACGCCCCGGGTTTTTCTGTGTTTTGTTTGGTCATTATTTGGCATTAGAATGGCGTGTTTCCGGCCTTTTTCCATTGTTAGAGCGTGGTCTTAGCTCTTTAGGTTCCTTGAGTGACCTATTTGTAGCCTGTTTGCAAGATTCCCCAGCTAGCCGGAGTCTGTTTTGGTGACTCGGCTAAGCCTCTAAGGGAATGCTTGTACTTTGGCTTGGGAAGTGTTAGCCCGAGTGTTTGATCGTCGGATGTTGTTTTCGACTTCGCCGTTGTTTTCATATCTTGGGTGTTTAGATACGGGGCGAGTTTTGTCGAAATCTGAGATCGTTTGTTTTCGCGTCGTTTCGACGTTTGCTTGATTAGCTAGTGGTAGTTGCTTTTGCTGTGCATGCCCTTGAGTTGCAAGCTTGGTAGGGCTGGTGCCCTATTTTTAGGCTAAGTGTTTAGCTGTTTTCATTTCATGTATATATATATATATATGTTTAGATAACTAGCTAATGATTTTGATGTACAGTAATAGTTATATACTTATAAGCTTGGTTGGCTGAGTCGGTTCAGCTAGTTGTCGATTGTTTTCTTATGCTTATTATTTTATTTAGCTTTAGATAAATGAGTGGAGGTCTTATTATAAGGCTCCAGCTGTTCTCTTCTTCCCCATTTCCTGAGCTAGCTTCAGCTTGTTAGCTTCCAGCGGAAGGAAGCAAGCAGGAGGCAGAGGAGCTGCAGCTTTGACCACCGAATAGCTGTGGATTTAGGGCTTGTTTCGCTCGGGTAACATCAGATTTGAGCTGCATTCGCCGAGATCTTGCTTCCTAGGTATGTAATTTAGCTTTTCGGGTTGTCTATAGGATCTAGGGTTTTTAGGGTTTGTTCTTCTTCCTCTAAAAGCTTAAGGTTTGCCTCTTAGGTGGCCGATCTTGCCGCCGGTGTCGAATTTTGGAAGGCAACTGCTGTTTCCTGGAGGTAGAGGCAAGTGGCTCTCTTTGCCCTTGCCAATCTTGATTTTATTCCAATTACTTTTGTTGTATCAGCTCATTCTTTTCTCTCCTAGAAGCTAGGGTTGCTACAGTCTTTGTCCCGAGAAGGTTTACTGTCAATCTTGCCCAGGATTAATTATTTTCTCTCTTTCTGTTCTCTGCTTGGTGTCCAGATAGTAGCTGGAGGTAGGGTTTTGCTTTATTAAGCTTTAGTCCAGCTTGTTAGGTTGCTGTGGCTGGGTAGAAGGGGTAGGAGAGAGAGTTGGAGTAATTTTCTAGCTCTCTTGTTAGTAGGAGTTGAGTGGGCTGGGGTCGGGCTAGCTCCAGGTTTTAGGAATTTTAGGCTAAGCCAATAGAGTTGAGTGGACCTCACTCAATGCCTAAACTGTTAGGCCTCTGGCGTTGAGTGTGGTTCCCTCACTCAACGCCATGGTCGTTTTTGCGGCTAAGTCATTTGGCGTTGAATGAGTCGACCTCACTAAACGCCATGGCTGTTTTGGCATTGAGTATGGTGGACTCACTCAATGCCAAAGCCTATTTTTACGGTTAAGTCATTTGGCGTTGAGTGAGTCGACCTCACTCAACGCCGTGGCCATTTTTGCGTTGAGTGAGTGGACCTGACTCAACGCCGTGGCTATTTTGGCGTTGAGTGAATTGACCTCACTCAATGTCGTGGCTGTTTTGGTGTTGAGTGAGTCGACCTCACTCAACACTGTGGCTGTTTTGGCATTGAGTGTGGTAGGCTCACTCAACGCCAAAGCCTGTTGTTGCGGTTAGGTTACTTGGCATTGAGTGGGTGGACCTCACTCAACGCCGTGGTTAATGCTTGGTGTTGAGTAACCCACTAAGCGCCGCGTCGAGTGAACTCGATGCTTTTGCCTTGGGGGGGGGGGGGGGTGTTTTCCTTTAGGACTGTTAGTATGGCTTTTTCCTTAGGGGGGTGTTGGGGGTTCGGCTAGTTTTTGCATGCCGACTCGTGGATTATGGCAGGTGGTGTGGTTTTGTGGGCTCTATAAGGGGTGAATCGTGTATGTTGAGTTGTGGCCACCACAAACTAGGCCGTGTTGGTTGTTATGGTTGGGTGTGTGGACCTTGTAGCAGCCACCAATTGTTTTCACCCTTGAGTATTTTTGGGTCTTGTTGTTGGTGAGGGCTGTGCCGCCCACTCAGACCCAAGGTTTTCACCACGGCCAATAATTCACAAATATTAGGACTGTTAGTTCCTTTCCTTTTTAGTGGCTATTTCTTTTGGCATAGGTATGCCTTGGTGCTGCAGGTGCTTAGCAGAGCATGTTGCTATTTATGTTCACACTTGCTGTACTTTTACTGCTATTTGGACAATGTTTCTTCTTACTATCATGTCTTTTCTTCTACTGATAGCGTTTTGTTGCAGGGCGTAAACCTCCTTCTTTTATTGCTCATGAATTTAATGCTCCACTTCCTTTGATTTTATTTTACTCGCTGAGGTTTTTTTTGAATGCCTCAGGTTCAGGTTGTAGCCAGTTAGACGGCTAGTGCTCTTGTGGAGCTTGCTCGTGGCCTCCTGGGTAGCTTAGGTTATTGTTCCTAATCTGGTGAGGTAGTTTTTATTCCTTTCTGTATAGACATGCATACTCACCAGTGGGTTCGTGTTAGGTTGTTGACGCCCACTTGTGGCTTACTTATGTTGCTGGGTATGAACTAAAACTGCTACTTTTGCCTATTTGAGGTTGTTCACTTATTTCTGGGAAGGTTTTATGCTAGGTTGCATGTTAGGTATTTTAAAACCCTAAAATATTTCTACATGTATCTCATGCACATCATATTTACAAAACTAAAGCACTATTTTCTTCCTTAAGCGTATAGACTATCTTTTTATATATACTACACCAACCTTAGAGTCGTGCATACCATGAGTCGTCCCTCGTGGACACTTATGCTCCTTTAGGATGTCAAAACAACTTAATTAAAGTATTTCTTGCTGCAAATGAATATTTTTTTTATCATGGACTAGCTAATCCACTGTGCCGAGGGATACAACCACTCAATATAACTTGCTTTCTTACATAATAAGCTATGGTTTTCTTAAAATCTAAAATATGGAGTTTTTCCTGAACGTGTGCAGTTAGTGCAGTTATATCCTGCACTACATGGCATCACAACACGTATTTTATCTTGCTCTGATACGATTTATTCGTCGAGAAAGTGCGGGTTGTGACACTTATGGACTTAACTAGATTTCTTCCTTGGCAATACTTAGGATTTGACTTCCTGAGCTTTAGTTGATGTTTTTAGCTTCTTGGTATTGAGTGAAATGCCTTCACTCAACGCTTCTAGACATAACTAGATTTCTACTTTGGCAGCATCATGACATTTGTCCATCTGTCTTCGTGACTCAGACTACCTATCAAATCAGTTCAATAGAGAATAACTTGCATATATTGAACTTAGGGCATGCATCAAATACATTCATGTGTATACCAATGACTTGTGAGGCTTCATCTTATCTAGGACATTGTGATCAATGTACCCAAAACTTAAGAAAGTCATTAACAAGCATTTTGAAATAAGAGTTCAAAATGTTAAGAGCATTAAGAAGCCTAAGAGTGATCTCCTCAAAGAGAGGAAGTTAGTGGCTAAATTCTCTAAGCCAAAATATGTGCTGCCCATTATTAATTCTTTCACCTCCCAAACCAATAGGATTAGATTGGGCTTAAATGGAAGGGCAGTAGGTTCTTGGAATAGAGGAAAGGGCAAATCTCCTTTTAAGCCTTAGACCACCATTCAAAAGGTCTTGCTTCCTTCCAATAGTTATGACCATGAGAGTATCTATAGTCCCTGGAGAATCGAAGTTCCCATAGTTTGGGCAAAAGTGCAACTAACTATGGAGGGAGAAAGGGTATGGGGAAGAGTGCTTTGAAAGCTCAACATGAGGAAATCTAAATGGCTCAATATGAAATATTTGTGTTTGGTACTCCATCCCCCACACTCAAGGGTAAGGAAGTAACATCTTCCCAAAACCTTCCAATAAAGAAGCTGGGTAGTGACAAGTGTAACACCTCCATCCGTCTCATTAAATATAATAGAGGGTCCAGCCGGGGCCCCATGCCATATCCCACAGATAGTTGGCAAAGTTTCATGTTAATATCAAAGACTGAATGAATCCTAACTCAGAGCATTTTAGCGAATGCTTCAAGGGTAAAATTTTTGAACTCGAGTATTACAACAAAGTCCACTATATAAACACTGGAATGTTCTTATAAAATACATATAAGATGCGATAGTCACTGTTGGCTGCGACAGTCAACAGTAGACAAACTGTTACAGCCTTAAGGCCATACAATTATTCTTTAGAAGTTAGGTTTAAAGATATAGGCATGCAGGCCAGCAAAACTTGGAAGCAAAAAACATCATTTGGCCTTCGAGGGTCGGCATAGCTTCAGGGCTACAACCCGCTATTTTCCACTCGACTCTCCAACACCAGCACATGGAAAATCCACCAGATGGTGGCAAACAAGGAAACGGTCAGCTTTCGGCAGACCAATTTATAACAACCCTACCCCATTCGCGGGGCATCAGTATTCCTTTCTTGCAGTCATAGCATTAACACAACAAATATATCACAAGACAGCACAATCATGCACCATTCAGTATATCACAAATGAGTGCCTCAGTGGCCAAAGTTCTGTGCAATCAGAGCACATTCTCAGTGTACCGGATTACCAAGGTCCCCCCACCGTTCAGAGGTCCGAGACTTGACGGTAAATTTTGAGCATTTCTAGTCTTTCCGGCTCAAGGCCTGAGACTCTCATTATGCACTCCAATAATGCCAATTACTTTAGGAACTCTAGTCAGACGGGCATAATACGGGTACAATTAATCTATTTCCCATTGCTCAAATCACCAGGTTAACGCCGACGGTCATAGACATCACGAAGAATGACAAGACGCAGGTCAGCCTCCCCTTTCCCATCCGACTCACTGCCTTATTGCTGGGTACAATAGGCTCTCAGCATCACTTGCCGCTCCTATGTCCCCAGGACTTGAGCTGGTAGTGATCAATCATGGAACTCATGGCCAATAGCTGGGCTTTTAGGCTCACAACTTCACATGCTACACACCTTATCTCACGGACAAAGGTTTTGCAACAAATAAATGGTATCTGGAAGCTATCGCCAGCGATAATCACTATTGCCCGGTGTTTGCAATAGAACTCTCTTCTATCTCCAAACTCAGCTACAACTTGAACATCTTTACAGTAAAAACCTTGCAGCATCATGTAGTGCCAGAAAGCTTGTAACGTCCCGATTCGCGCTAGGCCCCTTGATTGCGCTTTTAAGTCAAGGGGGCTGTGGTGAGCCCAATGGGTGTGTGGGTGAACAGGTGCGAACGTATGGGAGATGAGGAAAACAAGGCAAAACGATGATTTTGGCCGACATGGGTATGGACACGGCCGTGTCCATACCCGTGTGCCTCATGCCAATATTAAGTTTCCTGTCAGAGAGGTACACGGGTATTGGGACACGGGCGTGTCCCTACCCGTGTGCCGAGGACACGGGTCGAGACACGGCCGTGTCTCTACCCGTGTGCCGCAACCCCGACACGGCAGAAAGATGTTCTGGGATGAACACGGCCCTAAACACGGCAGGCGACACGGCCGTGTCACCTGAACACGGGTAGGAACACGGTCGTGTGCCTACCCGTGTCTGCGGTGTATAAAAAGGAAAAAGTTGGGAAACCCTAGCATTTCATCTCCTTTCTTCAGCCCCGAAATTTCTGAGGGAGTTCTCTTGGCTGGTGGAGGAAGAAGCTTGCCGGAGCCATCCTTGGAGGAATCGAAACGCCGCCGCCGTCAAGGGAAAAACAATGCCGCCGCGAAGGAGTGCGAGGCTCATGGCCGACCATGGTGGTACCGCTGGACTTGAGGTGAGCTTCCTCCCCTCTCCCTTGGTGCTAGATCTATAGTTATTTTAGGAGAGACATCGACTCCATAGAGTCTTGATGGTGAGGAGGAGAGTTCTTAGGATAAGCCATGCCTAGGTTTTCTAGGCTTAGTCTCCCTCAACCTTCTCATCATTCAAACTGGAGATGAGAGGGGTTTTCGTTGAGGGTTTGGCTTTGAAAGGAGAAATAAGGTTGGGTGTGATTTCTGGAGAAGTTTATGCGAGGTCGTTGCAAGAAGAAGATGAACGGATGCCGTTCATCTCGCCTTAAGATGCGTGCAGAAATCTGATTTTTGCACGCGGCGACCTTCGTGGCATTTCAGAGGTGTTCTGGCCAGATCTGGGTGATCGACTCAACACGAAAGTCGTATCCCTTGAAATTACCTTTCCAACGAGTGGTTTCTCGTTTCCATGCGATACCTGTAGCCACGGGAAAGCTGGTTCGAGTCCGCTGCGTTCGGGAAAATTCCTGTACAGGAAACTGTTTCCTGTACGTATTCGAGTTGAATTTCTGGTATGTTGCGACCAGATCTGGGCGATCGACTCAACACGAAAGTCGTAGCCCTCGCGAATACCTTTCCAACGAGGGGTTGTGCATTATGATCGGATTCCTGTAGCTCCGGGAATCCCAGTTTTAGTATTGGGCTATCCTATGTTAATGCACTTGTTAATTTATAATGTTAGCACTCTTGCAATGATTGTGATTTGCTCATTTGATATCTTGCTCCCATATATCTATAATGTAGTTGTTACTATAATTTAGCATGGTTACTCATTTGGTTGTGTATTAGGGAATAACCATGTAATGGTAGAGAAATGGATTGGATGGGAAGGCTAGGTATTAAGAGTTGAGATTGGTAAAGAATATATTTATACAGTTTGTTGTTGAACATATCTATTATGCGTAGTGTTGAGGTGAATTCATTGAATAGGTGGGCGTGAATAAGATGAACACTATGTGAAGAGTATTTTGTAACCGTAATCCGAGCCCAAGGGGTTTATTAACAACCGATGCTTAGAGTTGTAGCCTCCCTACGGGTAGCATCGAGTGAGTTGTTTTGGGGCATGTGATGTGCGACGATTCATCGTGTTGCGATGTTGAGGTAATGGCTGTGGCAGGTCTACGGGTTCGCCAGTCGTCACACTGATGGGAGCCAATGGGTAGACCTTGGGCGATAGGGTTAGATACTTGGTGTCCATAACCCGAGATCTCCTCCGCGCCATGAGAACGGTTGGGCTTGCACCTCGTGCGTTTCCGAGGTTCCATCCGGTTCGAAATCTAAGGCCAGCTTGGGCTGTGTTCTTGGTGCACATTTACCCAAGACCCCTTCTGAGCCGTAGTACGCATGTGAGCTCCGCTGTTGTGTTTTTAGCGTTGAGGCGTACGGGGGCCTAGGATAGGTAGTGTGATACCACCTAGTAGTGGAGACGCCCGCTCCACTGTCGCCGTCTGGCCACGACGGGCGACGCCTGAGAGGTTAGCTACCTGCTCGAAAAGTGGGAACTTCTAGTCTGTGTCGACATAGCAACTTGCATGTGTGTGCGCATGATTCGGTCATAGCATAACATTCATATCATGTCATTCATTGCATACACAAGATCCTCATCGTATAAGTTTGTATGGGCACTCTTATACGATGAGTTACTTTACTGTTAAGCCGATCCTTAACTTATAAGTTTGTATGGGCACTCTTATAAGTTGAGTTATTATTTTGATTAATTATACCTGCTGTCATATATTATTGATATTTGTAGAACTGCTAGTTGTGTAGCGTAGTTTATACTCCACCATATTTACAGTCACCTGCTTGTTTACTTGCTTATATATATACATATTGTACCTTTGTTCCTTTCTCCGCCCGGTGCCGAGGAGTCGCCGGGGGAGCGGATGTGAAGCCACTTAGTCTTATGACTAACGGTTGCTACGTCTTCCTTTTTAGGAGGAAACCCCGCAGGTAGAGCAGCAACGGACTATGCAGCAGGACAGCCAGGCCCGGATGATAGGACCTGAGGTGGTGGTGCCATCGGCACCGTCAGTGACAGTCGTGAGTGTTTTCATGTAGCCGTTTGGCAAAACATTTCTAGACTCTTGTTCTTTTGTACAAGCCTGTTGTGCTTGTTATCTTCCGCTCTTTTGGACTTAAGCTTAGTTGTGAATTGAACTGCTTTACTTTTCTGTTATGGTTGGGTTGGCATTGTTTATGTGATATGGATTGTAGCCGGCGGAATAGGCGTCTTATGGTAAAGGCTAACCCGTGTGTTAGTGCTACCGCAAGGCGGCTATTTCGGGCATAAGACTCCCCTCGTGCCGTGTGTTGTGTTCCGGGAGGGGGGTCTTACAAATGGTATCAGACTTAGCCGATCTTCACCTACAGCAGTCAGGTAACAATGGGCCACTCCCGTTCGATTAGTCGGTTTGGGGACAAACCGACTTAGCGGAAGCAGTGGTGTGCCCATATGTAATTCACACTAAGTTGTCCAACTTTGACATTAGTTTTAGCCAACCTGACCCTAGTTTGTACCTTGCGTATAGGTCCCAGCGCAGGTGGAGCCGGTTGGGGGCACTCCTACCCCTTCCGTCCCTTCACAATTCCAGCAGTCGGAACTGGGACAAACGCTGTCAGCCATATTGGATGCATTTAAAGCCCAGCAAGCTCCGGTGCAACAACAAGCGCCAGGCTCCAACTGGTTGAGCACCTTCCGTGCCCTGTCCCCTCCTGCCTATCTTGGGACAGAATCGCCGGTGCGCACCGAGGAATGGCTTGATACCGTGCAGGAATTGATGGCTAGCATAAGATGTCCGAACAGCATGGCGGTGACATTGGTAGTGACGCTGCTAGAGCTGCACGCCAAAAGGTGGTGGAAGTCCCTCATGGGCTCCACCTTCCAAGGGCGGTTGTACACGGACATCAGTTGGAACGAGTTCACCGAGGCTTTTCTGGATCACTTCATCCCTTCTTCTGCTCGGGATGGACTTGAAGAAAAATTTCTGCAGCTGAAGCAGGGATCGAAATCGGTAACGGAGTACCAGAGGGAGTTCCAACACCTCGCTAGGTTTGCCGATTCCTATGATTTGGACGATAGAGGCTACGCGAAGCGCTTCTACAAAGGATTAAGGGACCCCCTGAGGCAGGCCCTTTTGTTTATAGCCGATGGAAGCCTGGCAGAAATCATTGACATGGCAAAGAGACTGGAGGCGGACCACATGGGATGTGGCAAGAGACCTGCGGAAGGAGTAATTGAAGTCGGCCCTAGTAATAGAAGGCGGAATGATCATGGCAGAGGAAGGGGAAACCACAGAGGCGGTCGGTGGGTCAACCAGAACTATCGGGTGGAGTACCCAATTCCGCAATTACCTCCACCACCGCAGCAGCAACATTATCAACAACCTGGGGGCCGACGTGAGGTGATATGTTTCGAGTGCAACCAACCGGGGCATGTCCGACGAGTTTGCCCGCGACTGATCGGGGGTGCTCCTATTGCTCCCCCTCCAGTAGCTCCACGGGGGCGAGGGCACATGCGTGGCCGAGGAAGAGGACCACCAGGGAGAAATCAAGGACATGCACGGGAGCATGTATTCGTATTGGATATGACTCAGGAGAGAAATCCGCAGGAAGTCATCACCGGTACGTGCAAAATCTATTAATATTATATGACTTGTTGGATTTACGATACAAATGATACGCGCAATTTTGAATAGTGATTACCTTTTTGGAACCTAGGCACTGTCATGGTTAGCGGGAGACCCGCCTATACGTTATTTGACACGGGTGCGTCTCACTCATTCATCTCGGAGGACTTCGTGAAGGACTTGGAGGGAGTGCAACACTTCACGGGCACTACTCAAAGGGTGCGCCTTCCGGACGGCTCTGAGATGACGTCGTCAGCAAGTTGCGACTTCGACACCCTTATTGGAGGAAAGTTCTTTGAAACTCCGGCTACAGTGTTAAGAATCCCGGAGTTCGATCTCATCCTGGGCATGAAGTGGTTGGACTGGCACCACGCCAGGATCAATTGTGCGGAGAAGCAAGTTATATTGAGGCATGGAGACTCGGAAGTCATCTTCCAAGGTATTAAATTCGCACCCCGTAAATTATTATCTTCAATCCAAGTTATGAAATCTCATATGGAAGGGGACGAGGTCTATGTAATTTGCTTCGAGTTGAAGAAATTGACACTAGAAGTCAAGGATGTGCGGGTGGTGCGAGAATTTCCCGAGGTATTTCCCGAGAAATTGCCGGGACTACCCCCGCATAGGGAAGTGGACTTCCAAATCAAGCTAATTCCGGGTGCCAAGCCCGTCTCGCGAGCTCCATACCGAATGGCTCCGAAGGAACTTGCAGAGTTTAGAGTCCAGCTTCAGGAATTGGTGGAAGCAGGGTTCGTTCGCCCAAGCTCGTCGCCTTGGGGAGCGCCCGTTTTGTTCGTCAAAAAGAAGGATGGCACCCTGCGGTTATGTATTGATTATCGAGAGTTGAACCGGTTAACGGTGCGGAACACCTATCCCCTACCGCGCATTGATGAATTATTTGATCAATTGGTGGGATCGTATTGGTTCTCCAAGTTAGATCTGCGTTCGGGATATTATCAGCTGAGGATACAAGAAGATGACATTCAGAAGACGGCGTTCAGTTCGAGATATGGTTTGTATGAATTCACCGTGATGCCGTTTGGGCTCACAAACGCCCCTTCCGCCTTTATGAGCTTGATGAACAAGGTGTTCAGCCCTTATTTGGACATCTTTGTCATCGTGTTCATCGATGATATCCTAGTCTACTCCAAGACCGAAGCGGAACACGCCGAACATCTAACTTTAGTGCTGAGGAAGCTAAAGGAGCACACTTTGTTTGCCAAGTTCAGCAAATGCGAGTTTTGGCTTCGAGAGGTCGCGTTCTTGGGCCATGTGATTAGTGGGGCGGGGCTAGCTGTAGATCCGGCCAAGGTGCGGGCCGTGAAGGAGTGGTCGCCATTGAAGTCAGCGGCCGACATACGGAGCTTTCTTGGACTTGCCGGGTACTATCGCAAGTTCGTGAAAGGCTTCTCGAAGATCGCCCTTCCCCTTACTACGCTGACCAAGAAGGGTGTGCCGTTTGAATGGACACCCCAGTGCGAAGCTGCATTCCAAGAGTTGAAGGACAGATTGACGACTGCACCCATCCTAGCTCTTCCATCTGGGAAGGAGGGCTTTCAAGTTTACACGGATGCGTCGTATCAAGGGATGGGAGCTGTGTTGATGCAGAATGGGCATGTGATCGCTTATGCTTCAAGACAGTTGAAGAAGCATGAAGCCAGCTACCCGGTGCATGATCTAGAGTTGGGAGCGGTGGTATTCGCCTTGAAGATGTGGAGGCATTATTTATATGGCGTCCACTGCGAGATCTACTCGGATCACAAAAATCTGAAGTACGTTCACACCCAAAAGGAGTTAAACTTGAGACAGCGGCGGTGGTTGGAGTTCTTGTGCGACTATGAATTCACCTTGAACTACCACCCCGGGAAGGTTAATTCCGTAGCTGATGCCTTGAGCCGGAAAGCGCCGGAAGCGAGCACGGAATCCCGCTTGATGAGCATGGAGTTAATCCAGACACTGCAAGAGATGGAAGTCACTTTGGTCTTTAAGAATCAATCGGAAGAGTATACCGAATATTTGGCCGCGATGAGTATAGTTTGCAACATACGAGACCGAATCCGGATGGAACAAAAGAAGGATCCGGCTTTAACCCCGGCTTTCAAGTCAATGGAGGATGGGACTACGGAAGAATACTCCCTAAAAGACGGCCTCGTCCATTTTCGTGGCCGGCTTTACATCCCCGAAGGTGACAACATTCGGGAGGATATTCTAAAGGAGGCCCATTGTTCCAAGTACTCGGTGCACCCGGGGATCGCGAAGATGTACACCGATTTGAGAAAGGCAATGTGTTGGTCGGGCATGAAGAGGGATGTCAAGTACTTTGTTACTCATTGTGTGGCCTGTCAAATGGTGAAGGCGGAATGCAGAAGCCCCGGTGGAATGCTACAGTCGTTGCCCATCCCCGAATGGAAATTTGAGGACATCTCCATGGACTTCGTCCACGGGTTACCTCGCTCGCGCTCGGGGAATGATTCTGTGT
Source organism: Platanthera zijinensis (assembly GCA_039513925.1). Taxonomy (NCBI): domain Eukaryota; kingdom Viridiplantae; phylum Streptophyta; class Magnoliopsida; order Asparagales; family Orchidaceae; genus Platanthera; species Platanthera zijinensis. The sequence continues at coordinate 55,979,770 of CM077098.1, forward strand.
GGGTGATAGTTGACCGGTTGACCAAGGTAGCCCGATTTATCCCAATGAAGAAGGAGGCGCAGGTGGGCGTCCTAGTGCGTCTCTTTGTGGAGCAATTTGTGCGGTACCATGGTGTGCCGAAGACGATAGTCTCCGATCGGGATGGTCGGTTTACTTCAAGAGAATGGAGGGCTGTACAGGCTTATTTGGGCTCGCGCCTCGCCTTTAGCACAGCCTTTCACCCTCAAACGGACGGGCAATCTGAACGAACCATCCGAACCTTGGAGGACCTTCTGAGGTTGTGTGTGCTAGATAAAGGAGAACCATGGGAGAGACTCTTACCTCTCGTGGAGTTCTCTTATAATAACAGTCATCAAGCCAGTATTGGAATGGCACCTCATGAAGCTTTGTATGGAAGGAGGTGTAGAACACCCTTGTCCTGGGTGCAAGACGAAGATCCGAAGACATTGGGAAATGTGTATATTGATGACACGGACGCGGTGGTTAGGTTGATCCGGGATCGAATGCTAGAGGCTCAAAGCCGACAGGCAAAATATTACAACGCAAGGCACCGTATGGTAGAGTTTCAAGTGGGTGATAACGTGTTCCTGAAGATTCGACCGATGCACGGAGTGTCGCGGGTACGTGGAGTCAAGAAGCTCAGCCCAAGGTATGTCGGGCCCTATGTCGTAGTGGAAAGGATTGGCCCTCTGGCCTATCGATTGGAGTTACCACCGGAGCTGGAGAACCTTCACGACGTGTTCCATGTATCGTCGCTTCGGAAGGCTTTGTTGCGGCCTGAACAGTATATCCCCACGGCGGATGGTGCAGTGGCGTCTGATAGGTCTGTGCGACTGGAGCCGGTGCGGATCGTTGATAACGAGACAAGAACCTTGCGCCGCAAAAGTGTTCCCTTGGTGAAAGTGCTATGGTCTAATCATGGGAAGGAGGAGTTCACATGGGAGCCAAGGGATTTGATGCAAGAGCGCTACCCGGAATTATTTACCCCAGGTAAAAATTTTATTTGAAAGCATAGTTCCCTTTTATGTGTTTCACTCCCATAGCCTTACCCTGATTTCGGGGACGAAATCTTTTATTTTGTTTATAGGATTTGTAACGTCCCGATTCGCGCTAGGCCCCTTGATTGCGCTTTTAAGTCAAGGGGGCTGTGGTGAGCCCAATGGGGGTGTGGGTGAACAGGTGCGAACGTATGGGAGATGAGGAAAACAAGGCAAAACGGTGATTTTGGCCGACACGGTTATGGACACGGCCGTGTCCATACCCGTGTGCCTCATGCCAATATTAAGTTTCCAGTCAGAGAGGTACACGGGTATTGGGACACGGGCGTGTCCCTACCCGTGTGCCGAGGACACGGGTCGAGACACGGCCGTGTCTCTACCCGTGTGCCGCAACCCCGACACGGTAGAAAGATGTTCTGGGATGAACACGGCCCTAAACACGGCAGGCGACACGGCCGTGTCACCTGAACACGGGTAGGAACACGGCCGTGTGCCTACCCGTGTCTGCGGTGTATAAAAAGGAAAAAGTTGGGAAACCCTAGCATTTCATCTCCTTTCTTCAGCCCCGAAATTTCTGAGGGAGTTCTCTTGGCTGGTGGAGGAAGAAGCTTGCCGGAGCCATCCTTGGAGGAATCGAAACGCCGCCGCCGTCAAGGGAAAAACAATGCCGCCGCGAAGGAGTGCGAGGCTCATGGCCGGCCATGGTGGTACCGCTGGACTTGAGGTGAGCTTCCTCCCCTCTCCCTTGGTGCTAGATCTATAGTTATTTTAGGAGAGACATCGACTCCATAGAGTCTTGATGGTGAGGAGGAGAGTTCTTAGGATAAGCCATGCCTAGGTTTTCTAGGCTTAGTCTCCCTCAACCTTCTCATCATTCAAAGTGGAGATGAGAGGGGTTTTCGTTGAGGGTTTGGCTTTGAAAGGAGAAATAAGGTTGGGTGTGATTTCTGGAGAAGTTTATGCGAGGTCGTTGCAAGGAAGAAGATGAACGGATGCCGTTCATCTCGCCTTAAGATGCGTGCAGAAATCTGATTTTTGCACGCGGCGACCTTCGTGGCCAATTTCAGAGGTGTTCTGGCCAGATCTGGGTGATCGACTCAACACGAAAGTCGTAGCCCTTGAAATTACCTTTCCAACGAGTGGTTGCTCGTTTCCATGCGATACCTGTAGCCACAGGAAAGCTGGTTCGAGTCCGCTGCGTTCGGGAAAATTCCTGTACAGGAAACTGTTTCCTGTACGTATTCGAGTTGAATTTCTGGTATGTTGCGACCAGATCTGGGCGATCGACTCAACACGAAAGTCGTAGCCCTCGCGAATACCTTTCCAACGAGGGGTTGTGCATTGTGATCGGATTCCTGTAGCTCCGGGAATCCCAGTTTTAGTATTGGGCTATCCTATGTTAATGCACTTGTTAATTTATAATGTTAGCACTCTTGCAATGATTGTGATTTGCTCATTTGATATCTTGCTCCCATATATCTATAATGTCGTTGTTACTATAATTTAGCATGGTTACTCATTTGGTTGTGTATTAGGGAATAACCATGTAATGGTAGAGAAATGGATTGGATGGGAAGGCTAGGTATTAAGAGTTGAGATTGGTAAAGAATATATTTATACAGTTTGTTGTTGAACATATCTATTATGCGTAGTGTTGAGGTGAATTCATTGAATAGGTGGGCGTGAATAAGATGAACACTATGTGAAGAGTATTTTGTAACCGTAATCCGAGCCCAAGGGGTTTATTAACAACCGATGCTTAGAGTTGTAGCCTCCCTACGGGTAGCATCGAGTGAGTTGTTTTGGGGCATGTGATGTGCGACGATTCATCGTGTCGCGATGTTGAGGTAATGGCTGTGGCAGGTCTACGGGTTCGCCAGTCGTCACACCGATGGGAGCCAATGGGTAGACCTTGGGCGGTAGGGTTAGATACTTGGTGTCCATAACCCGAGATCTCCTCCGCGCCATGAGAACGGTTGGGCTTGCACCTCGTGCGTTTCCGAGGTTCCATCCGGTTCGAAATCTAAGGCCAGCTTGGGCTGTGTTCTTGGTGCACATTTACCCAAGACCCCTTCTGAGCCGTAGTACGCATGTGAGCTCCGCTGTTGTGTTTTTAGCGTTGAGGCGTACGGGGGCCTAGGATAGGTAGTGTGATACCACCTAGTAGTGGAGATGCCCGCTCCACTGTCGCCGTCTGGCCACGACGGGCGACGCCTGAGAGGTTAGCTACCTGCTCGAAAAGTGGGAACTTCTAGTCTGTGTCGACATAGCAACTTGCATGTGTGTGCGCATGATTCGGTCATAGCATAACATTCATATCATGTCATTCATTGCATACACAAGATCCTCATCGTATAAGTTTGTATGGGCACTCTTATACGATGAGTTACTTTACTGTTAAGCCGATCCTTAACTTATAAGTTTGTATGGGCACTCTTATAAGTTGAGTTATTATTTTGATTAATTATACCTGCTGTCATATATTATTGATATTTGTAGAACTGCTAGTTGTGTAGCGTAGTTTATACTCCACCATATTTACAGTCACCTGCTTGTTTACTTGCTTATATATATACATATTGTACCTTTGTTCCTTTCTCCGCCCGGTGCCGAGGAGTCGCCGGGGGAGCGGATGTGAAGCCACTTAGTCTTATGACTAACGGTTGCTACGTCTTCCTTTTTAGGAGGAAACCCCGTAGGTAGAGCAGCAACGGACTATGCAGCAGGACAGCCAGGCCCGGATGATAGGACCTGAGGTGGTGGTGCCATCGGCACCGTCAGTGACAGTCGTGAGTGTTTTCATGTAGCCGTTTGGCAAAACATTTCTAGACTCTTGTTCTTTTGTACAAGCCTGTTGTGCTTGTTATCTTCCGCTCTTTTGGACTTAAGCTTAGCTGTGAATTGAACTGCTTTACTTTTCTGTTATGGTTGGGTTGGCATTGTTTATGTGATATGGATTGTAGCCGGCGGAATAGGCGTCTTATGGTAAAGGCTAACCCGTGTGTTAGTGCTACCGCAAGGCGGCTATTTCGGGCATAAGACTCCCCTCGTGACGTGTGTTGTGTTCCGGGAGGGGGGTCTTACAAAGCTGGTCTTTTATAACAATCATAGCTCGCAAAGAGCTATCACCAGCGATACTCATTGTCGCTTGGCTATATGAAAAAGTTATGCAAACCGTGGTATTTTTTGGGTATTTTCCTGGAGCATACCTCCAGTACTTCCTACTGCTCTCATTTCACAAGTACAACCTACAGACCACGTAAACTACTCGTTTATACTCAGAGTCTTCTCCGACATGCAAAATAAAATACAACCAATCCATACCAACCTTTCCGGATGGGCTTCACACAACATGCCTATTACGTATTGTGATTTCTTGATTCTATATGCAAAACCACCTGGAGATATTACGTATCAACCCATCCGAATCTTCTTGATTCTCCACCTTTTGGTGGGGGATTCCATGCATATAAAAAAGGAGGACTTCACTTGTCCAAGAAGGAAGATAGTTATGAAACAAATTCCCTCAGAATCCTTTTCGGAGCCATTAACAAGCTTTCTATCCGGCTGGAAAGGAGCGCCTCGCTTTCCTCTTCATGGATCTTGCCTTAGTTCTCGATTCCGACCACGGGATCTCTTTCACTAACCTAGCAAAACTTCAGCCTTAAGCCTTCTTCTTCCTTTCTTCCAAGAACTTGATGAGAAGGATGAGAGAGAGTGAGAGGAGAGAAATGAATCTTCTCTCCACCTCTTCTCTAGTTAAGAAGTCTCAGGAATAAACCCTGCCACACGATCCTCTCATCAAAAGAAAGCAAAGGACACAATTTCAGCTGACAAGTCAAATTTATTGTTATTACCTAACGATATCCTCTATCGCCTAGGAGATAGAATTAGTAGCCGCTTTGACCCCAGTCAACTACCGCTCTTTGGCCGCCGTCTGGCCATCTGACATGTGTCCAGCCATATATAGCATTATCAACCAACGATACCCACTATTGCCACTCCGATAACTCACTCAACGCTTTATCGAGTGCATTGAGAGCGTCGAGTGCGTCGAGAGCGTTGAGTGCGTTGAGTTTACTCAATGATTCGTTGAAAGCGTCGAGTGCTATAGTTATCTCCAGCGATACCCACTTTCGCTCGGCGAAAACAAATTTTAGGTTTTGTTTTCGTGTTTTTGGGATGTTACAAACCTCTCCTCCTTACAGGAATTTTGTCCGGAAATTTTATTCATCTGTAGGAAAACAGTACAAAACTATTATAATGTTATTTTTACAAAAACAACTCGGGAAACTCATCTCGCATAGTTTGCTCATGCTCCCATATCAATTCTTTATGACCACAATTGTCTCCAACAGATTTTGACCATCCCGATTGCCTTATTTCGTAGCTACCTAACCTCTGTATCCTCTATCCCAATGTGTCTAACCTTCGTCGTCAGCCCACCGTCGACCAGTACTTGATCATCAGTAAATAGTTCTGTCAGCTCTTTCAATGCTTTCCGTAACACCGATATGTGAAACAGATCTTTCAAACCACTTAGCTCCACTGAAAGAGCTAAACGATAGGCAACTTCTCTAATCCACTCAACCACTTCAAACGGACTAAGATACCTCGGACTCAACTTTTTCAAGCGTCGAACCTGGACATGCCTTTAAATGACTTTATCTTTAGATATATACAATCGCCCACCATAAACCTCACGTTTCAGTGTTTGGCATTGTATTACTTAGCTTGCCTATCCTAGGCTACCAATAGCCGCTCTCGAATCATGCGTATAGTCAAATTTGCCTCTTCGACCTCTTTATGCTTAAACAATTTCAATTCGCCGGTTTTCGCCCAAGCTAAAAGAGTACTGATGCGTCGGCAAGTGCACCAGTCACTGTTAAGTAATAAATTTGGGAATAGCTTCCCCAAATGTTCATCTCTATGGAATGCAGGTTGGGTATCATGATAGCGTCGTAGGAAGATTGTTACTAAGAGTTAAATGAAATCACAATGGAGGGTTTTTTGATTCCTAATGCTATCAAAACAAAAAGAAAACTAATACGGGTCGTAAGCACCGCTTTGCTTTGTGGATGGAATTAGTGCAGGCCGCTATGCCGTGCTTTGTTGGGCGAATGGATAGAGAGCAAGCGGATGGAATGATCATAAGTGCGGAAAGTGAGGGTCGCAATCACCTCTTCAACTTCCAACACTAGCCTTTACTAGTGTGGTTCTAGTGCACGAGTGGAGTGGATGTGGATGGAGGAGAGTGCAACACAGCTAACTACAAGGAATGCAACTAGCCAAAACAAACTTCATTCATAGACAAATAAAGTAAGTTTAAGTTCATTGCAAGAATAAGAATACACTTTACTATCAGAAAAAGGTAGAATAAGCTGATAGGAGGAAAGCCTAGCCGTGGTTCTTGGCTGGAGCAGTGGGTTGTCAATCCACTTCTCGACTTGGATCGTTGGTTGCTTTCGCAGGTAAATGGGTTGTCAATCCACTTGTCTCCCTCCTCTTTTTCCCTTCCTTCAATCTTCTCTCCCGTTTCCCAAATAAGTTGTACCGAAAGAGTCTTGTTGCTAGTTGCTGGTGGTCGGAAACTCTCCGAAGTGCTGAAGATTGCTTCAGATCGTCGGAGAGAGCTTCTCAGAGGATGGAGATGGGTGGAGGACCTGTGGGGGTGAAAATCGGCGCTTTGCGCGCAGCAGCGGGGCGAAAAATGGAAAGCGTTGACCTAAATCGCAGAGCACGGTCTTAAATATAGCAGCAGAAAATCAGAGCGCACGATTAGTGGAGCACGGCCACTGGTCATGCACACTGATGGTTGATGATCGTGCGCTCTACTCCAAAGAAACATGCAGCAGACAAAAACAATAATATATATGCGCACTGGATCCCATGATCGTGCGATTAGCAAAGACAGAACTCAATAAAAACTGGGGTAATGCGCACGAGCAGTGGAACACGATTGGTGTTCGTGCGCTCTATATACAATGGTCGTGCGATTAGTTGAGAATAGTGCGCACGAGCAGTGGCTCAAGACCAGTGGTCATGCGTTATAGGTCCAATGATTGTGCGCAGTGTTCTTGGTTTGTTTGAGAATTTGATGAACAGACCACGCACGATCAGTGGTCATGCGCTAAGGAGCCCACTGACCGTGCGCGTGTAAAAACGCACGACTAGTTTCCCTTAGGCGGAAAACTTTCCCAAAACAATTCGGAACATGCTCACCACCTTTGTACCTATAACGGAAATAGAAGAGCCACCGAAAAGGGCATACCACATTCTCCAAACACAGCAAAACACCAAGTATGGCAAAAGAATAAATACTATTAAATCACACTGAAAATGAGCCAAAAGTGCACTTAACATGGAATGGACATAATAATAAATACGAACAAATATGGCTCCAAAGTGTAGTGCATCAACGAGAAAACTAGCCCAGATGAGTTTGAAAATAAGTATATAACTTGGACTCATCACACCCCCATACTTAAACATTTGCTCGTCCCGAACAAATCATCACTCTGTGGACTAGAAAATTGTTAGCTAGCTTAGTAATTTCTGAATACACTATTGAGAGAAATATAATATATTATGGGCATAGAAAATAGAATAGATGAACTTTTTAACTATACTACAAAATTTATACTTTTCTACAGTTGTAAATAAATATTGTATCCACTCAAAATTTGAATTCTGTAGAATCGTTCGGTCATATGTAGGAAGAAAGTAGGCAGACCACTAAGGTGAGCTTTGCCAAAGACTGGGGCTCAGGATCACCTCCAAAGGAATCCACCAATGTCGGTGACCATATGCTTGCCCGTTCACACTCTCTCCACGATACTAGTTTGACTCAAGAGTGAATCTATAGGGCTTTAGGATAATCATGGGGCTTAGGATAAGGTTTGTTGGTCAAAGTTAAACATGTAGGCTACACGCAACCCAAGCAAGAAAATAATGAGCTAAACCAATACAACCCCTCACAATTGCACATGTGCCACACCCCCAGACTTAGCTAGAAAATTGGGTGTGCACATGGCCTAACCCAACCAATATCAAGATAAACCTGATGGGGATTCCATTTCTCATTGTAATTCTTATAAATTTTTTCCTTTTTCAATTCTCTCCTTTTCTATTTCTCTTTATTTTTTTTTCTTTTGCAATCCCCAACTTTAACACGTGGAAATTCTTGAATTCATCCACCACATCACTTGAATTCCACACATCACTCCTCGTCAAAATATTAAATTAACTAGAGCTCATGGATTTGTGTGCGAGAGGTGGATTTGCTTTAGGCTTTGGTGAATGAAGGTGGAGCTGAATCAAAGAAGGGGTAGGCACAAACTTGGCTTGTAACAGTTAGAAGTTAGGTTAAGGTAAATAAGGCTCAAACTAGCAAAATTGGTCGCCTACGTCACGCTCACGCTTGACTAACCATGCACGAATGCTTCAAGAGTAACTTGGGGCAAGTTATTAGCCACCGAGAAAGATGATCCTTCTACCCGACTAGAGCAATAAGAGTCTCGTGATGGCTACACACATACCTACACTACCGTTCAATTTCACCAGATTCAACATTTTTTTGAGTAGTACTAACAATATTTACATCTGCAGAAAAAGTATAAATCTACGAGCATAAAGAAAAATTAAATATATACTATTTCTACACAGACCATGATTACTCGATTAGGAGCACTGCACGAGTTTCACACTACTCTATCCTAAAATTCTAAGCCAACACCTGTATTTTAAGTTTACACGCAAGCAATCCATTTGACTTGAGTCGCATGCGTGGATAAGATTGCTCTTATGGGGGTGATTCAGTATGTGCTGCGAACAAGAAATCATGAAAATAAAAAAATAAAAATACTTATTGTATGAAAGTGATAGCAGTGCATGTGCATAGGTAACTCGCATAACTCTCCCCCACCAGACTTAAACTAGCAACCTAACCAAGATTTGCATTAAAATAAAATAAATAAGAGTTGGGGGAGAGGTTACCCATGCTCAGTAAATGAGCATACCAGAAGATTGGCGTTAAATTCAGTAGAAAGTCCACGACCCAAGCAAGTACCACCTACAAAAAAGAATATCTCCAAGAACAAAAACTACAAACATATAATCACAAAAAGCTTAATTGAAAGAAGAGAAATTGGGTTGTCTCCCATAAGAAACTTTTCTTTACCATCCTTAAGGTGGACCAAATACCTGTATTAATAGTTATATAATGTTTAGAGCATAATTTTAATACGCAACGAAAAAGTCTAAAGTTACACATATCATTAAGCAAAAAATAAAACTAGAAAAAGCAGAAAAGGGGCCCGAGAGATCCTTCACTTCTCAGCTGAATGCTTACTTGTGATAGATCCCCCCAGTCACACGAGATGAGGGAGAGGCGAAAGCTTTGTGTCCCAGGGAAAATGAATCTCCCCTGCCCCTAACCTCTTCCTTCTCGTGCCGGCGAGCAAAATTCTACGCCTTGCGCATGAGCAGTTCTTTTCTTTTTAAATCCACGGATGGGGATTGCCAGGGATGTATAACCACTCCATCCAAATCAGAAGTAGGTCTAGGCTTTCCATCCGCGGGCATACTTTCCTCACCTGCGGCGGGTGATAGATCAGCCCAAGTGACCTGTTTTAAAGTCTTACAAAATTTGTTCGGATTTTAATTTTATCTTCTACACACTCTCTACAGCCATGCTCAGCTCACGTTCCTTCTTATCCGAGTTTTGTTTCACTTCAAGCAACTCCATCTTCGTCTCTCCTTCAGCTAACATCAGTTGTTTTGAATCTTTCATAACCTTATCTTCCACAATCAGCAGAACACCTTTCTTAGCAACACTAGATAAATCATCAGATAACAAAACATTCAACTCCGGCAGTTTTTTGGGTTCAATCGGAGGAATAGGGGGAAGGGACAGTGTTGAAGGAAAATCAACCTTGGGAGCTAAGGTGATGCCGCTCACATTAAATAGTAATGTAGCCTCACTATCTTTTAGGAATGGGACCCCCAAGACGGGTTTTGATGCATTTCCCATGGGTCCCAACACCTGGAAGTCGGTAACTATAATAGCCCCATTCAGTTTCACTTCCACCTCCTAGATTTCCCCATCAATATTTAATACCGACCCATCGGCTAGCACTAGCGACTTCCAGACATTTGATTCGATATTTAAATTCAGTTTCTCAACATCTTGCAAAGCAAGAATGTTGCACGATGATCTGGAATCACATAAAGCTACCGTCTCCACTGTATTAATCTCACAGCTCAAGACCACTTCATTTATATTGCACTCATCCACCTCTCCAACTCTCTTCCCTTGCTCACGGGGATTCTTCTCCATGTCGCTTGGTAGGGCGCCACGAATACGCTCGGAGAGCACCTGTGCCAGTTTCCCCAGCTGAGTCTCCAAGTTCCTCAAGAAAGCAATTTGAGTGGCCATATTAGATTCAGCCATATCCACAATTTTTTCCCTCATTTCCTTTCACGCACTCTTATGCGTCCCTTGCGTGTTCTGATTATAACCTGGATGCGGTGGTCGTGGCTGGCTGTTAGAGGCTTATGCATCAATTTGATGCTGTCCTCCCTGCCACCTTTGACCGGGAGCATTTTTATTCCACGAGAAATTAGGATGATTTCTCGCGTTGGGGTTATAAACATTATTATAGGGAGCGGCGCGGTTCTGATTATTTATAAAATTAACGCTCTCGTCAGAAGTTATAATAGATGGATCAGCAAATGTTTCTCTAGTAGGGCACTCAAAAGCATGATGGCCGGGGTTTCCACAACCCTGCTAGAAATGTCCAAAACCCGAGCTGCAGGAGAGGTCGATCTAGTCAGCATAATCCTTCCATCCATCGTAGGATAGCTCCCCTCAGCTTCTTGCACCACCGCATTCACTTCAAACAGATTTCTCGCCCCTCTAGGGGTATTTCTTCCGGCGTTCTAGTAGGTGCTACGGGAGGCGGTATCACGAAGGAGCCTTAATGCCTCGTAAGGAGATAGGTTCATTATAGTGCCACTGGCTACTGCGTCGATCATAGCCCTGTAATTTGGCTCAATAGCAAAATAGAATATTTCAACTAACTTCCACGACTCACAGCCGTGCTGGGGGCATCGACGCTGCAGTTCAGCAAACCTCTCCCATGCTTCAGATAAAGTTTCCTGGTTCAGCTATCGGAAGGTAGCTATTTCCCTCCGGTCGTTCACAATTTTATCCACCGGGTGGAATTTAGCTAAAAACTTTGAGGAAAGATCCACCAAAGTATTAGCTATCCCGGGCGCAATGGTATGGAACCTTGTTTTGGCCTTGTCCCTCAGCGAAAATGGGAACATCCTCAGCTTTACTACATCATTAGTAATTCTTGCATAGCGGAAGATGCCACAAATTTCTGAGAACTCCTCCAGATGGAGTTGCGGATCCTCACTCGGTATGCCTGAATATTGCGTATTATTTCGGATCATGTTTAGAATGGCGGGCTTTATCTCGAAAAGGTTGTTTACAATGTCCGGTGTGATACCAGGGTAAACACTTCCCGCAGTAGGGGTAGTGTAGTCTCTCATCGTACGAGGTCTCGGTCTTTTTACCTCATTCTCATCAGCATGCTACCCTCAGGCAGCAGCTCCATTCCCTCTAGGACCAGCCCTATGCATCTACTGTCCTTGTCAATTTCCAATTTTCTCATCAGCGTTTGGCCCTAAGATGGGCTCTTCTCCTCTTCAATTGCCTCCAAGCTTAATTAGATTGTGATCCATCTCTAGCTTAGCGTTTGCGATACTCATTCATGTTCGAGTGGTCCTCTCTATTTCAGGATCGTAGGCAAGCAACTCTCCAGATCCTTGCCTCTGCATACGCCAAAGATAACAACAAAACAAAAATAAAAACAACAACTCTTGAGTAACCACCTTCGACAACCCAGATCACCTACGCCTGCACTCCCCGACAACGACGCCAAAAACTTGATGCGTCGGCAAGTGCACCGGTCGCTGTCAAGTAATAAATTTGGGAATAGCTTCCCCGAATGTCGATCTCTAGGGAATGCAGGTTGGGTATCGTGATAGCGTCGTAGGAAGATCTTTACTAAGAGTTAAACAAAATCATAAGGGAGGGGTTTTTGATTCCTAATGCTATCAAAACAAAAAGAAAGCTAATGCGGGTCATAAGCACTACTTTGCTTGGTGGATGGAATTAGTGCAGGCTGCTTTGTCGTGCTTCGTTGGGCGGATGGATGGAGAGCAAGCAGATGGAATGATCACAAGTGCGGAAAGTGAGGGCCGCAATTACCTCTTCGACTTCCAACACTAGCCTTTTCTAGTGTGGTTCTAGTGCGCGAGTGGAGTGGATGTGGATGGAGGCGAGTGCAACAAAGCTAACTATAAGGAATGCAACTAGCCAAAACAAACTTCATTCAAAGACAAATAAAGTAAGTTTAAGTTCATTACAAGCTTCAAAATACACTTCACTACGATAAAAAGGTAGAATAAACCAATAGGAGGAAAGCCTAGCCGTTGTTCTTGGCCGGAGCGGTGGGTTGTCAATCAACTTCTCGACTCTGATCATTGGTTGCTTCCAGAGGTAAATGGGTTGTCAATCCACTTATCTCCCTTCGTCTTCTTCCCTTCCTTCAATCTTTTCTCTCGTTGCTTAAATGAGTTGTACCAAAAGAGTCTTGTTGCAAGCTGTTGGTGGGCGAAAACTCTCCGAAGTGTTGAAGATGGCTTCGTATCGCCGGATAAAGCTTCCAAGAGGATGGAGATGAGTGTAGGACCTGTGGGGGTTAAAGTAGGCTTTTCGCGTGCAACATCAGGGTGAAAAATGGAAGGAATTGACTTAAATCGCAGAGCATGGGCTTAAATACAAGAGCAAAAAATAAGAGAGCACGATCAGCGGCGCATGACCAGTGTTCGTGCACACTAACAGTTTATAATTATGCGCTCTGCTCTAGAGAAACATGCAACAGACAGAAAAATTATATATATATATATATATATATATATATATATATATATATATATATATATATATATATATGCGCACGATCAGTGGCGCACTACCGGTGGTCGTGAGCAGTGGATCCCATGATCGTGCGATTAGCAAAGACAGAACTCACGAAAAACTTGGGTAACGGGCACGAGCTGTGGCGCACGACCGGTGGTCATGCGCACTATGTCCAATGTTCGTGAGATTGCCCTAGACAGAACTTTGAAAAGTGGAGAATAGTGCACACGACCAGTGGCTCACGACCAGTGGTCGTGCGCTATAGGTCCAATGATCGTGTGCAGTGTTCCTGGACAGTTTGGGAATTAGATGAAAAGACCGCGCACGACCAGTGGTTGTGCGCTAAGGAGTCCACTGACCGTGCACGTGTAAAAATGCATGACAGGTGTCCCTTAGTCGGTAAACTTTCCCAAAACAATTCGGAACATGCTCACAACCATTGTACCTACAGCGAAAACTGAAGAGCCACAGAAATGGGCATACCATATTCTCCAAACACAGCAAAACACCAAGTAAGGCAAAAGAATAAATACTATGAAATCACACTGAAAGCTGGCCAAAAGTGAACTTAACATGGAATGGACATAATAATAAATATGAATAAATATGTCTCTAAAGTGTAAGGTATCAACGAGACAACTAGCATAGATTAGTCCAAAAATAAGTATATAACTTGGACTCATCACACAACCAGACTTAAACATTTGCTAGTCCCGAGCAAATCATCACTCCGTGGACTAGAAAATAGTTAGCTGGCTTAGTAATTTCCGAATACAGTATTGAGAGAAATCAAATATATCATTGGCATAGAAAATAGAATAGATGAACTTTTTAACTATACTACAAAATTTATACTTTTCGACAGGCGTAAATAAATATTGTATCTACTAAAAATTGGAATTTTGGAGAATTGTTTGGTCATATATAGGAAGAAAGTAGGATGGCCACTAAGGTGAGCTTTGCCAAAGACCGGGGCTCAGGATCACCTCTAAAGGAATCCACCAATGTTGGTGACCATAAGCTTGCCCGTTCACACTCTCTCCACGGTACTAGTTTGACTCAAGCGTGAATCCGTAGGGCTTTAGGATAATCATGGGGCTTAGGCTAAGGTTTGGTGGTCAAAGATAAACATGGATGCTACACGCAACCCAAGCGAGCAAAAAATGAGCTAAACCAATACAACCCCTCACAATTGCACGTGTGCCACACCCCAGACTTAGCTTGAAAACCGGGTGTGTACACGTCCTAACCCGACCAATATCAAGATAAACCTGATGGGGATTCAATTTCTCATTGTAATTCTTATAATTTTTTTTCTTTTTCTATTCTCTCCTTTTTTTCCTTTTTTTTCTTTTGCAATCCCCAACTTTAGCAAGTGGAAATTCTTGAATTCATCCACCACATCACTTGAATTCCACACATCACACCTCGTCAAAATTTTAAATTAACTGGAGCTCATAGATTTGGGTGCGATAGGAGGATTGGATTTAGGCTTTGGTGAATTAAGGTGGAGCTGAATCAAAGGAGGGGTAGGCACAAACTTGGCTTGCAACAGTTAGCAGTTAGGAAAAGGTAAACAAGGCTCAAATTAGCAAAATTGGTCGCCTACATCACGCTCACGCTTGACTAACCATGCAGCAATGCTTCGAGAGTAGCTTGGGGGCAAACTCTTAGCCATCGAGAAAGATGAAAATTCCTCCCGACTCGAGCAAAATGAGTCTAGTGTCAGCTACACACATCCCTACAATACCGTTCGATTTCACCAGATTCAACATTTTTTTTGAGTAGTACAAACAATATTTATATCTGCAGAAAAAATATAAATCTACGAGCATAAAGAAAAATTAATTCTATACTATTTCAACACAGACCATGAGTACTCGATTAGGAGCACTACACGAGTTTCTCACTACTCTATCCTAAAATCCTAAGCCAGCACCACTATTTTCAACTTTAAACGCAAGCAATCCATTTGACTCGAGTCGCGTGCGTGGATAAGATCACGCTCATGTGGGTGATTCAGCGTGTGCTGCGAACAAGAAATCATGAACATAGAAAAATAAAAATACTTAAGGTATGAAAGTGATAGCAATGCATGTGCACAGGTAACTCACATAACTCTCCCACACAAGACTTAAACTATCAACCTAACAAAGATTTGCAATAAAATCAAATAAATAATAGTTGGGTGAGAGGTTATCCTGCTCAGCAAATGAGCATACCAGCAGATTTGCATTAACACAGAAAGTCCACGCCCCAAGCAATCACCATCTACAAAAGAGAACAACTCCAATCAAAAAAACTACAAACATATAATCACAAAAAGCTTAATTGAAAGCAGAGAAATTTGGTTGTCTCCCATAAGCCACTTTTCTTTACCGTCCTTAAGGTGTACCAAATATCTGTATTAACAGTTATATAATGTTCAGAGCATAAGTTTATTACGCAATGAGAAAGTCTAAAGTTACACACATCATTAAGCAAAAAATAAAACTAGAAAAGGCAGAAAAGGGGCCCCGGAGATCCTTCACTTCTCAGCTGAATGCTGACTTGTGATAGATCCCCCCAGTTACGCGAGATGAGTGAGAGGCAAAAGCTTTGTGGCCCAGGGATGAAGAATCTCCCCTGCCCTTAACCTCTTCCTTCTCGCACCGGCGGGCAAAATTCTACGCCTTGCGCATGAGCAGTTCTTTTCTTTTTAAATCCACGGATGGGAATCGCTAGGGATGTATAACCACTCCATCCGAATCAGCAGTAGGTCTAGGCTTTCCATCCACTGGCATACTTTCCTCACCTACGGCGTGTAACACCCCAGAAATCTCAAAATGAGTTTTCAAACTTATTTGAGGTGCAGGCTGTTTGACACGGCCTGGGACACGGGCGTGTCCCAGGGCGTGTCGGGGGTACACGGCCTGGGACACGGGCGTGTCCCAGGGCGTGTTCAGGTTAGTCGACGATCGATAGTCGACGATCGTCGAGCCTGGGACACGGCCATCGACACGGGCGTGTCCCAGGGCGTGTCACGTAATTAAATTTCGAAAATGGCCTATTCGAGTCAGAGAATTACACGGCCTTGAACACGGCCGTGAACACGGGCGTGTCAGGTTGGACACGGGCGTGTCAGATGCCGTGTTCCGACCCGTGTACTGGTTGTAGCTCGATGAGGCAGGTGTGACACGGGCATGTCTCAGGATGAAACGGGCGTGTCAGGTTCGACACGGGCGTGTCGATGCCCGTGTTGTTCAGTCGGTTCAAATACCGCGTGTGCCGCTTAAGGGTACACGGCCTGTGACACGGGCGTGTCACAGGCCGTGTCAGCCAAAAATTGGGTTTTTTGGGCAAATCGTGGCCGTTCAGATTCTCTCTTTGGATCCAAGGGCTCATGTGATTCCTGGCTGGATTAAATTCGTCAAGGAATGAAGAAGAAGGCATTCTTCATTTTGCTTAAGGAAGAGAGAAAGAGAGAGGAGGAAGAAGAAGGAGGAGGAGAGCAAGCCACCGGCGGAGTTCCCGTGGTCCGATTCGTGATCCGAAGCCGGCGTTGTGAAGGCAAGGCTGCTGCGGTTCTTTCTCACCGGCTAGTTTTCGATGGCTCCGAAGAGATCGACAAGGGTAACGATCTCCCTCCTTGGACATGTGAAGTCCTTCTTTTCTGCATTGCATAGGGAAAACCCTTCCCCGCGAGTGTGCGGTGGGTTGTGGTGTCCCTTGGGGTAGATATGTGAAGTCCCCCTTGTTAGAGGCTGGAATTGGAGTACGGCTCTAGGCATGCTGTGTGAAGCCCATCTGGACATGGTCTGGATTGGTGATGCTTGTTTGCATATCGGAGAAGGCTCCGTGATTATGGCTTGTGTTGCCTTGTGCCTACCTGTTGCTTGGTGCAGCAGGAAGTACTGGATGATGTCCAGGAAATGAAGAGGGTTGGATGCAACTCTTGTGGCCGTGCGTTGCCACTTTATGAGCGGTTGAGCCGTTGGGCTGCAACTCGATGAAAAGGCAGATTGCCGAACAGGAAAGGTGAAACCGACCCGCGCCTATAAATAGCCATGGATACTTCCGTATTCGAGGTGGCACGGCGACTTGAGCAACGGGGGGTGGCTGATCCGTACCTGCGTTAGGTCCGTCCGACTTGGAAGCCTGGTTATAGGTTTTGTTGGAGCGCCTAATGAGAGTCTTAGGCCCGCGCGCCGGAAAGACTAGAATGCTCAAATACCGTGTAGACGGTGGTGTTGACCCTGGTATTCCGGTACACCAAGAATGTGCCCTGAGTGCACGGACTGTCGGGCCGTGTGGCCGATAGTTGTGATGGCTTGAATGTGCCTGCGCGCACATAGTTGCTATTTGATGATACCATGCTTTGCAGGGAAAGAATGCTCATGCCCCGAGAAAGGGGTAGGATTGTTATAATTGGGTCAGCTGAATGCTGACCGTTGCATTGTTTGCCACCGGTTGGGTGGATTGTTCCCGTGCAGGTGCTGGAGAGCCAAGTGGTAAGTGATGGGCTGAAGCCCTACTACTGTTGCTGCTGCTGCTGCTGCGGCTAGCCCTTGAAGGCTAAGCGAATATTTTGCTTATTTGCTTTTACTCATGTATGGCCGGCCTGCGCGCCGAGGTTTGTAAACCATACGTTGTGAAAAGAGAAACTGTAAGGCCTTAAGGCCAAACTCTTGTATTTGTGTACATTCCGTGGTGATATATAAAGGTGGTTTATATATTGGACATTCCTGTTTAGAGTTCAAATTTGTAACTTAAAGCTTCTGCTAGAATGCTCTGAGTTAGGATTCGTATGGTTTGGTATTATCCTGTGACCTCACCGTCTGTTTGTGGCATATAGTGTGGGGCCCCGGCCGGACCTTCTACTATACGTCATTTAACGGATGGGGTCGTTACATTTTGGTATCAGCTTTTGTCGGTCTTCCTCTTTCGAATTCGTGGTCGAATTCTTTTGTGGGGTGGCGAGCACGTGTTTGTGCGACCTGCTGTAACGCTAATGAACTCTGGAATGTCCATTAAGGAATGTACAAAATCTTGTTTGAGGAATCTGCGCGTTCCTTTTTGTGTTGCTTGCATACGTTCGCTAATGTGATTCTTGTCCACCTATAGGTGACGCGTAGTGGTGCTGGGCAGTCTGAGCCCCAGCGCTCTGATGAGAGTGCGGCACCAGCTGAGGTGCCAACACCTCCTCCATCTGTGGAAACTGTTCGCCTAGTTGCTGAGGCGCTATTTGCCATGATTCAGCCGACCGGGCAAGCGCAGCCGGCAGTAGTGCCAGTTCGTGTAGATGTAAGACCCGAGCCGGTTGAGGCTGTAGATCCACGAGCAGCTGACCGACAGTTGAAGCAATTTATGAGCTTCAGTCCGCCTACGTTTACGGGAATGGGATCCCCAACGCAGGCAGAGGATTGGTTATCGCGTGTCAAGCGGATAATGACAGTGATCAGGGCGGAGGAAACTCTCAAGGTCACCTTGGCCACCTTCATGCTTGAAGGAGAGGCACGGTTGTGGTGGGACGAGGTTGAGGTACACCATTTGGCGGGCAGGCAATTAACGCAAGTGTCGATTGAGGAGTTCTCTCGGATATTTCTGGCAAAACATGTCCCAGCAGCGCAACGCATTGCTATGGAAAATGAGTTCCAACGGTTAAAGCAAGGGGAAGATAGTGTGGATATCTACTTGCATGAGTTTACCAGGTTGGGACGATATGCGGGAACAATCTTCGCGGATGACCAAAGGAAAACGAATCGGTTCTATGAAGGATTGCGGGATGAGTTGCGATTCCTGCTTTCGAGTTCAGTGAACCAAGGGTTTCAGGCGTTGGTTGATACTGCGTGCGCGTTGGAGAAGGACATGCGGCGAGTGCAAGGGAACAAGGGCTTGGTTGTGTCAAAACCAGAGTTTCAAGCACCTCGCCCGAACAAGTCGTTTTACCAGAAGAAAGGGGGCAAGAGGTCCAAGCCATCTGGGCAAGTGACTACGACCGTTGTGTCGGGAGCGACATCAAGGCCAGATTCTCGTACATGCTATAACTGTGGCCGGGTGGGGCATATTGCTCGTGACTGTCGGGTTGTTCAGCCCAAAGGGGACAAGAAGACGGGTGCGTCTTATGCTGAGAAGGGCAAAGCGGTGGTTGATTCCTCTGCGTCTCAGGCACAGCCCCGAATCTATCAACTTGGCCAAAAGGAAGCGATTAAGCAAAGTGACGTCGTCACAGGTACGAGTTGATTTAGTTTACTTGCTGGTGCTATTGTTTTTGGTTATGTATAGCTTGTGCATGATGTGTGTGCTGCAGGCTTTGTCCTGATTCGGAATAATTTGGCGAGAGCCCTGTTTGATACGGGTGCTTCGCATTCTTTTCTGTCTGAGGATTTCGTATCTCGCATTGGGGTACCAAGTCATGTGACGGTGGATAGTACAAGGGTGCTATTGCCGAATGGCTGTGTGATGCTTGCGGATAGGGCTTGCGATGTGGATGTGCAAATAGGAAGTCGGGATTTCGGTCTGAGTGCAGCTGTGCTACCGTTATCGGAGTTTGATGTGATCTTTGGTATGGACTGGCTCTCGGAGCAGCGTGCCTTTATTGATTGCAACTCCAAGGAGATTACACTGGGCCAGAATACCGGGCTTGTGACGAAGTTCGCTGGTATGCGAGGAGTTGGCGGGACTCTGTTGTCTGCACTCCAAGTCGTCAATGCTGTTCGGAAGGGCGCGGAGTTATTCTTCACGCTAATTCAGGCTGTTGAGCCAAAGGCCAGTGTCGGTGAAGTACTAGTTGTGTCAGAGTTTGCCGACGTGTTTCCTAAAGATCTTCCGGGGTTACCACCCCAGCGGGAGATTGACTTCTCTATTGAGTTGGTGCCAGGTGCGAAACCTGTGGCCCGCTCACCATATCGCGTCGCGCCAAAAGAGATGGCTGAGTTGAAAGTCCAATTGCAAGAGTTGTTGGAGCAGGGATATATACGCCCAAGTATGTCACCTTGGAGCGCGCCTGTTCTATTTGTGAAAAAGAAAGACGGTAGCTTACGGTTGTGTATTGACTACCGCGAGTTGAATAAGCTGACGGAGAAAAATAAATATCCGATCCCGCGGATTGATGACCTCTTTGATCAGCTGGCAGGATCAACGGTCTATTCCAAATTGGATTTGAAATCAGGATATTATCAGCTGCGGATTAGGGAAGGTGACATTCCCAAGACGGCGTTTGGAACACGCTACGGTCATTACGAGTTCACGGTAATGCCGTTTGGCCTATGTAACGCGCCTTCGATATTTATGGACCTAATGCATCGAACGTTCCGAGAGTACTTGGATTTGTTTGTTATTGTGTTTATCGATGACATCTTAGTATACTCTCAGTCGGAAGAGGATCATGCAAACCATTTGCGGTTGGTCTTGCATACCCTGCGGAGGAATAAGTTTTTATGCCAAGTTCTCAAAGTGCGAGTTCTGGCTCTCTTCAGTAGCCTTTTTAGGCCATGTGGTAAGCGGAGAAGGTATCGCGGTGGATCCGTTGAAGATAAGTGCCATTCGGGATTGGCCAGTGATGTCTTCAGTGGCCGAGGTCAGGAGCTTCCTTGGACTTGCGGGCTACTATAGACGGTTTGTGGAAAACTTCTCACGGATTGCTTTACCTCTGACCACGCTGACGAGGAAAGATCAAAAGTTCATTTGGACGCCGGAGTGCGCGCGAGCTTTTGAAGACTTGAAGAGTCGTTTGACAACGGCGCCTGTGTTGACATCGCCATGTGGTACAGATGGGTATGAGATCTATAGTGATGCATCAGGGAGCGGCTTAGGCTGCGTTCTTCTGCAGTTTGGTAAAGTGATTGCTTATGGCTCGCGTCAGTTGAAAGTGCATGAGCGGAATTACCCCGTCCATGATTTGGAGTTGGCGGCGGTAATCTTTGCGCTCAAGTTGTGGCGGCACTATCTATATGGCGTTAAAGTGGATATCTATACGGATCACAAAAGCCTAAAGTATTTGTTGGATCAGAAGGATCTGAATATGCGACAACGAAGATGGATGGAGTTCCTTGGGGACTACACCTTCGAGATTCACTATACTCCCGGGAAGGGAAATGTGGTCGCTGATGCTTTGAGTCGAAAGACTCCGGTACGGGCAAGCTGGTTGCAGAGGCATGATCAGCGTTTGATCCAGGAATTGGAAGCATTGGAGATATCTTGCGTTGACAAGGGTTCGTCAACCGATGCATGCTTAAACTGGACGGAGGTGCAATATGACCTTACGGACAGAGTTCGGCGAGCAACGGAGCTTGATGAAAGTCTCCAACGCTATGCAAAAGATGGCCCGGAGGACCAATTCTCTTGGGATAACGGTTTGTTACGAAGAAATGGTCGAGTGTGCGTCCCAAGTGTGGGTAAATTGAGGGAAGAGTTGATGTACGAAGCTCACTTTGCAAAGTACTCAGTTCACCTAGGGAGCACAAAGATGTACAAAGATCTGAAAAAGCTGTTCTGGTGGTCCGGACTAAAGAAAGATGTCGCACGTTATGTGGCTGCATGCAATACCTGTGCGTTAGTGAAAGCAGAATGCTAGAAGCCTGGCGGTTTCCTGAAGTCGTTACCTATTCCGGAGTGGAAGTTCGATGATATTTCGATGGATTTCGTGCACGGGTTGCCGAGATCTCAACGCGGTCATGATTCAATCTGGGTGATTGTGGACCGGTTGACAAAAGTGGCGCACTTCCTTCCAAACAGAAGAGATGATTCAGTGGAAACCTTGGCCAAGCTTTATGTGGAGCAGGTTGTTCGACTGCACGGTGTTCCTCGGAGCATCGTTAGTGACCGTGATGGGCGGTTCACATCGAATGATTGGCGGCTCGTTCATCAAATGTTGGGTACAAAATTGGCGTTTAGTACGGCCTTTCATCCCCAAACGGATGGCCAGACTGAACGAACCAACAGGACGATGGAGGATATGCTCCGCATGTGCGCCCTAGACTTTGGTAAGAGATGGGAAGATTATATATTTCTTGTCGAATTTGCCTATAATAATAGCTACCAAGCGAGTATTGGTATGACACCATTTGAGGCGTTGTATGGTCGTAAATGCCGTACACCGTTAGCTTGGGCAGAAGCAGGCGAATCTAAGCTGAGTGGGAAAAAGGAAGTCGAAGAAGCTACCTCGCTCATACGCTCTATTCGGGAGAGGCTATTGATAGCCCAAGATCGTCAAGCAAAGTACTACAATGCCAAACATCGGAACGTGGAGTTCGCGGTGGGTGATTGGGTATATTTGAAAATCAAACCCTTCAAAGGCGTGTCCAGGATTCGGCGTTTGAAAAAGCTAAGTCCGAGGTATCTTGGTTCGTTTGAGGTGGTGGAGCGAGTTGGGGAAGCTGCTTATCGACTAGCACTTTCAGCAGACTTGGGTGGATTACATGATGTATTTCACATCTCAGTCCTTCGTAAGGCGGTAAAGGACCCAGCTCAAGTAGTGGAGAATGATCGGGTACCGGTCGAGTATGGGCTAACGACGAGAGTTAGACCCATTCGGATCGAGGATCGAGCCGAGAAACAGTTGCGGAACAAAGTGATCGGGATGGTCAAGGTCCACTGGGACAATTGTGGCCGTGAAGAGCTAACATGGGAGCGAGAGCAGACCATGCGAGCTGAATTTCCCGAGTTGTTTGTATAAACTGTAGACCGTGTACTTTTTGTTATAACATAGTTATAGCATTGCTGGTTCTTGTTTCCTTACCGTGCAAATTTCGGGACGAAATTTTGTTAAGGGGGGGAGGATTGTAACACCCCAGAAATCTCAAAATGAGTTTTCAAACTTATTTGAGGTGCAGGTTGTTTGACACGGCCTGGGACACGGGCGTGTCCCAGGGCGTGTCGGGGGTACACGGCCTGGGACACGGGCGTGTCCCAGGGCGTGTTCAGGTTAGTCGACGATCGATAGTCGACGATCGTCGAGCCTGGGACACGGCCATCGACACGGGCGTGTCCCAGGGCGTGTCATGCAATTAAATTTCGAAAATGGCCTATTCGAGTCAGAGAATTACACGGCCTTGAACACGGCCGTGAACACGGGCGTGTCAGGTTGGACACGGTCGTGTCAGATGCCGTGTTCCGACCCGTGTACTGGTTGCAGCTCGATTAGGCAGGTATGACACGGGCGTGTCTCAGGATGACACGGGCGTGTCAGGTTCGACACGGGCGTGTCGATGCCCGTGTTGTTCAATCGGTTCAAATACCGCGTGTGCCGCTTAAGGGTACACGGCCTGTGACACGGGCGTGTCACAGGCCGTATCAGCCAAAAATTGGGTTTTTTGGGCAAATCGTGGCCGTTCAGATTCTCTCTTTGGATCCAAGGGCTCAGGTGATTCCTGGCTGGATTAAATTCGTCAAGGAATGAAGAAGAAGGCATTCTTCATTTTGCTTAAGTAAGAGAGAAAGAGAGAGGAGGAAGAAGAAGGAGGAGGAGAGCAAGCCACCGGCGGAGTTCCCGTGGTCCGATTCGTGATCCGAAGCCGGCGTTGTGAAGGCAAGGCTGCTGCGGTTCTTTCTCACCGGCTAGTTTTCGATGGCTCCGAAGAGATCGACAAGTGTAACGATCTCCCTCCTTGGACATGTGAAGTCCTTCTTTTCTGCATTGCATAGGGAAAACCCTTCCCCGCGAGTGTGCGGTGGATTGTGGTGTCCCTTGGGGTAGATATGTGAAGTCCCCCTTGTTAGAGGCCGGAATTGGAGTACGGCTCTAGGCATGCTGTGTGAAGCCCATCTGGACATGGTCTGGATTGGTGATGCTTGTTTGCATATCGGAGAAGGCTCCGTGATTATGGCTTGTGTTGCCTTGTGCCTACCTGTTGCTTCGTGCAGCAGGAAGTACTGGATGATGTCCAGGAAATGAAGAGGGTTGGATGCAACTCTTGTGGCCGTGCGTTGCCACTTTATGAGCGGTTGAGCCGTTGGGCTGCAACTCGATGAAAAGGCAGATTGCCGAACAGGAAAGGTGAAACCGACCCGCGCCTATAAATAGCCATGGATACTTCCGTATTCGAGGTGGCACGGCGACTTGAGCAACGGGGGGTGGCTGATCCGTACCTGCGTTAGGTCCGTCCGACTTGGAAGCCTGGTTATAGGTTTTGTTGGAGCGCCTAATGAGAGTCTTAGGCCCGCGCGCCGGAAAGACTAGAATGCTCAAATACCGTGTAGACGGTGGTGTTGACCCTGGTATTCCGGTACACCAAGAATGTGCCCTGAGTGCACGGACTGTCGGGCCGTGTGGCCGATAGTTGTGATGGCTTGAATGTGCCTGCGCGCACATAGTTGCTATTTGATGATGCCATGCTTTGCAGGGAAAGAATGCTCATGCCCCGAGAAAGGGGTAGGATTGTTATAATTGGGTCAGCTGAATGCTGACCGTTGCATTGTTTGCCACCGGTTGGGTGGATTGTTCCCGTGCAGGTGCTGGAGAGCCAAGTGGTAAGTGATGGGCTGAAGCCCTACTGCTGTTGCTGCTGCTGCTGCTGCGGCTAGCCCTTGAAGGCTAAGCGAATATTTTGCTTATTTGCTTTTACTCATGTATGGCCGGCCTGCGCGCCGAGGTTTGTAAACCATACGTTGTGAAAAGAGGAACTGTAAGGCCTTAAGGCCAAACTCTTGTATTTGTGTACATTCCGTGGTGATATATAAAGGTGGTTTATATATTGGACATTCCTGTTTAGAGTTCAAATTTGTAACTTAAAGCTTCCGCTAGAATGCTCTGAGTTAGGATTCGTATGGTTTGGTATTATCCTGTGACCTCACCGTCTGTTTGTGGCATATAGTGTGGGGCCCCGGCCGGACCTTCTACTATACGTCATTTAACGGATGGGGTCGTTACACGGCGGGTGATAGATTAGCCCAAGTGACCTGTTTTAAAGTCTTACAAAATTTGTTCGGATCAATAAAAGTTTTTAATTCTATCTTCTGTACGCTCTCTACAGCCGTGCTCAGCTCACGTTTCTTCTTATGCGAGTTTTTTTCACTTCAAGCAACTCAATCTTCATCTCTACTTCAGCTAACATAAGTAGTTCTACGACTTTCTTAACCTTATCTTCCTGAATCAGTAGAACACCTGTCTTAATAGCACTAGATAAATCATCTGATAACAAAACATTCAACTCCAACAGTTTTCTGGGTTCAATCGGAGTAATAGGGGGAAGGGACGGCGTTGAAGGCAAATTAACCTTTGGAGCCAAGTTGATGCCGCTCGCATTAAATTACAATGTAGCCTCACTTGCGTTTAGGAATGGGACACCCAAGATGGGTTTCGATGCATTTCCCATGGATCCCAACACCTGGAAGTCGGTAACTACAATAACCCCATTCAGTTTCACTTCCACCTCCTTAATTTCCCCTTCAGTCTTTAGTACCGACCCATCAGCTTGCACTAGAGAATTTCAGACATTTGATTCGATATTTAAATTCATTTTCTCAATATATTGCAAAGCAAGAACGTTGCACGATGATCCGAAATCACATAAAGCTACCGTCTCCACCGCATTAATCTCACAGCTCATGACCACTTCATTTATATTGCACTCATCTGCCTCTCCAACACTCTTCCCCTGATCACAGGGATTTTTCTCCGTGTCGCTTGGGAGGGCGTCGTGAGTATGCTCAGAGAGCACTTTGGCCAGTTTCCCCAGTTGAGTCTCCAAGTTCCACATGGAAGTGGTTTGAGTGGCCATATTAGATTGAGCCATATCCACAAATTTTTCCATCATTTCCTCCAACGCACTCTTACGCATCCCTTGCGTGCTCTTATTATAACCAGGATGCGGTGGTCGCGGCTGGCTGTTAGAGGCGTGTGCATCAAATTGATGCTATCCTCCCTGCCACCTTTGACAAGGAGCATTTTTATTCCACGAGAAATTAGGATGATTTCTCGTGTTGGGGTTATACGCATTATTATAGGGAGCGGCGCAGTTTTGATTGTTTATAAAGTTAACGCTCTCATCAGAATTTATACCTGACGGATCATCAAAAGTTTCTCCAGTATGGCATTCATAAGCATGATGGCCGGGGTTTCCACAACCCTGGCAAGAAATGTCCATAACTCGAGCTAGAGGAGAGGTCGATCTAGACAGCATCATTCATCCATCAATCATAGGATAGTTCCCCTCAGCTTGTTGCACAACCACATTCACTTTAAAAAGATTTCTCACCCCTCTAGGGGTATTTCTTCAGGCAGTCCAGTAGGTGCTATGGAGGCGGTATCACGAAGGAGCCTTAATGGATCGTCAAGAGATAGGTTCATTATATTGCAACCGGCTGTCGCGTCGATCACAACCCTGTAATTTGGCTCAATAGAAAAATAGAATATTTTGACTTAATTCAACAGCTCACAACTGTGCTGGGGGCATCGACGCTGCAGGTCAGCAAACCTCTCCCATGCTTCAGATAAAGTTTCCTGGTCCAGCTGCCGGAAGGTAGCTATTTCCCTCTTGGCGTTCACAATTTTATCCACCGGGTGGAATTTAGCTAAAAACTTCGAGGAAAGAGCCTTCCAAGTAGTAGCTGTCCCGGGCGCAATGGTATGGAGCCAAGTTTTGGCCTTCTCCCTCATCAAAAACAGGAACAGCCTCAGCTTTACTACATCATCAGTAATTCCGGCATAGCGGAAGGTGCCACAAATTTCTGAGAACTCCGCCAGATGGAGCTGCGGATCCTCACTCGGCAGGCCTGAATATTAAGGTAAACACTTCCCACAGTAGGGGTAGTTTAGTATCTCATTGTGCTAGGTCTCGGCCTATTTACCCCATTCCAATCAGCATGCTTCCCTCCATCAGCAGCTCCATTCCCTCTAGGACAAGCCCTATGCATCGGCTGTCCTTGCCGGTTTCCAATGTTCACATCAGCGTTTGGCCCTAAGATGGGCTCTTCTCCTCTTCTATATCCTCCCAGCTGAATTAGATTATGATCCATCTCTAGCCGAGCGTTTGCGGTACGCCTTCGTGCTCGAGCGGTCCTCTCTATTTCAGTATTTTAGGCAAGCAACTCTCCCGATCCTTGCCTCTGCATACGCCAAAGATAACAACAAAACAAAAAAAAATCAAAAACAACAACTCTTGAGTAACCACCTTCAATAACCCAGATCACTTACGCCTACACTCCCCGGCAACGGCGCCAAAAACTTGATGCGTCTGCAAGTGCACCGGTCGCTGTCAAGTAATAAATTTGGGAATAGCTTCCCCAAATGTTGATCTCTGGGGAAGCAGGTTGGGTATCGTGATAGCGTCATTGGAAGATCGTTGCTAAGAGTTAAACGAAATCACAAGGGAGGGATTTGTGATGCCTAATGCTATCAAAACAAAAAAGAAAACTAATGTGGGTCATAAGCACCGCTTCGCTTGGTGGATGGAATTAGTGCAGGACACTATGCCGTGCTTTGTTGGGAGGATGGATGGAGAGCAAGCGGATGGAATGATCACAATTGCGGAAAGTGAGAGTCGCAATCACCTCTTCGACTTCCAACACTATCCTTTGCTAGTGCTGTTCTAGTACGCGAGTGGAGTGGATGTGGATGGAGGCGAGTGCAATACAGCTAACTACAAGGAATGCAACTAGCTAATATAAACTTCATTCATAGACAATTAATGTAAGTTTAAGTTCATTACAAGCTTATGAATACACTTCACTATGAAAAAAGGTAGATTAAACTGATAGGAGGAAAGCCTAGCCGTTGTTCTTGGCCGGAGTGGTGGGTTGTCAATCCACTTCTCGACTCAGACCATTGGTTGCTTCCGGAGGTAAATGGGTTGTCAATCCACTTGTCTCCCTCCATCTTCTTATCTTCCTTCAATCTTCTCTCCCTTTGCCCAAATGAGATGTACCGAAAGAGTCTTGTTGCAAGCTGCTGGTGGCCGAAAACTCTCTGAAGTGTTGAAGATGGCTTCAGATTGATGGAGAAAGCTTCCCAGAGGATGGAGATGAGTGGAGGACCTGTGGGGGTAAAAATTGGCACTTCGCGCGCAGCAACGGGGTGAAAAATGGAAGGCGTTGAACTAAATAGCGGAGCACGAGCTTAAATACAGCAAAAAAAATCAGAGCACACGATCAGTGGCGCACGACAAGTGGTCATGCGCACTAACGGTGGATGATCGTTCGCTCTGCTCCAGAGAAACCTGCAGCAAACAGAAAAAATAATATATATGTGCACCATCAGTAGCGCACGACCGGTGGTCGTGCGCATTGGATCCCATGATCATGCTATTCGAAAAAACAGAACTAAAGAAAAACTGGGGTTACGCGCACGAGCAGTGGCGCACGAATGGTGGTCTTGATCACTATGTCCAATGGTCATGTGATTGCCCCAGACAGAACTTGGAAAAGTGGAGAATAGTGCGCACGATCAGAGGCTCACGAACAATGGTCGTGCGCTATAGGTCCAATGATCGTGCACAGTATTCCTGGACTGTTTGGGAATTCGATGAACAGATCGCGCACGACCAGTGGTTATGCGCTAAGGAGTCCACTGACCGTGTGTGTGTAAAAACGCACGACCAGTGGCCCTTAGGCGGAAAACATTCCCAAAATAATTGGAACATGCTCACCACCTTTGTACCTACAGCGAAAATAAAAGAGCAACCAAAATGGGCATACAACATTCTCCAAACACAGCAAAACACCAAGTAAGGCAAAAGAATAAATACTATGAAATAACACTGAAAGCGGGCCAAAAGTGCACTTAACATGGAATGGACGTAATAACAAATATGAACAAATATGGCTCTAAAGTGTAGTGCATCAACGAGAAAACTAGACAAGATGAGTCCAAAAATAAGTATATAACTTGGACTCATCAATTACGACACTTCCTACCGTATAAAGCTTCGAATGACGCCATCTGAATGCTAGCTTGATAGTTATTATTATAGGCAAACTTGATCATAGAGAGATGGTCCTCCCACCTCTTCTTGAAATCCAAGGCTCATATCCTCCATTGTTTAGTTGATCCTTTCGGTCTGACCATCCGTCTACGGATGAAAGGTCGTACTGAACTGCAGTTTTGTACCCAACAACCGGTGGATTAGTCTCCAATCATTTGATGTAAAGCCCCTGTCTCGGTCACTGATGATGCTACGGGGCACACCATGCATTCGTACTATGATATCCACGTATAACTTAGCCAACTTTTCCACTGAATCGTCCTTCTTGTTCGGTATGAAGTGCGATACCTTTATCAATCAGTTAAATATCACCTACATGGCATCGTTACCGCTCTGTGATCTCGGCAGCCCGTGCATGAAATCTATAGAGATATCATCGAACTCCCACACCAGAATTGGCAACGACTTCAGGAAACCTCTAGGCTTTTGACATTAAGATTTTACTAAGGCCCAAGTTTGGCACTTTTCCACGTAAAGAGCTATGTTTTTCTTCAAACCCGGCCACCAGAACATCTTTTTCATGTCCTTGTACATCTTTGTGCTTCCTGGGTGAATTGAGTACTTTGTGAAGTGTGCTTCATACATCAATTCTTCCCGTAGTTTACCTATATTCGGGACGCTCAAACGACCATCTTTTCTCAAAAGACCATGATCCAAGAAGAATTGGGGATTTGACCCATCCGCTGCATAGCATTTCATACTCTCATAGAGTTCTGTTGCTCTCCAAACCCTGTCCGCAAGGTCATACTGTACCTCGATCCAGTTCAGGCACGCATTTGTAGTAGCATTCTTGTCAACAAAAGAAATATCTAAGGACTCCATCTCCTGGACCAGATTCTCATCATGCATCTGCAACCAACTTACCCTTATCGGAGTACGCCGACTCAAGGCATTTGCAACCACATTTCTCTTCCCGGGAGTATAGTTTATCTGGAAGGTGTAGTCCCCAAGGAACTCCATCCACCTCCGCATCCGCATGTTCAGATCCTTCTGATCAATTAACTACTTAAAGCTCTTATGGTCCGTGAAGATATTAACTTTCACGCCATATAATTACATTTGAAACAACTTAAGTGCAAAAACCACAGCCGTTAACTCCAAGTCGTGGACTGGATATTTTTGCTCGTTCACTTTCAACTGGCGTGAGCCATAAGCAATAACCTTTCCGAACAGAAGAAGAATGCAACCTAATCCACTCCCTGAAGCATCACTATAAATCTCGTAGCCATTTGTACCACATGGCGAACTCAAGTTCGGTGTCGTAGTCAAATGACTCTTTAATTCCTCAAAATCTCGCGCGCACTCAGGCGTCCAAACAAACTTATGTTCTTTCCTCTTCAACATAGTGATAGGTAAGACTATCCGCAAAAAGTTCTTTACGAAGCGCCAGTAGAAGCCATCAAGTCCATGGAAGCTCATGACTTCTGCTATAGTAGAAAACACAGGCCACTCTCATATCGCAATTATCTTTGTCGGATCCACCACAATATCTTCTCCACTAACCACATGGCCAAGAAAAGCCGCTGGCGACAGCCAAAACTCACACTTTGAGAACTTGGCATAGAGCTTATTTCACCTCAGGGTGTGCAAAACCATCTGCAAATGATTTGTATGGTCTTCTTTGGACTGAGAGTACACCAATATGTCGTCAAAAAAGACGATCACAAATAGGTCCATGTACTCTCTAAACTTTTGATGCAACAAGTCCATGAATACCGATGGTGCATTTGTTAGCCCAAACGACATTACATTGAACTCATAATGACTGTAGCGTGTACAAAACACTGTCTTGGGAATGTCCTCTTCCCGAATCCTCAACTAGTAGTAACGAGATTTTAAATGAAGCTTTGAGTAGGTAGTTGAACCCACCAGCTGATCAAACAAGTCATCAATCAATGGAATCAGTTACTTGTTCATCTCCATCAGCTTGTTTAACTCTCGATAATCAATGCATAGCTGCAAGCTTCCGTCCTTCTTCATTACAAAGAGAACCGGTGCACTCCAAGGTGACATAGTTAGACATATATATCCTTATTCTAGCAATTCTTGCAATTGAACTTTCAATTATGCCATATCTTTTGGTGCTACTTGGTACCGAGAGCGGACCATATGTTTCGCACCAATCACCAACTCTATAGCAAAGTCAATCTCCCGCTGTGGAGGTAACCCAGGAATATCTTTAGGAAATACATCTGCATACTTCGGTATGATAGGAACATCACTCAAACTAGACTTCGACACAATAGCCTCCAACAGCGTGAACAATAAGTCTGCGTCCTTCTGAACAGCTTTGACTACCTAGAGAGCAAACATCAATATCTTGCTCAATCCTCACATACAAGGGAATTTAGTCTCTCGTTCAGTGTTATGTCCCAGTATGACTTCCTTAGAGTTGCAATCTATACAGACACGCTTCTTAGAGAGAAAACAATTCCAAAGATTAAATCAAACTTAGATATCGGCAGTAGAGACGCCTCCAATCTGAAATTCTGACTTCCAATCCATACCTCAAGAAAACAAGACTTATCTGCATGCATTATACATCGGTCAGGTAACAACACCTTTACTCTATCTGTCGATATAAGGGTAGGCACTCCGATCTACGATACGAAGTCCTTAGATAGAAATGAATGAGAATCACCTGTATCGAAAAGTGTTATCGCCGGATAATCGCGAATAAGGACAAAGCCTATACTAACCAAGTTATACACATGCAATTCACAAGGTATATAGTTTAAAGCATGAAAACTATATACTACTCTTACCTGTGACGACATCAACCTGTTTGATGGCCTCCTAATGGCAAAGATTGTACACCCTTGGCTGAGCTGGAGCATATTGGGATGCAGTAGACTCCACCGTCTTTCCCTTCTCAGCATATGATGCTCCTGCCTTTTTCTCCGTCTTTGGAGGGCCAGTACTCCAACATTTTCGGGCTATGTGTCCCACCTTGCCACATGTGTAACATGTGGTTGGACCCCGCCCTGATGTTGCTCCAGAAGTACCAGTAGAAGGAGCCTGTCCAGAAGACTTGGACTTTGTACTCATCTCTTACGGTAATCAGACTTTCCAGGATGTGATATTTTGAACTCGGGCTTTATCACTGCCAAGTTCCTCTTGCCCTGCACCCTTTTCATGTCTTTCTCTAACGAACGAGTCGTATTCACCAACACTTGGAAACCTTGGTTCATCGGACCCGAGAGTAATAAACTCAGCTCATCTCATAGTACCTTGCAATACCTATTAGTCTTACGCTCTTAGGCAACAAAAATAGATCCCGCATAATGTCCTAACTTGGTAAACTCAAGCAGGTAGTCATCCACACTAATCTCGCCATGAGTTAAATGTTGGAACTCATTCTCTATGGCAATCCGCTACGAAGATAGCAGATGCTTTGCCAAGAACAATCACGAAAAATCCTCTATCGAGATATCCGATAGTCATCTTCCCGCAATGTGGTGTAACTCTAACTCATCCCACCAAAGCCGAGCCTCTCCTTCAAATAAGAAAGTGTCCAGTGTGAACTTCTATCCCTCCTCTATCTCTATCGCTGTCAATATCCTCTTGACTCGCAAAAGCAAGTCCTCTGCCTGTGTCAGGGATCCTACACCCGTAAATGTCGGAGGACTAAAGCTCATAAATTACTTTAGTTGACATTCAGTCACTCGCTTATCTACCAAAGCCTCAACAGGCACTTGCCTAGCAGCTATAGGCCTGGCTATACCAACCTGAACTGGCACCATCGCAGGTCGCACCTACCCAGTAGACTGTGCATTCATCATGGCAAATACTCCCTCAGCAAATAAGTGTACTGTTTCCGCAAAAGGAGGAGCTGTGGGCAAATTAGTTGGTGTCGCACTATCAACAAAATCTTGGGGTTCAGACTGCCCTGCACTACTTCTAGTCACCTATAAGTGTAAAATACACAATTTAGCGACTACTCAACAACAAACAATGATTATTAGGAACACACAGGTTCCTCAAACATTTGTATTTTTATTCCTAAGTGGACATTCTTGATTTCAATTTTTGTCATAAAGGTAAGCACAGACACGTGCTCGCCACCCCTCAAAAGAATATGACCACAAATTCTTTTTAAATATAATAGACAAGCTGGTACCAAATTGTAACACCTCCATCCGTCTCATGAAATATAAAAGAGGGTATGGTCGGGGCCCCACGCCTTATCCCATAGACAGTCAATGGAGTTACATGTTAATATTAATAACTGAACAAATCCTAACTCAGAGCATTCTAGCGGAAGCTTCAAGGGTTAAATTTTGTAACTCGAGTATCACAACAACGTCCACTATATAAACACTTGAATGTTCTTACAAAATATACAAAAGATACTATCGCCAGCGATAGTCATTATCGCCCCGCGGTAGTCAACAATAGACAAACTATTATAGCGTTAAGGCATTATAATTACTCTTTAGAAGTGTGGTTTATTGACATCGGCACGCAGGCCGGCCACACATGAAAGCAATAAAACTTTGCTTGGCCTTTGAGGGCCGACATAGCTTCAGGGATGCAACCTTCTATTTTCCACTCAGGTCTCCAACACCTGCACACGGACAATCCACCATATGGTGGCAACTAAGACAACGGTCAGCTTTTAGCTGACCAATTTATTAGGACCCTAGCCCATTCCCGGGGCAGCGATATTCCTTCCTTGCATGCATAGCATTAACACAACAGATATGTCACAATAAGGCACACTCATGCACCATTCAATATATCACAAATGAGTGCCTTTATGGCCAAATGTTCTGTGCACTCAGGGCACATTCTCGGTGTACCGTATTACCAGGGTCCCAACACCGTTCAGATGTTCAAGACTTGACGGTCAACTTTGAGCATTTCTAGTGTTTTCGGCTCCAGGCCTAAGACTCTCATTATGCGCTCCAATGACACTAATTACTTTAGGCACTTTATTCGGACGGGCATAACACGGGTGCAGTTCAGCAATTTCCCGTTGCTCAAATCGCAAATTCAACGCCGACGGTCACAACCATCATGGCGAACGACAAGAAGCGGTAAAGCCTACTCTTTCCTATTTGGCTCACTGGCCTTATTGCTAGGCACAGCAGGTTTTATGTATCACTTGGGCTCAGATGTCCCCAGGACCTGAGCCAGTAGTGATCAATCACGACACTCATGGCTAATAGCTAGGCTCTCTAGGCTCACAGCTTCTCATGCTATACACCTTATTTCACGGACACAGGTTGTTGGTACCCTAGTTTTGATTTGAGTTAAGTCTTCTCAATTAGTTTCTTGACCCAAGATTTATCTATGGTCAAAGGATAGATTTATGTTAGATCTTATCAGTTGTGTAGAGTTGTTGTTTATCCAGATTGAAAATCTGGTTAAGTGTTTTTTAGTTTGACTATGGTCAAACGCCGCTCGACTATCGTCTATCAGTTGATCGACTATCGTCTATCAGTTGATCGACTATCGTCAGACAGCTGATCGACTATCTCTGAGTTAGTTCATCTCTGTTAAGCTCGATGATCTGTGGTCTCAGTATCGTCGATCGTCGAGTCCTGCTCGACTTTTTCTGTCCCGAAAGATTTCTTGTAGGTCGACTATCTGTTCTGATAGGTCGACTATCTGCTCTGATAGTTCGACGATCACCGTGATTTGTTCGACTATCTTTTTGTCTGCATTTAGAGATATTGTACTCTTTCTCTTTTGTGAATTATTTCTTATATATCTGGCTGATTTTATTAAAGATTATTTCATTGATTTTATTCTTATATATCAAGGCAATCTTTGCCTCATTCTTTATGCATAAGTAAAGTTCTATC
Source organism: Platanthera zijinensis (assembly GCA_039513925.1). Taxonomy (NCBI): domain Eukaryota; kingdom Viridiplantae; phylum Streptophyta; class Magnoliopsida; order Asparagales; family Orchidaceae; genus Platanthera; species Platanthera zijinensis. The sequence continues at coordinate 56,014,469 of CM077098.1, forward strand.
TGACAAAGTCTTTTGTCTTATTAGTTGACAAATCTGTGTGCTTTATCTGCCATGCTGTCCTTTGTAGCCGTTAGACACAGATGTATTTCTTTGGCCGTAAAGAGTTTGTTTTTGATGTGACTTTCTCTAATATCTTCTGGACTTGCAGAATGGATAAGCAGCTTCTAAGAAAGCTTTATTTCTTTATAGAATGTCCTTATGCAGACTATTTGTACTATGTGTTATTTGCAACCCAGATTGCAGATCTCAGAAAAAGACAAGATTCCAGTCAAGAGAAAGTTAGAAGCCGTAACAAAGGATGATATATAAAGAGCTTTTGAAAGAAGTTCAGATATATAGAGATACATATACAGTTAATAGAGATACACAGATTCACAGATTCAACAACAAGAACAAGTGTAGGACAACTCTCTTCTTCAATCCTGAGTTCATCCTGCTTACAGGAACATTCAAACTCAGAGCTTCAAGTAGAAGAAGAAGAAGAAAGAAAAGCTGTTGAAGAAGAACATTCATTCCACATCAAGAATTTTCTTCAAGCTACTCCTTCAAGAACTTCAAGACAACAGAACTTCTCTGTCAAGAGTTCTGAAGAGAACCTGCACCCTGAAGCAAGGCTTCTTCCTGGATATTCTCTAAGCCAGGGGGAGCTTTGATTCCTTCAGAGCTTTCTATAGCTCAGTGCAATCCACTAGCTTCTCTAATTTTGTTTAACAATAGAGAAGACATTCTAACTCTCTCAACCTCCTGTACAAAGGGTTATTACTCCCATCAAAAGTGAACCTTGGTGGCAGGGCACCTTAGCAAAAACCTGTGTTGGATTTTTAGCTCCTGATAAAAAGCTCAAAGGGTTTACTTGATCTACCTGAATCAGATCAGTTGGTGGCAGGGCACCTGAATAAAAACCTGTAGTGGATTCCTACATGGTGGTAGAAAAGTGGATGTACCTATTGAGAGGGAACCACTATAAATCTTCTTGTGTTGTCTGTGTTGCTTACTTTAATTACTATACTATGGCTGTGAGTAGAATTAACAAGGATTGCTAGTTGCTGTGTTAGTACTAAAGCTTAAACTGTAATTACAGTTAGCTTTCTCTTGTGCACCTCACTTTGTGTTAGGCTCTAGGGTTTCATATATCTATATACTTATTCCACAAATTTTCTCTAAGGGAGTTGAGTAGATTGTCATCTTTTTGATTACTCTATTCACCCCCCCCCCCTCTAGAGTTGTTTCTATCCTCACTTTCAATTGGTATTAGAGGGAGGTTGACTGACTGTACAGGCTAACACCTGAGTAACAAGATCTAGATAGATACCAAGTTTATAGATATTCACTTCAAGGCCTAGTACAAGGATTACTCTAGCACAAGACCTCCAGCATGCAACTTAGCTAAGTTCAGCATCTGGAAGGCATGAATCAGACTGTATATGAACTCTATTGATGAAGATATCTTTTCTTCTATTTTGACAGGACCACCAACACCACCTGCTGCAACTACTACTACAACTTCAACAAATCTGTGTGCTGTGCTACCTCCTGACTACAATGATGCTTACAAGAAAGCAAAGATAGCTGATGCAAAAGCTATGAATATTCTGGCTCAGACCATGTCTGATGAAACATTCGAGAAAGTGGCTGATTGCACTTCAGCAAAAGCCATGTGGGACTCACTGAACCACATTATAGCTGGTTCAGCTGATGAGAGGAAGGACAGAAGGTCCAACCTCACGTCCCAATATGAGAATTTCAAGAAGATTGAAGCAGAATCAGTTGATGCAATGTACAACAGGATCATCTCCATCATCAATGAGCTGAGAACCCTTGATAAAGAGATCACATTGACAGAAGTCAATGACAAAATATTGATGTGCTTCCTCAGCACATGGGATCTCAGGATCTGGCCAATCAAAGAGTCTAGAAGTATAACTGAGATCTCAATTGAAGCTCTCCTTGGCAAGCTCAAATCATTTGAGCAAGTACTGAAGACCAGGGAAGCTGAAGCTGAAGCCAAGACTCCCACTCCTACCAGGAAAGAGCAAACTCTTGCTCTAAAGGCTGTTGATGCATCTGAAGGAAGCCAATCAAATGAGGAGCTAATGACACTCTTTGCCAAAAGATTTCTCAAAATGGGCAAAAAGGACTTCAGAAAGAAGTCTTCCAGATATGAAGACAAGCCAAGGTATGACAGAACACCAGCTAAAGAACTTATATGTTATGGCTGCAGGAAACCTGGACACATTCTACCTGAGTTTCCAGAGGAAAAGAACATGGAGAAGAGAAAAGACAAAGAACATCAGAAGAACCATTCAAAGTCCTCCTCCTACAAAAACAAGAAGAAGGAGAAAGGATTTGTGGCTGAAACCTTGAGTGATACTGATGAGGAATTTTCCTCCTCAAGCTCCAGTGAAGATGAGGAAGGGAAGAAGGTAAAAGAAATTTGCCTAATGGCAATTGATGCCTGCAGCAATCATTCAGCTGTAGAGAGTTCTGATGAAGAAGAAATGTCTACTGAAGATCAGGTATTGTCTTCTTATGATTTTACTTCTGTTGAATTTAGATTTGAATTTAAATCTCTCTGTTTAGACTTAATTAGCTCAGAGAAGAAAATTAAGGAACTTAGAAATAGGATAGCTGAATCAGAATCCCTATCTAGTGAAAATGCTAGGCTAGAAGCTGAACTCACTAGATCTACTAAAGAAATCAAATTTCTTAAAACTGAACTAGCCAAATCTATAAGATTAGAAGAATATCTTAATGGTAGAAGTCTTAAGCTGCTAGAGATTACTAGCATGTCAAACACTAGGATAGGTAACAATAAGCTAGGCTTGGGAGCTTTACCAAGTGAACCCCCCATGGTTCTGAAAAACAATCTTTCCACTCTAGTAAACTTTATTTCAGCTGATGGAATAAAGAATACTGAGAAAGTAATTCAAGTTAACAAAGCTTTAAATAAGGCTAAGAGAGAGAAGATAAAATAGAAATTTAAAGAAATACAAAAATCATCGAACTTTGCTCGACGATCGCAGGCCCAATGGTTGATCGATACTCGACGATCTGGGCATCAATCATCGAACGTCGATCGACGATCTGAACATGATTTTCAAAATAATAACCAGAACCTTAGAAACACTAAGGTAAATAGAAACACTAGGTTCATTGACCCATCAACTGCATGGAGTATTCCACCTAGGAGATCTTATCCCTTAGGATATAAACCTCAGCCTACTTATTCTTTTATTTCAAGTTTTAATTATGTGAAGAATAATGGACCCAAGGTTGTCTGGGTCCACAATGTCTAACTGTTTATTTTGCAGGTAAAGACCTATCCAATTAATAAAGACAAATGGTATTTGGATAGTGGCTGTTCTAAACATATGATAGGAAATAAAAACAATTTGTCAAGCTTCAAGGCCAAGCTTGGACCAAAGGTAATCTTTGGGGATTCCAGCTGTGGTCAAACAGAAGGATATGGTAGGTTTACCATTGGAGCAGTGACATTCAAAAGGGTTGCATATATAACTTGGCTGAAGCACAACTTAATCTCAGTAAGCTAGTTATGTGATGCAGGTTATCAGGAATCATTCACTGACACTCTTTGCAATATTACTTTAAATAGTAATGTAGTGTTAGTAGGCATTAGACATGGTAACATTTACTTAGTAGATTTTTATTCAACACAATCTGAAATCTGCCTGTTTAATGAAGTAACCAATAATAACACCTTATGGGATAAAAGGCTTAGCCATGTTAACCTCAAGAATATATCTAGGTTATCTAAATACAACATTGTTAGAGGCTTACCTTCTTGCCCCTAAAAGAAGGAAGGTCTATGCAGGCCGTCAATTAGGCAAGCAAACCAAAAGTTCTTTCAAATCTGTAAATAAGAGTGATTCACCAAGAATCCTGTACTTATTGCACTTGGACCTTTTTGGCCCAATAAATGTAAAGAGTCTAGGAGGGAAATTTTACACTTTAGTGATTGTAGATGATTTCTCTAGGTTCACTTGGGTGTTCTTTTTGAGAACTAAGGCTGATAACTTCAAAGTTCTTACAGACTTTCTGCTATGTGTGTACACTGAGTATTCTACTCATATTGCCTTGATCAGAAGTGATCATGGTACTGAGTTTGAGTCCCTTCTCATGCAAGAATTCTGTGAGAAACAAGGTGTTGGGTACATTGGAAAATGTGTACCTGATTTGAAGAAGCCTAACTTAGCTTTATGATATACATTAAGGTGTATTTGATGTTATTTTGAGTTGACATGTGCAGATTAAGAAAGTACTAAAAGTATAGGAATTTATTCTAAGTCCATGTGTCGACACCAGAAAAAGCTATGTCGACACTTCAGAATAATTATGTCGACACTTGAAGAAGGCTGTGTTGACACAGAGAAAGATAGTCGACCACATTTATGTCGACACTGGGAAGCAGTGCCGACTCACAGAAGTATAGTCGATCTCAACTATGTCGACACTGGGAAGCAGTGTCGACTCACAGAAGTATAGTCGATCTCAACTGTGCCGACACATTGAGGTAGAGTCGACACACAGAGGCAGAAGTCGACAATACTTGAGTCGACACCAGAAGAATGAGTCGACACATATTGGCAGAGTCGACAATTGCTGTGTCGACACCTGAAGGCAGAGTCGACACATATTATGTTCTGAATCTACATCAACTGTGTCGACACACAGGACTTGTGTCGACACACTGGAATGTCTAGACCAAGTCATTTTTTGAAGAATGATGAAGTACTTGAGTCGACACAAATATTCAGTGTCGACTCATTCTCAAGATGAAGTTCTGAAGAAGCTGAGTCGACTTAAAGGCAAACCAGTCAACATCATCAAAGGCTATGTCGACACCTAAGTTACTTGTGTCGACACATATAGACAGTTGGTCTCGACACTTTCTGGCAGTTAGTCTCGACACTTTGCTGTCCAAGACAAAGGCACAGGATCTATTTGAAGATTTGATAGCTGTGGGTTGCAACAGGTTAACTGAAGCTGTCAGACTTGTCAGAAGACAGTTAGAAACCGGATCAGCCTGTTACCATGAAGAAGGTCTATAAATAGACAGATTCAGAAGGCGATATTAATGATTTGATTTTGAGAGCAACAAACATACAAACTGATTGAAGAATCAAATCAAGAAAGTGCAAGGCTCGGAAGAAGATCTTCATCAGAAGATCTTAGAAGACGATCTCAGGATCTGTCTAAGAAGAGTTCTATCAAGAATTCAGAAGTATCATCAAAGGTGTTGGATAGAGAGGGATCCAGCCACTTGAAGAAGAAGAAGGAAGCCATCACTGGTTTCTCAAGAAGCTGTTTGGGAAATCAACTCAGCTAAGTTCAGATTCAAGAAGCTTTGAAGAAAGCTCAGATTCAGTTGATTTCATTCATCAGCTGATCAAGAACTGTCTTGTCCTTTTCTCTCTCATCAAGGGCAAGATAATACAAAATCTTTTCTTATTTCTGTAGGGTCTATCAATATAGATCTGAGTTGTAAGCCTATGTTATAAAGGTTGAGTGTAGGAGAGTTGATCTCTGAGTGGTAGGGTTGTTGCCTGAGTGTAGGAGGAAGTTTTTCTCTGAGTTGTAGGCCTTGTGTCAAGGTTGAGGTAGGGCTATTGAGCCTGAGTTGTAGGAACCATTCTGGGTTCTGAGTTGTAGGAACCTTTCCGGTTCTGAGCTGTAGGATCTGCTGATCTGAGTTAAAGAGGAAGTTTGGCCGAATCTAGCACACTGCTAGATAGGTGAAGGGGGAAAGTGGATGTACCCAGACCTTGGGGAACCACTATAAAACTGTGTGCAATCTGTGTTGTATGAATTTCTGTGATTGCTGTGCTGTGTGATTTAATTCAGTTATTGTATTCTGCCTAAAAGTGAGAACATGCATTAGAACCTATTCACCCCCCCCCCCCCCCGTCTAGGTGTTTAGGTAGTCTTGAAAGTAAAACTATCAAGTGGTATCAGAGGGAGTTTACTCAAATAGGGACCTAACAGTCTGAGTAAGATCCCTAAGGCAGAATCAAGATTCATGAAAATGGGTTTTGGAGAGAATCACAAGGAGTTAGGGTCAATGAAATTACCAATCTGTAGAAAAGAAATCTTTGGAATTTGGAAAGAAAGGGTGAGATTGTTCATGGAGGCTTCTGACCCAAGGATATACATTACAGTATAGGAAGGCCCCTTCATTCCAATAAAGGTATCAGTTCTTGATGCAAATATCCAAACTCCAAAGAGTTATTCAGAAATGACAAAGGATGAAATCATTTTGGCAACCATGGATAAAAGAGCACAGAACATTATTGTAAGTGCCATAGATGATTCTACATTCTAAAATTTGATTCACTGCAAAACCTCCAAAGAAATGTGGGACACCTTGATTGTCTACATGGAGGGTTCTGAAGAAGTAAGACAGGATAGGAAGTCTATGCTCAACCAAGAGTACGAAAGTTTCAGACAAGGAAAATCTGATAGCATAATTGAATGCTATAAGAAATTCTACAGAATAGTGAATGAATTAATGTCCTATGGAAGAGTCTTCAGTACCTATGAACTGAATGACAAATTCTTAAGATCCTTGACCAAGGATTGGGACACTAAGATCTGTGTCATAAGAGAAGTGGCTAAGCTGGCAGAGATATCTCCTCCAACCTTGTTTGGAAAGTTGCTATCTTATGAAATGCAACTAATGGTTAGGAAGGAGGAAGAGAAGAATTCAAAAGGTGAGCATAGAGAGAAGTCAGTGGCCTTCAAGGCAGAAGCCACTAGAAAGAATAGGAGGATATCTTCATCTCCTCCTAAGGAAGTTGTAGAAGTTAATTCTGAAAATTTAGACAGTCAGAGTTCAGAGAGGAGTGATTCAGATGCAGACTTTGCTGCATTCACAAGGCAATTTCAGAGGTTCTTGAAGAAGTAGTAGTGGAAGTCTAGGCCCTCCACATCACAGCAAGTTGATGACTATTATCAGAAGAATAAGTCATCAAGGAAGGAAAGGAACAGAACAAAGCCCAGCAAGGCCACTACATCAAAGATAGTCTGCTATTGCTGCAACAGGCCTGGACATGTAGTGGCTGATTATCCTGATAAGAGAAAGGATTCATCAAACAAGAAGAAGACTCATCAGAAAGGCAAGAAGGAGAAATCCTTTGTTGCAAAGAAGGAAAAGAGCCTAACAGATCAATCAACTTCAGAGTCAGAATCTGAAGCTGAAGAATATATTGGACTATATGCTGCTACTGAAGAAGAGGAGTTCATGCAATTGGTAGACTCCATCTATGAATAAGAGGATCATTAGTGCATGGGACTGATGGCTGGATCGGAAGAAGACATGTGCCAGAATCAGTCTTATCCTTGTAAGGTACATTGTCCTTCTATAAATTCAGTTTGTAGTACTAGTGCAGAATCAGCTACATCTGCATCAAGTGATGTAGATGGATCTGAATCTGAAGGTGATGTCTATCATTTGATAGATAAGTATGGGGACTTGTTGCAGGCTTTTAAGAAAAGCAAGAACCTAGTCAAAATTCAGGCTCAGGAAATTGCTGATCTTAAGGTTGCTGTAACTAAGTTGGAGAAAGTAATAGATCAAAAGTTAAATGAGATTGCCAAACTGAAAAATATAACTATTATTCAGATGGGCACAATCAGATATACTAATGATCAAGTTAAGATTCTGGAGGCCAGACTAAGAATAGAAAAAGATTTAGTGGCTAGTTACTCAAAGCCAAAATCCGTCTTACCCTTGATAGATGAGTTTGTGGCTCAAAAGGTTAAGGTAGGATTAGGGTTCAAAGGTAACCCCAGGGCTGCCCTATTCAAGAGAAAAGGCAAAGCTCCTGCCCAGCCACTAAACCTTTCAGTACCTATTAAGTTTAGAAAGGTGCAAGTGCCTCTAACCAATATGATCTTGAGAATATTCATGGTCATATTAAGGCTAATGTTCTGATAAACAAGGGTGTAAATGCCAACAGGTCTACCCATGTTCATAAACCTCATGGTTATAAGAATTCTGTGGGTGAAGCTGCAGCAGCACCAGCATTGGACAGAAATTCTTCTGTCAAGGGTGTATCTAGATCTAGATACAATAAGTTTGAATGTTGGTGTTGTGGCAAGAGAGGCCATTTTTCCTTTGACTGCTGGCATAACACAAGTGTTAGGAAGAATAGTAGTCTACCAGTTAGAAGAGTTGCTGGTAGTTTTGTTGGTGCTAACCTGAACCAAGGACCTAAGAATTACTTGGGTTCTAAGGGAAAGTAAATCTGTATTGCAGGTGAGTCCAAGTTTCCATGCCCCTATATGGTACTTGGATAGTGGATGTTCCCGGCACATGACTGGAACAAAGGGGCTACTGAAGGAGTACACATCTGTCAAAGATGGACCTAAAGTAATCTTTGGTGGGTCTGAAAGAGGAGTCATCAAAGGGTTTGGTAACATTTCTTCTAACCTAATTACTATTACCCAAGTGGCTTATGTACAAGGTTTGAAACACAATCTGATAAGCATAAGCCAGCTAAGTGATTTAGGATATGACATTTCATTTGTTAAGGATGGATGTCATATCAAAAGATCAAGTGATCAAGAGTTCATTTTGACTGGGTATAGGAAGAGAAATGTATATTGTCTTAATTTTGTATGTGAGAATAAGGCTTCACCCATATTCCTTGTAGCTGATGATAATGCATCTCATTGTGTCAAGTGGCACAAGAGGTTGGCTCATCTTAATTACAAGACAATTGGCCAACTCTTTAGCAAAGAGTTAGTGAGGAATAGTCCTCAAGTTAAGTGCATAAAGGAAGGGATATGTTCAGCCTGTCAAAAGGGCAAACAGACTAAATCCTCCTTTCATAGCCTTGAAAACAAGGATTCTGTGAGGTGCTTATAACTCTTGCATATGGATCTTTTTGGTCCTATACCAGTTCATAGTCTAGGTAGGAAGGTCTACACTTTTGTGGTTGTAGATGACTATTTTAGATTTACATGTGTGTTCTTTCTGAGACAGAAATCAGAAACCCCAAGTGTCTTACTTAGTTTTATAAAGCAAATTCATAATGAACTGAATAGTACAGTGGTCAAAATCAGAAGTGACCATGGCACTGAATTTCAATCTGAAAGTATGGCAAAATTATGTGAAGACTTTGGGATTCTCCAAGAGTTCTCCTCACCTAGAACACCTCAGCAAAATGGAATTGCTGAAAGAAAGAATAGAACATTAATTGAAGCTGGTAGAACACTATTGAGTGACACCTCTCTTCCAGAATATTTCTGGGCTGAGGAAGTAAAAACTGCATGTCATGTAATCAATAGGGCTTCTATCACCAAGAGCCACAAAATGACTCCCATTGAGAATATGAAAGGTAGAAAACCAAATCTATCCTACTTCAGGATCTTTGGTTGTAAGTGCTATATACTTAGCAATGGCAAGTCATATTTGGCTAAGTTTATTGCCAAATCCCAGGAAGGGATATTTGTTGGGTACAGCATAAATAGTAAGACCTATAGAGTCTTCAACTTGACTACTCAAGTTGTAGAGGAGTCTGTTCATGTTGTATTTGATGAAACAAGATAAATCAACTGTGAGGTGTCTTGTAGATCAAATGATTCAACAGGTATAAGCCAAAGGATGGACAAGCTTTCCATTGCAGAAACATCAAAGGAAGATGGAGCATTGGAAAATGAAGTCTACTGTCTAGGGGGAGTACAAGACTCTTTAGAAGCTGATGAAAACCAGGAGGTACAACATAATGAAGGAGCTGGAGATGTTCAACCTGAAGGAAACCTTCCTCCAGCTACAAGACATCTTAAAGATCATCCAGCTAATCAGATTATAGGTGATCCAAGACAGGGAGTGCAGACTAGAAGCAGAAATCTGAGCACAGTTCTGCATTCAAGTTTCCTATCTCAAATGGAGCCTAAGAAGTTTGAAGAAGCCATCCAAGACCAACACTAGATTGATGCTATGCAAGAGGAGCTGAATCAATTCAGAAGGTCCAATGTCTGGGAGCTTGTTCCTAAACCAAAAGGTCACAATATAATTGGCACAAAATGGATCTATAGGAATAAGTTGAATGAGAGTGGAATAATTGTGAAGAACAAAGCTAGGTTGGTTGCTAAAGGATACAGGCAGGAAGAAGGGATTGACTTTGATCAAACATTTGCCCCAGTATCAAGGCTGGAGGCAATCAGAATGTTCCTTGCCTATGCAGCATATCAAGACTTTAAAGTGTACCAGATGGATGTGAAATCAGCATTCCTGAATGATGATTTAAAAGAGGAAGTCTATGTAGAGCAGCCATCAGGTTTTGTAGATCCTCTTAAACCTGATTATGTTTATAGGCTTAGGAAAGCTTTGTATGAGTTAAATCAAGACCCAAGGGCTTGGTATGAAACCCTGTCTACTTTCCTTATTGAGAACAAATTCTCAAGAGGGAAAATAGATAAAACTCTATTTTTTAGGGAATCTAAAGGTAAGATCATCTTAGTACAGATCTATGTAGATGACATAATCTTTGGATCTACTGAGAACAACCTTTGCAAAAAGTTTGCCAAACTTATGCAAGGGAAGTTTGAGATGAGCAGTATGGGGGAACTTATGTTCTTCTTGGGACTCCAAGTAAGACAGACTGAAGATGGCTTGTCCATACACCAATCTAAGTTCACCAAGGAATTAATTAAGAAGTATGGTATGGAGTCATCCTCCACCATGAGAACTCCTATGGGAACAAGTATGCCTATATGCAAAGATGATGCAGGTAAACCTATTGATGAATCTTTGCATAGAGGAATAGTTGGCTCTCTACTATATCTCACTGCTAGTAGACCAGATATTATGTATGCTACATGTGTCTGTGCTAGGTACCAAGCCTGCCCTAAAGAATATCATTATACTGCAGTCAAAAGGATTCTGAGATATCTTAAGGGCACAACTAATCTAGGCCTTTGGTACCCTAGGAATAGAGATTTTCTACTAACAGGTTATTCAGATGCAGATTTTGCAGGCTGTAGAGAGGATAGAAAGAGTACTACAGGTACTTGTCAATTCTTGGGAGGAAGACTGATATCATGGAGCAGTAAGAAGCAGACCAGTGTGGCAATATCCACAGCTGAGTCAGAATATGTTGCTGCTAGAAGCTGCTGTGCACAGCTATTATGGATACAACATCAATTGAAGGATTATGGTATTCAAGTAAGTAGAACACCTTTATTGTGTGATTCTAAGTGTGCTATTTCTATTGCTAACAATCCTGTTTCTCATAGTAGAACTAAGCATATAGAAATCAAATATCATTTTCTTAGAGAGCATGTAGAAAGAGAAGACATCTCATTGGAATTTGTTAAAACAGATTATCAAATAGCAGATGTATTTACTAAGCCACTGGATGAAAAAAAATTCAATAAATTTAAAACTGAATTAGGAATGCTGACCATTGACTAGTATATCAATAAACTTTCAAGTGGTATCAACAAACAAATATTGGCTAAGTAAAATGGTGTCGACACTTATAGTGATAAAGTGTCGACTCAGTGAAGTCTGGTCGACTAGTCAGAGAAATTGTGTTGACATAGAGAATATGTGTCGACACTTAAGGGTCAAATAGTCAACTCATCCAGAAATATAGTGTCGACTTCACCAGAACATTGGTGTCGACACTTACAGATTTTGTGTCGACACTTGAACAAAGAGTCGACATAGAATTTCTGATGCTCTACTATATATCTCGGGTGTCGACATATCCTCAATTGGTGTCGACACATAGTAGAACGAATTGTTTGTCGAGACAATAGAAGTTTGTGTCGACACATTCCATCTGTGTCGACACATTTAGATTATTTTTGCCCGACTTTTGATCTTCTTTCTTTAGAGGGTATAAATAGGTCAACAACGTATTCTATCGACACGCTCACAAGGTTTTCGAGACTAAAACCCTGTGTCGACATTCTCTCTCCTTCTCTCAAGCTTTCTCGACTAATTCAATGGCGCCTAAGGTTGAAGATAACGTGAATGAAGGATATGAGCTGGTTAGGGTTGCGTTCGACACCGCCGCACCAGAATGCAAACAAGTGATTTCCCTTATTGCTGAAAATGGATTGGAATTTCTGGTTTCTGAACCAACGAAGATCTGGAAGAAGGAGGTACTTGAATTTTACACTTCTGCATCAGCGGATTCTTCTGGACTCAAGATCAAATCCACAGCTCATGGCACCAAGGTCAAACTTACTCTACGGAGTTTAAGACAAATTCTTCAATTGCCAAGCATTGAGAATGAAGAAGAGGTTCCAGCCTCTAAGACAAGGGAGGCTCTCCAATGGTGTGGGTTGGATCCAACCATAAAGATTGGAGCAGCCATCAATAGAAAAGGAATGAATCACCAGGGCAAATTTCTGTCTGAGATAGTTGGAAAGGTGATTTTGTGCAAACCTGGAGGACATGATAGGGTCTCAGTCTATATGTTCTTCCTTATGACAAGAATTGTTTTCAAAATTCCAACTGACTGGTCATCAGTTGTATTTGATAAGATCAAGGAAGGACTTAAGAAGCATAATCTGGCTAAGATTGTGAGTTTATATCTGACTGGAGTCATCCCAGAAGTTATGCAATAACTTCCTGGGACTAAGATTAATCACATGAGAAAGATGGATATGAGATTATTCTCAAGATGGGATAGAGTTCTATCCAAAGAGATGCCTGAGGTGGACAGGCAGGATTCACCTGAGAAATCCCCAAGTCATGAACAAGGTACTGAGCAGCTTCAAGAAGAACAAGTTAGAGAACCAGCTGAGGACCTGACTAGATCTACTCCAGCTCAGAAAGAAACATTACCTGCACAGGAGCAGGGGGAGAAAGTTCATTCTCCTGCTCAGGATATTACTGATCCTGCACAGGTGCAGGGGGAGCAAGTTCATTCTCCTGCTCAGGATATTACTGATCCTGCACAGGTGCAGGGGGAGCAAGTTCATTCTCCTGCTCAGGATATTACTGATCCTGCACAAGTGCAGGGGGAGCAAGTTCATTCTCCTACCCAGGACATTCCACATACTGAACAAGTGCAGAGGGAGAATATTTTGAACCAGTACAACAGGAAGAACAAATAGATTTATCTAAAGATTTGAACAGTGCTGATCTGGATGATTCATCTTCTGTTCAAGCTCAGAAGGAATACACTCTAGATGAGTTGTTTCCTAATGTTGAAATTGCTAATGATAGAGTAGAGGAGGAGCAAGACATTGAGAAGACAATAGACATGGAGATAGAGCAAGCAATTGAGATAGAGCAAGAAGTTGAAAAGGAACAAGAAATTGAGGAGGAGCAAGTTGTTGTGGGAGAGCCTGTGAATGTTGAGGATGAACAACATATCACTGAGACAGACATTCCTCCTCCTCCTGAAAGAGTTCTGATAGAAAGCTCATCAGATTCTGAGAATGAAGAAGCCAAAATGGCTAAGAAGAGGAAACTTATTGTCTTCAAAAGAAGGAGCAAAAGCTATAAGCAAGCACTACAGACCACAACTCACCAATCTCCATCTGAATTTGATTACAATAAGTTCATGGTAGATTTGTAGGTGAAGCTGGATGAACAAAGAGTAGCTTTAGAGAAATATGTTGATGAGAATAATAAGTCACTTCAGTTTGACTTGGCTCAAGACATTAAATCTATCAGATTTGAGGTGAATATGAATAAAAAGGAACTGACAGATTGCTTCCATAAGGGAGGTAATGCTGTAGTATTTTTGGCTAAACAACAGCAGTCCATTCTTACTAAAGTAGATGATATTGCTTTGAAGCAAGGTTATGTTTTGGAAAATCAGCTGAGGATGAATGATAATCTGGCTGAATCTCACCATGAGATTCTCAATAAGGTAGTAGATACTGCTGCAGGACTGTCTGCTGCAAGAGCTAAAGAAATGGAAGTGTATGATCAGAAACTCAAGGAGGCTATCACTTCAGTTCAAACTGCTATCACAACCTCTCAAACAGAGATATCTACTAAGCTTCAAAAGTTGAAACCATATTTTAAAGAGGGTGTGAATTATCTTGATGGCCAGATCAGATTTCAGAAGGATGATCTCAGAGACCATATTGAAAGAGAAGTCCTAAAGGGGGAGAGATTATTAGTTCATGCTGGCTCAGAACACACCAAATGGGTGACTAATAGTATTCGAGCCATATTGGGATATACACCTTTATGTGATGTTGATATGGTGGCTGAGTCAGGAATTCAACAAGGTTTACTTGAAGGCAATCAACATGATGTTGCCCAAGTCATTTACCCCCCTGCAGATTTTGATATGATTAATCAGCAAGTACAGGCTATGTATAGTCCTCCACAGGAGGTTACAAATGTTGTTATTGACAAAGTTGATAAGCCTGATGCAAGTTTGAAGGAACAACAAGATGCTCTACTGTCCAAGAAAAGATTTAGAGAGCAAGCTGAACTTAGGCCTGACCTTGAGCAATGGAGTCCCACTTTAAGAAACATTATACTGACAGCATGGAAGGCTGTAAAGGATCAAGTCCAGGAAAGAGGAAAGTGGTATAATGAGATTGAATGGCAAAAGTATAAAGCTGGGCAGGAGGCTATAGTTCAATATAGAAGAAAAGCCAAGATGGGGAGGCTACCACCAGATGCCTAGGAGCCAAGCAAATATTTTCCAAAGCCCTTTCACTACTTTGAAAGGCAAAGGCTCAAGGAAGAAGCTCAGAAGAAAGCTGATCTGAAAGGCAAGAAGCCTGCTGAGGTTGCTCAACCAGCTGTGAAGGCTCACATTCAATCTGGCAAAGGAATTGTCATAAGAGAGCCTGATCAGTCTTAGCTTAAACTTACCAGTCCTTTCAATTGTTTTGTAATGTTTTGTTAAGTCATTCAATGTAAACATCTGTAACAAACATTTCCAAGTTATAAACAAAACATTGTTCTGTAATCATTTATTAATGTTCATCTTTATTCTGTGATGAATTTGCTGTATGTTTTGTTTATTAAAGTATTCCTGTATTGTAATGCTTATATACATCATCATATTATATATTTTTTTAATGGTGTATATCATTAGCTAAAAGGGTTATGACTTCTCTAAATAGGGGGAGATTGTTGGGTACATTGGAAAATGTGTACCTGATTTGAAGAAGCCTAACTTAGCTTTATGATATACATCAAGGTGTATTTGATGTTATTTTGAGTTAACATGTGCAGATTAAGAAAGTACTAAAAGTACAAGAAATTATTCTAAGTCCATGTGTCGACACCAGAAAAAGCTATGTCGACACTTCAGAATAATTGTGTCGACACATGAAGAAGGCTGTGTCGACACAGAGAAAGATAGCCGACCACATTTATGTCGACACTGGGAAGCAGTGTCGACTCACAAAAGTATAGTCGATCTCAACTATGTCGACACTGGGAAGCAGTGTCGACTCACAGAAGTATAGTCGATCTCAACTGTGTCGACACATTGAGGCAGAGTCGACACACAGAGGTAGAAGTCGACAATACTTGAGTCGACACATATTGGCAGAGTCGACAATTGCTGTGTCGACACCTGAAGGCAGAGTTGACACATATTATGTTCTGAATCTACAACAACTGTGTCGACACA
Source organism: Platanthera zijinensis (assembly GCA_039513925.1). NCBI lineage: Eukaryota > Viridiplantae > Streptophyta > Magnoliopsida > Asparagales > Orchidaceae > Platanthera > Platanthera zijinensis. The sequence goes on from CM077098.1 coordinate 56,030,062, forward strand.
CGGGACTTGTGTCGACACACTGCAATGTCTAGACCAAGTCATTTTCTGAAGAATGATGAAGTACTTGAGTCGACACAAATATTCAGTGTCGACTCATTCTCAAGATGAAGTTCTGAAGAAGCTGAGTCGACTTAAAGGCAAACCAGTCGACATCATCAAAGGCTGTGTCGACACCTAAGTTACTTGTGTCGACACATATAGATAGTTGGTCTCGACACTTTCTGGCAGTCAGTCTCGACACTTTGCTGTCCAAGACAAGGGCACAGGATCTGTTTGAAGATTTGATAGCTGTGGGTTGCAATAGGTTAACTGAAGCTGTCAGACTTGTCAGAAGACAGTTAGAAACCGGATCAGCCGGTTACCATGAAGAAGTTCTATAAATAGACAGATTCAGAAGGAGATATTAATGATTTGATTTTGAGAGCAACAAACATACAAACTGATTGAAGAATCAAATCAAGAAAGTGCAAGGCTCGGAAGAAGATCTTCATCAGAAGATCTAAGAAGACGATCTCAGGATCTGTCTAAGAAGAGTTCTATCAAGAATTCAGAAGTATCATCAATGTTGTTGGATAGAGAGGGATCCATCCACTTGAAGAAGAAGAAGGAAGCCATCACTGGTTTCTCAAGAAGCTGTTTGGGAAATCAACTCAGCTAAGTTCAAATTCAAGAAGCTTTGAAGAAAGCTCATATTCAGTTGATTTCATTCATCAGCTGATCAAGAACTGTCTTGTCCTTTTCTCTCTCATTAAGGGAAAGATAATACAAACTCTTTTCTAATTTCTGTAGGGTCTATCAATATAGATCTGAGTTGTAAGCCTATGTTATAAAGGCTGAGTGTAGGAGAGTTGATCTCTGAGTGGTAGGGCTGTTGCCTGAGTGTAGGAGGAAGTTTTTCTCTGAATTGTAGGCCTTGTGTAAGGTTGAGGTAGGGCTGTTGAGCCTGAGTTGTAGGAACCATTCTGGGTTCTGAGTTGTAGGAACCTTTCCAGGTTCTGAGCTGTAGGATCTGCTGATCTGAGTTAAAGAGGAAGTTTGGCCGAATCTAGCACACTGCTAGATAGGTGAAGGGGGAAAGTGGATGTACCCAGACCTTGGGGAACCACTATAAAACTGTGTGCAATCTGTGTTGTATGAATTTCTGTGATTGCTGTGCTGTGTGATTTAATTCAGTTATTGTATTCTGCCTAAAAGTGAGAACAAGCATTAGAACCTATTCACCCCCCCTCTAGGTGTTTAGGTAGTCTTGAAAGTAAAACTATCAGAAGGTATCAAACATAGCTTCTCTGCTTCTAGAACTCCTCAACAAAATGGGGTAGTTGAAAGGAAAAATAGAACACTAATTGAAGCTGCAGGAACATTGTTTGCAGATGCTAACATGCCTCTCTCTTATTGGGCAGAAGCTGTTAGCACAGCTAATTATGTTTTGAACAAAAGTCTAATACATAAGCTTAAGAGTAAAACTCCTTATGAATTACTTAAAGGAAAGAAACCTAAAATTAACTATTTTAGAGTCTTTGGTTGTGTAGTGTACATTCACAATATCAATAAAGAATACCTTATAAAGTTTGAAGCAAAAGCTTCAATGGGAATTTTTCTTGGATATTCCCAAGTAAGCAAAGCTTATAGGGTGTTTAACAAATCAAGTTTAAAAATAAAAGAGTCTGTGCATGTTTCCTTTGATGAGTCAAAAATGTTTGACAAGGAGAAGGAAACTTCTCCTTCCTCAAACTCATTACAGGTACCAGAGTTATGCAAGGATCTCACCCAAGAGATTCCCCCTCTATCAACTCTTCATATCACTGATTCAGACAGTGATGAAGACTTTGTGGAAGCAGTTGCTGTACCACAAACAATTGATCCTATTCCATAAGAGGAATTAATCCAAACTATTGTTGAAGATCACATCCCTCCTACTGATCTTGTCACACTTAGAGATCATCCTACATCTCAAGTGATTGGTGACATATCAGCTGGTGTGCAAACAAGACATAAATTAAGACAGGATGTGATGCATGCTTGTTTCCTTTCACAAATTGAGCCCCTCACCATAAAAGATGTTGAGCTAGATCCCCACTGGATCACTGCTATGCAAGAGGAGCTTAATCAATTTGAAAGATGTAAAGTATGGACTTTAGTTCTAAGACCAAAAGGCCAACTGATCATAGGCACCAAGTGGGTGTTTAGAAACAGGTTGGATGCCCAAGGAATTATTATAAGGAACAAAGCTAGGCTTGTAGCTCAGGGATACAGACAGGAGGAAGGTATAGACTATGACCAAACCTTTGCCCCTGTTGCAAGGCTAGAGGCAATAAGGATCTTTCTAGCTTATGCAGCCTATATGAAGTTTAAGGTTTTCCAAATGGATGTTAAAAGTACATTCCTAAATGGTGAGCTAAAGGAAGAGGTGTTTGTTGAACAACTTCCTGGGTTTGTTTATTCAACTCAACCTTCATTTGTTTATAAGTTGCAAAAAGCTCTTTATGGACTTAAGCAAGCACCTAGAGCCTGGTTTGAGACTCTAGCTAGTTTCCTGTTAGAGCACAACTTTGTTAGGGGAGTAGTTGATAGAACCCTGTTTGTTAAGCATCACAAGGACACAATCCTGTTAGTTCAAGTCTATGTGGATGACATTATCTTTGGTTCCACTGATCCCAAACTATGCAAAAGGTTCTCAGACATGATGCACTCTAAGTTTTAGATGAGTAGTATGGGTGAGCTGTCTTACTTTCTTGGTCTCCAAGTAAAGCAAGATGCTGATGGCATCTTCATCTCCCAATCCAAATATGCCAAGGAATTGGTAAAGAAATTTGGGATGGCTGATGCTTCAGCAATGCAAACACCCATGGCTACAAATGTAGTTATAGATTCTGATGATAAGGGTAAGCCAGTTGATCAGAAAAACTATAGGGCCATTGTTGGTTCCCTATTGTATTTAACTGCAAGTAGACCTGACATAATGTTTGCCACATGCCTATGTGCTTGATTCCAGGTCAACCCCAAGGAATCTCATTTGATTCTTCTCAAGAGAATTTTGAGATACCTGAAGGGATGTCCAAATTTAGGACTGTGGTACCCAGCTGAATCAGAATTTGAGTTAATTGGATACTCTGATTTTGATTATGCTGGTTGTAGAGTTGAAAGGTAAAGTACCTCATGGACATGTCAGTTCCTGGGAGAGAGATTTGTCTCTTGGTTCTGTAAGAAACAAGCTTCTGTCTCAACTTCAACTACAGTGGCTGAATATATAGCAGCTGTTAGTTATTGTTCACAGATCCTGTAGATTCAAAACCAGCTTTTGGATTATGGGTACACACACAAGAACACAAAAACATGTGTGACAGTACCAGTGCTATTTCCATAGCACAAAATCCTGTGCACCACTCAAGGATCAAGCACATTGAGATCAGACACCATTTTCTAAGAGATTGTGTGGAAAAGTACAAAATCAGTCTTGAGTTCATATCCACTGACCTTCAGAGAGGTGATATTTTCACCAAGCCCTTAGATGAACAGAAGCATCTGTTCTTTTTGAATCAACTAGGTATGATAAATGGAGTAGACCAAGTGTGATTTCTGCCTATGTTGAAATCTACTTGAATATCATCGAATGTCGTTCGACCATAGTCGAACAGGTGGAGCCTATCGTCGACCTATGGTTGATGACGGCTCGATTATTTGTGAAGACAGAAATAGTCGATCAATAGCTCGACTACTTTGCTTCAGGAAACGATCGTCGAACGATTGATCGACCATCGTTTCTTGTATCTGTTAAAATAGGTCGATGATTGCTGTTTAAATATAAACCGATGGCCGACCTAGGTTAATAGATCGTGCTTTTTGTATTCGACAGAGCTCGTCGTTTCATATTCCTCATTCCTGCTTGAAAAGTTTGACCTAAGCTCTTCCCTGCGCTTTCTGCTTTCGTCTCTCTCGTCTTCCTCAACCAAATCCATGGCGATTGCTCCAGCTCTGCTGACTGTAATGAAGTTTGATGCCGGCTTTAGCGCCGATTTTGATTCTTTCAATGCCTGCGATGCCGATATTCTCGAAATGCTACAGTTATGAAAAGATCAAGGACTTGAGAGACTTATGTCTACAAGGATTAAGATAAATATTCCAGAAATCAAAGAATGGGTCTATACATCGTCTTCCAGCGATGAATCGATGACAGGAACTATCGGCGGCGAGGAGGTAATTTTGACTCCTGCTGTCTTAACTGATATTTTTTGTTTGATCAATGGTCAAGAAGAGTATGATCAAGATACTCAGGAGTATAGCCGGATGCTATTAGAGCTAGGACATGCTGACGGCATTCCTTCCAAGTTGCTGAAGGTAAGCTTCCCGATGAAGATCAAGTTCTTGGCAGAACTAGTAGCGAAAGTACTACTGGGAAAGCACTCTGCGCACGATAACATTACCAGGCATCAGTTTGCCTTAATGTGTGCCATTTCTAACAGGAAAGCAATAAATTGGGCTGGAATAGTTTTTGGTTTAATCAGGAAAAAGAATTCAAAGAAAGAGGTAACCCTTGGTAGGGTGATTGGGATATTTTTGAGAGAAAAATATCCTCACCTTTTGGGAACAGTCTCATCATCAATCAATGCAAGCAAGAAGATGGATCCCACTCTGTTCATCAAGTGGAGAAGGAATATCCAGAAGCCTTCACCCGCTGGGGTTGCTCCTGTTCCATCTGAGAACACAAGGATAGTACCAGTCACTCCCCACCTAATTGAAGAGGCTCTTCCATTTCCCTCATTCCATCTACATTTGCATCTGCATTGCCTTCCACTTCTATTACAGTACCATCTACATCCACTGTTATTCTCCATGCATCACCACCAGCATCTCCAACTCCTTCACACCTTGCTAGGATTTCAAATCTTAGTATTGATCCGTTGGTTACTGAGACACTTCCAACTCCACCTCAGTCACCAATTTCACATCAAGATCATATTGATCTTCATACATATGCATCTCCATCACCAGTTCATGCATCTCTATCACCAGTCCATGCATCTGCATCTCATCAGGAGAACATAATCCCTGATGTTCATCCATCTGTTGTGATTCTCCCATCTATATCTTTTGAAATCACACCAGCTCTCATTGCAAGCATCATGAAGCTAATTACTCCTTCAATCAAACCAATGATTGAAGAAGCAATTGCCCCTTTATTTCCTCCATTTCATCCCTTACATCCTCCATTATAGCCCTCTCAAATTGATAGTTTTACTTTCAAGACAACCTAAACACGTAGAGGGGGGGGGGTGAATAGGTTTTAATGCTTGTTAACACTTTTTGGCAGAATTCAATTACAAAATTAAAACACACAGCACAACAGTCACAGAAATTTAACCATCACAGATTGCACACTGTTTTATAGTGGTTCCCCAAGGTCTGGGTACATCCACTTTCCCCTTCACCTATCTAGCAGTATGCTAGATTTGGCCAAACTTCCTCTTTACTCAGATCCACAGATCCTACAGCTCAGAACCTGAAAAGGTTCCTACAACTCAGGCTCAACCGCCCTACCTCAGCCTTATCACAAAGCCTACAACTCAGAGAAGAACCTTCTCCTATACTCAGGCAAACAGCCCTACCTCAGCTTATCACAAAGCCTACAACTCAGAGAAGAACCTTCTCCTACACTCAGGCAAACAACCCTACCACTCAGAGATCAACTCTCCTACACTCAGCCTTTATAACACAGGCTTACAACTCAGATCTGTATTGATAGATCCTACAGAAATTAGAAAAGAAGTTTTTAATGTCTTGCCTTTGTTGAGAGAGAAAAGAACAAGACAAATCTTGATCAGCTGATGAAATCAACTGAATCTGAGCTTTCTTCAAAGATTCTTGAATCTGAACTTAGCTGAGTTGATTTCCAAACAGCTTCTTGAGAAACCAATGATGGCTTCCTTCTTCTTCTTCAAGTGGCTGGATCCCTCTCTATCCAACACCTTTGATGATACTTCTGAATTCTTGAAAGAACTCTTCTTAGACTGATCCTGAGATCGTCTTCTTAGATCTTCTGATGAAGATCTTCTTTAATGCCTTGCACTTTCTTGAAGAGAGGACTTGTCTCTTAACAGATGTGTTGATGAAGAATTAATTTCCTCTTGTGTATCTGATATCTTCTTCTGAATCTGTCTATTTATAGATCTTCTTCATGGTAACCGGCTGATCCGGTTTCTAACTGACTTCTGACAAGTCTGACAGCTTCAGTTAACCTGTCATAACCCACAGTTGTCAAGTCTTCAAACAGATCCTGTGCCTTAGTCTTGGACAGCAAAGTGTTGAGACAGACTGTCAGAAAGTGTCGAGACCAACTGTCTATATATGTTGACACAAGTGACTTTGATGTCGACACAGCCTTTGATGATGTCGACTAGTTTGCCTTTAAGTCGACACGGCTTCTTCAGAACTTCATCTTGAGAATGAGTCGACACAGAGAATTTGTGTCGACTCAACACTTCATCTTTCTTCAGAAAATAACTTGGTCTTGACTTTGCAGTGTGTCGACACAAGTCCTGTGTGTCGACACAGTTGTTGTAGATTCAGAACTCAGTATGTGTTTGACTCTGCCTTCAGGTGTCGACATAGTTGAGGTCGACTATCTTTCTGTGAGTCGACACTGCTTCCTAGTGTCGACACAAATGTGGTCGACTATCTTTCTGTGAGTCGACACTGCTTCCCAGTGTCGACACAAATGTGGTCGACTATCTTTCTCTGTGTCGACACAGCTTCCTTCAAGTGTCGACACAATTATTCTGAAGTGTCGACACAATTTCTTCAGGTGCCGACACATGGACTTAGAATAATTTCCTGTATTCTTTAATACTTCTTCACGTGCACATATCAACTTAAAACAACATTAAATACACCTTGATGTATATCATTAAGCTAAGTTAGGCTTCTTCAAATCAGGTACACATTTTCCAATGTACCCAACAATCTCCCCTATTTGGAGAAGTCATAACCCTTTTAGTTAATGATATACACCATTTATAACAAATATAATATGATGATGTATGACATTACAGGAATACTTAATATAAACAAAATATTAACAATTCATCACAGAGTGAACATGAATATATGATTCCAAACCAAATTTTGTTTATAACTTGGTAATGTTTGATTACAGATGTTTACATTGAATGATTAAACAAAACATTACAAAAACACTTTTGAAAGAACTTAGAACTAAGACTGATCAGGCTCTTTTATGACAATTCCTTTGCCAATTGGATTTGAGCCTTCATAGGAGCTTCAGCAACTTCAGCTGGCTTCTTGCCTTTTAGCTCAGCTTTCTTCTGTGCTTCTTCCTTGAGCCTTTGCCTTTCAAAGTAATGAAAGGGCTTTGGAAAGTACTTGCTCGGCTCCTGAGCATCTGGTGGCAGCCTACCCAGCTTGGCTTTTCTCCTGAACTGTACTATAGCTTCTTGCCTAGCTTCATGCTTTTGCCATTCCATTTCATTATACCACTTCCCTCTATCATGTACTTGGTCCTTTACAGCCTTCCATGCAGTTAGTATAATATTTCTTGAAGTAGGGCTCCACTGCTCAAAATCTGGCTTAAGTTCAGCCTGCTCTCTAAATCTTTTCTTGGATAGTAGAGCATCTTACTGTTCTTGCAAGTTGGCATCAGGCTTATCAACTTTTTTAATAACAACCTTGGTAACCTCCTTTGGAGGACTATACATATCCTGAACTTGCTGATCAATCATATCAAAATCAGGAGGAGGGTAAATGACTTGGGCAATCTCAGGTTGATTGCCTTCAAGTAGACCTGTTTGAATTCCTGACTCAGCCACCATAGCATCATCACACAAAGGTGGATATCCCAATGTGGCTCGAATACTATTTGTCACCCATTTGGTGTGCTCTGAGCCAGCATGAACTAACAACCTCTCTCCCTTTATGACTTCTCTGGTAATATGATCTCTTAGATCATCCTTCTGAAATCTGATCTGTCCATCTAGATAATTCACACCATCTTTAAAATATGGTTTCATTTTTGTAGTTTGTCAGATATGTCCTTCTGAGATGTAGTGATGGCAGTCTTAACTGATTCAATGGCTTCTTGAAGTTTCTTATCAAACTCTTCCATCTCCTTTGCTCTTGGTTCAGTCATCCCTGCAGTAGCCTTTGTGAACTCTTCAAGAATTTCATTGTGAGATTCAGTCAAATTATCATTCATCCTCAGCTGATTCTCCAGAACATAACCATGCTTTAAAGCAATATCATCCACTTTAGTGAGGATAGACTGCTGTTGTTTAGCCAAAAACACTACAGCATTACCTCCCTTATGGAAGCAATCTGTCATCTCCTTCTTATTCATATTTACTTCAAATCTAATAGATTTAATATCTTGAGCCAAGTCAAATTGAAGGATTTATTGCTCTCATCAACATACTTTTCAACAGCCAATCTGTGTTCATCCAACTTAACTTGCAAGTCTACCATAAACTTGTTATAATTAAATTCAGAAGGAGATTGGAGTGTTGTAGTCTGTAGAGTCTGCTTATAGCTTTTGCTCTTTCTCTGAAAGACCATGAGCTTTTTCTTCTTAGCCAGTCTGGCTTTTTTCATTCTCAGAATCAGATGAACTTTCAATTTGAACTCTGTCAGGAGAAGTAGGAGGAATATTAGTTTCAGTGACATGTTGCTCAGCCTCAACATTCACAGGCTCCCCCTCAACTACTTGCTCCTTCTCAGCTTCTTGCTCTATCTCCATGTCTAGTGCCTTTTCATTGTCTTGCTCCTCCTCTACTCTATCAGTAGCAATTTCAATATTAGGAAATAACTCATCTAGAGTGTATTCCTTCTGAGCTTGAACAGATGTTGAATCATCCAGATCTGCAATATTCAAATCTTTTGATAAATCTATTTGTTCTTCCTCTTGCACTTGTACAGACATCTTCTCCCTTGCACTTGATCAGTATTTGGAATATCCTGGGCAGGTGAATACACTTGTTCCCCCTACACCTGTGTAGGAATAGAAATATTAGTAATGTCCTAGATAGGAAAAACTCACTTGCTCTCCCTTTACCTGTTCAGAAGTAGATACATTCTGGGCAGGAGAGTGAGCTTGCTCCCCCTGCATCTGTGCAGGAATGGTTTCTTTCTGAACTTGAGTAGACTCAGGCTGATCTTCAACCTACTCTCTCACTTGCTCTTCTTGATGCTGGGCAGTGCCTAGATCATGTGTAGGGGATCTTACAGGGGTGTCCTGCCTGCTCTCATCAGGCACATCTTTAGACAGTACCCTATCCCATCTTGAAAATAATCTCATATCCATCTTCCTCATGTGATTAATCTTGGACCCAGGAAGTTGTTGCATAACCTCAGGAATCACTCCAGTCAGGTATAAACTAACAATTCTAGCCAGATTTGGCTTCTTGATTCCTTCCTTGATCTTATCAAATACTACAGCTGACCAGTCAGTTGGAATTGTAAACACAATTTTGGTCATTAGGCTGAACATATAGGCTGAAATCCTATCATGTCCACCTGGTTTGCACAAAATCACTTTGCCAACTACTTCAGACAAAAAATTTCCTTGTTGATTCATTCCTTTTCTGTTGAAAGCAGCTCCAATCTTCAGGGTTGGATCCAATCCACACCATTGGAGAGCCTCCCTTGACTTAGAAGTTGGGACCTCTTCTTCATTCTCAACTATAGGCAATTGTAGAATCTTTCTCAAACTTCTTGGTGTGATTTTCACCTTTGTCCCATGAACTGTGGATTTTATCTTGAGACCAGCTGAATCCACTGATGCAGAGGTAAAGAATTCAAGCACCTCCTTCTTCCATATCATTGAAGGTTCAGAAACTAGAAACTCTATTCCAGATTCGGAGATTAGAGTTATAACCCTTTGAATATCTGTCGGGGCATCCGCAAAGGCATTGCGTACCAACTCATATCCTTCGTTGATGTTATCTTCAACCTTTGGTGCCATTGATCAGACGAGAAAACTTGAGAGAAGAGAGAGAGAGAATGTCGACATAGGGTTTCAGTCTCAAAAACCTTGTAAGCGTGTCGACAGAATAAGTTCTTGACCTATTTATACCTTCTATTGAAAGAAGATCAAAAGGCGGGCAAAAACAGTCTATATGTGTCGATACAGATGGAGTGTGTCGACACAAACTTCTATTGTCTAGACAGCAAGTCTGTCTACTATGTGTCGACAGCAATTATGGATATGTCGACACCTGAGAGACATAGTAGAGCATCAGAAATTCTGTGTCGACTGTTAGGATAAGTGTCGACACAAATTCTGTAAGTGTCGACACCACTATTCTGCTGAAGTCGACACTACATTCCTGTATGAGTCGACTATTTGTTTCTTAAGTGTCGACACAAATTCTCTATGTCGACACATATTCTCTGACTAGTCGACATGACTTCACTGAGTCGACACATTATCACTGAATGTGTCGACACTATTTTACTTTGCCAATTTCTGTTTTTGACAATACCACTTGAAAATCTAATGCCACTTGTAAGTTTGTTGATAACCTAATCAATGGTCAGCATGCCTAATTCAATTTTAAAATTTATTGAATTTTGTTTCATCCAGTGGCTTAGTAAATACATCTGCTATTTGATAATCTGTTTTAACAAATTCCAATGAGATGTCTTCTCTTTCTACATGTTCTCTAAGAAAATGGTATTTAATTTCTATATGCTTAGTTCTACTATGAGAAACAGCATTATTAGCAATAGAAATTGCACTCTTAGAATCACACAAAAGAGGTGTTCTACTTACTTGAATACCATAATCTTTAAGCTGATGCTATATCCACAATAGCTGTGCACAGCAGCTGCCAGCAGCAACATATTCTGACTCAGCTGTGGATATTGCCACACTGGTCTGCTTCTTACTACTCCATGATATCAATCTTCCTCCAAAGAATTGACAAGTACCTGTTGTACTCTTTCTATCCTCTCTACAGCCTGCAAAGTCTGCATCTGAATAACCTGTTAGTAGAAAATCTCTATTCCTATGGTACCAAAGGCCTAGATTAGGTGTGCCCTTAAGATATCTCAGAATCCTTTTGACTGCAGTATAATGAGATTCTTTAGGGCAGGCTTGGTACCTAGCACAGACACATGTAGCATACATAATATCTGGTCTACTAGCAGTGAGATAAAGTAGAGAGCCAACTATTCCTCTATACAAAGATTCATCAACAGGTTTACCTGCATCATCTTTGCATATAGGCATACTTATTCCCATAGGAGTTCTCATAGTGGAGGATGACTCCAAACCATACTTTTTAATTAATTCTTTGGTGAACTTAGACTGGGATATGGACAGGCCATCATCAGTCTGTCTTACTTGGAGTCCCAAGAAGAACTTAAGTTCCCCCATACTGCTCATCTTAAACTTCCCTTGCATAAGTTTGGCAAACTTTTTACAAAGGTTGTTTTCAATAGATCCAAAGATTATGTCATCAACTTAGATCTGAACTAAGATGATCTTACCTTTGGATTCCCTAAGGAATAGAGTTTTGTCTATTTTTCCTCTTGAGAATTTATTCTCAATAAGGAAAGTAGACAGGGTTTCATACCAAGCCCTTGGGGCTTGCTTTAACCCATACAAAGCTTTCTAAGCTTATAGACATAATTAGGTTTAAAAGGATCTACAAAACCTGATGGCTGCTCTGCATAGACTTCCTCTTTTAAATCACCATTCAGGAATGCTGATTTCACATCCATCTGGTACACTTTGAAGTCTTGATAGGCTGCATAGGCAAGGAACATTCTGATTGCCTCCAGCCTTGCTACTAGGGCAAAGGTTTGATCAAAGTCAATCCCTTCTTCCTGCCTGTATCCTTTTGCAACCAATCTTGCTTTATTCTTCACTATTATTCCACTCTCATCCAATTTGTTCCTATAAATCCACTTTGTGCCAATTATGTTGTGGCCTCTTGGTTTAGGAACAAGCTCCCAGACATTGCACCTTCTGAATTGATTCAGCTCCTCTTGCATAGCATCAATCCAGTGCTGGTCTTGGATGGCTTCTTCAAACTTCTTAGGCTCCACTTGAGACAGGAAACTTTAATGCAGGTCTGTGCTTTGATTTCTGCTTCTAGTATGCACTCCCTGTCTTGGATCACCTATAATCTGATCAGCTGGATGATCTCTTAAATGTCTTGTAGCTGGAGGAAGGTTCCTTTCTGGTTGAACATCTCCAGCTCCTTCTTCATGCTGAACCTCTTGGTTTTCATCAGCATCTATTGAGTCTTGTACTCCCCCTGGAGAGTAGCCTTCATTTTCCAATGCTCCATCTTCCTTTGATGCTTCAGCAATGGAGAGCTTGTCCATTCTTTTGCTTATACCTATTGAATCATTTGATCTACAAGACAACTCACAGTTGATTAATCTTGTTACATCAAACAGAACATGCATAGATTCTTCAACAACTTGAGTAGTCAAGTTGAAGACTCTATAGGCCTTACTATTTATGCTGTATCCAACAAATATCCCATCTTGGGATTTGGCAGCAAACTTAGTTAGGTATGACTTGCCATTGTTAAGTATATAGCATTTACAACCAAAGATCCTGAAGTAGGATAGATTTGGTTTTCTACCTTTCATAATCTCATAGGAGTCTTTTTGTGGTTCTTGGTGATAGTAGCCCTATTGATTACATAACATGCAGTGTTAACTGCCTCAGCCCAGAAATATTCTAGGAGAGAGGTGTCACTCAATAGAGTTCTACCAGCTTCAATTAATGTTCTATTCTTTCTTTCAGCAATGCCATTTTGCTGTGGTGTTCTAGGTGAGGAGAACTCTTGGAAAATTCCAAAGTCTTCACATAATTTTGTCATGCTTTCAGATTGAAACTCAGTACCATGGTCACTTCTGATTTTGACCACTGTACTATTCAGTTCATTCTGAATTTGCTTTACAAAACTAAGTAATACACTTGGGGTTTCTGATTTCTGTCTCAGAAAGAACACCCATGTAAATCTAGAATAGTCATCTACCACCACAAAAGTATAGACTTTCCTACCTAGACTATGAACTGGCATAGGACCAAAAAGATCCATATGTAAGAGGTATAGGCACCTCACAGAATCCTTGTTTTCAAGGCTTTGAAAGGAGGATTTTGTCTGCTTGCCCTTTTGACAAGCTGAGCATATTTCTTCCTTTATACACTTAACTTAAGGACCATTCCTCACTAACTCTTTGCTAAAGAGTTGGCCAATTGTCTTGTAGTTAAGATGAGCCAATCTCTTGTGCCACTTGACACAATGAGAAGCATTATCATCAGCTACAAGATAGATGGAAGAAGCCTTGTTCTCACATACAAAATTAAGACAATAGAAATTTCTCTTCTTATACCCAGTCAATATGATCTTTTGATCACTTGACCTTTTGATATGACATCCATTCTTAACAAATGAAATGTCATATCCTAAATCACTCAGCTGGCTTATGCTTATTAGATTGTGTTTCAAACCTTTTACATAAGCCACTTGGGTGATAGTAATTAGGTTAGTAGAAATGTTACCAAACCCTTTGATGATTCCTTTTTCAGATCCACCAAAGATCACTTTGGGTCCATCTTTGACAGATGTATACTCCTTCAGCAGCCCCTTTGTTCCAGTCATGTGCCTGGAATAACCACTGTCCAAGTACCATATAGGGGCATGGCCACTTGGACTTTCCTGCAACACAGATTTACTTACCCTTAGAACCCAAGTAAGTCTTGGGTCCTTGGTTCAGGTTAGCATTAAAAAAGCTACCATTATCTCTTCTAACAGGTAGACTATTGTTCTTTCTAACACTTGTGTTATGCCAGCAGTCTAATGCAAAATGGCCTCTCTTACCACAGCACCAACATTCAAACTTATTGTATCTAGTTCTAGATATACCCTTGACAGAAGAATTTTTGTCCATTGCTGGTGCTGCAGTAGCTTCACCCACTGATTTCTTATAACCATTGGGTTTATGAACATAGATAGGTCTGTTGGCATTTATATCCTTGTTTATCAGAACATTAGTCTTAAAATGACCATGAATATCTTCATGATCATATTGGTTAGAAGGCACTTGCACCTTTCTAAACTTGATAGGTACTGAAAAGTTCAGTGGCTTGACATGAGCTTTGCCTTTCCTCTTGAATTGGCTGCCCTGGGGTTACCTTTGAATCCTAATCCTGCCTTACCCTTTTGAGTCACAAATTCATCTATCAAGGGTAAGACAGACTTTGACTTAGAGTAACTAGCCACTAACTCCTTTTCTATTCTTAGTCTGGCCTCCAGACTCTTCACTTGATCATTGGTATAATTGATTGTGCCCATCTGAATAATAGTTATATTCTTCAGTTTGGCAATTTCATTTAACTTCTGATCAATTACTTTTTCAAACTCAGTTGCAGCTACCTTTAGATCAGCAATTTCCTGAGCCTGAGATTTAACCAGGTTCATGCTTTTCTTAAGGGCCTGCAACAAGTCCCCATACTTATCTATCAATTGATAGACATCTCCTTCAGATTCAGATGCATCTACATCACTTGATGCAGATGTAGCTGATTCTGCACTTGTACTACAAATTGATTTTATTGAAGGACATAGTACCTTACTAGGACCAGACTGATTCTAGAACATGTCTTCTTCTAATCCTGCCATCAGTCCCATGCACTGATGATCTTCTTGTTCATAGATGGAGTCTAGTAATTGCATGAACTCCTCTTCTTCAGTAGCAGCATACAGTCCAATATATGCTTCAGCTTCAGATTCTGATTCTGAAGTTGATTGATCTGTTAGGCTCTTTTCCTTCTTTGCAACAAAGGATTTTTCCTTCTTGCCCTTTTGATAAGTCTTCTTCTTGTCTGATGACTCCTTTCTCTTATCAGGATAGTCAGCCACTATATGTCCAGTTCTATTGCAATAATAGCAGACAATCTTTGAAGTAGTGGCCTTACTGGGCATTGTTCTGCTCTTCTCTTTCCTTGATGACTTTTTCTTCTGATAATAGTCATCAACTTGCTGTGATGATGAGGGCCTAGACTTCTACTGCTTCTTCTTTAAGAATCTCTGGAATTGCCTTGTAAATGCAGCAAAATCTGCATCTGACTCACAGCTTTCTGAACCCTGATTATCTGAATTTTCAGAACTAACTTCTGCAACTTCCTTAGGAGGAGATGGTGATATCCTCCTATTCTTTCTAGTGGCTTCTGCCTTGAAGGCCACTGTCTTCTCTCTATGCTCTCCTTTTGAATTCTTTTCATCCTCCTTCCTCACCATAAGTTGCATTTCATAGGATAGCAACTTTCCAAATAAGGTTGGAGGAGAAATCTCTGCCAGTTTAGCCACTTCTCTTATGGCACAGATCTTTGTGTCCCAATCCTTTGTCAAGGATCTTAAAAATTTTGTCATTCAGTTCATAGGTACTGAATACTCTTCCATAGGACTTTAACTCATTCACAATTCTATAGAATTTCTTATAGCATTCAGTTATGCTATCAGTTTTTTCTTGTCTAAAACTTTCATATTCCTGGTTGAGCATAGACTTCCTATCCTGTCTTACTTCTTCAGATCCCTCCATGTAGACAATCAAGGTATCCCACATCTCTTTGGAGGTCTTGCAGTGAATCAGATTCTGAAATGTAAAATCATCTATGGCACTCACAATAATATTCTGAGCTCTTTTGTCCATGGTTGTCAAAATGATTTCATCCTTGGTCATTTCAGAATAACTCTTTGGAGTTTGAATATTACCATCAAGAACTGATACCTTCATTGGAATGAAGGGTCCTTCCTGAACTGTGATGTATATCCTTGGGTCAGATGCTTCCATGAACAATCTGACTCTTTCTTTCCAAATTCCAAAGATTTCCTTCCTGCAGATGGGTAACTTCATTGACCCTAAATTCCTTGTGATTTTCTCCAGAACCCATCTTCTTGAATCTTGATTCTGCCTTTCAGATCTACCTCAGACTGTTAAGTCCTTTTTGAGGAACCTCCCTCTGATACCACTTGATAGTTTTACTTTCAAGACAACCTAAACACCTAGAGGGGGGGGGGGTGAATAGGTTCTAATGCTTGTTAACACTTTTAGGCAGAATTCAATTACAGAATTAAAACACACAGCACAGCAGTCACAGAAATTTAACCATCACAGATTGCACACTATTTTATAGTGGTTCCCCAAGGTCTGGGTATATCCACTTTCCCCCTTCACCTATCTAGCAGTATGCTAGATTCGGCCAAACTTCCTCTTTACTCAGATCCACAGATCCTACAGCTCAGAACCTGAAAAGGTTCCTATAACTCAGGCTCAATAGCCCTACCTCAGCCTTATCACAAAGCCTACAACTCAGAAGAAGAACCTTCTCCTACACTCAGGCAAACAGCCCTAACCTCAGCCTTATCACAAAGCCTACAACTCAGAGATAAACCTTCTCCTACACTCAGGCAAACATCCCTACCACTCAGAGATCAACTCTCCTACACTCAGCCTTTATAACACAGGGCTTATAACTCAGATCTGTATTGACAGATCCTACAGAAATTAGAAAAGAAGTTTTTAATGTCCTGCCTTTGTTGAGAGAGAAAAGAACAAGACAAATCTTGATCAGCTGATGAAATCAACTAAATCTGAGCTTTCTTCAAAGCTTCTTGAATCTGAACTTAGCTGAGTTGATTTCCAAACAGCTTCTTTGAGAAACCAATGATGGCTTCCTTCTTCTTCTTCAAGTGGCTGGATCCCTCTCTATCCAACACCTTTGATGATACTTCTGAATTCTTGAACGAACTCTTCTTAGACTGATCCTGAGATCGTTTTCTTAGATCTTCTGATGAAGATCTTCTTTAATGCCTTACACTTTCTTGAAGAGAGGACTTGTCTCTTAACAGATGTGTTGATGAAGAATTAATTTCCTCTTGTGTATCTGATATCTTCTTCTGAATCTGTCTATTTATAGATCTTCTTCATGGTAACCGGCTGATCCGGTTTCTAACTGACTTCTGACAAGTCTGACAGCTTCAGTTAACCTGTCATAACCCACAGCTGTCAAGTCTTCAAACAGATCCTGTGCCTTAGTCTTGGACAGCAAAGTGTTGAGACAGACTGTCAGAAAGTGTCGAGACCAACTGTCTATATGTGTCGACACAAGTGACTTTAATGTCGACACAGCCTTTGATGATGTCGACTAGTTTGCCTTTAAGTCGACACAACTTCTTCAGAACTTCATCTTGAGAATGAGTCGACACAGAGAATTTGTGTCGACTCAACACTTCATCTTTCTTTAGAAAATAACTTGGTCTTGACACAAGTCCTGTGTGTCGACACAGTTGTTGTAGATTCAGAACTCAGTATGTGTCGACTCTGCCTTCAGGTGTCGACATAGTTGAGGTCGACTATCTTTCTGTGAGTCGACACTGCTTCCCAGTGTTGACACAAATGTGGTCGACTATCTTTCTGTGAGTCGACACTGCTTCCCAGTGTCGATACAAATGTGGTTCGACTATCTTTCTCTATGTCGACACAGCTTCCTTCAAGTGTCGACACAATTATTCTGAAGTGTCGACACAATTTCTTCAGGTGTCGACACATGGACTTAGAATAATTTCCTGTATTCTTTAATACTTCTTCACCTACACATGTCAACTTAAAACAACATTAAATACACCTTGATGTATATTATTAAGCTAAGTTAGGCTTCTTCAAATCAGGTACACATTTTCCAATGTACCCAACACAAATTCTGCCGAGCCCTCTTCTCTTAGGGGCTTGAGTTCAGTACCTACTGAAGTCAGGCAGGGGGAGATGTTCTAGGAAGATGTCTCAGGACTTCCACTGGTCACTCTTTTAGCTACAGTTCAAGAAGATACACCATCAGATCAAAATCATACAGCTGCAGATTAAGAGATTACAACATCAGTTGCAGTTGCAGTTCCAGTTACAGCTGAAATTCAAGACTCAGTTGTTGCTCCAGAAGCTCAAGTTATAACTGAGGCTGAATTTTCTTTCAGAGGTTGTCTTGAAGAATCATCTACTCCTATTATTTCCATGTATCTAGAAGGAGTCATTACCTCCTACCTAGATGACATATGGGAGTTAGGAAATTCTACAGGTAATACAATTACTCATTTCACTATCTTGTTGACTGACATGTTAACTTGTGAATACCTTGAAGGGATGTTTCTATACCATTTAGAAAATTTTTGTGTCCCTTTGGCTACAGATCAAGCTCAATATGCTCCAGAACCTGCTGCAAGAGAACTGGTCCTCAAGACAGTTACAGATGTTTCAGAAGAGAAATCAACTGTATGGGATGATACTCCAGGATTAGATCTGGATTTCGTATATGCTCAGGATGCCATAGAAGAAGAAAAGGAAAAGGCTGCTTTAAAAGATAAAGAAAAAGCTGTTCAAGATATCATTGATCCCTATGACCAACCTCAGTCATCACAGTCTGATGATGTGGAAGATTCAGAGGATTTTGAAGGAACCAAGAAAAGGAAAATTGCTCAAAGGAAAAGGAAAGCTCAAGCTCCTCCTCCTCCAAATCTAGAGAATGACGTCCCCTATTACATATTGAAAGGGATTGACACCAAGTCTAAGTATTTTCAACATTGGATAGGACTGTCTAGAAATCAGCAGAAGAAGAGGAAGAAGAGCAAAAGATATGATACTCTAGCTCCCAAGTGGACTCCTAGAGGTCCTCCTCCTCCTCCTCCTCCTAGTGCAGGAGCTTCAGGGAATGTATCTTCTAATCCCTCAGCTCCTTCAGCCAGATTTACACCTTCTCATGCATATCAGAGAAGAGGAAACCCAGGTTACCAGGATAGATCTCATTCAGGCCAACAAAGATAAGTAGCTGGACCTAAAGAGCAGGTGAAGGAGATGACCTACCAGAAACAAAAATTTTATCCTCCTCCTTCACCTAAAAGAAAAGTTTCACCTTCTCAGGAGAGCAAAATTCTTCCCTCCAAAAAGCCAGCTCAGATTAAGCAAGTAGATTCAAAAGGAAAAAGAGTAATTTACTCTGACAAGTCAAGCAAGAAATTTGCAGAGGTTGCTCCACCATCATCTCTTGTTATTCAAGAAGACATAGAACCAGCTGCAGGTCTGTTAGACTTTTGTACAAAGTTCAAGACTATAAAGCCTCTAGATCCAGCTGATGAAAATGCTTATGAAAGCCAAGAGCTTAATCCTGAGTTCAGGATGGCCAGATTTCTTGAGTTAGTTGGATCAGCCCAAATAAGAAAAGCTAAAGCTGAAGGCAAAGACATAAAAGGCTTAACAACTATGTCAAAGTTCATGGAAAAGGAACTAGACAGATATCAAGTCAGAACACAAGTTTTTGATGCCTCAATATATATGGAAAAGCATCCAGAGGTTGTTTTGCCCGGAGCAAGTGAATCTAAGATTATTGGAGAACAGGACTTGAAGATTTCAAAGAAGGATGCTTTTGATCCTAAAAGGAAAATTTCCTTCCTTCCTATTTCTTTCTCTTCTAAACCAGACTCTGATATTGTTTAATTTATTTGTATTGACAGTCTGTTTTGCTTGATTGTTTGATTTTATGGTTGATATGAAATGCTGCTTATTGATATGATATGATACACTTTGATCCTAACAGGTTATTATTGTTTTATATCTATTAATAGCATTCTTTTTGCTTTGAGAGACTTGACCCAAATAGGGTGAGATTGTTGGTACCCTAGTTTGGATTTGATTTAAGTCTTCGCAATTAGTTTCTTGACCCAAGATTTATCTATGGTCAAAGGATAGATTTAGGTTAGATCCTATCAGTTGTGTAGAGTTATTATTTATCCAGATTGAAAATCTGGTTAAGTGTTTTTTAGTTCAACTATGGTCGAATGTCGCTCGACTATCGTCTATCAGTTGATCGACTATCGTCTATCAGTTGATCGACTATCGTTAGACAGCAGATCGACTATCTCTGAGTTAGTTCATCTCTGTTAAGCTCGACGATCTGTGGTCTCAGTATCGTCGATCGTCGAGTCCTGCTCGACTTTTTCTGTCCTGACAGATTTATTGTAGGTCGACTATTTGTTCTGATAGGTCGACTATCTGCTCTGATAGTTCGACGATCGTCATGATTCGTTCGACTATATTTTTGTCTGCATTTAGAGATATTGTACTCTTTCTCTTTTGTGAATTATTTCTTATAAATCTGGCTGATTTTATTAAAGATTATTTCATTGATTTTATGCTTATATATCAAGGCAATCTTTGCCTCATTCTTTATGCATAAGTCAAGTTCTATCTGACAAAGTCTTTTTTCTTATTAGTTGACAAATCTGTGTGCTTTATCTGCCATGCTGTCCTTTATAGCCATTAGACACAGATGTCTTTCTTTGGCCGTAAAGAGTTTGTTTTGATGTGACTTTCTCAAATATCTTTTGGACTTGCAGAATGGATAAGCAGCTTCTAAGAAAGCTTTATTTCTTTATAGAATGTCCTTCTACAGGCTATTTGTACTATGTGTTATTTGTAGCCAAGATTGCAGATCTCAGAAGAAGACAAGATTCAAATAATGAGAAAGTTAGAAGCCGTTACAAAGGCTGATATATAAAGAGCTTTTGAAAGAAGTTCAGATATACAGAGATATATATACAGTTAATAGAGATACACAGATTCACAGATTCAACAACAAGAACAAGTGTAGAACAACTCTCTTCTTCAATCCTGAGTTCATCCTGCTTACAGGAATATTCATACTCAGAGCTTCAAGTAGAAGAAGAAGAAGAAAGAAAAGCTATTGAAGAAGAACATCCATTCCACATCAAGAATCTTCTTCAAGCTGCTCCTTCAAGAACTTCAAGACAACAGATCTTCTCTGTCAATTATTCTGAAGAGAACCTGCACCCTGAAGCAAGGCTTCTTCCTGGATATTCTCTAAGCCATGGGAGCTTTGATTCCTTCAGAGCTTTCTATAGCTCAGTGCAATCCACTAGCTTCTCTAATTTTGTTTAATAATAGAGAAGACATTCTAACTCTCTTAACCTCCTGTACAAAGGGTTATTACTCCCTTCAAAAGTGAACCTTGGTGGAAGGGCACCTTAGCACAAACCTATGTTGGATTTTGAGCTCCTGATAAAAAGCTCAAAGGGTTTACTTGATCTACCTAAATCAGATCAGTTGGTGGCAGGGCACCTGAACAAAAACCTGTAGTGGATTCCTACCAGGGTGGTAGAAGAGTGGATGTACCTATTGAGAGGGAACCACTATAAATCTCCTTGTGTTGTCTGTGTTGCTTACTTTAATTACTGCACTGTGGCTGTGAGTAGAATTAACTAGGATTACTAGTTGCTGTGTTAGGACTAAAGCTTAAACTGTAATTACAGTTAGCTTTCTCCTGTGCACCTAACTTTGTGTTAGGCTCTAGGGTTTCATATATCTATATACTTATTCGGCAAATTTACTCTAAGGGAATTGAGTAGATTATCATATTTTTGATTACTTTATTCACCCCCCAGTAGAGTTGTATCCATCCTCACTTTCACAGGTTTCACAAAAACAAAATGCTATCTGGAAGCTATAGCCAGCAATAATCACTATTGCCTGGCGCTAGCGACAGAACTCTCTTCTGTCTCCAGACTCAGCCATAACTAGAACATCTTTCTAGCCAAAACCCTGCAGCATCCTGCAGTGCCAGAAAACTTGTCTTTCATAGCAATCATAGCTCATCAAGAGCTATCACTAGTGATACTCGCTATTGCCCGGTGATATCCAACAATTATGCAAACTGTGGTATTATCTGGGTATTTTCCTAAAGCACACCTCCAGTACTTTCTGCTACTCTCATTTCATATGTACAACCATAGACCTCGTAAACTACTCGTTTATACTCGGAGTCTTCTCCGGCATGCAAAATAAAACATTAGCAATCTAGACCAACCTGTTTGGATGGTCTTCACACTACATGCCTATTCCGTATTGTGATTTCTGGATTCTATATGCAAAACCACCTGGGGATATTACATATCAACCCATCAGAATCTCCTCTATTCTCACCTCCTTTTGGTGGGGGATTCCATGCCTATGTAAAAGGAGGACTTCAATTGTCCAAGAAGGAAGATCATTGCCCTCGGAATTCATTTCAGAGCCATTAACAAGCTTTTTATCCATCTGGAAAGGAGCGTCTTGCTTTCCTCTTCACGGATCTTGCCTTAGTTTTTGATTCCGACCACGAGATCTCTTTCACTAAGCTAGTAAAGTTGTAGCCTTCTGCCTTCTTATTCCTTTCTTCCAAGAATACGATCAGAAGGATGAGAGAAGGAGATAGAATAGAAATGAATCTTCTCTCCACCTCTTCTCTAGTTAAGCAGTCTCTAGAGTAAATCTAGCCACACAATCCTCTCATCAAAAGAAAGCAAAGGCCATAATTTTAGATGATAAGTCAAACTTAACGCTATCGCCTGATGATATCCGCTTTTGTCTAGGAGATAGAATCGGTACCCACTTTGACCCAAGTGAACCACCGCTCTTCGGCCGCCGTCTAGCAATCCGACACATGTCTAGCCATACCTGGCAGTATCACCCGACGATACCCACTATCGCCACTCTGATAGCTCACTCAACACTTCATCTATTACATTGAGAGCGTCGAGTGCATCGAGAGTGTCGAGTGCATTGAGTCTAATCAACACTTTGTTGAAAGTGTCGAGTGCTATCACTATCACCAGCGATACCCACAGCCGCCCGATGATAGCCACTTTTAAGTTCTATTTTCAAAATTTTAAGATGTTACAACAAGTCAGTAATCAACACTTACAAGTCCATATCAAATGCCATGAACACCTTGTCAGCTAATAAGCTTACATATATTGCTATCAAGCTGGTACCATCGAGTAAGCTTGACTACCATCAAGCAAGCTGTCAGGTACTTGCTGAGGGGAATAAGAAGAATGTTGCTGCCAATTCTACTGAACATAAACATTCAGATGCTCCATCTACCTCAAAGATTGTTCAGAAGAGAAGGTACACCATCCATGAGTGTTGGTGAAGTGGTAAAGTGGGACACTTTGACATTGATTATTGGCACAAATCCAATGTGCCTAATATAAAGAGAAGCTTTCCGGCTAAGGTAGCATTAGGCATAAGTGTTTTCTCAAATGCTAAAAAGAATTTAGGACCCAAATTCAATTAGGCTCCTAAGGTAAAAAAAGTTATATTTTGCAGGATAGTTCAAGTACCAATCTAAAGCAAATATGGGTATAGTGGATGCTCATGTCACATGACAGGAGCAAGGAGAATTCTAAAGGACAATACTCTTGTGAAGAATGGACCGAAGGTCATCTTTGGAGGCTCATCTAGAGGAGTAAACAAAGGATATGGACGAGCATCAAGGCAACTCTGACTCTATCTGACAGTGAATCTGAAGAAGATGTCAGCTATAATATTATGGCTAAAACAAATGAAGATTGTCTGGATCAGTCTCTTGCTGCTAAGGTATGCAAAAAATCTATGTATCTGAATAATGTTTTGATACAAAGACTTATGTTGGATCAGATTCATAATAATCATCTGATGATGAAAATGAACCTGATTTAGTCAAAGATTATACCGATGTAGTTATTAAATATGGTGCTATATTAACAACATTAAAGAAAAAAACAATTAAGTCTTTAGAGCTAACTAGAATGAATTTGTACAGTATGTGTTCCAGATAAATGACTGGAACTAGAACCCTTCTAAGAGATTATACACCAATAAAGAATAGACCAAAAAGAATTATAATACGGGAATATATATTGGATACTTCTCTCTTAGTAGAGCATATAATGTATTCAACACAAAGACTAAGGGCAAGACAATACTATCCGACGTACTTCTGCTTTAAGATTTACACCTAAGATCATCTCAACCATTGGTTATGAAGAAGATTATTATGACTCCTTGCACACATTCATACACGAGGCACATTCCTTTTGTCGAGTTGTCAAAAATAAAAAAAAAATCATGGTCATCCATAACAACATGATAAAAATTGGGCGGCTCACGACTCATGGAGTTTCGCTTACCAAGGAAAATGAGTATAATTATAATTTAAATTGCATTTGCATGATTATATAAGAACTCGAAGCTCGACGATCTTCTGTACTGCTTCGACTAACTAGCTTCATCCCTTCTTCCTGCTTTTGACAATCCCTAAAATTCATGAACTCCTACTTAATTAAAATGGCATGATTTGAGGGAGACCCTACAAGAAGAAATTACCTATATATTGTTGTATACAATGAGTGGGAGGCTCATGCAGCAGCCAACAACATAGGCAATGCCATTCCTATACCAATAGAACATATTAGGGATATGCTAACTACTCAATGACTCCATTTGAGTCATTTGTAGACCAAGCTATAAAGGTAGTTCATGAGAAGGTATATGCTGAGAAATCTAAGGTACAGGGAAGGTTGATCATTTGATGAGAGAACTTGCTCATCACATAGATTTATGCAGAGACATCAAACAGATGAAGGTGATTGGTAAATATAGAAGAGGGGATAACAGCACTGCCCCTTGTTGTTGGTGTTATCATGGTGATCTGGAAGTGATCAAACATGTAGTCTCACTGCCAACGCAATATGAGCCTATGAGGTCGCACATAAGAGCATTGGAGAAGTTGAAAAGGTTTGTGTAGGCCTTTCTTATATGTGATATGAGTGAAGGACCAAGCTTATGATGTTCTGGATGTGGAGGATTTTCATTCCGGGACCTATATTGTTAATATGGGTCATCAAGTAAGTGGTCAAAAGACTCTAAGGGAAATTTATCGAGTATCGCTTAAGTTTTCAACGAATGAGTTTGAATTCGTCGAATATAAACATGATAGACTCAAAGAATCTGTCTTGGGTTCGTCGAATATCGTAATTACATTTTTGATGAATTAGACTTATTCGTCAAATGTTATCGATTTGCCGAGTATCATCGATTCGTCGAACATCGTCTAAATACTGGGATGATTTTCTCTGTCTCTATTCGTCGAGTATGTCCATGTTATTTCGACGAATAGCTATTGATTCGTTGATTATCGACGTATATACTCGACGAATTCTGTTTCCTCCGGTTTATTTCCTTTAAGTCCGGTTCGGCGTGCTCTGCGGGTATCTGTTGGTTCGGTACTATGTATATATATGATATGTACAGTAAACCAAGGAACTTACTATTTTATTTAGACTGAATTGTGCGATACCGAGAATGGCGATCTTCTTCCCAATGGAATTGTTCCGTTAGGTTGCGATCTCTGCTTCTCGCCACCAAACTTTTGTCGATCTACCGTTGCCGCCAAAATTAGTTACCTAAGGCTTTGTCTTGGTCATTGTTGCCTCTCCTTTAATGGTTTTAGGAAAATTTGGAGACATTGTGGTCATCCCTTCTTCCAACCTATATCTTGTGTGACAAGAGTCTAGGGGTTCTCTGTGCTCGTGTGGATATCCATAGAGATGTGGACAATATTCTACGTTCGGAACTCCGGCCATTAACATTCATTGGACTTCTTCGGAGCACCTTGGTTGAGTATTTACTCAATCCATCAAAGGTATAATTTATTTAAGGCCATGTTACTTCTTGATCAATGTTCATCGCTAGATCCGAATTTCTTTTGTGTTTTCTTATTCCCAATTCCACTGCGCACAGGTGTTGTGTCGTATAACAAAACCCAACTGTGGTATCAGAGCCAGGTTCGTGCGATGATCATTGTTTCAGAAGATGTTAAATCCATTGTGTGTAGATCTGGAAATTTTAGAAGTATTCTAAATGCCAAAATCTATTCCTGGAACATCAAATGTTGATGGAATATTGTGTGTAATCGGTGGTAGTTTTTCAAAAACTGGTCGGGGTGCTACCCAACACCACCGTCAGGGGCGCTACCCTTAAGATCCCGCCAGGAGCGCAACCCCTTGGAACCCCACAAGAAATGCATGTGATTTTGTTTTGATATCTTTGTTACTCCTTAACAGTATCCGTCCCTCTTATTGGTTTGTGAAATCAAGTGTTTTAGATTTTGAATCTCACATAGTGAGATGAGCTTGTCTACTGTGTAAGTGGAGTTGGTGTTAATCATGTCCAATGCATGTAAATCTGGAGATTTAGAAGGGTTCTAGATGTTCAGATTTAACCAAGTTCATCAAGTGTTGATGATTTTTCTTGTGCATATCTGGGATGCATTTGGATTGTGAATGTTGTAAGTTTTATTTTGTGAATGTGTATATTGGTTAATTATTAACCATGATTAAGTCTTAATAAATTATCTACAATCTCTTATGTAATATTAAGTATTCAGATGCCTTTCAATGGATGATACCCTTTGTTGCGCGCTAGGGTTCGAAGAAAATAAACGCAACCGAACTAGCAACCCGATGAGGCAAGTATACCTATCGAATTGTAGCAAGGGGACACAAGTGTCGTATTGAAATCCGGGAACTGTTGGCTAAGCTTACTCACACGAACGCTATTATCTTATCGACGGAAAAACTAGGGTTTTAGAAAATCTAAGTGCAGGGGAGAAAGTAAAGCTATTCTAGAAAAAGAAACACTGCAATTAAGAGGGCTATTAAGTAAACAACTAAGCTAGAAAGGAAACTACTGCAGTTAATTAAAGAGCACAAGACAGGTGATTACTACGAAAGGTAGAAAATATGAAATGGAAATGCACCCGATCAAGATTCACCTCGGCTGAAGACGATTAAGAAAATGCGATAAAAATCTAAACTTAATAGGATAAGGGTCCTTGACCGTGGAGGTTCCTAAAGCTTGAACACGCTTCTCTCGAAGTCGTGCCCAACTAAGTTTAGGAAGGTCCGACCGACTCTCGTCTAAATCGGAGGCCTAAAACTCGCTTTACGCGGTGAACCCCACTATTGGATTTTACTCCAATCCGGGAGATTTGGACGTCTGCCTCTCTCGAGGGGTGCGTACAACTCCCTTTACTCTTGAATGCTCACTTCATTCTTTCGACCTCTCGGCTAGCCCAGAATGAAAGCAAAGGCGGAGAGTATATATCGAAAATATACCTCCGACCCGTGATAAATCAAGAGTAATTCAAGGCCCTAACCTAAAAAGAAAAGATTAATTAAAACATCATAACATAATCGCTCTAACCTCGGATCATCAAGATCGAGTACAAGGAGGATTAGTTAATCATAATGGAGTGGAGGGGGGAAGATGAGTAGAAAAGCATAAGAAGAACACAAGCTAAACAAGAACACTTTTATTAATAAAAAGGGCAAGTTACACTATTGAAAATTAAAGTTACAAGTGCATGAAAATTAAACCCTATTCTAGCCCTACATTAAGCACTAAGCAAGGAGGAAATTGCAATAAAAGCTAGAACAAACTAAGATTAAACTAGGGTTAAACAAAAAGTACAAAGAGAGGGGGAGAGAGAGAGAGAGAAAGCATGAAAAAGGATCAAGAAACAAAGGGGCAGCACCTCCCCCACTCAACCAAAGCTTGCTGAAATGGGAGGAGGGGGGCTCAATTTATAGATTTTTTCTCGGGTTGGTCACGCCCTCCGACACGCCCTAGGGGGGGCGTGTCCGGGGGCGTGACAGGTACGGATTTGACCTCGGGCTCTGGATTCTGGCGGGAGGGATGATTGCTTCGGTACGTCGGTGGTCACGCCCTAGGTCACGCCCGTGACAGGGGGGCGTGACAGGCATGTCATGTCCAAATCATTGGTCGGAAATCCGTCAGTCGCCGAAAAAGGAAGGTGTCACGCCCATGTCACGGGCGTGACATGGGGCGTGACAGTACTATTTACGTGCTGAGGCGGGAGGGCATTTAATGCGGCGGCAGCTTTGCGGCAGAGGGCGACACGCCCCTGGTCACGCCTAGTGACACGCCCAGGGAGGGCGTGACAGGGGGGCGTGACAGCGGTTTTGACCGTTTTCTGTCCCTTCCAGCAGGTGTCCTCGGGATCGGGTGACACGCCCTAGGTCACGCCTGGGGAGGGCGTGACAGGGGGGCGTGACAGGCCATTTTGGCAATTTTTCTGAAAACCTACAAAAATACAGGAAAAAGTTAGTGGCAATAAAATTTACATAAAAAAGGATAAAAATAAACTAATAATAGACATAATTTGTACAATATAAAATATAAAATACGATAATAGTTTAGGCTACAAAACGTATTATCAAATTCCCCCAAGCTTAAGCTTTGCTTGTCCCCAAGCAAAAATATAAAAACTAGATATTTATAAAAAGGACTAATCAAAAAGTTCTAATTATGCCTACACAAGTACTATGCGAAATTCTTAGTAGGGAAAAGGTGAAATGTAAGTCTAAAACAATTATTTAGATATGGTAAAACTTTTATAAACTTTACTTAATAAAAACAAATCATCCAAAATTTTAACGAGATTTTTTTAAATGGACTTAAGTAAAGCAACGAAAATGAAAAACACGCATTGAGTTGTTATTAGATCCAAGCAACGTATTATAATTATATCAATTTAATTATCAAAAATCTAGGTTTAAATCTAAAACTAAAACTGATTTACTGTTTTTCTTTTCTTAGTTGTTAAATAAAAAATCAAAAAGCGTGAATCAAAAGGACTTAAATAGGACAGAAACGTTAGGTTTAGGAAAATGATTAGGAGTGGAATTCAAAGATAAACGTGAAGGTTTTAAAATCACACTAAACCAAAGCAAAGAGTTTCAAAAATTTTCATAAAAATATATACACATTTTTTTTTCTTTCTTTTTCATTTTTTTTTCTTTTCCATTTTTTTCCTTTTTTCAAAACAAAGGCCATAAATATTTTTATTTTCCTTTTTGAGTTGGCCAAACAAAAATAAACATCACTTTTGAACATACTTCCTTTTTTTTTTCGAAAACCTTTCTCCACAAAAAAAAAACAAAATCACAAAATACCCTATCAAAATCATCAAAATAATTTATGAAACTCAAAAAGGCTAGTGTGATTCGATAGGTTGGAAATTTTGGCTTTGGTGAAACTGAAATGAAGGGAGGAGCTATCAAATGAAATCGGAAAAAGGCTCAAAAATGGCTAATTAGTGGTAAAAGTTTTTAGGTTGGCAAGAAAGCTCAAACGAAAACAAAAATGGCCTAAATCATTTTCACGCTTTTGAATTTATTTAAAACAAAGGTTTGAAAAATTTTCAAAAAGCGAATCCTAGATATTAAAAGAAGATTGATGAAATTAACTTGAAAATAGAAATAATAGGTGACTTGGATCGTTCACATCTACTACGTTATTCAAAAGTTGACTTTACAAAAATTATTCAAAAACGAAAAAGAAAATAGTGGATGATGAATTTTTAAGAAAGTAAAGGAAATAAACAACAAAAAAAACATAATAGAAATGCGAGTTTTAGAAAAATATTTCACCTTAACATGCTACCGTGAATTAGAAACACAGCATGGCCAACATTTTACTTGTGAAACATAATTAAAAAGGACGATTAGAAATATTATAATTAACTAAGTTGTTTATACGGAGATTTTGAGTAAAACAAAACTAAAAACTAGGGGTACTATTGAAATACCAAAATGTCTAAACTATTCAAAAACACATATATATTTTTTTTATTTTGAGAAATATTCTCTTTTTTTGGATTTTGGAATTTTAAGATATTCATTTTTTTTTTTGGGAAATATTTACAATATATACAAAAAGAAGATTATTTACACTACGCAAAAATGAAGGAGGAAATCCTCCCCCAAGCTTAAAACAGACATTGTCCTCGATGTCTAAAGAAGGGGATTGGAGAAGGAGAGAAAAATAAAGTACAGAATTGAAAGACAGAATTGAAATACAGGTACTTCCCCGGATTTATTTGCTGCGAAAACTGAGTGATGCCGCTCCCCGAATGTCTTCTTTGGACTTTGTGATGGATTCAGCAATGTTGGAGCAGGCGATCGCAGAAGCTTCAGTTTGTCGGAGCCGTCCGAGGCAAAAATTGTAAAATAAAGAAAACAGAAAAAGATAACTTGGGTTGCCTCCCAAGAGCGCCCTTTGGTTAAAGCGTCGTTGAGCTCGACGCATCAAAAATAATATAATATTGTCCAAAAATATTGTTGTCCCGAAATAAAATTGTTTTTAGCAAAAAAAATAAAAAGTTCAAAGTTAGAGTTCGTGAAGCAGAAACTTAATAGTGTTTGGACTGACATCATCATCACCAGAGAAATACAGTTTAAGACGCTGACCATTCACTTTGAAATTACCCTTATCAGGGTGAGAAATTAAAACAGTTCCATAAGAAAATACTTCTAAAACAGAAAACGGGCCAGACCAGCGAGATTTTAATTTGCCCGGAAATAAACGTAAACGAGAATTATATAAAAGGACTTGGTCGCCCGGTTTAAAGTTTTTAGGGTGCCTTAAGTGTTTATCGTGTAAACGCTTCGTCCGCTCTTTATAAAGTTTATTATTTTCATAAGCATAAGAGCGCCACTCGTCGAGTTCATTTAGTTGAAATTTTCGAAGGTCACCGACTGAGTGGGGATCGAAGTTTAAAAATTTTAAGGCCCAAAAGGCGCGGTGTTCTAACTCTACGGGCAGATGACACGATTTTCCATAGACCAGCCGATACGGCGTACATCCGAGGGTGGTTTTGTACGCTGTTTGGTAGGCCCATAGAGCATCGTCAAGTTTGGCTGACCAGTCTTTTCTAGAAGTTGAAATAGTCTTTTCTAATATTCTTTTTATTTCTCTATTTACTACTTCGACTTGACCGTTAGTTTGGGGGTGGTAGGCAGTGGATAGTTTATGCGTAACGCCGTATTTAGTAAGGATTTTTGAAAATTGCGCGTTATAGAAATGGGAACCCCTATCGCTAACGATTGCGCGTGGCGTACCGAATCTAGAAAATAATTTTTTTAAAAACGTGACTACAACTCGGGAGTCGTTCGTAGGAAGAGCTTGGGCCTCAGCCCATCGTGAAACATAATCAACAGCAACTAAAATATATTTGTTTCCAAAGCTAGAAGGAAGGGGGCCAACAAAATCAATTCCCCAGAGGTCGAAAATTTCGCACTCTAAGAAATAATTTTGCGGCATTTCATTTTTATTAGAAATATTGCCCGACCGTTGGCAACTATCACACCTGCTCACAAAGGCTTGCGCGTCTTTAAACAGGCTAGGCCAGTAAAAACCCGCGCAAAGCACCTTATGAGCGGTGCGAGCAGCTTGATAGTGCCCACCTGTCGGACCTTCATGCAAATGTTTTAGAATATCAATTCCTTCATCAAAAGAAACACATCTCCTTATCACTTGATCCGCACAAATTTTGAAAAGATGCGGGTCTTCCCAAAAGTAGTTCTTCAGCTCAGAAAAGAATTTCTTCTTCTGCTGAGAGGAAAACTCTTTTGGAAGCACCCGGGCCACTAGATAGTTGGCGATGTGCACGAACCAAGGAGAAGTAGATGTATTAACTAAAAGCAGCTTCTCATCAGGAAAATAGTCATTAAAAGATTTTTCATTTAATTTTTCTATAAAGGGGTTATCTAATCTTGATAAATGGTCGGCGGCCAAGTTCTCGGCTCCTCGCTTATCACGGATCTCTAAGTCAAACTCCTGGAGGAGTAAGACCCAGCGAATCAAGCGAGGCTTGGCATCCGTTTTGGCAAGAAGGTACTTGAGGGCCGAGTGGTCCGTAAAAACAATGATTTTTGAAAGTGTAATGTAAGGGCGAAATTTATCAAACGCAAATACTACAGCCAAGAGCTCTTTTTCGGTTGTGGTGTAATTTTCTTGTGCAGATGTGAGGGTCCGTATCACAGATTGCACACTGTTTTATAGTGGTTCCCCAAGGTCTGGGTACATCCACTTTCCCCCTTCACCTATCTAGCAGTATGCTAGATTTGGCCAAACTTCCTCTTTACTCAGATCCACAGATCCTACAGCTCAGAACCTGAAAAGGTTCCTACAACTCAGGCTCAACCGCCCTACCTCAGCCTTATCACAAAGCCTACAACTCAGAGAAGAACCTTCTCCTATACTCAGGCAAACAGCCCTACCTCAGCCTTATCACAAAGCCTACAACTCAGAGAAGAACCTTCTCCTACACTCAGGCAAACAACCCTACCACTCAGAGATCAACTCTCCTACACTCAGCCTTTATAACACAGGCTTACAACTCAGATCTGTATTGATAGATCCTACAGAAATTAGAAAAGAAGTTTTTAATGTCTTGCCTTTGTTGAGAGAGAAAAGAATAAGACAAATCTTGATCAGCTGATGAAATCAACTGAATCTGAGCTTTCTTCAAAGATTCTTGAATCTGAACTTAGCTGAGTTGATTTCCAAACAGCTTCTTGAGAAACCAATGATGGCTTCCTTCTTCTTCTTCAAGTGGCTGGATCCCTCTCTATCCAACACCTTTGATGATACTTCTGAATTCTTGAAAGAACTCTTCTTAGACTGATCCTGAGATCGTCTTCTTAGATCTTCTGATGAAGATCTTCTTTAATGCCTTGCACTTTCTTGAAGAGAGGACTTGTCTCTTAACAGATGTGTTGATGAAGAATTAATTTCCTCTTGTGTATCTGATATCTTCTTCTGAATCTGTCTATTTATAGATCTTCTTCATGGTAACCGGCTGATCCGGTTTCTAACTGACTTCTGACAAGTCTGACAGCTTCAGTTAACCTGTCATAACCCACAGCTGTCAAGTCTTCAAACAGATCCTGTGCCTTAGTCTTGGACAGCAAAGTGTTGAGACAGACTGTCAGAAAGTGTCGAGACCAACTGTCTATATGTGTTGACACAAGTGACTTTGATGTCGACACAGCCTTTGATGATGTCGACTAGTTTGCCTTTAAGTCGACACGGCTTCTTCAGAACTTCATCTTGAGAATGAGTCGACACAGAGAATTTGTGTCGACTCAACACTTCATCTTTCTTCAGAAAATAACTTGGTCTTGACTTTGCAGTATGTCGACACAAGTCCTGTGTGTCGACACAGTTGTTGTAGATTCAGAACTCAGTATGTGTTGACTCTGCCTTCAGGTGTCGACATAGTTGAGGTCGACTATCTTTCTGTGAGTCGACACTGCTTCCCAGTGTCGACACAAATGTGGTCGACTATCTTTCTGTGAGTCGACACTGCTTCCCAGTGTCGACACAAATGTGGTCGACTATCTTTCTCTGTGTCGACACAGCTTCCTTCAAGTGTCGACACAATTATTCTGAAGTGTCGACACAATTTCTTCAGGTGCCGACACATGGACATAGAATAATTTCCTGTATTCTTTAATACTTCTTCACGTGCACATATCAACTTAAAACAACATTAAATACACCTTGATGTATATCATTAAGCTAAGTTAGGCTTCTTCAAATCAGGTACACATTTTCCAATGTACCCAACAATCTCCCCCTATTTGGAGAAGTCATAACCCTTTTAGTTAATGATATACACCATTTATAATAAATATAATATGATGATGTATGACATTACAGGAATACTTAATATAAACAAAATATTAACAATTCATCACAGAGTGAACATGAATATATGATTCCAAACCAAATTTTGTTTATAACTTGGTAATGTTTGATTACAGATGTTTACATTGAATGATTAAACAAAACATTACAAAAACACTTTTGAAAGAACTTAGAACTAAGACTGATCAGGCTCTTTTAAGACAATTCCTTTGCCAGATTGGATTTGAGCCTTCATAGGAGCTTCAGCAACTTCAGCTGGCTTCTTGCCTTTTAGCTCAGCTTTCTTCTGTGCTTCTTCCTTGAGCCTTTGCCTTTCAAAGTAATGAAAGGGCTTTGGAAAGTACTTGCTCGGCTCCTGAGCATCTGGTGGCAGCCTACCCAGCTTGGCTTTTCTCCTGAACTGTACTATAGCTTCTTGCCTAGCTTCATGCTTTTGCCATTCCATTTCATTATACCACTTCCCTCTATCATGTACTTGGTCCTTTACAGCCTTCCATGCAGTTAGTATAATATTTCTTGAAGTAGGGCTCCACTGCTCAAAATCTGGCTTAAGTTCAGCCTGCTCTCTAAATCTTTTCTTGGATAGTAGAGCATCTTACTGTTCTTGCAAGTTGGCATCAGGCTTATCAACTTTTTTAATAACAACCTTGGTAACCTCCTTTGGAGGACTATACATATCCTGAACTGCTGATCAATCATATCAAAATCAGGAGGAGGGTAAATGACTTGGGCAATCTCAGGTTGATTGCCTTCAAGTAGACCTGTTTGAATTCCTGACTCAGCCACCATAGCATCATCACACAAAGGTGGATATCCCAATGTGGCTCGAATACTATTTGTCACCCATTTGGTGTGCTCTGAGCCAGCATGAACTAACAACCTCTCTCCCTTTATGACTTCTCTGGTAATATGATCTCTTAGATCATCCTTCTGAAATCTGATCTGTCCATCTAGATAATTCACACCATCTTTAAAATATGGTTTCAATTTTTGTAGTTTGTCAGATATGTCCTTCTGAGATGTAGTGATGGCAGTCTTAACTGATTCAATGGCTTCTTGAAGTTTCTTATCAAACACTTCCATCTCCTTTGCTCTTGGTTCAGTCATCCCTGCAGTAGCCTTTGTGAACTCTTCAAGAATTTCATTGTGAGATTCAGTCAAATTATCATTCATCCTCAGCTGATTCTCCAGAACATAACCATGCTTTAAAGCAATATCATCCACTTTAGTGAGGATAGACTGCTGTTGTTTAGCCAAAAACACTACAGCATTACCTCCCTTATGGAAGCAATCTGTCATCTCCTTCTTATTCATATTTACTTCAAATCTAATAGATTTAATATCTTGAGCCAAGTCAAATTGAAGGGATTTATTGCTCTCATCAACATACTTTTCAACAGCCAATCTGTGTTCATCCAACTTAACTTGCAAGTCTACCATAAACTTGTTATAATTAAATTCAGAAGGAGATTGGAGTGTTGTAGTCTGTAGAGTCTGCTTATAGCTTTTGCTCTTTCTCTGAAAGACCATGAGCTTTTTCTTCTTAGCCAGTCTGGCTTTTTCATTCTCAGAATCAGATGAACTTTCAATTTGAACTCTGTCAGGAGAAGTAGGAGGAATATTAGTTTCAGTGACATGTTGCTCAGCCTCAACATTCACAGGCTCCCCCTCAACTACTTGCTCCTTCTCAGCTTCTTGCTCTATCTCCATGTCTAGTGCCTTTTCATTGTCTTGCTCCTCCTCTACTCTATCAGTAGCAATTTCAATATTAGGAAATAACTCATCTAGAGTGTATTCCTTCTGAGCTTGAACAGATGTTGAATCATCCAGATCTGCAATATTCAAATCTTTTGATAAATCTATTTGTTCTTCCTCTTGCACTTGTACAGACATCTTCTCCCCTTGCACTTGATCAGTATTTGGAATATCCTGGGCAGGTGAATACACTTGTTCCCCCTACACCTGTGTAGGAATAGAAATATTAGTAATGTCCTAGATAGGAAAAACTCACTTGCTCTCCCTTTACCTGTTCAGAAGTAGATACATTCTGGGCAGGAGAGTGAGCTTGCTCCCCCTGCATCTGTGCAGGAATGGTTTCTTTCTGAACTTGAGTAGACTCAGGCTGATCTTCAACCTACTCTCTCACTTGCTCTTCTTGATGCTGGGCAGTGCCTAGATCATGTATAGGGGATCTTACAGGGGTGTCCTGCCTGCTCTCATCAGGCACATCTTTAGACAGTACCCTATCCCATCTTGAAAATAATCTCATATCCATCTTCCTCATGTGATTAATCTTGGACCCAGGAAGTTGTTGCATAACCTCAGGAATCACTCCAGTCAGGTATAAACTAACAATTCTAGCCAGATTTGGCTTCTTGATTCCTTCCTTGATCTTATCAAATACTACAGCTGACCAGTCAGTTGGAATTGTAAACATAATTTTGGTCATTAGGCTGAACATATAGGCTGAAATCCTATCATGTCCACCTGGTTTGCACAAAATCACTTTGCCAACTTCTTCAGACAAAAAATTTCCTTGTTGATTCATTCCTTTTCTGTTGAAAGCAGCTCCAATCTTCAGGGTTGGATCCAATCCACACCATTGGAGAGCCTCCCTTGAATTAGAAGCTGGGACCTCTTCTTCATTCTCAACTATAGGCAATTGTAGAATGTTTCTCAAACGTCTTGGTGTGATTTTCACCTTTGTCCCATGAACTGTGGATTTTATCTTGAGACCAGCTGAATCCACTGATGCAGAGGTAAAGAATTCAAGCACCTCCTTCTTCCATATCATTGAAGGTTCAGAAACTAGAAACTCTATTCCAGATTCGGAGATTAGAGTTATAACCCTTTGAATATCTGTCGGGGCATCCGCAAAGGCATTGCGTACCAACTCATATCCTTCGTTGATGTTATCTTCAACCTTTGGTGCCATTGATCAGACGAGAAAACTTGAGAGAAGAGAGAGAGAGAATGTCGACATAGGGTTTCAGTCTCAAAAACCTTGTAAGCGTGTCGACAGAATAAGTTCTTGACCTATTTATACCTTCTATTGAAAGAAGATCAAAAGGCGGGCAAAAACAGTCTATATGTGTCGATACAGATGGAGTGTGTCGACACAAACTTCTATTGTCTAGACAGCAAGTCTGTCTACTATGTGTCGACAGCAATTATGGATATGTCGACACCTGAGAGACATAGTAGAGCATCAGAAATTCTGTGTCGACTGTTAGGATAAGTGTCGACATAAATTCTGTAAGTGTCGACACCACTATTCTGCTGAAGTCGACACTACATTCCTGGATGAGTCGACTATTTGTTTCTTAAGTGTCGACACAAATTCTCTATGTCGACACATATTCTCTGACTAGTCGACATGACTTCACTGAGTCGACACATTATCACTGAATGTGTCGACACTATTTTACTTTGCCAATTTCTGTTTTTGACAATACCACTTGAAAATCTAATGCCACTTGTAAGTTTGTTGATAACCTAATCAATGGTCAGCATGCCTAATTCAATTTTAAATTTATTGAATTTTGTTTCATCCAGTGGCTTAGTAAATACATCTGCTATTTGATAATCTGTTTTAACAAATTCCAATGAGATGTCTTCTCTTTCTACATGTTCTCTAAGAAAATGGTATTTAATTTCTATATGCTTAGTTCTACTATGAGAAACAGCATTATTAGCAATAGAAATTGCACTCTTAGAATCACACAAAAGAGGTGTTCTACTTACTTGAATACCATAATCTTTAAGTTGATGCTGTATCCACAATAGCTGTGCACAGCAGCTGCCAGCAGCAACATATTCTGACTCAGCTGTGGATATTGCCACACTGGTCTGCTTCTTACTACTCCATGATATCAATCTTCCTCCAAAGAATTGACAAGTACCTGTTGTACTCTTTCTATCCTCTCTACAGCCTGCAAAGACTGCTTCTGAATAACCTGTTAGTAGAAAATCTCTATTCCTATGGTACCAAAGGCCTAGATTAGGTGTGCCCTTAAGATATCTCAGAATCCTTTTGACTGCAGTATAATGAGATTCTTTAGGGCAGGCTTGGTACCTAGCACAGACACATGTAGCATACATAATATCTGGTCTACTAGCAGTGAGATAAAGTAGAGAGCCAACTATTCCTCTATACAAAGATTCATCAACAGGTTTACCTGCATCATCTTTGCATATAGGCATACTTATTCCCATAGGAGTTCTCATAGTGGAGGATGACTCCAAACCATACTTTTTAATTAATTCTTTGGTGAACTTAGACTGGGATATGGACAGGCCATCATCAGTCTGTCTTACTTGGAGTCCCAAGAAGAACTTAAGTTCCCCCATACTGCTCATCTCAAACTTCCCTTGCATATGTTTGGCAAACTTTTTACAAAGGTTGTTTTCAGTAGATCCAAAGATTATGTCATCAACTTAGATCTGAACTAAGATGATCTTACCTTTGGATTCCCTAAGGAATAGAGTTTTGTCTATTTTTCCTCTTGAGAATTTATTCTCAATAAGGAAAGTAGATAGGGTTTCATACCAAGCCCTTGGGGCTTGCTTTAACCCATACAAAGCTTTCCTAAGCTTATAGACATAATTAGGTTTAAAAGGATCTACAAAACCTGATGGCTGCTCTGCATAGACTTCCTCATTTAAATCACCATTCAGGAATGCTGATTTCACATCCATCTGGTACACTTTGAAGTCTTGATAGGCTGCATAGGCAAGGAACATTCTGATTGCCTCCAGCCTTGCTACTAGGGCAAAGGTTTGATCAAAGTCAATCCCTTCTTCCTGCCTGTATCCTTTTGCAACCAATCTTGCTTTATTCTTCACTATTATTCCACTCTCATCCAATTTGTTCCTATAAATCCACTTTGTGCCAATTATGTTGTGGCCTCTTGGTTTAGGAACAAGCTCCCAGACATTGCACCTTCTAAATTGATTCAGCTCCTCTTGCATAGCATCAATCCAGTGCTGGTCTTGGATGGCTTCTTCAAACTTCTTAGGCTCCACTTGAGACAGGAAACTTGAATGCAGGTCTGTGCTTTGATTTCTGCTTCTAGTATGCACTCCCTGTCTTGGATCACCTATAATCTGATCAGCTGGATGATCTCTTAAATGTCTTGTAGCTGGAGGAAGGTTCCTTTCTGGTTGAACATCTCCAGCTCCTTCTTCATGCTGAACCTCTTGGTTTTCATCAGCATCTATTGAGTCTTGTACTCCCCCTGGAGAGTAGCCTTCATTTTCCAATGCTCCATCTTCCTTTGATGCTTCAGCAATGGAGAGCTTGTCCATTCTTTTGCTTATACCTATTGAATCATTTGATCTACAAGACAACTCACAGTTGATTAATCTTGTTACATCAAACAGAACATGTATAGATTCTTCAACAACTTGAGTAGTCAAGTTGAAGACTCTATAGGCCTTACTATTTATGCTGTATCCAACAAATATCCCATCTTGGGATTTGGCAGCAAACTTAGTTAGGTATGACTTGCCATTGTTAAGTATATAGCATTTACAACCAAAGATCCTGAAGTAGGATAGATTTGGTTTTCTACCTTTCATAATCTCATAGGGAGTCTTTTTGTGGTTCTTGGTGATAGTAGCCCTATTGATTACATAACATGCAGTGTTAACTGCCTCAGCCCAGAAATATTCTAGGAGAGAGGTGTCACTCAATAGAGTTCTACCAGCTTCAATTAATGTTCTATTCTTTCTTTCAGCAATGCCATTTTGCTGTGGTGTTCTAGGTGAGGAGAACTCTTGGAAAATTCCAAAGTCTTCACATAATTTTGTCATGCTTTCAGATTGAAACTCAGTACCATGGTCACTTCTGATTTTGACCACTGTACTATTCAGTTCATTCTGAATTTGCTTTACAAAACTAAGTAATACACTTGGGGTTTCTGATTTCTGTCTCAGAAAGAACACCCATGTAAATCTAGAATAGTCATCTACCACCACAAAAGTATAGACTTTCCTACCTAGACTATGAACTGGCATAGGACCAAAAAGATCCATATGTAAGAGGTATAGGCACCTCACAGAATCCTTGTTTTCATGGCTTTGAAAGGAGGATTTTGTCTGCTTGCCCTTTTGACAAGCTGAGCATATTTCTTCCTTTATACACTTAACTTAAGGACCATTCCTCACTAACTCTTTGCTAAAGAGTTGGCCAATTGTCTTGTAGTTAAGATGAGCCAATCTCTTGTGCCACTTGACACAATGAGAAGCATTATCATCAGCTACAAGATAGATGGAAGAAGCCTTGTTCTCACATAAAAAATTAAGACAATAGAAATTTCTCTTCTTATACCCAGTCAATATGATCTTTTGATCACTTGACCTTTTGATATGACATCCAT
The DNA here is from genome assembly GCA_039513925.1 of Platanthera zijinensis. NCBI lineage: Eukaryota > Viridiplantae > Streptophyta > Magnoliopsida > Asparagales > Orchidaceae > Platanthera > Platanthera zijinensis. The sequence goes on from CM077098.1 coordinate 56,069,853, forward strand.
TCTTAACAAATGAAATGTCATATCCTAAATCACTCAGCTGGCTTATGCTTATTAGATTGTGTTTCAAACCTTTTACATAAGCCACTTGGGTGATAGTAATTAGGTTAGTAGAAATGTTACCAAACCCTTTGATGATTCCTTTTTCAGATCCACCAAAGATCACTTTGGGTCCATCTTTGACAGATGTATACTCCTTCAGCAGCCCCTTTGTTCCAGTCATGTGCCTGGAATAACCACTGTCCAAGTACCATATAGGGGCATGGCCACTTGGACTTTCCTGCAACACAGATTTACTTACCCTTAGAACCCAAGTAAGTCTTGGGTCCTTGGTTCAGGTTAGCATTAAAAAGCTACCATTATCTCTTCTAACAGGTAGACTATTGTTCTTTCTAACACTTGTGTTATGCCAGCAGTCTAATGCAAAATGGCCTCTCTTACCACAGCACCAACATTCAAACTTATTGTATCTAGTTCTAGATATACCCTTGATAGAAGAATTTTTGTCCATTGCTGGTGCTGCAGTAGCTTCACCCACTGATTTCTTATAACCATTGGGTTTATGAACATAGATAGGCCTGTTGGCATTTATATCCTTATTTATCAGAACATTAGTCTTAAAATGACCATGAATATCTTCATGATCATATTGGTTAGAAGGCACTTGCACCTTTCTAAACTTGATAGGTACTGAAAAGTTCAGTGGCTTGACATGAGCTTTGCCTTTCCTCTTGAATTGGGCTGCCCTGGGGTTACCTTTGAATCCTAATCCTGCCTTACCCTTTTGAGTCACAAATTCATCTATCAAGGGTAAGACAGACTTTGACTTAGAGTAACTAGCCACTAACTCCTTTTCTATTCTTAGTCTGGCCTCCAGACTCTTCACTTGATCATTGGTATAATTGATTGTGCCCATCTGAATAATAGTTATATTCTTCAGTTTGGCAATTTCATTTAACTTCTGATCAATTACTTTTTCAAACTCAGTTGCAGCTACCTTTAGATCAGCAATTTCCTGAGCCTGAGATTTAACCAGGTTCATGCTTTTCTTAAGGGCCTGCAACAAGTCTCCATACTTATCTATCAATTGATAGACATCTCCTTCAGATTCAGATGCATCTACATCACTTGATGCAGATGTAGCTGATTCTGCACTTGTACTACAAATTGATTTTATTGAAGGACATAGTACCTTACTAGGACCAGACTGATTCTAGAACATGTCTTCTTCTAATCCTGCCATCAGTCCCATGCACTGATGATCTTCTTGTTCATAGATGGAGTCTAGTAATTGCATGAACTCCTCTTCTTCAGTAGCAGCATACAGTCCAATATATGCTTCAGCTTCAGATTCTGATTCTGAAGTTGATTGATCTGTTAGGCTCTTTTCCTTCTTTGCAACAAAGGATTTTTCCTTCTTGCCCTTTTGATAAGTCTTCTTCTTGTCTGATGACTCCTTTCTCTTATCAGGATAGTCAGCCACTATATGTCCAGTTCTATTGCAATAATAGCAGACAATCTTTGAAGTAGTGGCCTTACTGGGCATTGTTCTGCTCTTCTCTTTCCTTGATGACTTTTTCTTCTGATAATAGTCATCAACTTGCTGTGATGATGAGGGCCTAGACTTCTACTGCTTCTTCTTTAAGAATCTCTGGAATTGCCTTGTAAATGCAGCAAAATCTGCATCTGACTCACAGCTTTCTGAACCCTGATTATCTGAATTTTCAGAACTAACTTCTGCAACTTCCTTAGGAGGAGATGGTGATATCCTCCTATTCTTTCTAGTGGCTTCTGCCTTGAAGGCCACTGTCTTCTCTCTATGCTCTCCTTTTGAATTCTTTTCATCCTCCTTCCTCACCATAAGTTGCATTTCATAGGATAGCAACTTTCCAAACAAGGTTGGAGGAGAAATCTCTGCCAGTTTAGCCACTTCTCTTATGGCACAGATCTTTGTGTCCCAATCCTTTGTCAAGGATCTTAAAAATTTGTCATTCAGTTCATAGGTACTGAATACTCTTCCATAGGACTTTAACTCATTCACAATTCTATAGAATTTCTTATAGCATTCAGTTATGCTATCAGTTTTTTCTTGTCTAAAACTTTCATATTCCTGGTTGAGCATAGACTTCCTATCCTGTCTTACTTCTTCAGATCCCTCCATGTAGACAATCAAGGTATCCCACATCTCTTTGGAGGTCTTGCAGTGAATCAGATTCTGAAATGTAAAATCATCTATGGCACTCACAATAATATTCTGAGCTCTTTTGTCCATGGTTGTCAAAATGATTTCATCCTTGGTCATTTCAGAATAACTCTTTGGAGTTTGAATATTACCATCAAGAACTGATACCTTCATTGGAATGAAGGGTCCTTCCTGAACTGTGATGTATATCCTTGGGTCAGATGCTTCCATGAACAATCTGACTCTTTCTTTCCAAATTCCAAAGATTTCCTTCCTGCAGATGGGTAACTTCATTGACCCTAAATCCTTGTGATTTTCTCCAGAACCCATCTTCTTGAATCTTGATTCTGCCTTTCAGATCTACCTCAGACTGTTAAGTCCTTTTTGAGGAACCTCGCTCTGATACCACTTGATAGTTTTACTTTCAAGACAACCTAAACACCTAGAGGGGGGGGGTGAATAGGTTCTAATGCTTGTTAACACTTTTAGGCAGAATTCAATTACAGAATTAAAACACACAGCACAGCAGTCACAGAAATTTAACCATCACAGATTGCACACTATTTTATAGTGGTTCCCCAAGGTCTGGGTATATCCACTTTCCCCCTTCACCTATCTAGCAGTATGCTAGATTCGGCCAAACTTCCTCTTTACTCAGATCCACAGATCCTACAGCTCAGAACCTGAAAAGGTTCCTATAACTCAGGCTCAATAGCCCTACCTCAGCCTTATCACAAAGCCTACAACTCAGAGAAGAACCTTCTCCTACACTCAGGCAAACAGCCCTACCTCAGCCTTATCACAAAGCCTACAACTCAGAGATAAACCTTCTTCTACACTCAGGCAAACATCCCTACCACTCAGAGATCAACTCTCCTACACTCAGCCTTTATAACACAGGCTTATAACTCAGATCTGTATTGACAGATCCTACAGAAATTAGAAAAGAAGTTTTTAATGTCCTGCCTTTGTTGAGAGAGAAAAGAACAAGACAAATCTTGATCAGCTGATGAAATCAACTGAATCTGAGCTTTCTTCAAAGCTTCTTGAATCTGAACTTAGCTGAGTTGATTTCCAAACAGCTTTTTGAGAAACCAATGATGGCTTCCTTCTTCTTCTTCAAGTGGCTGGATCCCTCTCTATCCAACACCTTTGATGATACTTCTGAATTCTTGAACGAACTCTTCTTAGACTGATCCTGAGATCGTTTTCTTAGATCTTCTGATGAAGATCTTCTTTAATGCCTTGCACTTTCTTGAAGAGAGGACTTGTCTCTTAACAGATGTGTTGATGAAGAATTAATTTCCTCTTGTGTATCTGATATCTTCTTCTGAATCTGTCTATTTATAGATCTTCTTCATGGTAACCGGCTGATCCGGTTTCTAACTGACTTCTGACAAGTCTGACAGCTTCAGTTAACCTGTCATAACCCACAGCTGTCAAGTCTTCAAACAGATCCTATGCCTTAGTCTTGGACAGCAAAGTGTTGAGACAGACTGTCAGAAAGTGTCGAGACCAACTGTCTATATGTGTCGACACAAGTGACTTTAATGTCGACACAGCCTTTGATGATGTCGACTAGTTTGCCTTTAAGTCGACACTGCTTCTTCAGAACTTCATCTTGAGAATGAGTCGACACAGAGAATTTGTGTCGACTCAACACTTCATCTTTCTTTAGAAAATAACTTGGTCTTGACACAAGTCCTGTGTGTCGACACAGTTGTTGTAGATTCAGAACTCAGTATGTGTCGACTCTGCCTTCAGGTGTCGACATAGTTGAGGTCGACTATCTTTCTGTGAGTCGACACTGCTTCCCAGTGTTGACACAAATGTGGTTGACTATCTTTCTGTGAGTCGACACTGCTTCCCAGTGTCGATACAAATGTGGTCGACTATCTTTCTCTATGTCGACACAGCTTCCTTCAAGTGTCGACACAATTATTCTGAAGTGTCGACACAATTTCTTCAGGTGTCGACACATGGACTTAGAATAATTTCCTGTATTCTTTAATACTTCTTCACCTACACATGTCAACTTAAAACAACATTAAATACACCTTGATGTATATTATTAAGCTAAGTTAGGCTTCTTCAAATCAGGTACACATTTTCCAATGTACCCAACACAAATTCTGCCGAGCCCTCTTCTCTTAGGGGCTTGAGTTCAGTACCTACTGAAGTCAGGCAGGGGGAGATGTTCTAGGAAGATGTCTCAGGACTTCCACTGGTCACTCTTTTAGCTACAGTTCAAGAAGATACACCATCAGATCAAAATCATACAGCTGCAGATTAAGAGATTACAACATCAGTTGCAGTTGCAGTTCCAGTTACAGCTGAAATTCAAGACTCAGTTGTTGCTCCAGAAGCTCAAGTTATAACTGAGGCTGAATTTTCTTTCAGAGGTTGTCTTGAAGAATCATCTACTCCTATTATTTCCATGTATCTAGAAGGAGTCATTACCTCCTACCTAGATGACATATGGGAGTTAGGAAATTCTACAGGTAATACAATTACTCATTTCACTATCTTGTTGACTGACATGTTAACTTGTGAATACCTTGAAGGGATGTTTCTATACCATTTAGAAAATTTTTGTGTCCCTTTGGCTACAGATCAAGCTCAATATGCTCCAGAACCTGCTGCAAGAGAACTGGTCCTCAAGACAGTTACAGATGTTTCAGAAGAGAAATCAACTGTATGGGATGATACTCCAGGATTAGATCTGGATTTCGTATATGCTCAGGATGCCATAGAAGAAGAAAAGGAAAAGGCTGCTTTAAAAGATAAAGAAAAAGCTGTTCAAGATATCATTGATCCCTATGACCAACCTCAGTCATCACAGTCTGATGATGTGGAAGATTCAGAGGATTCTGAAGGAACCAAGAAAAGGAAAATTGCTCAAAGGAAAAGGAAAGCTCAAGCTCCTCCTCCTCCAAATCTAGAGAATGACGTCCCCTATTACATATTGAAAGGGATTGACACCAAGTCTAAGTATTTTCAACATTGGATAGGACTGTCTAGAAATCAGCAGAAGAAGAGGAAGAAGAGCAAAAGATATGATACTCTAGCTCCCAAGTGGACTCCTAGAGGTCCTCCTCCTCCTCCTCCTCCTAGTGCAGGAGCTTCAGGGAATGTATCTTCTAATCCCTCAGCTCCTTCAGCCAGATTTACACCTTCTCATGCATATCAGAGAAGAGGAAACCCAGGTTACCAGGATAGATCTCATTCAGGCCAACAAAGATAAGTAGCTGGACCTAAAGAGCAGGTGAAGGAGATGACCTACCAGAAACAAAAATTTTATCCTCCTCCTTCACCTAAAAGAAAAGTTTCACCTTCTCAGGAGAGCAAAATTCTTCCCTCCAAAAAGCCAGCTCAGATTAAGCAAGTAGATTCAAAAGGAAAAAGAGTAATTTACTCTGACAAGTCAAGCAAGAAATTTGCAGAGGTTGCTCCACCATCATCTCTTGTTATTCAAGAAGACATAGAACCAGCTGCAGGTCTGTTAGACTTTTGTACAAAGTTCAAGACTATAAAGCCTCTAGATCCAGCTGATGAAAATGCTTATGAAAGCCAAGAGCTTAATCCTGAGTTCAGGATGGCCAGATTTCTTGAGTTAGTTGGATCAGCCCAAATAAGAAAAGCTAAAGCTGAAGGCAAAGACATAAAAGGCTTAACAACTATGTCAAAGTTCATGGAAAAGGAACTAGACAGATATCAAGTCAGAACACAAGTTTTTGATGCCTCAATATATATGGAAAAGCATCCAGAGGTTGTTTTGCCCGGAGCAAGTGAATCTAAGATTATTGGAGAACAGGACTTGAAGATTTCAAAGAAGGATGCTTTTGATCCTAAAAGGAAAATTTCCTTCCTTCCTATTTCTTTCTCTTCTAAACCAGACTCTGATATTGTTTAATTTATTTGTATTGACAGTCTGTTTTGCTTGATTGTTTGATTTTATGGTTGATATGAAATGCTGCTTATTGATATGATATGATACACTTTGATCCTAACAGGTTATTATTGTTTTATATCTATTAATAGCATTCTTTTTGCTTTGAGAGACTTGAACCCAAATAGGGTGAGATTGTTGGTACCCTAGTTTGGATTTGATTTAAGTCTTCGCAATTAGTTTCTTGACCCAAGATTTATCTATGGTCAAAGGATAGATTTAGGTTAGATCCTATCAGTTGTGTAGAGTTATTATTTATCCAGATTGAAAATCTGGTTAAGTGTTTTTTAGTTCAACTATGGTCGAATGTCGCTCGACTATCGTCTATCAGTTGATCGACTATCGTCTATCAGTTGATCGACTATCGTTAGACAGCAGATCGACTATCTCTGAGTTAGTTCATCTCTGTTAAGCTCGACGATCTGTGGTCTCAGTATCGTCGATCGTCGAGTCCTGCTCGACTTTTTCTGTCCTGACAGATTTATTGTAGGTCGACTATTTGTTCTGATAGGTCGACTATCTGCTCTGATAGTTCGACGATCGTCATGATTCGTTCGACTATATTTTTGTCTGCATTTAGAGATATTGTACTCTTTCTCTTCTGTGAATTATTTCTTATAAATCTGGCTGATTTTATTAAAGATTATTTCATTGATTTTATGCTTATATATCAAGGCAATCTTTGCCTCATTCTTTATGCATAAGTCAAGTTCTATCTGACAAAGTCTTTTTTCTTATTAGTTGACAAATCTGTGTGCTTTATCTGCCATGCTGTCCTTTATAGCCATTAGACACAGATGTCTTTCTTTGGCCGTAAAGAGTTTGTTTTTGATGTGACTTTCTCAAATATCTTTTGGACTTGCAGAATGGATAAGCAGCTTCTAAGAAAGCTTTATTTCTTTATAGAATGTCCTTCTACAGGCTATTTGTACTATGTGTTATTTGTAGCCAAGATTGCAGATCTCAGAAGAAGACAAGATTCAAATAATGAGAAAGTTAGAAGCCGTTACAAAGGCTGATATATAAAGAGCTTTTGAAAGAAGTTCAGATATACAGAGATATATATACAGTTAATAGAGATACACAGATTCACAGATTCAACAACAAGAACAAGTGTAGAACAACTCTCTTCTTCAATCCTGAGTTCATCCTGCTTACAGGAATATTCATACTCAGAGCTTCAAGTAGAAGAAGAAGAAGAAAGAAAAGCTATTGAAGAAGAACATCCATTCCACATCAAGAATCTTCTTCAAGCTGCTCCTTCAAGAACTTCAAGACAACAGATCTTCTCTGTCAATTATTCTGAAGAGAACCTGCACCCTGAAGCAAGGCTTCTTCCTGGATATTCTCTAAGCCATGGGGAGCTTTGATTCCTTCAGAGCTTTCTATAGCTCAGTGCAATCCACTAGCTTCTCTAATTTTGTTTAATAATAGAGAAGACATTCTAACTCTCTTAACCTCCTGTACAAAGGGTTATTACTCCCTTCAAAAGTGAACCTTGGTGGAAGGGCACCTTAGCACAAACCTATGTTGGATTTTGAGCTCCTGATAAAAAGCTCAAAGGGTTTACTTGATCTACCTAAATCAGATCAGTTGGTGGCAGGGCACCTGAACAAAAACCTGTAGTGGATTCCTACCAGGGTGGTAGAAGAGTGGATGTACCTATTGAGAGGGAACCACTATAAATCTCCTTGTGTTGTCTGTGTTGCTTACTTTAATTACTGCACTGTGGCTGTGAGTAGAATTAACTAGGATTACTAGTTGCTGTGTTAGGACTAAAGCTTAAACTGTAATTACAGTTAGCTTTCTCCTGTGCACCTAACTTTGTGTTAGGCTCTAGGGTTTCATATATCTATATACTTATTCGGCAAATTTACTCTAAGGGAATTGAGTAGATTATCATATTTTTGATTACTTTATTCACCCCCCAGTAGAGTTGTATCCATCCTCACTTTCACAGGTTTCACAAAAACAAAATGCTATCTGGAAGCTATAGCCAGCAATAATCACTATCGCCTGGCGCTAGCGACAGAACTCTCTTCTGTCTCCAGACTCAGCCATAACTAGAACATCTTTCTAGCCAAAACCCTGCAGCATCCTGCAGTGCCAGAAAACTTGTCTTTCATAGCAATCATAGCTCATCAAGAGCTATCACTAGTGATACTCGCTATTGCCCGGTGATATCCAACAATTATGCAAACTGTGGTATTATCTGGGTATTTTCCTAAAGCACACCTCCAGTACTTTCTGCTACTCTCATTTCATATGTACAACCATAGACCTCGTAAACTACTCGTTTATACTCGGAGTCTTCTCCGGCATGCAAAATAAAACATTAGCAATCTAGACCAACCTGTTTGGATGGTCTTCACACTACATGCCTATTCCGTATTGTGATTTCTGGATTCTATATGCAAAACCACCTGGGGATATTACATATCAACCCATCAGAATCTCCTCTATTCTCCTCCTTTTGGTGGGGGATTCCATGCCTATGTAAAAGGAGGACTTCAATTGTCCAAGAAGGAAGATCATTGCCCTCGGAATTCATTTCAGAGCCATTAACAAGCTTTTTATCCATCTGGAAAGGAGCGTCTTGCTTTCCTCTTCACGGATCTTGCCTTAGTTTTTGATTCCGACCACGAGATCTCTTTCACTAAGCTAGTAAAGTTGTAGCCTTCTGCCTTCTTATTCCTTTCTTCCAAGAATACGATCAGAAGGATGAGAGAAGGAGATAGAATAGAAATGAATCTTCTCTCCACCTCTTCTCTAGTTAAGCAGTCTCTAGAGTAAATCTAGCCACACAATCCTCTCATCAAAAGAAAGCAAAGGCCATAATTTCAGATGATAAGTCAAACTTAACGCTATCGCCTGATGATATCCGCTTTTGTCTAGGAGATAGAATCGGTACCCACTTTGACCCAAGTGAACCACCGCTCTTCGGCCGCCGTCTAGCAATCCGACACATGTCTAGCCATACCTGGCAGTATCACCCGACGATACCCACTATCGCCACTCTGATAGCTCACTCAACACTTCATCTATTACATTGAGAGCGTCGAGTGCATCGAGAGTGTCGAGTGCATTGAGTCTAATCAACACTTTGTTGAAAGTGTCGAGTGCTATCACTATCACCAGCGATACCCACAGCCGCCCGATGATAGCCACTTTTAAGTTCTATTTTCAAAATTTTAAGATGTTACAACAAGTCAGTAATCAACACTTACAAGTCCATATCAAATGCCATGAACACCTTGTCAGCTAATAAGCTTACATATATTGCTATCAAGCTGGTACCATCGAGTAAGCTTGACTACCATCAAGCAAGCTGTCAGGTACTTGCTGAGGGGAATAAGAAGAATGTTGCTGCCAATTCTACTGAACATAAACATTCAGATGCTCCATCTACCTCAAAGATTGTTCAGAAGAGAAGGTACACCATCCATGAGTGTTGGTGAAGTGGTAAAGTGGGACACTTTGACATTGATTATTGGCACAAATCCAATGTGCCTAATATAAAGAGAAGCTTTCCGGCTAAGGTAGCATTAGGCATAAGTGTTTTCTCAAATGCTAAAAAGAATTTAGGACCCAAATTCAATTAGGCTCCTAAGGTAAAAAAAGTTATATTTTGCAGGATAGTTCAAGTACCAATCTAAAGCAAATATGGGTATAGTGGATGCTCATGTCACATGACAGGAGCAAGGAGAATTCTAAAGGACAATACTCTTGTGAAGAATGGACCGAAGGTCATCTTTGGAGGCTCATCTAGAGGAGTAAACAAAGGATATGGACGAGCATCAAGGCAACTCTGACTCTATCTGACAGTGAATCTGAAGAAGATGTCAGCTATAATATTATGGCTAAAACAAATGAAGATTGTTTGGATCAGTCTCTTGCTGCTAAGGTATGCACAAAATCTATGTATCTGAATAATGTTTTGATACAAAGACTTATGTTGGATCAGATTCATAATAATCATCTGATGATGAAAATGAACCTGATTTAGTCAAAGATTATACCGATGTAGTTATTAAATATGGTGCTATATTAACAACATTAAAGAAAAAAACAATTAAGTCTTTAGAGCTAACTAGAATGAATTTGTACAGTATGTGTTCCAGATAAATGACTGGAACTAGAACCCTTCTAAGAGATTATACACCAATAAAGAATAGACCAAAAAGAATTATAATATGGGAATATATATTGGATACTTCTCTCTTAGTAGAGCATATAATGTATTCAACACAAAGACTAAGGGCAAGACAATACTATCCGACGTACTTCTGCTTTAAGATTTACACCTAAGATCATCTCAACCATTGGTTGTGAAGAAGATTATTATGACTCCTTGCACACATTCATACACGAGGCACATTCCTTTTGTCGAGTTGTCAAAAATAAAAAAAAATCATGGTCATCCATAACAACATGATAAAAATTGGGCGGCTCACGACTCATGGAGTTTCGCTTACCAAGGAAAATGAGTATAATTATAATTTAAATTGCATTTGCATGATTATATAAGAACTCGAAGCTCGACGATCTTCTGTACTGCTTCGACTAACTAGCTTCATCCCTTCTTCCTGCTTTTGACAATCCCTAAAATTCATGAACTCCTACTTAATTAAAATGGCATGATTTGAGGGAGACCCTACAAGAAGAAATTACCTATATATTGTTGTATACAATGAGTGGGAGGCTCATGCAGCAGCCAACAACATAGGCAATGCCATTCCTATACCAATAGAACATATTAGGGATATGCTAACTACTCAATGACTCCATTTGAGTCATTTGTAGACCAAGCTATAAAGGTAGTTCATGAGAAGGTATATGCTGAGAAATCTAAGGTACAGGGGAAGGTTGATCATTTGATGAGAGAACTTGCTCATCACATAGATTTATGCAGAGACATCAAACAGATGAAGGTGATTGGTAAATATAGAAGAGGGGATAGCAGCACTGCCCCTTGTTGTTGGTGTTATCATGGTGATCTGGAAGTGATCAAACATGTAGTCTCACTGCCAACGCAATATGAGCCTATGAGGTCGCACATAAGAGCATTGGAGAAGTTGAAAAGGTTTGTGTAGGCCTTTCTCATATGTGATATGAGTGAAGGACCAAGCTTATGATGTTCTGGATGTGGAGGATTTTCATTCCGGGACCTATATTGTTAATATGGGTCATCAAGTAAGTGGTCAAAAGACTCTAAGGGAAATTTATCGAGTATCGCTTAAGGTTTCAACGAATGAGTTTGAATTCGTCGAATATAAACATGATAGACTCAAAGAATCTGTCTTGGGTTCGTCGAATATCGTAATTACATTTTGATGAATTAGACTTATTCGTCAAATGTTATCGATTTGCCGAGTATCATCGATTCGTCGAACATCGTCTAAATACTGGGATGATTTTCTCTGTCTCTATTCGTCGAGTATGTCCATGTTATTTCGACGAATAGCTATTGATTCGTTGATTATCGACGTATATACTCGACGAATTCTGTTTCCTCCGGTTTATTTCCTTTAAGTCCGGTTCGGCGTGCTCTGCGGGTATCTGTTGGTTCGGTACTATGTATATATATGATATGTACAGTAAACCAAGGAACTTACTATTTTATTTAGACTGAATTGTGCGATACCGAGAATGGCGATCTTCTTCCCAATGGAATTGTTCCGTTAGGTTGCGATCTCTGCTTCTCGCCACCAAACTTTTGTCGATCTACCGTTGCCGCCAAAATTAGTTACCTAAGGCTTTGTCTTGGTCATTGTTGCCTCTCCTTTAATGGTTTTAGGAAAATTTGGAGACATTGTGGTCATCCCTTCTTCCAACCTATATCTTGTGTGACAAGAGTCTAGGGGTTCTCTGTGCTCGTGTGGATATCCATAGAGATGTGGACAATATTCTACGTTCGGAACTCCGGCCATTAACATTCATTGGACTTCTTCGGAGCACCTTGGTTGAGTATTTACTCAATCCATCAAAGGTATAATTTATTTAAGGCCATGTTACTTCTTGATCAATGTTCATCGCTAGATCCGAATTTCTTTTGTGTTTTCTTATTCCCAATTCCACTGCGCACAGGTGTTGTGTCGTATAACAAAACCCAACTGTGGTATCAGAGCCAGGTTCGTGCGATGATCATTGTTTCAGAAGATGTTAAATCCATTGTGTGTAGATCTGGAAATTTTAGAAGTATTCTAAATGCCAAAATCTATTCCTGGAACATCAAATGTTGATGGAATATTGTGTGTAATCGGTGGTAGTTTTTCAAAAACTGGTCGGGGTGCTACCCAACACCACCGTCAGGGGCGCTACCCTTAAGATCCCGCCAGGAGCGCAACCCCTTGGAACCCCACAAGAAATGCATGTGATTTTGTTTTGATATCTTTGTTACTCCTTAACAGTATCCGTCCCTCTTATTGGTTTGTGAAATCAAGTGTTTTAGATTTTGAATCTCACATAGTGAGATGAGCTTGTCTACTGTGTAAGTGGAGTTGGTGTTAATCATGTCCAATGCATGTAAATCTGGAGATTTAGAAGGGTTCTAGATGTTCAGATTTAACCAAGTTCATCAAGTGTTGATGATTTTTCTTGTGCATATCTGGGATGCATTTGGATTGTGAATGTTGTAAGTTTTATTTTGTGAATGTGTATATTGGTTAATTATTAACCATGATTAAGTCTTAATAAATTATCTACAATCTCTTATGTAATATTAAGTATTCAGATGCCTTTCAATGGATGATACCCTTTGTTGCGCGCTAGGGTTCGAAGAAAATAAACGCAACCGAACTAGCAACCCGATGAGGCAAGTATACCTATCGAATTGTAGCAAGGGGACACAAGTGTCGTATTGAAATCCGGGAACTGTTGGCTAAGCTTACTCACACGAACGCTATTATCTTATCGACGGAAAAACTAGGGTTTTAGAAAATCTAAGTGCAGGGGAGAAAGTAAAGCTATTCTAGAAAAAGAAACACTGCAATTAAGAGGGCTATTAAGTAAACAACTAAGCTAGAAAGGAAACTACTGCAGTTAATTAAAGAGCACAAGACAGGTGATTACTACGAAAGGTAGAAAATATGAAATGGAAATGCACCCGATCAAGATTCACCTCGGCTAAAGACGATTAAGAAAATGCGATAAAAATCTAAACTTAATAGGATAAGGGTCCTTGACCGTGGAGGTTCCTAAAGCTTGAACACGCTTCTCTCGAAGTCGTGCCCAACTGAGTTTAGGAAGGTCCGACCGACTCTCGTCTAAATCGGAGGCCTAAAACTCGCTTTACGCGGTGAACCCCACTATTGGATTTTACTCCAATCCGGGAGATTTGGACGTCTGCCTCTCTCGAGGGGTGCGTACAACTCCCTTTACTCTTGAATGCTCACTTCATTCTTTCGGCCTCTCGGCTAGCCCAGAATGAAAGCAAAGGCGGAGAGTATATATCGAAAATATACCTCCGACCCGTGATAAATCAAGAGTAATTCAAGGCCCTAACCTAAAAAGAAAAGATTAATTAAAACATCATAACATAATCGCTCTAACCTCGGATCATCAAGATCGAGTACAAGGAGGATTAGTTAATCATAATGGAGTGGAGGGGGGAAGATGAGTAGAAAAGCATAAGAAGAACACAAGCTAAACAAGAACACTTTTATTAATAAAAAGGGCAAGTTACACTATTGAAAATTAAAGTTACAAGTGCATGAAAATTAAACCCTATTCTAGCCCTACATTAAGCACTAAGCAAGGAGGAAATTGCAATAAAAGCTAGAACAAACTAAGATTAAACTAGGGTTAAACAAAAAGTACAAAGAGAGGGGGAGAGAGAGAGAGAGAAAGCATGAAAAAGGATCAAGAAACAAAGGGGCAGCACCTCCCCCACTCAACCAAAGCTTGCTGAAATGGGGAGGAGGGGGCTCAATTTATAGATTTTTTCTCGGGTTGGTCACGCCCTCCGACACGCCCTAGGGGGGGCGTGTCAGGGGGCGTGACAGGTACGGATTTGACCTCGGGCTCTGGATTCTGGCGGGAGGGATGATTGCTTCGGTACGTCGGTGGTCACGCCCTAGGTCACGCCCGTGACAGGGGGGCGTGACAGGCATGTCATGTCCAAATCATTGGTCGGAAATCCGTCAGTCGCCGAAAAAGGAAGGTGTCACGCCCATGTCACGGGCGTGACATGGGGCGTGACAGTACTATTTACATGCTGAGGCGGGAGGGCATTTAATGCGGCGGCAGCTTTGCGGCAGAGGGCGACACGCCCCTGGTCACGCCTAGTGACACGCCCAGGGAGGGCGTGACAGGGGGGCGTGACAGCGGTTTTGACCGTTTTCTGTCCCTTCCAGCAGGTGTCCTCGGGATCGGGTGACACGCCCTAGGTCACGCCTGGGGAGGGCGTGACAGGGGGGCGTGACAGGCCATTTTGGCAATTTTTCTGAAAACCTGCAAAAAGACAGGAAAAAGTTAGTGGCATTAAAATTTACATAAAAAAGGATAAAAATAAACTAATAATAGACATAATTTGTACAATATAAAATATAAAATACGATAATAGTTTAGGCTACAAAACGTATTATCAAATTCCCCCAAGCTTAAGCTTTGCTTGTCCCCAAGCAAAAATATAAAAACTAGATATTTATAAAAAGGACTAATCAAAAAGTTCTAATTATGCCTACACAAGTACTATGCGAAATTCTTAGTAGGGAAAAGGTGAAATGTAAGTCTAAAACAATTATTTAGATATGGTAAAACTTTTATAAACTTTACTTAATAAAAACAAATCATCCAAAATTTTAACGAGATTTTTTAAATGGACTTAAGTAAAGCAACGAAAATGAAAAACACGCATTGAGTTGTTACTAGATCCAAGCAACGTATTATAATTATATCAATTTAATTATCAAAAATCTAGGTTTAAATCTAAAACTAAAACTGATTTACTGTTTTTCTTTTCTTAGTTGTTAAATAAAAAATCAAAAAGCGTGAATCAAAAGGACTTAAATAGGACAGAAACGTTTGGTTTAGGAAAATGATTAGGAGTGGAATTCAAAGATAAACGTGAAGGTTTTAAAATCACACTAAACCAAAGCAAAGAGTTTCAAAAATTTTCATAAAAATATATACACATTTTTTTTTCTTTCTTTTTCATTTTTTTTTCTTTTCCATTTTTTTCCTTTTTTCAAAACAAAGGCCATAAATATTTTTATTTTCCTTTTTGAGTTGGCCAAACAAAAATAAACATCACTTTTGAACATACTTCCTTTTTTTTTTCGAAAACCTTTCTCCACAAAAAAAAACAAAATCACAAAATACCCTATCAAAATCATCAAAATAATTTATGAAACTCAAAAAGGCTAGTGTGATTCGATAGGTTGGAAATTTTGGCTTTGGTGAAACTGAAATGAAGGGAGGAGCTATCAAATGAAATCGGAAAAAGGCTCAAAAACGGCTAACTAGTGGTAAAAGTTTTTAGGTTGGCAAGAAAGCTCAAACGAAAACAAAAATGGCCTAAATCATTTTCACGCTTTTGAATTTATTTAAAACAAAGGTTTGAAAAATTTTCAAAAAGCGAATCCTAGATAATAAAAGAAGATTGATGAAATTAACTTGAAAATAGAAATAATAGGTGACTTGGATCGTTCACATCTACTACGTTATTCAAAAGTTGACTTTACAAAAATTATTCAAAAACGAAAAAGAAAATAGTGGATGATGAATTTTTAAGAAAGTAAAGGAAATAAACAACAAAAAAAACATAATAGAAATGCGAGTTTTAGAAAAATATTTCACCTTAACATGCTACCGTGAATTAGAAACACAGCATGGCCAACATTTTACTTGTGAAACATAATTAAAAAGGACGATTAGAAATATTATAATTAACTAAGTTGTTTATAGGAGATTTTGAGTAAAACAAAACTAAAAACTAGGGGTACTATTGAAATACCAAAATGTCTAAACTATTCAAAAACACATATATATTTTTTTTATTTTGAGAAATATTCTCTTTTTTTGGATTTTGGAATTTTAAGATATTCATTTTTTTTTTGGAAATATTTACAATATATACAAAAAGAAGATTATTTACACTACGCAAAAATGAAGGAGGAAATCCTCCCCCAAGCTTAAAACAGACATTGTCCTCGATGTCTAAAGAAGGGGATTGGAGAAGGAGAGAAAAATAAAGTACAGAATTGAAAGACAGAATTGAAATACAGGTACTTCCCCGGATTTATTTGCTGCGAAAACTGAGTGATGCCGCTCCCCGAATGTCTTCTTTGGACTTTGTGATGGATTCAGCAATGTTGGAGCAGGCGATCGCAGAAGCTTCAGCTTGTCGGAGCCGTCCGAGGCAAAAATTGTAAAATAAAGAAAACAGAAAAAGATAACTTGGGTTGCCTCCCAAGAGCGCCCTTTGGTTAAAGCGTCGTTGAGCTCGACGCATCAAAAATAATATAATATTGTCCAAAAATATTGTTGTCCCGAAATAAAATTGTTTTTAGCAAAAAAAATAAAAAGTTCAAAGTTAGAGTTCGTGAAGCAGAAACTTAATAGTGTTTGGACTGACATCATCATCACCAGAGAAATACAGTTTAAGACGCTGACCATTCACTTTGAAATTACCCTTATCAGGGTGAGAAATTAAAACAGTTCCATAAGAAAATACTTCTAAAACAGAAAACGGGCCAGACCAGCGAGATTTTAATTTGCCCGGAAATAAACGTAAACGAGAATTATATAAAAGGACTTGGTCGCCCGGTTTAAAGTTTTTAGGGTGCCTTAAGTGTTTATCGTGTAAACGCTTCGTCCGCTCTTTATAAAGTTTATTATTTTCATAAGCATAAGAGCGCCACTCGTCGAGTTCATTTAGTTGAAATTTTCGAAGGTCACCGACTGAGTGGGGATCGAAGTTTAAAAATTTTAAGGCCCAAAAGGCGCGGTGTTCTAACTCTACGGGCAGATGACACGATTTTCCATAGACCAGCCGATACGGCGTACATCCGAGGGCGGTTTTGTACGCTGTTCGGTAGGCCCATAGAGCATCGTCAAGTTTGGCTGACCAGTCTTTTCTAGAAGTTGAAACAGTCTTTTCTAATATTCTTTTTATTTCTCTATTTACTACTTCGACTTGACCGTTAGTTTGGGGGTGGTAGGCAGTGGATAGTTTATGCGTAACGCCGTATTTAGTAAGGATTTTTGAAAATTGCGCGTTACAGAAATGGGAACCCCTATCGCTAACGATTGCGCGTGGCGTACCGAATCTAGAAAATAATTTTTTTAAAAACGTGACTACAACTCGGGAGTCGTTCGTAGGAAGAGCTTGGGCCTCAGCCCATCGTGAAACATAATCAACAGCAACTAAAATATATTTGTTTCCGAAGCTAGAAGGAAGGGGGCCAACAAAATCAATTCCCCAGAGGTCGAAAATTTCGCACTCTAAGAAATAATTTTGCGGCATTTCATTTTTATTAGAAATATTGCCCGACCGTTGGCAACTATCACACCTGCTCACAAAGGCTTGCGCGTCTTTAAACAGGCTAGGCCAGTAAAAACCCGCGCAAAGCACCTTATGAGCGGTGCGAGCAGCTTGATAGTGCCCACCTGTCGGACCTTCATGCAAATGTTTTAGAATATCAATTCCTTCATCAAAAGAAACACATCTCCTTATCACTTGATCCGCACAAATTTTGAAAAGATGCGGGTCTTCCCAAAAGTAGTTCTTCAGCTCAGAAAAGAATTTCTTCTTCTGCTGAGAGGAGAACTCTTTTGGAAGCACCCGGGCCACTAGATAGTTGGCGATGTGCGCGAACCAAGGAGAAGTAGATGTATTAACTAAAAGCAGCTTCTCATCAGGAAAATAGTCATTAAAAGATTTTTCATTTAATTTTTCTATAAAGGGGTTATCTAATCTTGATAAATGGTCGGCGGCCAAGTTCTCGGCTCCTCGCTTATCACGGATCTCTAAGTCAAACTCCTGGAGGAGTAAGACCCAGCGAATCAAGCGAGGCTTGGCATCCATTTTGGCAAGAAGGTACTTGAGGGCCGAGTGGTCCGTAAAAACAATGATTTTTGAAAGTGTAATGTAAGGGCGAAATTTATCAAACGCAAATACTACAGCCAAGAGCTCTTTTTCGGTTGTGGTGTAATTTTCTTGTGCAGATGTGAGGGTTTTACTAGCGTAATAGATGGGGTGGAAGTTCTTAGATATGCGTTGACCTAATACGGCTCCCACCGCAAAACTACTCGCATCGCACATAATCTCGAAAGGAAGGTCCCACACCGGAGCTATCATAATCGGCGCGTTAATTAACTTTTCTTTAATTAATTCAAAGGCAGAAATACAAGAGTCATCAAAAATGAATGGAGCGTCTTTTTCTAAGAGATGGGTGAGGGGCTTAGTGATCTTGGAGAAGTCCTTTATAAAACGACGATAAAAACCAGCGTGGCCTAGGAAACTTCTTATAGCTTTTATGTTTGTAGGTGGCGGCAACTTCTCAATAACTTCTATCTTGGCAACGTCTACCTCAATACCTTTAGCAGAAATTTTATGACCCAAAACTAACCCTTCCCTCACCATAAAATGGCATTTTTCCCAATTTAGGGCAAGGTTAGTTTCTTCGCATCGTTCTAAGACTTTTTCGAGGTTTTCTAAACATCTATCGAAGGAGTCGCCGAACACGGAGAAATCGTCCATGAATACCTCCATAATGCTTTCTACGTACTTGTCAAATATTGCGAGCATACATCGTTGGAATGTAGCCGGCGCATTGCATAATCCAAATGGCATTCTTCGGTACGCGAAGGTGCCGAAGGGACAAGTAAACGTAGTTTTCTCTTGGTCCTCGGGAGAGATGGGTATTTGAAAGTACCCCGAGAGGCCATCGAGAAAACAATAAAAGCTATGGCCGGAGAGACGTTCTAAAATCTGGTCGATAAACGGTAGAGGAAAGTGGTCCTTACGGGTGGCGTCATTTAACTTACGGTAATCTATGCACATACGCCAACCCGTCACCGTCCGTGTCGGGATTAATTCATTATTCTCATTACTAACTACGGTTATCCCTCCCTTTTTTGGAACTACCTGAACGGGGCTAACCCACTTACTGTCCGATATAGGGTAGATAATTCCTGCGTCTAATAGTTTCATAACCTCGCCCTTAACTACTTCTTTCATATTCGGGTTTATACGGCGCTGAGGTTGGATAGAGTTACGCGAATTATCTTCCATTAAAATTTTATGTGTACAGAAAGATGGGCTTATGCCCTTGATATCAGAAATTTGCCAAGCAATAGCCCGGCGATGCTTACGTAGAACTAGAAGAAGTTTATCGTTCTGCGTATCCGTGAGGTAGGCCGAAACGATAACTGGTAACTTGGAGTCTTTTTCTAAGAAAGCATACTTAAGGTGTTCGGGAAGTTCTTTAAGTTCTAGGGTAGGGGGTTCTTCATAAGAGGATTTTGAGATTCTTTCTTTTTCGAAAATAATATCTTCATAAACTTTTTTATAAGGAACGTAATAAGGGGTGGGGCTAGCAGCCAAGACAGCTTCTTGTAGAGATTCAGTGGTAAGAAAAGAGGAAGAACAAAAATCAGAAAACTCTTTTTCAAAGTCGAAAGACAATAAGAAGATTCATCACTTCCTTGCAGTGATTCTGTTGTAAGAGAAGAGGAGCAAAAAGTAGAAAATTCTTTTTCAAAGTCGGAGAGGCAGTAGGAAGAATCATCACTCACGGCGTCTATGAAAAAACATGAGTCATCGTTCGCTAAGGTGTTCTTCATCGAAGGGGTGATAGGAAATGTGACTTCGTCGTCGCCTACTCGAAGAAAGAGCTTACCATTGCTTACGTCAATGATGGCTCGGGAGGTGGCAAGGAAGGGTCGGCCAAGGATCAGGGGAACCTCGACGTCTTCTTCGATGTCCAAAATGACAAAGTCCACCGGGAAGATGAACTTGTCGACTTTCACTAGAACGTCCTCCACTATTCCTAATGGATATTTGACGGATCTATCGGCTAGCTGGATACTCATACGCGTGGGGTTAAGGCTACCAATCCCTAACTTTTTGAACAACGAAAAGGGCATCAGGTTTATACTTGCGCCTAAGTCGGCTAACGCGTGTTTAACAAAGAGATCACCGAAGACACACGGGATAGAGAAACTACCCGGGTCACTGATTTTCTTCGGCAAACCGTTTGTTAAAACGGCGGAGCACTCGGCGTTAAGCGTGACGTGCGAAAGATTCTCTAACTTCTTCTTGTTTGTGAGGAGGTCTTTAAGATATTTGGCGTATTTCGGCATTTGCGAAATAGCCTCGTGGAAGGGAAGATTAATGTGGATTTGTTTGAAGATTTCTAAGAAGCGGGAGTACTGATCATCTTGACGTTGTCTATTAAGTTCAGAGGGGTATGGAGGAGTTGAATTATTTTTGAAGATGGGTGGTGGAGTGAGATTATTTTCTAAAGTGGGGGTGATTACTTCTTCAGCAGAGGGTGGAAGCGGAGCGGAGCTTTGATTTTTAAAAGCGGGAGCGGAGCTTTGATTTTTAAAAGCGGGAGCGGAGCTTGCCTCGGGCTCTTCACTTACCATACCGGAGACTTGCTTCCCACTCCGAAGAGTTATAGCTTTCGCTTGCTCTCTCGGGTTGGGTTCGGTATTGGAAGGAAGAGACCCTGCGGGTCGCTCAGAAATTATTTTCGCGAGCTGTCCTACCTGATTTTCTAAACTTTTTACGCTTCCGGTTAAAGTTCTTATGGTAGCGTCATTTGTGGTGATATATTTAGAAAGTAATTCCTCCAAGCTCGGAGGTTTTGGGTAATTTTGAAGAAGTGGTGGTGGTGGTGGTGGTTGTGCAGAAAAATCATTTTGCGGAGGTGGGCGCATCGCATTCGATGGATTACTCCATGAAAAGTTCGGGTGATTTCTTAAAGCGGGGTTATAACTATTCGGAAAATTAAAACCAGGCGGATGAAAATTCGCAGCAGAAAAATTATTAAAAGCAGTTCTAGGCAAATTATTAACATAATCTAAATGTTCTGGAGTAGGGGTTGCAGATTCCCATACCTGAGGGGCGGAGGCAGCAGTCATCTCCGTGATTTTTTTGCTTAGGATTTCTACTTGCAGAGCGAGCTGGGAGACGTTGTCCACTTCATAGATACCTGCAGGCTTGTTCGGGCGGGACCTAGGCACATTCCACTGATAAGTGTTCATGGCCATATCCTCAAAAAGCTCAAGAGCGGCTTCCGGGGTCTTATGATTTAAAGTACCGCCAGAAGCTGCGTCTATCATTTGCTTCGTGCTTTGATTTAGCCCGTTATAAAACGTCTGCACTTGTAACCATACAGGCAGCGCGTGATGTGGGCATCGTCTTAATAATTCTTTAAATCTCTCCCAGGTTTCGTAAAGGGTTTCAGAGTCTATTTGTCCGAAGGCAGAGATATCGTTCCTAAGTTTTGCAGTTTTGGCGGGCGGAAAATACTTCGCCAAAAATTTTTCAGTTAATTCATTCCAAGTGGTTATGCTATTTTTCGGAAGTGTGTTAAGCCACTGCTTAGCTTTAGTTCTTAGAGAGAAGGGGAAGAGTCTTAGCCTGATCGCATCATTTGTGACACCATTTATCTTGAAGGTGTCGCAAATTTCAAGAAAGCTAGCTATATGTGCGTTCGGATCTTCATCTTGAAGTCCGTCAAATTGCACATATTGCTGCACCATTTGAATTATGCTAGGCTTTAGTTCAAAGTTATTATTTGCTATAGTAGGGCGGACTATACTCGATTCTGTTCCCTCGAGGTTCGGTCGTGCATAATAGGACATAGTCCTTTGAACGGCCTCATCTACGTTGGGTTCTTCCATTCTTAAAGTATTAAATGACTCGGAGTCCTCAACCGGCACTTGGATAGTAGGACCTTGAAATCGCGATCTTCTCCGAAGAGTACGCTCAATTTCGTGGTCCAAGTCCAAAATAACCGACGGACTCCCGCGGGTCATGCACTAAAAGAACAGAAAAGAAGAAGAGAAAGAGAAAAAGGATAAACTAGAAAGAAAAACTAGATTTAGAAAATTAAATTAAAATTTTTTTTTTCTTTTTGAAATAGATTTTTTTTTTATAAATTAACTCCCGAACTTCCCAAGGACTACCCCGTGAAGGGTTCGCAAGGTACTAGACAAGACAGTGGCGCTTAAAGCCCTTTGCCCTTTTCGAGAGAATTAGGTGGCGTAGAAAAATTGTGAGGTTGGTTTCTATTAAGAGCGGTGATAATTTTTTTTGATTTTTTTTTTTGAAACTTTAAAGAAAAGGGGATGAGAAAGAGAAGAGATAAAATTAATAGGTTCGTGTTTTCAAAATATCAATGGAAGTTGGGTCCCCAGCAACGGCGCCAAAAACTTGTTGCGCGCTAGGGTTCGAAGAAAATAAACGCAACCGAACTAGCAACCCGATGAGGCAAGTATACCTATCGAATTGTAGCAAGGGGACACAAGTGTCGTATTGAAATCCGGGAACTGTTGGCTAAGCTTACTCACACGAACGCTATTATCTTATCGACGGAAAAACTAGGGTTTTAGAAAATCTAAGTGCAGGGGAGAAAGTAAAGCTATTCTAGAAAAAGAAACACTGCAATTAAGAGGGCTATTAAGTAAACAACTAAGCTAGAAAGGAAACTACTGCAGTTAATTAAAGAGCACAAGACAGGTGATTACTACGAAAGGTAGAAAATATGAAATGGAAATGCACCCGATCAAGATTCACCTCGGCTAAAGACGATTAAGAAAATGCGATAAAAATCTAAACTTAATAGGATAAGGGTCCTTGACCGTGGAGGTTCCTAAAGCTTGAACACGCTTCTCTCGAAGTCGTGCCCAACTGAGTTTAGGAAGGTCCGACCGACTCTCGTCTAAATCGGAGGCCTAAAACTCGCTTTACGCGGTGAACCCCACTATTGGATTTTACTCCAATCCGGGAGATTTGGACGTCTGCCTCTCTCGAGGGGTGCGTACAACTCCCTTTACTCTTGAATGCTCACTTCATTCTTTCGGCCTCTCGGCTAGCCCAGAATGAAAGCAAAGGCGGAGAGTATATATCGAAAATATACCTCCGACCCGTGATAAATCAAGAGTAATTCAAGGCCCTAACCTAAAAAGAAAAGATTAATTAAAACATCATAACATAATCGCTCTAACCTCGGATCATCAAGATCGAGTACAAGGAGGATTAGTTAATCATAATGGAGTGGAGGGGGAAGATGAGTAGAAAAGCATAAGAAGAACACAAGCTAAACAAGAACACTTTTATTAATAAAAAGGGCAAGTTACACTATTGAAAATTAAAGTTACAAGTGCATGAAAATTAAACCCTATTCTAGCCCTACATTAAGCACTAAGCAAGGAGGAAATTGCAATAAAAGCTAGAACAAACTAAGATTAAACTAGGGTTAAACAAAAAGTACAAAGAGAGGGGGAGAGAGAGAGAGAGAAAGCATGAAAAAGGATCAAGAAACAAAGGGGCAGCACCTCCCCCACTCAACCAAAGCTTGCTGAAATGGGGAGGAGGGGGGCTCAATTTATAGATTTTTTCTCGGGTTGGTCACGCCCTCCGACACGCCCTAGGGGGGCGTGTCAGGGGGCGTGACAGGTACGGATTTGACCTCGGGCTCTGGATTCTGGCGGGAGGGATGATTGCTTCGGTACGTCGGTGGTCACGCCCTAGGTCACGCCCGTGACAGGGGGGCGTGACAGGCATGTCATGTCCAAATCATTGGTCGGAAATCCGTCAGTCGCCGAAAAAGGAAGGTGTCACGCCCATGTCACGGGCGTGACATGGGGCGTGACAGTACTATTTACGTGCTGAGGCGGGAGGGCATTTAATGCGGCGGCAGCTTTGCGGCAGAGGGCGACACGCCCCTGGTCACGCCTAGTGACACGCCCAGGGAGGGCGTGACAGGGGGGCGTGACAGCGGTTTTGACCGTTTTCTGTCCCTTCCAGCAGGTGTCCTCGGGATCGGGTGACACGCCCTAGGTCACGCCCGGGGAGGGCGTGACAGGGGGGCGTGACAGGCCATTTTGGCAATTTTTCTGAAAACCTGCAAAAAGACAGGAAAAAGTTAGTGGCAATAAAATTTACATAAAAAAGGATAAAAATAAACTAATAATAGACATAATTTGTACAATATAAAATATAAAATACGATAATAGTTTAGGCTACAAAACGTATTATCACCCTTCCTTCCTTGATCAATGAAGTGTGGGCTTGCCAAAGCAAGGTGCATTAATCTATCTTGGTAAGGGTGCGAGTGGACAATTGTGATATCCCACCGTCGAAATTAGCTCAAAGTTAACTGAGTGACCTAAAAGGTTGAGTGCCCAAAGGCATGGGGTTGGCATGCACCATATGATGGATGCGAATAAGGAGTTATTCACAAACTATACAAGAGTTGCATAGTGATACAATCGGCAAGTGTTGCCTAACTAAATAACCGCATTAGGATAGAAAAGCCAAAGCTGACTAATAGTGTTGGTGAAATATAGATCTTATCCACTAACAGAGTAGCTCACATAAACTCTTCGAATTGATATTGAGGGTTATCATTTTGATTAAAATAGTGGGAGTAATTTTAATTAAAGTCCTAATTGAAATAAAATATATTTTGAAATAAAATATATTGAGGGTTGTAGAATTTCTATGGCAAGTGGATCTCATTCCACTCTGTCCCTCAGAGCCATCTTTGAGAAGGAGAAACTGAGTGGGACAAACTATTTGGACTGGTACAAGAACCTGAGAATTTTTTCTCAGGAAAGAGCGTAAGCTCTATATTTTGGAAGATGAATTCCCTGATGAGCCAATCGAGAATTCATCCCGATCTTATAATGAAGCTTATAAGAAGTATCAAGCCAACTCCTTTGTTGTCGAATGCCTCATTCTTGCAACCATGAAATCAAATCTTCGGAAGCAACATGAGAAATGGGTTGCAAAGAAATTGACAAGAATCTCAAGAAAATTTCTCAAGGGCAAGCTCGCCATGAGAGGTTTGACATCACCAAGGCATTGTTTCAGTGTAAGATGCTATCTCGGGACCTAGTAGGGACTCACGTACTCAAGATGATTGGATATATAGAGAACCTTGAGATGCTAGGCTTTCCTTTGGGCCAAGTGTTGGCTAAAGACCTGATCCTACAATCGTTGACGGATAGTTATGAGAAGTTCGTCTTGAACTACAATTTGAATGAAATAGACAAGACACTGCCCGAGCTCCTAGGTAGGTTGAGAATTGCCGAAATCAATATGAAGAAGGTCAAGCCTTCTAGCCCCATACTGATGGTGCATAAAGGCAAGGCCAAGGCCAAGGGTTTCAAGAAGACGAAGGTTGGACCTAAGTCATCTCTTGAGCCCAAGTCTTCAGCATTGATGAAGAAAGGCTTAGTGAAAGAAGGGAAATTTCACCACTATGGAAAGGATGGTCATTGTAGGAGGAACTATCCATCTTTTATTGGGAGTCTGTAGAAGATGAAAGGAGGTATGACTTCTGCTTCAAGTATTTATGTTATAGAAATCAACTTTTCTGCTCCTTCATCCTGGGTATTGGATACCAGATCTGGTTCTCACATTTATATAAGTGTGCAGGAACTGGGAAGGAGAAGAATGCTAAGTAAAGGAGAGGTGGACCTTCATGCTGGCAATGGAGCAAGAGTTGCTACAGTCGCCGTAGGTGTTTACCATCTTTCTTTTCCAAGTGGGCTTATAATAAAACTAGATAATTGTTATTATGTTCTTTCCATAACTAGAAACATTATATCCATTTCATCTTTGGACATGATTGGATTTTATTTTATTATTAAGAACAATTGTTGTTCTATATTTAAGAATGATGTTTGTTATGTTATAACCTAAATGTTTAATGGTTTATATATTTTGATCTTAGTCCATAAGATTTATAATATAGAAAATACTAAAAGACTAAAAATGAATGACTCGAACCCTACGTATCTTTAGCATTGTCATTTGGGCCATATAAATGAGAAACACATATCTAAGCTTCATAAAGATGGACTACTAGACTCATTTGATTATGAATAATTTGAAAAATATGAATCCTATTTATTAGGCAAGATGACTAAAGTCCCTTTCACTAGTTTGAATGAGAGGGCTATTGATCTCTTGGGTATAGTACATAGTGATGTATGCGGATCCATGAGTTCTATTACAAGAGGTGGGTACTTTTACTTTGTTATATTTACTGATGATTTCAGTATATATGGATATATATATCTTATGAAGTGGAATTCAAAAACCTTTGAATAGTTCAAAAGGCTTAAGAATGAAGTAGAGAACAAGCTGGTTAAAAGGGTTAAAGCACTCTGATTGGATCGTAGTGGCGAATACCTGAGTCATGAGTTTTGTGATGATCTGAAAGAGTGTGTTATTGTATCACATCTCAATCCACCCAGAATGCCGCAACATAATTATGTGTCTGAGCAGAGGAATCGTACTCTGTCAGACATGGTACGACCGATGATGAGTCATGCTGATCTGCATGTTTCCTTTTTGGGTTTTTCTCTAGAAACTACTGCTTTTACACTAAATCGTGCTCCAACGAAAACAGTTCTGAAGACACCATATGAGATATGGACTGGGAATCATTCTAGTACGTATTTCATTAAAATTTAGGGCTGTGAGGCGTATGTGAGACGTCAAATGCCTGACAAGTTGGAACCCAAGTCAGATAAATGTTATCTTTTGTGGTATCCTAAGGTAACTAAATGGTACTATTTATACCTACCATCTGAGGGAAAAGTATTTGTCACGAGGACCGGTGTCTTTCTTGGGAAAGAGTTCTTAAGTAGTAAGACTGCCAGGGTAGAACTTAAAGAAGTTCAAGAACCACAAACCATGAATGAAATGGAATTGGAACCTAAGCAAGGACTATAAGTTGTAGTAGTTAGAGAGCCTGCTCAAGAAACACAAGTTCCACGTAGATCTGGTAGACCAAGATGTGAGCATAAGAGATATGGTTTTCTCGTGTATCAAATAGGTAATGTGTTGCTTATTGAAAGTCTCTAGTGTCGACTAAATCCACCTATGGGGGGGGGGTGGGAATAGGTGTCGTGCAGTATTTTGCGGAATTAAATTTACCTGCACAAATTAACAAATAGAGCACAGAAAACACATAAAGAATTATAGTGGTTCCCTGATTTGGGTACGTCCACTTTTCCCCTTCGACCTATCTCCCACCAAGGGACGACTCGGTCACTTCTCCAAACGGATTGAAATCCAATCCTCACACTACGGAAGGAACCCTTTCAACAAAGGAGTCACAACTCCACCACCACGGGTTGCACCCAACCCTTACAACAAGGAATGAAAATTTCTTTACAACAAACCAAAATTGAATGTAAAAGAAAATACAACCAACGCTTTTGGAGATCCCTATGTCCTTCTTCGTTCGTTGAAGCTTGCTTGAAGATTACAAAGAATCCACAACAAGATTTCTCTCTTGGAAAGAATCTAGTCAAGATCGGCGGCGGCATGTAAATGCGGCGGCGATGCTTTGTAGATCCAAACTTCTTGACGAATCAATCTAGGTCTACAAATGATCTCAGTCGGATCAATCGTCTCTACCGATTCGGAATGGAGAACAAGTATCGTTCTACGAATCGGAAGACAAGAGATCTCAAGAGAGATACGTGAGACGCTCTGCTTGCCTCGGTACTATCGTCGGAAGATCAGAGAAGCACTGAGATCAACGGCGGCGACGAACTAGCGAACGACTACAGGCGATCGGCGGTTTCCGCGATCGGCTAGGGCACGGCATCGGCTGCTTTCGTTTCTGCGTGAATCAAAGTTTTTAGAGGTTCAAAATACGTGTATATATATACCAGGAGCCAACCCTAAAGACCGTTGTGGGACCCACAAGGAGAATCCCTAGCCCCGGCCGAAATAGTGCACGACAAGTTGGTTCGGTCTAGCGAACGAGGAAATTTGCCTAAGGCAAAATCGGCGGGAATCGTTGGTGATTCCCGTCGATGTCGGCGGGAATCACTCACGATTCTCGTCGATTCTGCCTTGGCAGAATCCCTATCTGGAAAACTATCAGCCGGAAGAAGTCGGCGGGAGAGGCTTACTGATTCTCGACGAATCGGCGGGAATCACTAACGATTCCCGTCGAAGTCGGCTGGAATCACTAGCGATTCTCGTCGAAGTCGGCGGGAATCACTTA
Organism: Platanthera zijinensis; assembly: GCA_039513925.1. Lineage (NCBI taxonomy): Eukaryota > Viridiplantae > Streptophyta > Magnoliopsida > Asparagales > Orchidaceae > Platanthera > Platanthera zijinensis. The sequence goes on from CM077098.1 coordinate 56,098,195, forward strand.
GCAATTTCCGTCGATTTTGACTGAGAAGAATTTTATCTTCCTTCCCTTGATGACTTTGTCTTTGACCAATCTTTGCTCCTTCTTCTGCTCTTGATCTACCTTGACCCTGTACTTGAAAATAAGTACACTCCAATAGAGAGAGCACACATGAGTCAACTCACTAATCTACTCAACGAGGGATTATGTTGCGTAGACCCGTTTATATTGACCCACTGCACCCTGACATTGGCGTGTACTTAGCATGGAATAGCTACAAGCACAACTTGATAGACCCCAATAAACAAAAGATTAGCCAATATTATTGAAATTTTAGTTTTATTGGTTTAAAATAGGAAAGCAAATTGATTGTCCAGAGGGGTTATGAGGTATACCTGACTGAAAAGCTCCGGATACTTTTGTCGCATCAAGTCCTGTGGCTCCCATATATGCTCCTCCTTCCCATGATTGCTCAACAGGACCTTGACTAACAGAACCTTCTTACGTCGCAAGACCCGCACTGCCGTGTCATCGTTCCTGATAGGCTCCAGGTTGACTGACCGATCCGAGGCCACCGGGCCGTCTGCTGTGGAAATCAGCTGCTTAGGGCGTAGCAGAGCCTTCCGTAGTGAGGAGACGTGGAAGATTTCATGTAGTCCCGCTAACTCCGGCGGTAGCTCCAGTCTATAAGCCAAGGGGCCAATCTGCTCCAGGATCCTGTAAGGCCCAATATATCTCGGACTGAGCTTCTTCCGCCCGCGAACCCGCGAGTCTCCTTGCTTCGGCCGTATCTTCAAGAAAACCCGGGCTCCAACCTGAAACTCCACCTGACGATGCCTCACATCGTAGTATTTGGCATGTATGCTCTGGGCTTCCAACATCCTGTCCCGAATCAATCTAATCTGAGCATCCGTATCCCCCACAATCTCCGAGCCCAGTTCCCGCGGATCCTCATCCTGAACCCATGATAGTGGGGTCCTGCACCTCCTTTCATACAACGGCTCGTATGGAGCCATGCCTATGCTGGACTGATGGGCGTTGTTGTACGAAAACTCGAACAGTGGCAACAATCTCTCCCAAGGCTTGCCGCGGTCAAAAATACACAGGCGCAGAAGATCTTCCAGTGTATAGTTGGTGCACTCCGTCTGCCCGTCGGTCTGAGGGTGAAAAGGTGTGCTGAATGTCAACCGAGAACCCAGATGGGCCTGGACCGACCTCCATTCCCTGGATGTAAACCGCCCATCCCGATCCGAAACGATAGTCTTGGGCACCCCATGATAACGCACAAACTGCTCAATGAACCTCCGTACTAATACATTAACCGGAGCATCCTTCACCATTGGAATGAATCTTGGCCACCTTTGTTAGCCTGTCCACTATCACCCAGATTGAGTTATTCCCCGCACAGGATCGAGGTAGCCTATGTATAAAGTCCATGGCTAGATCCTCAAATTTCCACTCCGGCACCGGAAGTGGCTGCAGCAAGCCTGCCAGGTTCCTACACTCTGCCTTTATGAGTTGGCAGGCCTCACAATATGTCACAAAGTACGTAATGTCCCTCTTCATACCCGGCCAGTACATCGTCCTCTTCAAATCTTTTACCATCTTGGTGATCCCCTTGTGTACCGAGTATCGGCTGTAGTGAGCTTCCGTCATAATGTCGTCCCGGATCTGGCCTCCTGTCGGTATGTAGACCCTGTCTCTTAAACACAAGAGACCATCCCTCAAAGAGTAATCTCCTGTCGTTCCTTCCTCAAAGGCTCGGAATATCGGCTCAGCTCTCACATACAGCTTCTGCCCATCTCTGATGCAGTCTCGAATATCATCAGTAGTGACCATCGACCCTAGGTGCTCCATGTATAACTCCGGGTCATCCTCGGACACTAGTGATATCTGCATCTCTTCGAATGATTTAACCAACTCCAAGGCCATCAGCTGCGGGCCTACTCCTGACGTACTCGCTCTCTGACTCAAGACGTCTGCGACCACGTTTGCCTTCCCTGGATGGTAGTGCATGGTATACTAGTAGTCCGACAGAAACTCCACCCAGCATCTCTGCCTGATATTTAACTCCTTCTGGGTGTCGACGTACTTTAGATTCTTGTGGTCAGAGAATATATCGCAGTGAATTCTGTAAAGGTAATGTCGCCAGATCTTAAGAGCAAAAACAACTGCCCCCATCTCTAAATCGTGCACAGGGTAGTTCTGCTCGTGCTGCTTCAACTGACAGGAGGCATAGGCTATTACGTGCCCGTTCTGCATCAGAATGGCACTCATCCCTTGATAGGAAGCATCTGTGTACACCTAGAATCCTTCCTTCCCTGACGGAAGAGCAAGGATGGGAGCTGAGGTAAGACGATCCTTTAGAACCTGAAAAGCAGATTTACATCGTAGTGTCTAAATAAAAGGGGACTTCTTCTTCGTCAGAGACGTAAGAGGGAGGGCAATCTGAGAGAACCCCTTTACGAACTTCCGGTAATAACCGGCAAGTCCTAAGAAACTTCGAACATCCGAGGCCGACTTTAGTGGTGGACAATCCCATACTGCCTTGACCTTCGCCTGATCCACTGCCAGACCTGCTCCACTGATGACATGGCCTAAAAAGGCCACCTCTTTTAGCCATAACTGGCACTTGCTGTATTTGGCATACATCTTATGCACCCGAAGCTTCTCTAAGGTCAAGGCCAAATGTCTCGCGTGCTCCTCCTCCGTCCTTGAATAGATAAGGATGTCGTCGATGAATACGATAACGAAGACATCCAGATACTCTTCGAACACCCGGTTCATCAAGGTCATGAATGCGGCGGGTGCATTTGTGAGCCCGAAAGGCATCACGGTAAACTCGTACAAACCATATCTACTGCTGAAGGCCGTCTTCGAGATGTCCTCCTCCTTAATGCTAAGGTGGTAGTACCCTGACCTAAAATCCAGCTTTGAGAAATAATGGGTCCCTCCAGCTGGTCAAATAGCTCGTCTATCCTTGGCAAGGGGTAAGTATTCTGGACCGTAAACCTGTTCAGGGCCTGGTAATCTATACAAAGCCGAAGGGTTCCATCCTTCTTCTTGACGAATAACACTGGAGCTCCCCATGGTGAAGAGCTAGGCCGAACGAACCAGGCCTCCACTAACTCCTGAATCTGGCTTCGAAATTCCACAACCTCCTTCAGGGCCATTCGATAGGGAGCTCTGGATACTAGCTTAGCCCCCGGTTTGAGCTGAATCTGAAAGTCCTTCTCTCGGTGCGGGCGTAGCCCTGGTAGCTTCTACGGAAACACGTCGGCGAAGTCCCGCACTACTTGAATATCTGAAATGGAGTCCTTGGCCACGACCGCCTCAAAAATGACCTGATAAACTTCTTCCCCCTGTTGGTGGGCCTTAACGGCTTGCACAAACGATAATAAGGTGCGGGGTGCTGGTATAATACCTTCGATGATAATGAAGGAGTCGTCGTGCCTCACAGTGATCATCTTTGCCACACTATCAATCTGGGCATGGTTCAAGCACAGCAAAGTCATGCCCAGGATCAGATCGTAATCTGGCATCTTCAGAATCGTCGCTGGTGCCTCGAACGCCCTCCCGTCGATCTCCGCTTCCATATTGCAATGAGCAGAGGTCATTATCTCTGATCCATCGGGTAGGCGCACCCTCATCATCTTCCCGGTGAATGGCTCCACACCTGCTAGTCCTTTCACAAAATCCTCCGACACGAATGAGTGCGAAGCACTAGTGTAGAAGAGAGTGTGAGCGGGCTTGCCTCTAACGAAGACTATGCCTGGGGTAATTAAGTGTCTTAGTATTCTTGTTGCAGTTGTCTTCTCTTAATTTCTTACTAGGTTATATCTAGAAAACTAGTTCATATGAAGAAAAACTTAAAATTACTGCCATACCTGCGATAACTTGCTCCGGGTTCTGGGGCTGTGTCAGGTCTCGAGCATACACCTGCTCCCTCTCTGCCCTGCGGCCTCGGTCCTGAAATCCTCATCCTCGATTATGTCCTCGGCTGCCAAACTGTCAGGGAGGTGGGGTGCCCTGATGTGCTGGTCGGGGTGTTCGCCTCATAGGGCAGTTCCTCTTGATATGCCCCGGTTGATTGCACTGAAAGCATACCGGTGCCTGCTCTGCTTTCCTTGGCATGTCAAGCATCTGTAAAGGCTGGGGAGCGAATACCCCCTAACTGCTCTGCTCCTTCCCAAACTCCTGACGAGGTTGATCCCCGTTCCTTCTCTCCCCAATAACCTAGCCTCGAGGACGGTATCTACGACCTCCAATAACTTTATCATCAGCCGGTCTCTTCCGGCTCTTAACTGTAAGCTGATCCGCCTCTCTCTTCTTAGCCATCTCCAGAATCCTTGCCAAACTCCCCTCTGAGATGAAGAGGAGGGCCTGTCTCATATCGTCTTGCAGCCCCTTATAAAACCTCCGGGAATAGCTAGCGTCGTCGAAATGATAAGCGTCCGCATAGCGTGCCAGGTGAGTGAACTCCTGATAATACTCCACCACAGTCCTGTTCCCTTGCCTCAGCCACAGGAACCTATCCTCCAGCACGTCCCTCGCCGACTGAGGTACGAAATGTCCCAAGAGCGCTTCTCTGAACTCCTCCCAAGTAATATCTGCGCAATCCATACCCGCAAAGGTGGTGTCCAGCTGAGATTTCCACCACCTCTTTCCGTGTGACTCCAGGTAGGAGACTGCCAAAGCAACTGCCTCCTCAGTGGGGCATCGGATCCCCGCAAGCATCTCGTAAATGGTATCTAATCACTCCTCAGTACGTATTGTCGATTCTGTCCCCAGGTAGGATAGAGGGGAAAGTCCCTGGAAGATGCTCATCCAGTTGTCCCCGGGGTTTGCTGTGGAGTCGGGGCTTGCTGAGCTCTGAAGGCCTCTAGAATGGCCGTCAGTGTTTGCCCCATCTCCGTATGCTGGAACGGAGCTGGAGCCAGCGGAGGCGGGACCACATTCGGAGCCTGAGGTGTCCCCTGCTGTGATGTAGGGTTCGTCGCAGGCTACAAGGAAGAATTCCATTTGTTAGAGAGCGAATGATGGGAATTTAAGAAGGGGTAGGATGGACTTTCACATGTGATTTCCCTTATGGGCACACCACTGCTTCCGCTGCTAGTTTGTCCGCAAACTAAGCTCGCACGGGGGTGGCCCAAGGTTTTGTGGACTACTTCTCTTCCGATCAAGGTCTGCTTTGATACCACTTGTAAGACCCCCCTTTTTTTTCTTTTTCAACCACCGGGGTCTTAGCCCAGAATTGCCGCTTTGCGGTGGCACCGACTCACGGGAAGGCTGCCACTACAAAACGCCAATTCTACCTGCCCTTTTCGATCACAAGAGAGAGAAGTAAGTGTACACTGAATGTAAACAAGTCCACAAAAACACATATGAATAGAAATCACAACAAGTCCATCAATAGATAATAATAGAAAGTACTACAAAGAAACTGTTCAGATAAAATATTGATAAACGGGCTCGAGACCGGTACATCAGAGTCCTCACTAAAAATCACTCATCGCGGAAGCTATAAAAATACTAAACACTCACGGAGCTGGAAACAGGTGCTCCGGTGCTAGACTGACCCACCTCTATGCGCAGCGTACTCCGCTAGTGTTGGTCCCTGGGTTGCTGGTCCCTGTCTCCCATCCGGAGCTCTTGTAATATTGTGGTTCGAAAACCATTAGTCATAAAGACTAAGCCCTATCATCCCCTACCCCTTCCCCCACGGCTCCTAAGCACCGAGCGGAGAGGAGGAAAGGGAAGCTATAATGGTGGAGAATAATCAAACGGATGATAGTGGAACTAGTCTAATAATTGTTCAAGGTGTATAAACAACTAATAAAAAAATAAAGTACATCTAGCAGTTCTACGGTAGTGAGTAGTAAAATAGACAAATAGAAAGTAGGAAAGTAAATAAGTAGTTAACCTTAACTTATATGAATGCCCATACAAACTTATAAGTTAAGGGGTCTTCTGCAAGGCTCCCAGCGTATAAAAAGTCCCATTCCGATTTATACATTGGGGTGTCGGTTGTATGCAAATATGAGTGTAGTGATATGATATGCCATGATTCATGCATGTGCAACTCACACACACGACTCTATGCGGACAGACCTTTCGTTCCCCTATTTAGGCAGCTAGCTTCTCTCCCAGGAACCTCTGTAGTGGAAAACAGAGACAGTGGGTCGGGCCCCCCACTCCTAGGCGGGTATCCATACTAGCGGGCCTAGCCCTTCCGTACGCCCCTAGAAGAACACAACCTAGAGTATCCGCGTACTTGTGCTGGCTATATCCACCAGACTTTCTTTGGCTAAGTGTCCCACACCGCCGAGTCAACGTACCGATGTCGGTGTGAACGACAATAAAATACCGAAGACCCACCACCTTATTCTGTATTCAAACCCTCGAGCCCTCGGCTCTCCGGACTGTCCCGTCCGTGCATCTACCTTCAGAGCTACCGTCTGAATGGCAACCAAACCAGCTTATTATACCTCCCTAGCTACCGGGGTATGTGTATGTGCAACCCTAGTTATACTAGTTGCTCTTTTAGTTTAATATTCCTACGGTTTACGTTAGCCCAGGACTGCCCCCGGTATTCCCTGTGAAGGGCTCTCAAAGGGCACTAGGAACTGTGATGGTCGCTGAAGCCCACCATTCCCTTTCGCAAGGCACTTATTGTTATTGGTTGATTACCCATTACCCGATCCCATTCAAATTACTTTGGATCTAACCTAGTGTATTGAGACTCTTCCTCTCCAACCGGGGTGGACGATCTTTTGTCGTTCCCGAACACCACTTAATAGTAGCCAATCTCACACTCTACCCATCCTGACTTCCAATAATGAACTTAATTTAACTTGCCCTATCCAAACCAGCAAACCACCAAAATTCCATCTCCCCAAGTTCATTATCCACTCTAGTTCAGTTTCTGTGGTTTTACTATATGCAGAGCATCCTAAGCTATATGAGGTATACAAGGGGAGGTACTCCAAATTGTCTTCTAAGTCTCCTATAAAATTTATTAGAGGTCTATCATGACATAATTAGCCTAAATCCAGAAATTTATAATTTTCCTAATTAATCTGATATTTATTTAATTTTCCCCAAAAATTGGCCATGGGTAATTTTAAAAATGAACTACATGATCTTCTTAAGTAATGGCCACCCAAAAATTATGACCACTAAATAACAGCAAGGTATCATCAAATACTAATTTTCATGATTTTACAGAAAATATTTAGCCTCTAATTAATTTATCCATTATAATCCCATTAATCCTATGTAAAGAAGGAAGTACTGAAATTACTCATCATAAGAATATAGAAAAATTACTAAATATTAATATAGTATAGAAAAAGTCATTGTGCAAAGATCATGATTTTACAGGCTTGCTAGACATCAAAATAGATTTAATTAAGTTTTCATGGGAAACAATACTTAATGAAGCAAGCCTTGGAATTAAACTTCTAAAAATTACATAAAAATTCACAGAGCTTTTACATCATAATACAAGTTCTCTGCCTAAAGTTCATCAATTTCCAGAAAGTATTTCCTCCATAATAAATTTCTAAGAAAATAATACAAACTACTACATTGTTAATGAAGTATCCAAAATAAAGATCCTAAATTCATAATAAAATCTCCAGAGCTTGTCCTAACCCTATAAACCACTTTACCCAAATCTCATCACTGTTCAGTGAGTTTTAGTGACATTTTATATCTCTATAAGTTTTGTGCCCAAAACAAGGGTTAGGGTTTTGAGGGACTTATTTACCTTAAAATCCATTCAGATTTCTACAAGAGGATTCTAGCTACCCTAGAATTATATCTACCAAGTTTCAAATCATGACCACGTCATTTCACCACTTGTCCTCCACAACCCACCAAGAGCCATCCTTAGGGTTTGGCCTTGGGTCCTAGGGCAAATTTACCCCAATCCACCTCAAAATCCTTGGAAGGGTGCTCGAGAGCATTCCTAGTCAGTGGTAAGAGTCTCAGCCTCTATTGAGGTGATTTGACTCCTCAAATCTCAAAGTGCACTTTTGACCTAAAAACCCCTTAATAGGGCATAATTTAGGTTTGTCCATTTCCTATCTAAAACATCTCTAAATGAGATGACAAATTATACAGAGCCTCATGATGAACACAAGGACCACTCACCATGATTTAGGAGGGTTAGGAAGTTATTAAGCCAACTAATTATTTTTTCCTAAGATTATTAAATTTTTCTAAAAACTATAGAAAAACATTCTAAAAAAACTCCCATTTTTGGACAAGCCCTAGGTATAGCTAGGGTAGACTCCCTGCCCAAATTTCCGAACATTTGGTCAAGGAATGAAGGGTGGGCACACCTTTTAGTCTCTGCCTAGCTCTAGGTCTAGATCCCACCAAGAGAGGAGCCCTGGTCAAACCAGTTGACCAAATTGACCCAAATCAATTTTAAAATATAATAGACCAATAGGGATACAAATTACTTGTTGACTATTTCTTCATATAAAGGCTCTAGGTATTTTTCATAATTTATCTAAGGTGACTGTTATTTTAATGCAGAAAAATCACATAAAGAAAAGAATTAATTAAATAGCACAGATCTTGAAGCAAGATCTAAGGGCCCTGGCATTGTCTTCTTCCTCCAGCCAAACACCACGATTTGCCCGACCTGGAGCTACTTCCAAGCGCAGTCGTCGGCCGTCCAGCCTCCCCCCTAACCGACCACCGCCACCACCACCTCCGTTGAGGTGGTGGCTATCGCCAGGCGGCAGCACGGCTGCAGAGGGGCTTTTTCCGGCGAGCCCGAGAATGCAGATTTCATGGAAAATCCATGAAAATCAAAACTCCAATCGGGCTCAATTTAGCCCGATTCTCAACCCTATTGAATCCTAAGATCTATCCGCAGAAGAAGAGGGAGGGGAGGACCTTGTTCACGGGCTGGAGGCGTGCTGATTGACAGGACTCCATTGGCGCGGTGGTGGCGGCGCCGGAATTCTCCTACAACACAGTACAAGCTCCAAAACCGTCGGGGAAGGGTGGAAACTTCATCTCTTAGTCTAGGGAGCCTTTTTAAACCAGTAAAAGGAGGGAGGGGAAATGTATAACGCTGGTGGCCATTAATGGCCCATTATAGTTTGGCTCGGCTATGGTGGTGGGGGCTGATGAAACGGCTCTATGACAGCTGGAGGAGGGCTGGAAACTCCTCCTCTTCCTATGAGGACTTGAATCAAGCCATTTAAAGAGGAGGGGGAAGGCCATTGATGGCTGTGTTCATCGGTTTCTCGGCCATGGCCGTGGCTCCTCCTTGCTTCCAAAACCCACAGCCACGTGGCATGACCGGTCAATATTTTTTAAAAATAAGACTTAATTGGGTCTTATTAAAAGAAATGGCCTAATAATGCATTTGGGCCCACTATCTAGACCGGCCCGGTTCAGCTGAACTAGCACACAGCCAAAAATGAAATGCCCGAAAATTATATGTGCAATGGCGTTGAGTGAGCTAGGCTCACTAAACGCCATCCAAGTTACGGCGTTGAGTGAGCTCTGCTCACTCAACGCCATCCATGCTGCGGCGTTGAGTGAGCTCTACTCACTCAATGCCATCCCGTATACGGCGCTGAGTGAGCTCTGCTCACTCAATGCCATCTAGAATGGCCCTCACAGACTATGGTGTTGAGTGAGCTCAGCTCACTCAATGCCTTCCAGATTATGGCGTTGAGTAAGCTCTGCTCACTCAACGCCATCCAGCCTACTCAAGGTTGAATTGAGTGCAGTCTATGCACTCAACGCCATCTAGCTTATGGCATTGAGTGAGGTAAGCTCACTCAACACCATCAAAACTATGGCATTGAGTGAGCTCAGCTCAGCTCACTCGACGCCATTCCAGACCTCAGCAGACAGCGTTGAGTGTAGTCCATGCACTCAACGCTGTCTAGTTTATGGCATTGAGTGAGCTAAGCTCACTCAACGCCATCCAGTCTATGGCGTTGAGTGAGCGCAGCTCACTCAACGCCATCCAGACAACACCAGATGGCGTTGAGTGCAGTTTGTGCACTCAACGCCGTCTAGCTTATGGCTTTGAGTGAGCTAAGCTCACTCAATGCAATCAAGACTACGGCGTTGAGTTAGCTTAGCTCACTCAACGCCATTCCAAGGTCACGGGCGTGACGGATCAGTCACGGGCATGTCAAGCCCATGTTGAAATTTCTGAGCTCGCCGATCGTCTTTCTCAGGTCGACGATCGTTGAAGGTGTCATGCCCTAGTTCACGGGCGTGACGGGTCAGTCACGGGCGTGACCACCCCTTGACTCAAAATCTTGGTCGATAAACATCAATTCCTGTGTTTCCTAGGGTTCTGTTATGACAAAACCACTTCAAGGGTCTAGTTGGAAATGGGATGTTACAGAATACACCGTTGGAAATCATACCATAACCCCTGGTGACTCCTCGATCAGATCCTCCAAAGATTACTTTTGGCCATTTTCGACTGGGGAGTAATCACGCAACAGGCTTCTTGTCCCAGTCATATGCCGAGAACATCCACTGTCCAAGTACTAGATTGGCGTTTTGGAGGCCTTTGGACATACCTGCAAAACAAAATTAGTTTCCCTTAGGAACCCAATCGAACTTGGGTCCTAAATTCCTTGTTAGCACACTCCCCCTCGGTTGGTTAACCCTACGAGTGGTCGGACTCGCATTGCTAAAAAAAGGAGTCTCATTGTATCTTGGATTAAACCAGCAATCCACGGCAAAGTAACCAACTTTGCCACAACACTAACAGTCAAACTTATCGTACCAGTTCCTAGGCTCTTGCTTCACCCTTGGAACGGTGGGTCCAGCCGGGGCCTTGGATCTAGAGGTAGAGGCATCATGATGATAGCAGTCACATGACTTCTTCACTTCCTGTTCCTTCAGTATGACAGGCTTGGCCTTTGGTGCCTGCTTCCTATTATGGCCGCTAGAGAAGTGCACATTATTTTCCACTTGGATTTCCTCATAAGGTGCCTTGAAGACACTCTCACCGTAGTTGCAGGGGAAGGTCCAACCATCATACCGGCTCTTGGGATTTTCAACCGAGGGCCGGAAGAAGTGGCCATAGGTTGACTCAAAGTCCTGCTCATTGCATGGAAAGCCAGGCTTTCTGAATGAAACAAGACCGAGTGGGGCCTTTCCCTTATCTGCAGTAGAGGCCTTCTTAGTAGCCTTATTTTTCCTCCGATTTCTTTTTCTCCTGGATGATTTACCAGGCACAGCCACATGCCCTAAGACAGCCCCCTTAGCCTAAGCAGAGAATTCATCAACCAGAGGAAGAATGGTCTTGGGCATAGAGAAGCTTTTGACATTCTTCCTCTCTACCGCAAGCTGTTCTTCCAGCTTGTTGATTTCTTCCTGTTTTTTGTCAAGGAGCCTTAGAGAATCTGAGTGCTCAGTGGTCAGGTCCAGGTGTTCCTGTCGGAGAGAGATTAAGCTAGTGATCTCTTCTCTTTGGGACACACCATCAGCCTTAAGAAATTTGACTTCCTTTTTCTGAGCGCTAACCCTCTTTCGACACTCTTCGAAAGTATTGAGCAGAAGCTCATACTTTTCGAGGAGTTCAGCCTCACGGGAAGATGGACTTTCCTTGTGGTCGTCTTTAGGAGACTCAGAGTTAGAGTCAGAGTCAGAGAGGGGGGTGCGATCTTTTACCTTCCCAGTAAATGGGGGACAATCTCCATCTGATTCGGAGTGACGCATTATCCTGAAGTAGGCTTCCTCATCATCACTGGAGTTTGAAGAGTCAGATTCACTCAGTGTCTTTGGCTTTTTAGCAATGTTGCTCCTCTCCTTCTTTATATCTTTAGAGGACTTGTGCTCCTCTCCTTTCCCCTTATCTCTCTTGCTTTGGTGGCTGTCAGGAATGATGTGACCTCGCTTATTGCATCTAAAGCAGATAATGTCAGTAGAATGATGTTTGTTCTGTTTAGACTCATACCTGTCAGAAGAGTAATTCTTCTTCTGAAGTCTGGAGGAGGAGCCATCCTTTTTTCTCTAATTCCTCAACTTAAGGAACTTCTTGAACTCTCGAGTGATGAAGGAGAATTCTTCCTCAGATAGCTCTGAGTCGGATGAGCATGACTCAGAGTCTTCTTCCTCAGCCTTTCTCCAAGAGCTGGACGAGGATGCACCCTTGCCTTTCCTTGAGTGATTAGCTTTCAGGGTCACAGTATTTTATTTGGCTGCGGCCATATCGGCTTCTTCTTCAGCTTTTCTGGTATTCAGCTGAAGCTTGTAGGACATTAGCTTTCCAAACAGAATATGAGGATCAGTTTTTGCTAGCTTGCCAAATTCTCTGATGGCACAGATCTTGGTGTCCCATTCCTTAGTAAGGGATCTAAGGAATTTGTCATTTAGTTCACCATAGGTGAACACTCTGCCATAACCCTTCAGGGCATTGACGATCTTCAGTAAGTTCTCGAATGTCACTCCAATTTATTCCTTGGGACCTTACCTGAAGGTCTCATACTTCTGGTTCAGAAGGGATCTTCGATCATCCCTTACTTCATCTGTGCCTTCCATCAGAATGATCAGGCAGTGCCATATATCCATGGAAGTCTTACAGTTGCTGAAATTCTGCATCATGGTATCATCGACGGCGCTTAATAAGATCTTTTTACCTTTCTTCTCTAGTCCGATGAGCACCATCTCTTCCTTATCCATTTCGGAGAGCTTCTTGGGCACCATCTTGGTCAGATCAATGGTGGAGGCCTTAGTGGGGATATAAGGGCCCTCCTCCACTATCATGAAGAGTCGAGGATCGACTGCTTCCATGTAGAACCTGATCCTTTCCTTCCAGATGGGAAAATTCAGCTTGGTGCATACTGGAATCTTTCCTTAATACTTGAGTCCGTCCATTCCTAAGATCTTCTTTCTTCTTGACACTATACACATGATCTTACTCAAGGTGTTAACCTTATTGATGTGTAACCTCCCTCTGATACCACTTTAAAGTCTCTAGTGTCGACTAAATCCACCTATGGGGGGGGAATAGGTGTCGTGCATTCTTTTGCGGAATTAAATTTACCTGCACAAATTAACAAATAGAGCACAGAAAATGCACAAAGATTTATAGTGGTTCCCCGATTTGGGTACGTCCACTTTCCCCCTTCGACCTATCTCCCACCAAGGGATGACTCGACCACTTCTCCAAACGGATTGAAATCCAATCCTCACACTACAGAAGGAACCCTTCCAAAAAAGGAGTCACAACTCCACCACCACGGGTTGCACCCAACCCTTACAACAAGGAATGAAAATTCCATTACAACAAACAAAAAGTGAAGGTAAAAGAAAATACAAACATCGCTTTTAGAGATCCCGATGTCCTTCTTCGTTCGTTTAAGCTTGCTTGAAGATTACGAAGAATCCACAACCAGATTTATCTCTTGGAAAGAATCTAGTCAAGATCGGCGGCGGCAAGTAAATGCGGCGGCGATGCTTTGTAGATCCAAATTTCTTGACGAAGCAAGCTAGGTCTACAAACGATCTATGTCGGATCAACCGTCTCTACCGATTCGGAATGGAGAACAATTATCGTTCTACGAATCGGAAGACAAGAGATCTCAAGAGAGATACGCGAGACGCTCTACTTGCCAGGTACTGTCGTCGGAAGATCAGAGAAGTACTGAGATCAACGACGCCGACGAACTTGCGAACGACTACAGGCGATCGGCGGTTTCCGCGATCGGCTAGGGCACGGCGTCGGCTGCTTTCATTTCTGCGTGAATCATTGTTTTTAGAGGTTCAAAATACGCGTATATATATACCAGGAGCCAACCCTAAAGACCGTTGTGGGACTCACAAGGAGAAGCCCTAGCCCGGGCCGAAACAGCGCATGACAAGTTTGTTCGGTCCAGCGAACGAGGAAATTTGCCTAAGGCAAAATCGGCGGGAATCGTTGGTGATTCCCGTCGATGTCGGCGGGAATCAATCACGATTCCCGTCGATTCTTCCTTGGCAAAATCCCTGTGTGGAAAACTGTCAGCCGGAATAAGTCGGCGGGAGAGGCTAACTGATTCTCGACGAATCGGCGGGAATCACTAGCAATTCCCGTCGAAGTCGGCGGGAATCACTAGCCATTCCCGTCGAAGTCGGCCGGAATCACTTAGTGATTCCCGTCGATTTTGACTTAGAAGAATTTTCTCTTCCTTCCTTTGATGACTTGGTCTTTGACCCATCTTTGCTCCTTCTTCTGCTCTTGATCTACCTTGACCCTGTACTTAAAAATAATTACACTCCAATAGAGAGAGCACACATGAGTCAACACACTGATCTACTCAACGAGGGATTACGTTGCGCAAACCCGTGTATATTGACCCACTGCACACCTACATTGGCGTGTACTTAGCATGGAATAGCTGCAAGCACAACTTGATAGAATTGTCAAATACATTTTCAATTCACCTTAGCTTGTTCAGGGGCTTCTTCAAATCAGGTCTATTGTGGATGCAATACCCAACACTTATGGATCATAATGATGAGACTACAACCTACCAAGAGGTAAAGAGTGTACTTGACTCTGAGAAGTGGCTTGAGGTCATGAAATATGAAATGGACTCCATGTATGCAAACCATGTTTGGACCTTGGTGGAACCACCTGAAGGGGTATGACCCATAGGGTGTAAGTGGGTCTTCAAGAAGAAGACCGACATGGATTGGAACGTACACACATTCAAAGGGAGATTAGTGGCTAAAGGTTTCAAGCAAATTCATCAGGTTGACTATGACGAGACCTTTCCCCTGTTGCTATGGTTAAGTCCATAAAAATTCTACTTGCTATTTTTGCATATTATGACTACGAGATCTGGCAGATGGATGCCAAAATGGCTTTCCTAAATGGAAACCTCCTTGAGTAAGTGTATATGAAACAACTCGAGGGTTTTGTATCTCTAGGTGAAGCCACTAAAATATGCAAGCTGCAGAGATCCATTTATGGATTAAAATAGGTTTCTCGAAGTTGGAATCTCCGTTTTGATAGAAAGATCAAAGAGTTTTGTTTTATAAAGAATGACGATGAACCGTTTTTTTATAAGAGGATTAGTGGGAGCATTGTTGTCTTCATGATACAGTATGTAGATGACATACTCCTGATCGGAAATGACAAACTGACCCTATTAGTTATTAAGAACAACCTAGGGAACTGCGTTTCTATGAAAGACTTGGGCGAAGCGACTTATTTACTCGGTATTAAGATCTATAGAGATAGATCAAAGAAGTTGCTGGGTTTGACACAAAGTACATATATTGAGATGGTGTTGAAACAGTTCAACATGCTCAAGTCTAAGAAAGGATTCTTACCCATGTATCATGTTGTGAGTCTTTCTAAGGACCAGTGTACTAAATCTTTTAAAGATAAGGACCGCATAAAGTTGATTCCATATGCTTCGGTAATTTGATCAGTCATTTATGCAGTGATATGTACTCGACCTGATGTCTATTATGCTTTGAGCATGGCTAGCAAGTATTAGTCTTATCCCGGTGATAGTCACTGGATTGCTGTAAAGAATATCCTAAAGTACATGAGAAGGACTAAGGGTACGTTCTTGGTAATTGGTTGAGTGGAAGAGCTCGTTGTAAAGGGTTACACACATGCTAGCTTACAAACTTATAGGGACGATTTAAAGTCTCAATCAAGGTTTATATTATGCCTAAGTGGAGGAGCTGTTAGTTGGAAGAGTTCCAAGCAGGAGACAATTGTTGATTCTACTACTGAGGCCAAGTATAGCGTTGTAGAAAATGCGACGAAGGAGGCTATATGGATTAGGAAATTCATCGGCAAGTTATATATAGTTCCTAGAATTGTTGATCTCATAGTTCTCTACTGTGACAACAATAGTGCAATTGCACTTGCTTCGGAACCTAGATCTCATCAGCGCTCAAAGCACACACTTCGACAGTTCCATCTTATTTGTGAGAATATCGATCGAGGGGATGTGAAAATTTGCAGAGTGCTGGCTGAATAAAAAATTGCTGGTCCACTGACAAAGACTCTAGCACAGAGAAATCATGATGGTCATGTTATATCTATGGGTATAAGATACCTTAACGATAAGCCCTAGTGGGAGTCTTGCTAATTTTGTTTTTGTTCGGTTGTTGTAATTATTCATTTGATGAGTAAAGTACTATACATTTCATTTTATAGTTATGATAATTTCTTTTGTTATATGAAATTTATTTCTATTATGATAGATTAATTTAACGTAATAAATACCCATAGAATGTTTACTTAAATAGGAGTCAAGTAGTGAATTGAATGTAAGAACCTCTAATCTTAGAAGCTTCATTCTTAAATGGTCCCTGGTTGGTGTGTCATCTTAGAAGTTAAGGGCGATGATGATACATTAAGACTAGCATGTGCGTTGATTGATGACCGGTTCTCACAGGTCAAGATATTATGGTATCAAATCATCACATGGGTACTTGTTTGTGAACAAGTTGTATTGGACAGACCCACCATGAGAATACTTTGTGGATAGTTATATGAACATATCACAAGTATGGCTCAAGTGGCAATAGTGTTTGTGGTCCTTTGACCTGAAGTCGCAACATTCACCAAGTGAGGAAGGGTGTGCTTTGATGCTATCAAAAATCCCGTCTTGAGGAAGTTGGATGATAAATATGGTTATTGGGTACATTACGAATCATTTGAGTGTTTTGCGTGTGGATAGAAATTGTTTTTTTTCTCCTTTATGACAGGAGTTGCATCCATGGGTCCCTTGATAGAATGAGATTAAGAAATGCATGACCATAATTGGTTGAGTCAATATATGATATTGGACTCACCGATTTCTGGAAGCCATTTTAGATCAGGAAACTATGATTGAACAATTATGAGGATGGCAAGGTCTATACATCTTGTTTTATTCGGATGCAAGGGACGAAGGGACATGACAACACTGATATATTGGTCATAATGGCATTTGAGTTTTAAACTCTTATTGCTTGGGGAGCAATTATACATTGATAGATGCCGCTCATTATGTGTGAAACTTATGTTTGATACTTTCAAGATCAAGTGGGAGATTGTTGGTGTTACCATGGTGATTTAGAAGTGATCAAACATGTAGTCTCATTGCCAACACAATATGAGCCTATGAGGTCGCACATAAGAGCATTGGAGAAGATGGAAAGGTTTGTGTTGGACTTGCTCATATGTGATATGAGTGAATGACCAAGCCAATAACATTCTAGATGTGGAGAATTTTCATTCTGGGACCTATATTATGAATATGGGTCATCAGGTAGGTGGTCGAAAGACTCTAAGGGAAATTTGTGGAGTATCGCTTAAGGTTTCAACGAATGAGTTGGAATTCGTCGAATATCGTCATGATAGACTCAACGAATCTATCTTAGGTTTGCCGAATATCGTAATGATAGTTTCGACGAATTAAACTTATTCGTCAAATGTCATTGATTCATCGAGGATCATCGATTCATCGAATATCGCCTTAATACTTGGACGATTTCCTCTGTCTCGATTTATCGAGTATGTTCGTGTTATTTCGACAAATAGCTTTTGATTCGTCGAGTATCGACTTATATACTCGACGAATTCTGTTTCCTTCAGTTTATTTCCTTTAAGTCCGGTTCGGCGTGGTCTGCGGGTATAAGTTGGTTCAGTACTATGTATATATACGATATGTACAGTAAACCGAGGAACTTACTATTTTATTTCAACTTAATCATGCGATACCGAGAATGGCGGTCTTCTTCCCGACGGAACTGTTCTACTTGGTTGCGATCTCTGCTTCTCGCTGCAGACCGTTCGCTGATCTATCGTTGCTGCCGGAAATAGTTTCCTATGGCTTCGTCTTCGTCGTTGCCGCCTCTCCTTTAATGGTTCTAGCAAACTGTGGAGACATTGAGGGCATCCCTTCTTCAAAACTAGATCTTATGTGACAAGAGTCTAAGGGTTCTCCGTGCTCATATGGATATCCAAAGAGACATGTACACTATTCTACGTTTGGAACTCTGGCCGTTAGCGTTCGTTGGACTTCTTCGGAGCACCTTGGTTGAGTATTGACTCAATCCCTCAAAGGTATAATTTATTTATGGCTATGTTATTTCTTGATCAATGTTCATCACTACATCTGAATTTATTTTGAGTTTTCTTGTTCCCAATTCTGCTGGGCACAAGTGTTGTGTCGTATAGCAAAACCCAACACTTGTAACATTATTTCCTGGCCGACTCACCGTGCCATTACAAGAAGATCTACAGAGGGAATGACACCTCGTAGTGGTATATCTGCGTCTACTGGATGGGAAGTAGTGATCCTCCATATCATGAATGTAACACCCCCATCGGTCAAGTAGGATAAAACAGAAGGTCTGGTTGGGGCCCCACGCCATATTCTACAGATAATTAGTGGAGTTACGTATTGTGACCATAATCTAATCACGCATCCTAACTCAGAGTGCATTCTAGCAGGAGATAATTAAAATTGTATTATGAACCCAACCATATGAATGCCCACTAAACCAAGCAGGAATGATTAGATAAATACACAAATAGGTATGGCCATAATTCCTTACAAAGGTTTCCTCAAATAGAAGTGTTTTCATACTTTTGCACGTAGGCCGGCCACACATAAAATAGTAAAAGTAAACACACTTCTCTTTGGCCTTTGAGGGCCGGATTAGCCACCACGGGTTGCAACCCGGTATTTCCCGCTCGGCTCGGCTACACCTGTATGAAACCATTCCACTCCAACGTTAGAAAACAAAGCAACAGTCATCATTAGCAGACCAAATTATAATGACCCCACCCCTCACTCGAGGTGGAGGTGCTCCTTCCCTGCAGGTATTTAACATAAATCTATAATGGAAAATAGAATGTGCAACTTAAGCACAATTCACCATAAATATTTGTCCTACCGGCCACACGCCCTATGCACTCAGGGCACATTATCGGTGTACTGACATACCCAGGGTCCCACCTCTATCTCAGCGATTGTTAACATAATTTGTGCATTTTCTAGTCTTTCCGGAGTGAAGCCAAAGACTCTCCCTATGCTACAGAAAATCCATGCTGAGATTTAAGCCACTGAATGACTCCAAGCCAATCATCATAAGTTGGGTACAGGTCAGACACATCCCATTGCTCAAACTGTTAGGCTCGCAAGACAATACACATGTCAGCCACCCCTTTCCCAATCACATCAATAAATAACTTTGTTATGTTTCAAGGTAGGCACACACGACTACCGAAGTCGGGCCCCTTGGGCTCTTAGCTCAACACATTAGCCCATAGGTCTAGAAGGAATAGGCCTCACTCCAAGAGACAGGCCTCAAAAAACATCGCTCACTGGGAGATACCGCTGGCGGTAGCACAATCGCTGTGTAGTAGGGGACAGAATTTCGATTCTTCCCCTCCAAGTAGGTGTTTTCTTGGAGACCTACTCCAGTACTCTCTCTACAGTAACCTACACACCTCATGAATCTGAAATTTACATGCTTACCACGGAGTCTTCTTCGACATATAAAATAATCATCTCCAATCCAGGCCAACATGTCTGGATGGGCTTCACACAACATGCCTATTCCGTACTTCAATTCCGGATTCTTATTTCAAAGATAACGAGGATACATAGATCAAACAATCAGGAGAACCACCTCGACGTGCTTATGAAGCGTCTAGCCTCACATGCCAAAACACAGGACTTCATATTTCTAAGAAGAAGGATTGTTACCCTTGACATTCATTTTTGCGCCATGGGAGATAATCTAGTAGGATGGAAATGAATGTAACGGACTTGCCTCCGCAGATTCGAACTCAGCTCACGAATCAGAGCTCCAAAATTCTTACGGCGACGTGATCTCCTTCTTCCAACTCTTCTTCACTGTTTTCTTACTCTGCCAGTCGGAAGAGGAAAGCCACCAGAGAAATGAATTGAAACTTAACGTCCCAGGATTTAAATGGAGCTACCACCGAGCGGTACCTAAAATGTCGACTTGTTTCGCAAGCCCACTGCACATGACCTCTAATCACGAGCCGACACGTGACCATACCGTAACTATCCTGCTACCTTCGCGCGGTATCAACATATCGTCACGCGGTAGACGATATGTCGCATCAATACGCCGCTTTCGACGAACAAATGCTACCGTCCCGCAGTACTTCCGTCGCACGGTACCTCATGGAGAGGAACTCCTAAGAAATCAGCTCCGCTAATACCGGTGTTAACATTGTCGCTGGGCGGTAACTCACAGAGAGCTTTGTAAATTAATCGACTGGTATCATCCTTCCGCCGACGCGGTAACTCACTAACGCTCCCGCAATAATTCCGCAGCACTACTGTCGGTGTTATCCCTACTGCCTGGCGGTAGATCACAGAACCCATCTCCTAATACAGGAAACTCGGGGCATTACAATGCATTAAGTGTCAAGGAAAAGAAAGATTATGCTAGAGGAGGAGGAACGTCTAGAAGAAGAGGAACGGAGAAGGATAATAATAGTGATGCTTGTTGGAACCAGCAAGGCCGACTCCACCTAAAACTCGGAACTACTGAGGCAGCTCGTGCTTACTCCCTTGGGATCACTCTCCAAGCGAAGAACTAAACCGGAGGCTTCAGTGAGGAGGTCCCACCTCTTACCTGGAAGAGACTAGAACTAGAGCTCTTCCCCTCCCTAGCCAAAACTGAGCTAGGTGCCTTAGGAAAGATAAGAGGAGTCCAGTTTCCCTTCTCTAAGGCACCTTACCGGTCTATTTATAGGCCTCTGAACTGGGACTGCTGATAACCAAACTATGCTGCTGTGAAAATACCAGAATACCCTTGGCTGGGTCTGCCAACAGCTAAACTCCGCTGTCTTAAAAGACTAAATGCAGCCCACGCAGGGTAAAAGAGTAAAAACACCTCCGCGGCCCAGAAGGTGGGCCCGACCTTACCTGAACCGGCCCTGGAACCCAGACGACCCTTCTCTTGAGGCACCTCTCACAAGGGTCCTCTCGCCACGCCGAATCCTCTCGACTCGCCTGGGTCCTCTCGCCACGGAGCTTCTCTTCTGAGTCCTCTCGACTCGTCTGGGTCCTCTCGCCACGGAGCTTCTCTTCTGAGTCCTCTCGACTCGTCTAGGCCCTCTCTACTCTCGCCTGGGCCCCTCTCGCCGGGCTGAACCCTTTTTCCTCTCGCCTGGGGCCCTCTTCCGCGACTGAACCCTCTTTTCTCTCGCCTAAGCCCACTCCTACCGGGCTAAACCCTCTTTCCTCTCGCCTGGGCCCACTCCTACCGGGCTGCGAGCCCGAGGTTGTACACAATCCCCGCTCTTTTCGAGGTTGGCACAAGCTCGGAAAGATAGTCCAACCGAGGCTTGCGATGGCACAACCCATTTATTGAGGGAATCTTTTGGTGGGCCCCTGACCTGACCTATAAATATAGAACATCCCTCCCCTCAAGGGGGTGCTTCCTCTTTCTCCCTCCTTAACGCTTGTCCATGTCTCTCAGTCAAAGTGTTCGGGACCGCATCGCGGCCGTGCGCCAGCGGAATAAGGCGACGGCGGCGGGTCTGAACAAGATCCCTGCCCGTGCTCCTCCCTCGCTACCGCTATCCGCATCTCCTCCTAAGAAGACGAAAACTCCTGAGCCTCATATTCTGGCTGAGGAACCCTCTCGCACCTATCCAAGGGGGTCGACGCCCCCGTCCCCTGCTAGTCTCAAGGGAAAAGAAGTATGTTCTTCCAACCCCTACTGGTTTCTTGTCACTGCCCATTCTTTATTTGTTGTCTATTCTCAGAGATCTTTGGAGGCCTCTCAACGTCCCGAGACCATTCGTATAAACATTTCCGAACTCCCTTCTCAGCGCCTCTCGCCCCAGGACTCCCCTCCTTCTACGCCGGTGACGAAGAGGGATGACCCTTCTACCGCCTCGGATCGCACTCGCCGATTTGGTAAGAGATCTTATCACTGACTTGTTCCATCCTTGTTATTCCTTCCGCCACTCTCAGCCAATATTGGTCTTCTGGTCTTCTGGCAGGTGCGAGTGGGAGGCCTGCCGAGAGCACTCTGGCCGCCGACTCGCCGACTGAGGGTTATTCTGGGCGAGAAGCCTTCTCGCCTCCTCCGCCAGTATACGAGATTGACGATTATCTGGGCGATCCCGCGGACCCCATAGAGATGAAGCGAAAGGTGACCGAGATGCTGCGGAAACATGCGTTGCTCATCCAAGCACTGGAAAAAGGAAAGCAGGCCGCGGACCACCGAATTGATTGGCTCGAGATGGAATGTGTTCGCCTTTCGAATGATATCGATGTCGACACGGAGGTGGACCAGACTAATCCTCTAGCGATTCTGAACGATGTCGATCAACAGCTTCGTTTCGCCCGACGCGGTGTTGCGGCTGCTCGCTCCTTCCACTTCCCCCATCGCCCCCCCTGCGTGAGAGGCCGTGGAGGACGATGGAGGTGGGACAAGAACTGACGAAGCCCGAGCATTCTTTCCTCCAGCAGTTGCCTCTCGCTTCTCGCCTTCCGCCCAATAATTCTCTTTTCTTATCCTGTAATAAGATTGAATGGTATAGCGCCTGCTGTGCGCTCTTTGAACTCGCCACCCGCCTTGTGCGGGATTAATTAATTTCATAATTTGTCAGTTTTTAATCGTCACTACTGCTTCTTATTGGATATTAATTAATTTTTATTCACCATTATTGACTTTCATCATTAGCTGTCTGCCCCGCTGTCTTTTCACCGCTCTTTTCTCGAGAAGGCCGCTCACCCGGCGTTCCGCTGCCCGAGGCCCGGAGGGCGAAGGGTCGGCAGACTCTTCCCCTCCCCTGACGCAACCCCTTTGCCCGTACTTCCCCGCTGGGGAAGGTTATAAATACTCCCCCCCTGCCGGGGCAAGAGGTACGCTTTCTTTTAGACTTCTACTCGCGAGTAACCTTCTTCCTGTGGCTCGCCTCGCGCTCTAGCTCCTCCAGCTTCTTGCGCTAACTCGCTCGTCTCTCACTCGCCAGCCACCTCCCTTTCTTCTCGTCCTGCGCTCACAATGGTAAAGAAGAGGTCTGAAGAGAATGAGGGCGCAGCCGCTGCGGGAAGCGATTCACCGATCATGACTTCCCCCCCGGTCGCCTCCCTGCCGACGATTATGAGACCTTTCGGAGTGATTATCTGCCAGAAGGCTTCGAGTCGCGCCCTCCCCGGGTCGGCGAGAGCATCAACACTTTCTACCCGGGAGAACTCGCCTTCCCAATTTCCCACTTTGAGGCTGGGCTCCGGCTTCCCTTTTGGCCAGAGGTAAAACAGGTCCTGAAGTACTTCGGCGTTGTACCCGCTCAACTGAACCCGAATGCCATCTCCGTCATCATTGCATTCGCCTGCTATATGCGGAGGGAAAGGATAGAGTTTAGCCTTACCGTCTTCCGTAAGATGTTCGTGTACCATGCCAATCAGGACGGAGTGTCCTTCTTCACTGGGCTGAACCTGAAGGTGTGCGAGACCCCCAACAAGAACCACCACTGGCTCACCCGCTTTGTATTCATTCGCGGGAATCTAGGCGGAGTTCCTCTCGCGCCGGTGTCTCCTGCTGAAATATTCTACACCTCCCCTCAGGTGGGCGGTACGGACAGACTTCTCTACGAATACCTTGCAGGGAAGAATTTCGAAGTCCGGTATCTGAGGAGAAAGCTCGCCTCTCTACCCCCCGTGCTCCCTGGAGAAGGTACACTTCGAACTTCTCTTTTCATTATCCCTCGCCTCTTTCTCTCGCGAGAGCTTGTCGTCTGATGTTAGTTCTCTCTTTTCTTCTCAGGAGAGAGGATCGTGCCAATGCATCCCCCCTATCGAAGCGCTATTAAGCCTTCCCCTGATGTGGCTCTCGCCACTATGGCGGCCGAGGCGGCCAGAGAATCGCTGGCCCCTCCCTCCCAAAAGAGGGTGGCCGAGGATTCCGCGCCGCTCCGCCTTAGCCCCTTGAAGAAGAAGATGAAGATGAAGACCAAGAAGGCCGTCTCCTTCCCCTCTGGGAAGGGCAAAGCTCCTGCCGATCTCGCGGGGACGCCGGGATCACTGAGCCCAATTTCCGTGGGGTCTCTGTCTCCCCACTTGTCTCCTCTAACTTCTCCACGTAAAGCGGTCTCGCTCCCCGAGGGGGCAGCCCCCTTCGCTCCCCCGGCGAGTTCATCCTACCCTACCCCTCGATCCCCCTCTCGCGAGGGGACTTCTCAGATTCCTCCACCGTCCAGTCACCTCAACTTCGACCTGGGGCCGGCGGTCCCTGACGGCAACAATGACCCCTCTCTGATCTGGGACAAGGGGTCCTACCGAGTCTCCATCTCCACCCTCCTGCCCTCCTGGAGAGAGCAGGCTGAGCCCAGTGCTCACGCTTTCTCCTTGGGCTTCGGCCTATATGGAGGCCTTACTCCCGATCCACTCGACACGGCCACTACGCGAGACCTGGTCCTGAGGACGGCACACTCGCAGCTGCGCACTTTAGAGCTGTCGCACCGCCTCTCGCGGCGCCTGATTTTCAACACCAAGAGCTGGAAAGAGATACACGCCAAGCTGGAGGCCGAGTGTGAAAAATCAGGGGATCTCGCCCAGTGGCTAAAGGTGTCCGAAAGCCTTCTGGCGAAAGCTAGCGGCGGAGTGGTAAGTCGATACCCCGCCAATGTTCTACGGGCACTTGCCCCAGTACCCCCTTTCTTTTTTCCTCTTCTACACCTCTCCCTTTTCTCTCGCAGGATGCTGAGACGGCCGATCGACTACGTTCGCGGGTGGAAGAGCTGGAGGCCGAGGTAAGAGAGCTGAAGGCGGAGAACGCCAGGCTTAAGGAAGCTCCCCTTCCCCGTTCGCAGGCCTCCCCACCTCCTCTCGCGCGCTACACCCACGATGATGTGGAAGAGTTCTGTAAGGATGCTAACATAAGGACCGCCGAGCTCATTCTCAAGATGATGCGAGAGCTAGGTGTTGTAAAAGACGGCTGCGAGGACATCACTGCTCGAGACCTCGTGCCCGAGATATATGACGAGGACGAGGATCCCTCAGCGAGTGAGAGGGGCTAGGGCCTTCTTTTTTCTTTCTTTTGCTAAGATTGTAATACTTCATATTCCATAGTCGCAGGGTGTTAGACGCTGTTATGACTACGTTTAAGTTCTTACTTTTTTGCTCGCCTCTCGCTTATCTCTTATCTTGTGAATGCGTTGTCTCAAAACGTTGATACGACTCATGTGCATGTATATATATATATTTTTGCTCGCGCCTTTTTAAGGCCAGCCCTTTCTTTTATATCGGGATTGCTCGAGGGTTCCTCAAGATTGTTGATAGGCGAGAGAAAACTGCCTTTCCTCTCGCCTAACAATTGCCTGTGGGCTTGGCTCCTGGGGTGAGTTGGTGAGCCTCCATGGTTTTCTATGAGCGAGAGGAGTATTTCCTCGCTCTCGGCTCGCGGGATGGCTCCCCTCGGCGCGAGTGGACAGGGAGGGTCTGCTATCCTCCCTCTCTCCCCTTTTCTCCTTCCTCTTTTTTTTCTTTATGCAATGACTTCCCCCGAAGCATCCCTTTTTTTGCTAAGGGGAATAGATTTTCCTGATTAGCCGACCTCCGTCGCTGCTGGCGGACATTAACACGAAAGCACAAACCCTTGTTTGCGGAGGGCCCGAAAGCGTTGAGTCCCTCCTCTTCTCTCTCTTCCAACCACCGAGTGAGCCAACAACCCTGCCAGCTTGATGGGAGCCTGGTCAGCGGGTCTGCTCGGGGTCTCCTCTCCTCTTTCTCCTCCAACCACCGAGTGAGCCTACAGCCCTGCCAGCTTGATGGGAGCCTGGTCAGCGGGTCTGCTCGGGGTCTCCTCTCCTCTTTCTCTCTCCTCCAACCACCAAGTGAGCCTACAGCCCTGCCATCTTGATGGGAGCCTGGTAAGCGGGTCTGCTCGGGGTCTCCTCTCCTCTTTCTCCTCCAACCACCGAGTGAGCCTACAGCCCTGCCAGCTTAATGGGAGCCTGGTCAGCGGGTCTGCTCGGGGTCTCCTCTCCTCTTTCTCCTCCAACCACCGAGTGAGCCTACAGCCCTGCCAGCTTGAGGGGAGCCTGGTCAGCGGGTCTGCTCGGGGTCTCCTCTCCTCTTTCTCCTCCAACCACCGAGTGAGCCTACAACCCTGCTAGCTTGATGGGAGCCTGGTCAACGGGTCTATTCGGGGTCTCCTCTCCTCTTTCTCCTCCAACCACCGTGTGAGCCTATAGCCCTGCCAGCTTGATGGGAGCCTGGTCAGCGGGTCTGCTCGGGGTCTCCTCTCCTCTTTCTCTCTCCTCCAACCACCGAGTGAGCCTACAGCCCTGCCAGCTTGATGGGAGCCTGGTCAGCGGGTCTGCTCGGGGTCTCCTCTCCTCTTTCTCCTCCAACCACCGAGTGAGCCTACAGCCCTGCCAGCTTGATGGGAGCCTGGTCAGCGGGTCTGCTCGGGGTCTCCTCTCCTCTTTCTCCTCCAACCACCGAGTGAGCCTACAGCCCTGCCAGCTTGAGGGGAGCCTGGTCAGCGGGTCTGCTCGGGGTCTCCTCTCCTCTTTCTCCTCCAACCACCGAGTGAGCCTACAGCCCTGCCAGCTTGATGGGAGCCTGGTCAGCAGGTCTGCTCGGGGTCTCCTCTCCTCTTTCTCCTCCAACCACCGAGTGAGCCTACAACCCTGCCAGCTTGATGGGAGCCTGGTCAGCGGGTCTGCTCGGGGTCTCCTCTCCTCTTTCTCCTCCAACCACCGAGTGAGCCTACAGCCCTGCCAGCTTGATGGGAGCCTGGTCAGCGGGTCTGCTCGGGGTCTCCTCTCCTCTTTCTCCTCCAACCACCGAGTGAGCCTACAGCCCTGCCAGCTTGATGGGAGCCTGGTCAGCGGGTCTGCTCGGGGTCTCCTCTCCTCTTTCTCCTCTAACCACTGAGTGAGCCTACAGCCCTGCCAGCTTGATGGGAGCCTGGTCAGCAGGTCTGTTCGGGGTCTCCTCTCCTCTTTCTCCTCCAACCACCGAGTGAGCCTACAGCCCTGCCAGCTTGATGGGAGCCTGGTCAGCGGGTCTGCTCGGGGTCTCCTCTCCTCTTTCTCCTGCAACCACCGAGTGAGCCTACAGCCCTGCCAGCTTGATGGGAGCCTGTTTAGCAGGTCTGCTCGGGGTCTCCTCTCCTCTTTCTCCTCCAACCACCGCTCTCGTCCTCTGAAGGAGGGCGTCCTGAGGTATAGTGTTAGCATATTCAAAAGAGGGAGGGTTATTAGCGATATGCTCAAGTAAATTCAAAGGACTTTTATTACTATGGGTAAAAACGTTTCAGATCATCGCCACTGCGGGCGCAGTCCAGGGGTATCCCGTCCACATCCTGGAGGTGATACCCCCCTGACTTTAAGACTTCTTTCACTATGAAAGGACCTTCCCAATTGGGGTTGAGCTTCCCCACCGAGGCTCCCCTTCCTGCAGCATCTACCTTCTTGAGGACCAAATCCCCTTTTTGAAATTGCTTGATTCGGATGTGCTTATCAAAGTACCGGGACATCCGGCGCTTGACCTCCTCCTGCCGGACTGTTGCTAGCTCTCTGAGCTCTTCCACGAGGTCGAGAGAAAGCCTCTGCTCCTCTCCATTATCGAACTGCCACCTTTCCTCTCCTTCTCTGGTTGCTGTGACCCTGGGCGATTCAACTTCAAATTCCACAGGTATGACGGCCTCGGAGCCATGAGAGAGCTTGAAGGGCGTTTCTCCTGTGGCCGTGTTAGGTGTAGTTTGCAGAGCCCACAGGACAGAGGGGAGCTGTTCCACCCAGCTCCCCCTCAAGTTCTCTACTTTCTTCTTCAGGAGGTTCACTATAATCTTGTTTGCTGCCTCGACCTGTCCGTTGCTTTGTGTATGGTGGACCGAAGCGAACCGAAGGTCTATGCCGAGCTGTGCACAAAAATCCACAAACTCTCTGCTAGCGAATTACGGCCCGTTATCGGTGACTATGGCTAAAGAAAGCCCGTGCCGGCAAATAATCTCCCCCCATACGAAATTCCTCACCACCTGTGAGGTTACCTTTGCCAGGGCCTTAACTTCTAACCACTTTGAGAAGTAATCCACCATGACCAGTAGGAACCTCCTCTGACCACTGGCTTGAGGAAACGGTCTTACCAGATCCAATCCCCATATGGCGAAGGGCCAAGGAGAGGTGATCGTTCGCAGCCTTTGCGCTGGAAGGAGCTGCAAGGGAGCAAACTCTTGGCACTTTCTACACCTTTTGGCGAGCTCTTCTGCATCTCTTCGTAGGGTAGGCCAAAAATAGCCTTGCCTTAGCACTCTCCCTTCCAAGGTTCGACTTCCCGAATGGCTCCCGCACTCTCCCGAATGGACCTCTTCCAGCACCCTTGGTGCTTCCTTCTCGGATACACATCGGGCTAATAGTCCAGACAGCGTTTTTCGATAAAGTACTCCTTCCTTCAACAAATAGTATGCCGACTTGTATCGGATCCGTTTCTTCTCGAGATCTCCCTCAGGCAGTCGTCCCGACGCCAGGAAAGTCACAAAGGGATCCATCCAAGACCTCTCCTGGTCGATCTCCATCACCTCCCCCTCTTCTATGGAGGGTCTGAAGAGCTCGTTCATGGTCCCTCCGGCCTGAGGGCCATGCTTCGCGAGCAGGTCTGCCCGAGCATTCTCCTCTCGAGGAACATGCTGAATGGAGAAGCTGTGGAACTGTCCAACTATGCCTTTTATCTTCACTAGGTACAACTGGAGAGTCGACTCCCTCACCTCGAACTCTCCGCTGATATGTCGCGCCACCACCAAGGAGTCCGTGAAGACCCTGATATCCTGTATACCCAACTCCCTGGCCAACCGAAGTCCGCCGATGATGGCCTCATACTCCGCCTGATTATTGGTGAGGGTGAAGTGTATTTTCAAAGCTTGCTCAATCCTAGTCCCCTTAGGACTCGCCAGGATGACCCCTCCCCCGAAAGAATTCCTACTAGAAGCTCCGTCTACCAGCATCTTCCATGCTGCTACGGGAGGTACCTCCATTTCTTCGGCCTCCAGCACGTAGTCCGCCAAGAAATCCGCCACCACTTGTGCTTTAATTGCTTCTCGAGGAACGTAGGAGAGGTCGAATTCACTGAGCTCTATCGACCACTTGGCCAACCTCCCCGAGTGTTCGACCCCTTCGAGTATACGGCGAAGGGGGTGACCGTCACAACCTTGATGGCATGGGCTTGGAAATAGGGTCTGAGCTTCCGGGCCGATATAATGAGAGCGAAGGCCAACTTTTCAAGGATGGGGTACTTCAGCTCTGCCTTTTTGAGGACTCTGCTTACATAATAGATTGGGAACTGCCTCTTCCCTTCTTCGCGGACGAGGACTGAGCTGACCGCCCCCGTCCCTACTCCGAGGTAGAGGAACAAGTTCTCCCCTTCCCTCGGCCCCTAAAGTAGCGGCGTCTGAGTGAGTTGCTGCTTTAGAGCCGCGAAGGATTTCTCACACTCAATGATCCATTCGAACTCCTTCCCTCCCCTTAGGGTTCGAAAGAAAGAAGAGCACCTCTCTTCCGCTCTGGAGAGGAACCTTCTCAAACCGGCTAGTTTACCAGTGAGACGTTGGACTTCTTTGACATTCCTAGGAGATCCCAGCTCCAGTATCGCCCTCATCTTGTCAGGGTTGGGCTCCACCCCTTCAGGGGTGAGGAGATGTCCTAAAAACTTCCCTCGGCTGGCCCCGAACACACATTTCAGAGGGTTAAGCCTCATCTTATACTTTCTAACTGCTGCAAAAGTCTCCTGTAGGTCTAGGACATGAGACTCAAGGTCCCGACTCTTTACCATCAAGTCGTCCACGTAGACCTCCAGGTTCCACCCCTTCTGCTCCCGGAAGATCTGATCCATCATCCTTTGGTAGGTTGCTCCCGCATTTTTTAGCCCAAAGTGCATCATGTTATAGCTGAAGCAACCATCCTCCGTGACGAAGGTGACATCCTTGACGTCCGGAGGGTGCATGCGTATCTGATGGTACCCTGAAAAAGCATCTAAAAAACTCATTAGCGAGAAACCGACGGCTGAGTCAACCAGCGCGTCGATCCGAGGCAGGGGGTAACAATCCTTAGGACAAGCTTTATTTAAGAGAGAGAAATCGATACACATCCTCCACTTGCCCTCCCCCTTTTTCACCATTACAACGTTGCTCACCCATCCCGGATACCTGTTAGCCGATATGAATCCCGCCCGGAGCAGCTTCTCTACCTCTTCTCTGATGGGCCCGGCCATCTTGGAGGCGATGGCTCTCTTCTTCTGCTGGATGGGGCGAACCCCGGGGTCGAGGTTGAGATGATGGCACGCCACATCCGCGTCGACCCCCGACTTGTCTGCTGCGCTCCAAGCGAAGACATCAATGTTTTCTTCTACACACTTCTGAATTTCTTCCTGGTCCTGCGGAGTGAGCTCGCCGCTGATCTTTATCTTCTCTTTTCTCCCATCTTTGGTGAGGATCTCGACCTCCAGGACTTCTACCGCCGCTCTCAACCTTGAGGATTCTTCCTCCTCCTGCTCTCTCGGCTCTTCCTCTAGATCCTTCGACCCGCACCCCACTCCTGAGACTTCCACAGCAGCCACCCTCTCCTGGGCCTTTCCTCCTTCTCCCTTCTCCAACCCCTCTCCTTCATCCATCCCCTCCTCCACTAACAGACTTCCTTCCACTCCCGCTCCTGCTCTTCCCAGCTCCTCTCCTCCAGCCACCTGCTCTCCAGCCATCACTGGCTCCACCGCAATGCCCCTCTCCACTACTATCTCCAACTCCTCTCCTCCAGCCATCTGCTCTCCAGCCATCACTGGCTCCACCGCAATGCCCCTCTCCACTACTATCTCCAACTCCTCTCCTCCAGCCATCTGCTCTCCAGCCATCACTGGCTCCACCGCAATGCCCCTCTCCACTACTATCTCCAACTCCTCTCCTCCAGCCATCTGCTCTCCAGCCATCACTGGCTCCACCGCAATGCCCCTCTCCACTACTATCTCCAACTCCTCTCCTCCAGCCATCTCTTCTTCCGCTACCAGATCTTCCTCCACTCCTGCTCCCACTCTTCCCAGCTCCTCTCTCTCCATCCTTGCTCCCAGCTCCTCCGCATCCTCCATCCACGAGATGGTGTTGACCGCCGTTACGTAACACTCCCGAGCCGCTTTTGGGTCCCCTCTCACCCTGATCTGGGTTCCTCCCGAATTGAGCTTCAGGCACTGATGAAAAGAGGACGGAACGCATCTAAAGGCACTGATAAGAGGGCGCCCAAATATCGCGTTGTAACTGCTGGGAGCGTCCACTATCACAAAACGACAATTCCTGGAGAACCCCCCCAAGGTCACCTGAAGTCCTACTCCTCCCTCAACCTCCTTCCTTTCTCCTGAAAAACCAAACAACGGCCCATCCGCCGCCAACACCCTTCGAGACTCCACCCTCATCTCGTTGAAAGCCTTCTTGAAGATTACATTAACGGAACTCCCATTGTCCACCAGAATGCGGGATACAGTGAAGTTCTCGATGGCAGTCCTGATCACCAGCGCGTCACAGAAAGGGTCCTCGTGGTCAGGTAGGTCCCTTCTGGAAAACGTGATTTTCTCATCCGAGGGCGGGGTTTGCGACGTCGAGGCAACGCTCCGACGATACATAGTGTGAAGACTGGCCTTGCGGGTGGCCTCGATCCCCACCCCCCCATGAATCACTCCAATCCCCCCTCGATCTCCTGTATCTGAACGGTCTACACACCGATCTTCCTCCCCAGCTCCCGGCACCTCTACTATCCGCACTGCCGGTTGTCGTTCTTCTCCTCCTTTTCCTCTCTTCAACTCCAAGAACTCGGGACATGTTGCCGTCGCGTGACCCTCCTCCTCGTGGAAGTCACAATAGGGCAAAACTCCTTCCCCACGTCTCTCTTCTGGGGGATTCCTCCTCCTCCCTGCTCCCGCTCTTCCACGGTCTCTTCCCCTTCCTCTCCCTCTGCCTATGGCCATAGCTTGCTGAGGTGGAGGTGGGAGCGGCCTCGGACCATGTCCCCATCCTAGCGGGTGAAACCTTCCTGGCCCTTGATAAAAGTTTCTTCCCCCCTGCGGAGGACCTCTCCCAGGTCCCTGAACCGGGCCTCCTGATTGTCTCCACCCCGGCTCCGGGTGCACGGGCCCTCTTAGTTCCTCTCTCCTCCTTCCTTCTGGCTGCCTTCCCCCTCCAGGCTCCCTCTGCTCCACTTCCGTCAACCTTGCCAATTTCCTTGCGAATGCCGGGTTTGCCGCCTCCATGGCTATTTCTTTCGCGGCCTTCTCCATCAACCCTTCGAAGGACAACGGCGCCTTCCTGGTGAGGCTCATCTTGAAGAAGCCTTCCCTTAGCCCCACGGTGAAAGCCATCTGGAGAGCGAAGCCCGGCACCTCCTGAATGTCCAACATCTCCTCCTGGAAGCGGTCTACGTACTGAGCCAAAGACTCGTCTGCCCTCTGCTTGATCAGGAAGATGGACTCCGGGTTCCTCTTCCTCTTTTTGGAGGTTGAGAACCGCAGCTGGAAACTTCTGCTCAGGTCCTCGAAGCAATAAATAGAACCAGTTGGGAGTTGGTGGAACCAATCCCTAGCCTTATCCTTCAAAGTGACGGCGAAGAGGCGGCACTTGAAGGCGTCCGTCATGGGTCTGATGGAAACTGCGTCTTCAAACCACTACAAGTGTTGGAGGGGGTCATCCTTCCCCACGTAGTAGTTCATCTCCAGCGCACGGAACCCTTCTGGAACGGATGCCGAGAGGACCAACTCGCAAAAAGGAGATCCTCTCGCCAGTGACTTCGCCTGGTCCACTCGCGCCACGAGGTCCACCGGCGCGGCACTCGCCGGACTAGGGAAGAGCTCCCTTCCTTCCACCTCTCGCCGACTTCCTTCCGCCATTACCTCTTTTCCTGGCCGCCTCCCAGGTACATCTTCACCTATCCTCGCCGAGTCGGCCCCTCCCCTGGGCGCGAGATCTGGCACTTGAGGAGAGGGGGTATCGCACTCGCCTCTTTGTGCGAGTTGTTTGAGGAGATCCATGATCCCTCCAATGGATGACATGAACTCTGTCCTCCGAACATACTCCTCCTGGCTGGGGGACCTCTCGCCTCCTCCTCCCGCATCTCCCGCCATGAGATAACCCCTCGTTCTTCCGCACAGGCTGCAGCTCCACGCTCACCGCACCAAAAATGTTGGAACCAGCAAGGCCGACTCCACCTAAAACTCGGAACTACTGAGGCAGCTCGTGCTTACTCCCTTGGGATCACTCTCCAAGCGAAGAACTAGACCGGAGGCTTCAGTGAGGAGGTCCCACCTCTTACCCGGAAGAGACTAGAACTAGAGCTCTTCCCCTCCCTAGCCAAAACTGAGCTAGGTGCCTTAGGAAAGATAAGAGGAGTCCAGTGTCCCTTCTCTAAGGCACCTTACCGGTCTATTTATAGGCCTCTGAACTAGGACTGCTGATAACCAAACTATACTGCTGTGAAAATACCAGAATACCCTTGGCTGGGTCTGCCAACAGCTAAACTCCACTGTCTTAAAAGACTAAATGCAGCCCACGCAGGGTAAAAGAGTAAAAACACCTCCGGGGCCCAGAAGGTGGGCCCGACCTTACCTGAACCGGCCCTGGAACCCAGACGACCCTTCTCTCGAGGCACCTCTCACTGGGGTCCTCTCGCCACGGAGCTTCTCTTCTGAGTCCTCTCGACTCACCTGGGTCCTCTCGCCACGGAGCTTCTCTTCTGAGTCCTCTCGACTCGCCTAGGCCCTCTCTACTCTCGCCTGGGCCCCTCTGGCTGGGCTGAACCCTTTTTCCTCTTGCCTGGGGCCCTCTTCCCCGACTGAACCCTCTTTTCTCTCGCCTGGGCCCACTCCTACCGGGATGAACCATCTTTCCTCTCGCCTGGGCCCACTCCTACCGGGCTGCAAGCCCGAGGTTGTACAATGCTAGTAGGAAAAAAATAGAGAATAAGAGCCTTATTTAATCACACACCATGAACTATCTTTTATAAAGGATTAACAAAGAATGTATTGAAAAGTTTTTGTAGGACACATTGAAATAACTATATAGCTAATGCTTAAAATGACTAATTCACTAAAAAATATAACTTATGTAGTTGATGCTATGTCTTACATCTCAATGTTTAATCAATATTATTACTCTTTTTATGTATTTTAGCATTTATAGGGGCTGTATCCTCTTCAAATTGAGGGAGTGGAGTTAAACACATCCTCCATTCATATATATCTATTTTTAATAAGGATATCTGATCTCAATAGATCAGAAGGATAATAACATATTAGCTACTAGAAAACAAATGATTAGTAACATGATAGGTAGATAACCATAGTTGATATCTCACATTAGCATGAACCAAATGAATCATTTTCAATAGTTGTCTGTTAATTTCATTGACAGATAGGTGGCTATGATAAGATGAGATGATTAGCTAAGTAGGTTAACTAAGTGACTAGCTGAGAAAGTTTCAGCCAAATCGTGGAGACCGTTGAGAATATGCTTAACGGTATATCTCCCCATCTCAATGGTACCGCTGAGATGGGCTGCTATATTAAAACTCAATCATTTTCAGCTGTTGGATGAAGTCTCTGTGATCAATCCATTGTATGACGCTTCCTTTCCCATTTAAGCCCATTAAAATATACTAATATATATATATATATATATATATATATATATATATATATATATATATATATATATATATATATAGCCATGATTCAATTGATAACTTAATACCAAAACCCTAGAAATCTATCAAAATCATTCTGTCATTCTCAAGATCTTAGTGACTCGATTTCTGAAGCAATGGCGCCAAAATATGCTATGGATCTTCAAAAAGTATATGAAGTGGTGAGAAATGGATTCCAACATGCTTTTAAGAAGATTAAGGAATTAATCAGAATGTTAGAAGTCATTGGCTTAGAGTTCCTTCTGTTAGAGCCTACTCCTATCCTAAAGGAAGACGTATTAGAATTTTATTCCCATGCTAATCTCTCCTCATCAAGGAAAGCAATAAAGAGTAAGGTAGGGGATATCATGATCAAAATCAACCCTAATAGGATTTCCAGTGCCCTAAACCTTCCACCCACAGATGTTGAAGGAGATCAGGAAATATCTTCTCACAAGATAGACAAGCTCTGGATGGTGTGGGTTCCATGGAGAAAAATATGGTTCCTTCAAAAGGAAATGCTTCAACTAGAGATGCAAAATTCTTGTTGAAATCATTGGGAAGGTCATCCTGTGCAAAACAGGCTCCCATGGCACCATATCTAAGCCTATATTTGAGCTGATTACAAGAGTCTTTCTACAAAAAAAGATATACTGGGAACTTGTAGTATTTCAGAAGATAATTGATTGCCTAAGAGCACCAAATCTAGGCAAAATTCTTTCCCTCTACCTCATTAATGCTTACTCTAGGCATTTCAATATAAACAAGTGGTAAAGATCCACTCATGAAGAGGATGGAAATTAAGACCCTTGAGATGTACACAAGGGTCCTACCCAATAGTTAAGTTGTAGAAAAAAGGATCATACCAAGATCAAGAGAAAGAAAATTAGTTAAGTGGTTCTGAATAAGAAACTCAGAGTGATGGTGATAGGACACCAATTCATAATCCTGACCTATCCTCTTCAAGTGAATAAGAACCTGATGTTTAGGATTTCTGTGTGTAGGTTGAATGTAAATTAAGATCATGAAATAAATGAAAGATAACAAGATGCTCCAGCAATGGATGATGCATCTAACGTAATAGAAAGATCTGATTCCCTAGCTGAGGGGGAGTTTTAGATGTCAACAGATTGCATTCAAGAAAAGAGAGATAAGATCTTAGATAATCTTTAGGATAGAATTTATCTTATCATAGATGATTCACAGTAAAAGGATGAGGAAGAGTTGGTGGCTCAAGAGAAGACTAATGCTCCAATTCAAAGGGAGCCAGAGCTGATCATTGAGGACACAATGGACAATCCTTTTGATCATTTCTTAGATAATGATGATCAATTTGAGGGGGAGCTTCATGCTGAATTCCCTGGTATGGGAGAAGTTCTACCAGTATCCCAGGTGGATGAGACATCAACTCACCTTGAGTTGGACGGTCAAGAGGACCAAGGGACAAGATCACATCTTATTGCTGTTAAAACTCCACAAGTACCCCAACACCAACCATCATCCACCATGTTTGGAAGTTCCATCCTTTGTTCAATAAAGGATCTACTATATGAGCAAGTTGCATCAAAGAAAAACTATATTGATGAATCTATTATAGTTATGAAAGCTGAAATCTTATCTGAGGTTCAGTAAGTGAAGACAGAGATCATAGTTGATCTAGATTCTCTAAAAGGTGAAACAACCAATATCAATAGAGTTATTATCAGATGGTTTGACTTGGCTGCCTATAGAGTCAAACAAAATGTCACCATTTTGAAATCAATGGATGACAACTTAAAGGATTCTGCACTGGACTTACAAAGCTTGAAGAACTTAGTAAGCAAAACTAATGAAGTAATCAAGGAAGGAGTTGATCATGTTGAACAGTATATATACTCCACTCAAGTATAGGCTATGAGAGTAGAAATTCAGAATAGAGATGACATTCTTGTTGATCTGGAGAATGTATTCCAGGAAATGTCTAGTAGGTTTGAAACCAACACCCTCTATCTAGACAATAGAATAAAGGAAGAAGCCAGAAAGGGGGAGAAGTACAATACTGAGCCTTCCCTAAGGGTACTTCAGGGAACAAAGATTGTTCTTAATTTTCCCCTACTTGACAAAAATAAACTTGACAATTTTGCTTTTCCAGCACAAGCAAGATTTGCTCAAGATGCACAACTTACTATAAGGAGGAAAAGAGAAGGCCTTATGTTACATTAAGAATTCATGGCTAAGTAGAGAGCTGAATAAGGTGAAGATCTAGATTATCAGTACTGAAGTGATTATTCCAGGAACATCATTATCAATGCATGGATCAATCATGGAAATATATTGAAGAACATATATAGTGTATATCCAAGTTAAGAGTGGATAAACTCATGGAAAGTATGTCTCTTAGATAAAGAGTGTTCAAATAAAACTTGGTGAGGAGGAACAATCCAAGAAGGATGCCCTCTAAGTACATTCCCAAGCCCTTCTTGTATTCCAAGAAATAAGATAACAAATCCAAACAAGCTGAGAGGTAGGCTGCTGCTCAAGGAGAATGCTCACATTCTGCTCACAAGAGGATGAGAACTAATTATACAAGACAACCTATGGACAAGCATCCAGAATCATGAAATCTTTAGTTTCTTTTGATGTAGTTATGTTAAAATTTGTAATGAACTTATGTATCTCATCCAGACATCTGATTTTATGTTTAAATCTGAAATGTTGTGTGCCTATATGTATGATGCTTTATTGTTCATGAAATAATTTTGTTTGATAGTTATTTATGGTAACATTTAATGCTATAGCATAATGCCTGTAGTTGACATAATCTCACTTCTAAATTTTTATCATAGTATGGTTTATTAGTTAATGCTCCTTCACATTATTGAGTGTTCTGCCTTCTTTAAACATGAGAAGATTGTTTGGAATATTTCCCTCAATCTTCCAAGAGTTGAAGAAGATTTGAAGAGGCATCACTTCCAATGCTAAGAGCTTATTGTATTTGATTGCATGTCTACTTTATGACTATGCAAGATAATTACTATTCACTCTAAAATAGGCTTGAGCAAAGAAGAACTATACTACTGAGAGTAAACAGGTCTCAGCACCAAGGTCTCAATGCCAAAGATTATACCACTGAGAATGAAGACTATGCTCAATGATATAGCGTAGAATTAGCTGAAAGTCGCATATCTCAACACCAAGGTAGATAACACTTAGAATGGATGTTCTACTCAACATTGCCATTGAGAAAATTCAAATTATGTCATTGAGCCCATACAGACTAGCGGGATCCAAAATTACCAATGACGCATAAAGTAAGGATAGACTATTCTATTCTTGTCCATACCGATGACATGATGTTTCCTAAGGCCATTGCAAATTGTCAAAAACTATAAAGAGGAACTGATAAGGCAATAAAATAGGTCTGTTACACAAAGAGAAAACCTAAAAGAAGTTCAACGATGCTCAGAGAAAAAGAAAGATAGTTCTTGCTGATTATTTCAGAAGAACAAGGAGTCATTCATCTGACTCAAGGTAGATCTTCCATCTACT
The DNA here is from genome assembly GCA_039513925.1 of Platanthera zijinensis. Taxonomy (NCBI): domain Eukaryota; kingdom Viridiplantae; phylum Streptophyta; class Magnoliopsida; order Asparagales; family Orchidaceae; genus Platanthera; species Platanthera zijinensis. The sequence continues at coordinate 56,136,350 of CM077098.1, forward strand.
AGAGAAAAAGATCAAGGTGGAGCAAGACCTAACCTATTCAACCTGAAGATTAATATGTTCAGGTTCCTGCACCAGCTACTTGTTGTCAAAGCAAGAACAACATAGGATCTAAAGCTTCAACGTCTAAATCATTAAGACTTTTGTTGTACAATTCAACTATTCTTTTTTATAGGATCTATTATAGATCTGAGTTGTTGGGCCTTTGTTCCTGAGTTAATTATACTCCCAGCCTGAGTTATAGGGCCTATGTGCTTAAGGTAGGACTTAAAGTTAAGTCTGAGTGAGGAAACCTAGAGGGTTTTTGAGTTATAGGAGTTGGAGTACTCTGAGGTAGGGTTGTGAGCCTGATGTAGGGTTTCTTGATAAACCCAAGTGTAAGGTCTGTGTGCCTAAGGTAGGGTCTTGGAGGAGACCTAAAAAATCCAGAGGGATTTGTGTGGTAAGCTCATTGAAAAGAGTTTGGAGGAGATTGACTAGTGTATCTCATTGCTAGATATGTGTAAGGGGGCAGTGCATGTACCCAGACTTTGGGGAACCACTATAAATCATTGTGTGCTTGGTGTATGTGTGCTTTATACTTACTTATCTACTAAAATATGAAAATAATTAATTGAAGAGCAAGCCATATATTTACTCCCTCTAGGTGAGTTAGACTACTATAACATCAAACTATCATTGTTTAAATCAATCGTGCTTGAAGAAAACACACGATCAATAAAACATAAAAGTTTAAGAGAAACCAGGCCAGTCATGCGATTTGTTTTCACACGTTTGAAATTAACCGTGGTGACTAAATTGCATGGGTGGAGGTAGTATCCAGTTTTTTAGCGCACAATATCGCACGAGCAAAATGCTTGTGCACCAAGGAAAAATGCACGACCGTGTGTTTCCCCAGTATCCCCAAAATGGAATGAGCACACCCCCAGCCTATCTAAAACATTAATATAAGCTATGAAAACAAAATGAGGAACTCTGAGTGCTTACCCCCGAAAAAATGGGCCGCAATTGCGCACCACAACGAGAAAAAAGTGCACTACATGTACAAATGAGAAGCAAGTTAAATATATATAATTATAGCTAAATGTGAAATGCTCGAGTGTAAAAACAAGCCCAACGGAGTTCGAGAAACCCTATAAATATCACTCATCACATCCCCAGAATTAACCATTGCTCGTCCTGAGAAAATCATCCCTCAAGTGGATGAGAAAACAAATAGCTGGGATAACAACTAAAAATATTGAGTACCATGCAAAGTCACATACCCGTGCTTGTAAAAATATAGTAGAAAAACTTTCTAATAATGCAAAATAGTTTATAATTTTCCAAGTTCATATTTAAATATTATTACTAATTAAAAATAGAATCACGGTGAATCATCAGGTCACGTGTGGGGAGAAAGTAGACAAATTGCTAAGGTGAGCATTGCCAATGACTGGGGATCGGGAAAACCTCCAAACAATTCCATCAATGTCGGTGACCAAAATCACTCCCTTATACATTCTCTCCACGACACTTATTGACTCAATAGGACTTTAGGTTTGAGATAGGGCTTGGGTTTAGGTGTGGTATATATTGATAAACTCGAGGTCTATGCACCTAACCCAAATGAGCTAGCACAAAAAAAACTATCCATGCGCCACAATAATAATGTGCAGGTGCACCACACCTTTATTCTTAAACTTGATTACATGGGTGTGTGTACTATCTACTCCCAATTTACTTTTCCACAAATAATTTCATTTTTAAATTTTCTCAAATTTTTTAATTTTTTCTTTTCACTTTTTTTTTATCATTTTCATTTTATTTTACATGATGTTTCCAACAAATAATTACTTTGGAGATTATTCATATATCCCAAAATAGAATCACCACATCAACACCCCAACATGAAAATAGAAAATAATAAGGGCTCAAATTTGAAAGTGTGACTAGGATTAGCATTTTAGCTTTGATGAGATAAAGGTGGAGCTGAATCAAAAAGGCGTGGTTGCCATAATGGGTCTAGCGAAGATAAGATGATAGGATTGAGTATATAAGCTCAACAGGTACAAAATGATATCCTATATCACACTCACCCAATTGAATAACCTATACACATGCTTTGAGAATAGCATGGTGTAAATTATTAGCCACCAAATGAAATCATCCTTTCTCCTGACTCGAGCAATATGAGGCTAATGACCATCTTCACACATCCCTACGCTACCATCAGATTCGAACCGGATACACCATTTTTGAGTAAAATAAACAATATTTACTCAAATAGAAAAAGTATAAACTAAAACATAAAGAAAAATTAATCCTACTTGAATTTCTACGCAAGACGCAAGCACTGGACTAGGAGCACTACATGAGTTAACATTTTACTCCGTAACTTAATCTTATGTCGACAAAGACATTTTTCCAAATCACACAAAATAAATAAATTTAACATGAAACGTATAAATGAGTAAGCAATGTTCATGTGGGTGCTGTGATGTGCAAAGAAAAAGCACCAAAATTATATAAAACTAAAATTGAAAGTACTTCTATTATGCACATGGAATGTGCATGTGAGTGAGTATAGACAACAACTCTCACCCAAACTTGCACTAAATAATGCAGCAAAAGATATAGCAATTTTAAATCAAATAATGAGTTAGGGAAGAGTGTACCCAATGCTCAACAAGTGAGCATACCAAAAGATGCATGAAATTCAAAGGCAACCCGTTATATGAAGAATCACAACCACCGCCTTTGCAATTAGAAAATACTTGCAGGCTGAGCTCAGTAGAAGCAATAGAAAAACAAACAAACTAAACTAATTTACAGCAAAATATAAGATAACTACTGGGGTTATTGTCCTCCCAATACGACTTATTGATTAATTTTGGAGTTCTAAATAATGGGCCTATGAAATGAAAAATGAACAAGTAACTGTTCTATTATCCGTTTTAGTAACTGGTACCGATAGGGTGACAAAACAATTACTCATCTACCTGAATAATATTACCTGTAGCCCACAGGTAGATGGAAGACGAAGTAAGAAGAGGAGGAGAAGTACTCACTCATCTCACCAAAAACATCCTTGCCTAGTAAGGTGCTGTCAATAGGGGGAAGGTCCATGTCCTCCTAGGGTACTTGTAAAGTTCAACCTAAACAAGATCAGATGGAGAAGGGTAATTAAAGAATAAATGAGAAGAAAAAAATAAAATAATCATCAATATGGGGAGTGGTCCCGGTCTAACTCCCAATAGGTTGATGTAAACAAATATTGTCGGCATCTTCAATAATGCAGAAAGGTTCGGCAGGATCTATTGTGACCTCACCAAAGATTTTATCTTCCTCCACTAGCGTTGAGGACGTATCCTCATCACCTTGAAGGTTGTCCTCCTCCATAGGGACATGTACAACACCTAGATTACACGCCAGAACTTGTGGTGCATCGTCAATGATGTTAGAAACAAATGTAGTAAAATCCATAAAAGGGGGAGGAATAGTGATTGGAAAAAATCAAGCACAGGTTCCTCATAAAGAATCGATTCCACGCATGGTGATATATGAACAAGTGAGAGAGGCTCAGCCATTTCAGAGCCAGGATCAGCCACACATCGGGTGGTTGTGTCCGTACCATTCCCTTTAAAATATGAAGGAGACATGAACACATACCTAGATGTTGAAGGTGTTCTGCAAGAGGAAGGAGTCAGGATGATCTGGATATTTGGCTCAACATCCTCGTCCAATTGGCGATGATATTTAGCACAATCCTTCAGGGTGTGATCTGTGCTTCGACAAAACAAGCTTTATTTTGTATTTTTTCCCAGTCCTTGAAGGCCTGGAGAGGAATTCAAAAATAGTACATGCGGCGATTATGTGTGGCCATAAAACTTAGGTACAGGGCGTGAAGAAGCGTAGGAGACCAGTGCTCCAAGCATCTAAAATTATGCCCACTATCCCCGTAGGACATCTATCACTAGCGTTGGAGATAACTCCACACTAACGTTAGCGGATATTAAATACCGCCCACATTGCATCAAATTAGCCAGATTCAATAAAGGAAAACTTTTTTGCAAAACACTATATCCAACAAAAATTCGCTACAACAACCTATATTTAAAATAGGAAAAAGGGAATAAGAAAAAATAAAAGGAACGCTAAAAATAATGGAAAGGATTTCTATCTCACTACTTCCTATTTAGAAACTCAAATGACTATGTTCCTCAACAATGACACAAAATACTTAATGTGCGTACGGTAAGTGTATCAGTCACACAAGTAATAAAAATGGGAAAATTTTCCCAAGTATTGATCTCACATGGAACAAAGTAAGCTAGAGTTATCGTTTGAGGAGGACTTGAAATTGAAGTCCTCGAGGGCAAAGATATTAAGGGGCTTTTGATTTGCGGAAACAAAATAAAATAAAATTAAACCAACTACTCCTATGCAGACCGCTATGCACTGCTTTATTCTGGGGGATGGAAACTATGCAGGCCACGATGCACTACTTTATGAGGCAAATGGACGAGAAGGCAATCAGAATGTTGTTCGTACATACCTCGTTGCAAAACGCACAACTAGCAATTGATAGTGTGACAATATTAATATGGTGGGAAGGAAAATGGAGGCGCAACCTCAAACACACACGAGAACATGAAATAAATTTAAAGACAAGAATTGAACATTAAAGGCCAAAGTTAAAGTGTGCACATCATCAATACATGAAAAGAAAACTATCAAAAAAAATAATCAAAAAAAGAGTAGGAAGCCAATAAATTAACCAAATCCGAAGCCTTGTTGAAGATGCATGGTAGGAATCACGGGTTGTTAATCTACGCCATAACACGGTCTGCAACTACGCCCGGGGTAGAGGAGAGTTGTAACTTTCTCCCAATGACCAATATTCTTCGTCTCACGACCTGATCCCTTTTGGTGCAAACTTTCCTTGCTTGATCATGAGTGTAAGGCTAGAAGCCTGTTCCTTGAAGCTCTTGGATGATGGAGGCAGCCTAGGGACAAAGCCCTAACACAAGGGGGGAGGAAAGAAGAGAGTGGAGTTCTTCCTATGACAAAAAATGACAAACTGGTCAGGAGAGCAAATTTCTTTTTTACCTAGGGCAACCTGTGGCTATATATAGAGAATCTGTGAAAAATTAGACGCGCACAGTCCATCGCACGGTCGTGCGATCGAACCATGCAATATTTACCAGAGAAAACGCACTACAGGCCAATGATCAGCCTGTGTGATTTCCCTTCACACACGGTTGCATCAACCATATGCGAACAAAAATGCACGGGTAGAGACAGAAATTAAAATTCAGGGCCAACCACCCGATTGTGCGATTTTTCTCTCGCACGGTTGAAATCAACTATGCGTGAAGAAAACACACGACCACTAAAAACATACAAGTTTTAGATAAATAAGGGCACAAGTGCAATTTGTTCTCACACGGTTGAAATCAACCATGCGTGTCTAATTCACATGGGTGGAGGTAGTTCCCAGGATTTCAGCACACGAGATCGCACGGGCAAAATGCTCACGTGCTAAGGAAAATGCACGACCTTGCGTTTCCCCAGTATCCCAGAAATGGAATGGTCACACCCCAGCCAATCCAAAACAACAATAGAAGATACCAAAACACAATGAGGAGCACCAAGTGCTTACTCCCATCAAAACCAAGTGCAATTGCACACCACAATAGGCAAAAAGTGCACTTTATGTACAAATGAAAAATAAGTGAAAATATGCAATTACAGCTAAATGTGAAGTTTTTGAGTGCAAAAACAACCCCAGATGAGTTCCAAAAATATTGGACTCATCGCACCATGAGCTATAAAAATTGAATTTGATGCTTGATCCAATGGGGAGAAGGGTTGGGGGGAGAATGCGAGAGACCTATGTTATCAGGTTTGGGAGAAGAATGGGAGAGACCTTAGGTAGCCGGTTTTTAATTTTATTAATTAAAAAAATGAATTTGATGATTGATCCAATGTTGTATATTTTCCCAATGCCTTTTTTAGCTAGTCAATTTTCTTTCCATGATATTTCTTTATAATATTTTATATATATATATATATATATATATATATATATATATTTACTATATTAAAAACATGTAAAAATTCTCAAATATAGCTATTATTTTTTTAAATTAATGACTAAACATATATTATAATATTTGTCATAAAAAATTAAAATACATTGTTCATTCAACTAATTTCACTTAATAATGATGAAAATACATAAAATCCAAAAAATATTAGTAGACCTCCTATAACTATTATGGTAGGCTGACATTAGGCATGTAAACTGTATTTTTGAGGAGAATTGTCATTAAACATGTAAGTGTTATTTTCAAGAAACGACCATTAAACTAATAAAATTAATTACTGTTGGGGTGATAATTTTTTTTTAACAAAAATAAAAAATTCGTTTATAACTACTTTCTACATTAATTAATTTATATTGTGTCTATTTTATGCTGCATAAAATAATTGATAGATGTGGAGATCTGTGTCTGTTGCGTGCTTATGTTTGTCTATATATACACTCACGAGTTACAAGAACAGGGCTCCACCCTTACGACCAACTGTGATAGTGCCCCAGTCATGACAGTGCACGGGGAACCACCTGGCCAGCCTCAGTGTAACAGCTCTTCAGCCACTCTCAAACCCCCCAAGTTATATAATAGACTCGTCGCTCATTTAAGTTGCATGCATGGGGAGTTGCGAGTGACGTGGTACTCACATTTTTATTATAGTTAGATTATTTTGCATATAGCAGAGCATATTATATGTATACATATTTGAATAGTGATTACTTCAATATAAAATATAATATATACCTTATATCTTTTAAATTATATAAAAAATATAGACTATCATAATAAAGACAAAATTAACTAAATGAGTCCCTCAACTTTAGTTCCTCTTTACATCAATTTTTATAAAAAATTTCACTTCACAAAATAATAATCTTTAAGGGGACAAAAAATTAGTAGGGCATATTAATGTTGTTAGAAGTGTAAATAAAGTTAAGAACTTGTTTGTAAAATCCCATAATTTTTACAGATCCTAGAAATTTCATGTCCTATCTAGGAGAACTTATGGGCCCTAGAGATACCTAGCGATCCATGGTATGTGGATGGAACCTTAAGAGTACTATGAGCATTATTGTGACCTTAAACTTGACGAAGGATCCATAGTGCTTAATTCTTACCTCATGAACCTTTGATTATGTTCAATCAGGCCTACTATAGACCACCCTACATCACTAAGTTAGTGTTAGCACCACATGACCATAAATTGCTCACAACTATCACGACCCGCATTTTCTCAACAATTAAATTATATCAAAGTAAGAGAAAATACTCGTCGTGACAGTTGGTATCAGAGGGAGGTTACTTTATAATTGGTCGGGCAACCTTCCCTTGTTAGTGTAAGTTATCTAGTGTCATATCATACATATACTGATATGTCATCAGTACATCTTGGTTGAAGCATTAACACTACACTCATAGCATGATAAGAAGTATACGAGGAATATTATGTAGTATGGGATGCATAATATGTGTTTGTATATGGATCCACCATAGGAGGCAACATGTGAGGGTTATGTATTATGGAATGCATAACCTCACTACATGAATGCCCATTAGCATGTTTTCTTTTTCGTTTCATGCAATGTTATGTAGTATGGGATGCATAACATTGCATGTGTACGCTGCTCATAACATGCAGTAAGGCCTTTTTAGAATGCATAACACAACATGCATAGCATAACATAACATAAGAACAATGTGCCAAGCTAAAGATGTATATGATGACATATATACACACATGGTTTTGAGTCAAAAGGAATATAAATTCATGCATTCATGGTCTAAGCACATGAGTTAGTATGATGATGGTGAATCATCCTAGGTTAAGCATAACATCATTATTTAAAATTCCCAGAGCAAGTTAGCAGTTAAAGTTCATACTTAAGTATGTTTTGTCTATACTAGGTTGTCTAGTTCTAGCAGTTGGGCTAGGTTCTAACTAGTTGTTTGTATGTTAGTAGAATGTCGAGGCATCCTTCGACGAGGTTGACTCCTCAATCTGAGGGCGAGTCTTCAGAAACGCAAAATGATGCGATGATGGAAAGTCTGCGGTAGAGCAATGAAGCTTTGTCGAGGCAAATTATGGATGTTCATTCCCAGATCCAGTCTCTATTATCAGTTGTGTCCGAGCTAGCTCCGAGAGTGCATGACCCTGCCGAGGGTCGAGACGTTCCTGCCCCTCCTGCTCCTCTGGTGCCTCCAGTAGTGGTTCCACCAGAGATGGCATTTATCTTGCAGTTTCAGCGATTAGGGACGCCTACGTATAATGGTAGAGCTGATTTCATGGTCTTGGATGATTGGCTGATAGCAATCGAGGAGATGTTTTCTTACTTTGGAGTCACTGAAGATCAAAGAGTAATGATAGCCGCTTACCAGCTCATAGGCCTGGCGAAGAGTTGGTGGCTAAGGGAAAAGGGAGGGATTAAAGGATGGATGTTCTTGGGGGTCCTTCAAGGATTTACTTCTAAAGAAGTTCTTGCCCTCGGTCGAGCAAGACCGTTTGATGAATGATTTCCTACATTTAAAACAAATACAGCTCATAGTGAGTGAGTACGAAGTGGAATTTATTAAGTTAAGTCGATTCACCCCTGACTTGGTAAGCTCAGAGGAGAATCAGATCAAATAATTTTTGGGTGGATTAAGAAGCGACGTTCAGCAGTTTATTAGTGCTTATGGATCAGCAAGTTATGCTGCTACAGTGGAGGTCGCATTGAAGATCGAGGCGATCGAAAATAACATGAATAGAGGCCAGCAAATGAGAAAGGATAAAAGAAAGTCTGATGGGGGTAAGAGTACTCATGTCCCTGATGTTGCTTCGAGGAAGAGAAACAAAGAGGTATGCAATTTTTGTGGCTGACCGAGCCATCCTTTAGAGAGGTGCTATCAGAGATTGGGAGCTCAGAAGAAAGAGTAAATTCATGTGATCTAGGGTGTTCCAAGGAAGGACTTAGTTTGTTCGGTATCTAAGAAGACGGGGCACGATGTTGCATATTGCTGGAAAAAGACAAGAAGCTGTTTCTTGTGTGGTCAAGTGGGTCATCATAAGTATCAGTGCCCGCAGACTCCGCCTATTCTGCAGCCACTCCCACTTCAGGCATTGCCACCTCCGCAGCTGTTGGACAAAGGAAAAGGGAAGCTAAACGTTGTCTCATTGGAAGAAGCTCAGATGTCCATGCAAGTAATTTATGGTTAGATTCTCTCCAAGCTTTAAGGTTTTAATTCATAGTGATAGCTTTAGCGTTCATTTCCTTAGAAACGTGTATGATTTTATAGGATGATTTAAGGTAAAGAACTGTTGGGCGCGTGTTCTATTCAATTCTGGCTCTACCCACTGGTTTGTGGTTTGAGCCTTCGTAGAGCGTTACCGTTTGGATCTCAATCGAGTGGATGAATCCTTTTGTGTAAAATTTCCTTTTGGCGATTCTGTGGTTTCAGACCAGGGCATTCAGAGTTGTCCGTTTGTTTTAGGGGATTTTCTAGTAAAGGCAGATCTGAAGGTGATCGACTTGGAAGAATTTGATGTGATCTTGGGCATGGATTGGTTGTCCAGATACGATGCTGTTATCCAGTGCAAGGGTAAGCGCTTGGACTTCAAAAAGGACAACGGTCAGTCTGGGAGTGTTTTTGGTGATCCGTGCCAGGATTCTCCAGTTATTTCTGCGGTATGTGCTCGAAAGCTCTTAGATTTCAGATGTTTTGTTTGTTTGGTCTTTGTTTTGGGGACCGTAGGTAGTTTGTCGCGTTTAGAAGATATTACAATTGTGCGTGAGCTTTCAGATGTGTTTCCTGATGATCTTCCTGGTCTTCCACCTAATAGAGATGTTGAGTTTGTGATAGATTTGGAGCTGGGTACATGTCCTATTACGAAGGCGCCGTACTGGATGGCCCTGCGAGAGCTAGAGGAGTTGCGTATCCAGCTGGATGAGTTGTTAGAGAAAGGTTTTATAAGGACGAGTTCGTCTCCTTGGGGTGCTCCTGTTCAATTTGTTAAGAAGAAAGAGGGATCGATGAGGCTTTACATCGATTATAGAGAGTTGAACAAGGTCACGATTAAGAACAGGTATCCCCTGCCGAGAATTGATGACTTGTTTGATCAGTTGTATGGTAGCACTGTGTTTTAAAAGATAGATCTTCGTTCTAGCTACCATCAGCTAAGGATCCGTGAGTCAGATATCCTACGGACTGCTTTTCGATCTAGGCATGGGAATTTTGAATTTCTGGTAATGTCGTTTGGTTTGACCAATGCGCCCTCAGCCTTTATGGATATGATGAACCGTGTGTTCAAGGATTTTCTGGAAAAATTCTTAGTCGTGTTTATAGATGACAATCTGGTATATTCTCGCAATGATGAGGAGCATAACCAGCATCTGCGATTAGTTTTATCTGCTTTGAGGGACCACAAGTTGTTTGCCAAGTTGAGCAAGTGCGAGTTTTGGTTGCCTTAGGTTTCGTTTCTGGGCCATGTGATTAATAAGAATGGGATTTCAGTCGACCCAGAGAAAATAGCTGTTATGATGGAATGGAGTAGGCCTGGCACACCCAAAGACATTAGGAGCTTCTTAGGGTTGGCCGGCTATTATAGGAGATTTATGGAGGGTTTCTCTACCCTAGCTGGAGGGTTTCTCTACCCTGGCTGCGCCATTGACTAAATTGACACAAAAGAATGCAACATTTGTTTGGAGCAAGAAGTGCGAGGAAGCCTTTCTAGAGCTCAAGAATAGATTGTGCACTGCTCCTGGTTTGACATTGCCTACGGAGGGCATGGATTATGATGTTTAAGTGGATGCATCATATATTGGGCTTAGATGCGTGCTGATGCAAGAATGGAAAGTGCTTGCGTACGGGTCAAGGCAAATGAAGACCCATGAGAGGAACTACCCGACACATGATTTAGAGTTCGCAGCCATGATTTATGCCCTGAAGATGTGGAGACATCTGCTTTACGGCGCGCAGTGCAAGATTTTTTTACCGATCATAAGAGCTTAATGTATGTATTCAACCAGAAATAATTGAATTTGCGCCAGTGGCGATGGTTGGAATATGTTGCCGATTATGAGGTTGAGATCCAATACCATCTGGGCAAGGCTTACGTGGTAGCCGACGCCTTAAGTTGGAAGACGGGGAAGATTATAATCACTCTACCGAGCGGTTAGTAGAAGATTTCCTCTTGATGAATATTTCTGTGGGGAGCTGTGACTTACAGAGTAGTTTGGTGGTAGTAGAGACTTCTTGGGTTGCACTTACAAGGCTACATCAGAAAGATGATCCGGATCTACTGCACTTGTACCTTAGAACCGAGAAAGGGGAGTTACCAGATTTCTCTATTAATGATGCGGGTACTTTGAGGTACCGCGTGTAACACCCCTATCCGTCACATAGCATATAGCAGTTGGTCAGGTCGGGGCACGACGCCATATACCACAGACAGACCGGTGGGTTACTCATTGAAACCAATAAACCAAACACAATGTACTACATAGAGCATCTAGCGGAAGTAAATTATTAAGTTGCACAGAAAAAAGAACCCAGCCAAGCATGAATGTTAACTACAATAAACCCATAGGAATGTATAATACACAAATATTGGCCTTATGGCCTTACAATAGTTTGCTCAATAAACGTGTCTTCCCAACCTCGGCGCGCAGGACGGTCATACATGAGTAAACAAGAAAAACACTCAATTTTAGGCCTTCGAGGGCCGGCTAAGCAACTTGGGCTTTAGCCCGCTACTTTGCACTCGGCTCCACAGCACCTGTAAGAAACAAACCACCGCACGGTGGCAACAAAAGCAACTGTCAGCTACGCTAACCAAATTATAACGACCCCGCCCATAACTCATGGCGGCGATGCTCATCCCTGAATTTTGTTAGCATAAACAAGCGGTATAGAGTAAACTCACTTCATCACAGGTGCAGGAACGCATGACCACACACCCCGTGCACTCAGGGCACATTCACGGAGAACCGGACAACGTCACGTTAATTTAAGCCATAGACGTTCCCGTCTCACCACCATCCCTTGGACGGCCAACCATATGAGCATTTTGTCTTCCTGGCTTGGGTCACGTCAATTTAAGCCATAGACCACCGGAGACACTCATCTATTCCAACGGTCCCCCTGAACGACATAGAACAGGTATGGTTCGGCCTGACCCGCTGCTCACACCGCAACGTCAATTTAAGCCATATGTGCGGGTCAAGACTCCCCGAGTCCCGTTTCTATCACACAGTTAACATAACCCGGTTATGTTCAAAGTTGGCTCCCCGACCATCATGTTGGCAGAATCACGCATCTGCCCAATTTTCCGGGTGCACCTTGGAGTTAGTCCCCAAGGCTCCATGATGCAATCTACCCCATAGAAAACCTGAAAACAAACATTCGCGCGGAGTCTTCTCTGGCCATATATGAAATGCAACATCACCGATCCAGACAAACTACTCCGGGTAGGCTTTACACATCATGCCTATGTCCGTTCTCAAATATGGACACTACACAAGGGAGACTTCATATATCTACCCCAAGCAACACCACGAACTCACTGCATACTCGCGAGAGAGGGCTTCCTATGCAAAGGAAAAGAGGATTTCTCATGTCCTAGGATGAGAATAATTACCCTAGCATTTTTCGTTAGCGCCATGGAAATCTATGCGGATGGAAAGCACCGCAATCTCCTTGCCTCCGTGGATCCGAAGTCGGCTCGTGATTTGGAGCTCCGAAGCTCAGCCGGTGACTAGATCTAGCTCTCCTTCTTCCTCCATTCTCTCCCTTCTCTATAGCTTTTAAAAAGAGAGAACCCAAATGGAATGAGGTTTTCAAGCCCTATTCCCGGGTATATCACATCAAGAACAATCCCGAGCCGTTGGATCTTAAAATAAAGAAATGGACAACCACGATTCACCCCCAAAATAAACTTCCTGGGCCGAACACGGGTTGCTATACAGCCGTGTTCAGGGCCATATCACCCATTCACTGTCGAAACCGACGTGTCTCGAAAAGAACACGGGCACCCGACACGCCCGTGTCGGGCTTGACACGCCCGTATCAACCAGTACACGCCCGTGTCGCTGGAAGTGTTCCCCCAACGACACAGGTCCAAAACAACCCGAGCACAACACGACCATGTGACACGCCCGTGTCATATGCCATGTGCCAGACATGCCCTGGGATACGCCCATGTCCCAGGCCGTGTAATTGCCTTATGACAAAACATCGCATGACCTGACGAGGACACGGGCATTCGTTACCCCTGTGTCGAATTGCACACACCCGTGTCGGACACGAACACTCCTGGGCTCAGGCCAAGTGCCCCTCACTCAACAATCGTTGAGTGTAAGGCTCTGAGTGACTAACACTGAAAGTGAGTGTAAGATCTACCTTTACTCTAGAGCGGGGTAAATAGAGTATTTTAAAATAATTTACAATTTAATACTGTAAAGTAGTGGAAGTCTTGATTTTTGTATATGTGTAAGGTGCTTGCAAGAAGAAAAACTAAGTAAGCAAGAAATAAGGAATCATAGCACACAACAAAAACAAAACACAGCAAGCCAGATGACACAAGGAGCTATAGTGGTTCCCCAACAACCTGGGTACATCCACTCTTCTACCACCCTAGGTAGGAATCCATTGCAGGAATAGTTGATCAGGTGTCCTGGGCACCAATGAGCTTTTGATAAAGTGCTCAAAAACCAAACCAAGATTTTTTGATAAAGTGTCTTGCCACCACTGAGTTTTGACAAGGTCTCAGAAACCAGCCAAAAAACTTTTGAAGGGAGTTTTGAGAAACCCTTTTATAGAAGGAATAAAGAAAAAGAAAAAAGTTGAGTTGTTCTTCTCTGTCAATAATCTGAGAGAAGACAAGTGGAAGATGTTGTCAAAGCTCCCCCTGAGATCTGTAAGGGTTCAGGAAGATGAGCTTTACTTAGGGTGATAGGCCTTCAGGTTCTTCAGATCTCAAGCAATAGATGATTTCAGCAGATGCTGAAATGTGTGATGTCTGGAGTCCTTGATGAAGAAGCTTTTGAACACTTGATGCTTGAAGGAGTAGAATAGCAGATGATCTCCTTCACAGTAATGTTCCTTATGTTCTGAGTCTATTCCCAGAAGTTGAATTCTTGATGAATAATTTTCTTGTTCTCTCTTCTGTATTCTTTTTCAAATCTTGTCAGTTCCCCTTTTTTTGAAAGATTCCTTAGGGAGTATATCAGATTCTAACTTCTTGATAACCATTAATCAGTCATAAATGACTACCTTAACTGATATCTGCCTCTAAAGGAAAGTCCTTAAGAAACATTCCAATTAGTCTTCCTTGAAACTTGCTCCAGATTGATTGAAACGGCTACAAAATCCTTTGTCATAAATGCTGAAAATAAATCTGAATGAATTCCATAACTGTCCTGAATTTGAATCCTGAAATCATTGATCTCTTCAGAAAAGCATCGATCTGAGCTCGACTAACGTTGACCTGAGCTCAGAGACTTGATCTAGACTTGAGACAAAAATCGTCGACCTGAGCTAAACTATCGTCGAGCTGAGCTCAGAGATTGAATTTACAGTGGAAATAGAAATCATCGATCTAAGCTCTATGATCGTCGAACTGAGCTCAGAGACTGTGAAAACAACTAGAGACAGAGCGTCGATCTGAGCTCGAAGATCATCGAATGGTGTTCGACGATTCGTCGACCTGAGCTTGAAGAAAATTGTCTTTGTCCTCAACACTGAATCCTGATCTTTAGAAGGTCTTGAGGGCAGCTTTCAAACCTAAGTACTAACCCTAGGACTCATTCTAATTGACCTGTCAGTCTATACAACAAGGTCAACACAAATTCCTAAGCACATAGTGATCCTTACCCAAATTAGTAATAGGGTATTCCAACAATCTCCCCCTATTTGGGTTAGGATTACTATTTACATGATAGAATATGAAATAACAAGCATACATCAGAATAATAAAAAAACAGAAACAACAATGCAGATAACACATGTTGAGCATTGCAGAATCACAACAAGAATCACAGATTCAGTCAGAAAAAGATATAAGTATCAGCTTACTCAAATTACTCATTGCCCTTTTTGAAAAGAATTTCTCTATTGGGATTGAGGGATTCCTTTTTGGATCTTCTATCATCTTCTGCACCTAAGGAGGTTTGAGATTTTGGCCTTGGAACAACAGCCTCAGGATGCAGCTTCATGTAGCTCTCTGGATCAAAGAATTTTCTGGAAGCATATCTTTCTAATTCTTTCTTTCTCTGCTCTGATAGGGTTGTGATATTGGAGGTATCTCTGCCTTACTCTCTTCCTTTCTTGATCTGATCTAATGCTACAAGTTCTTTCATTCTGGCTGTCCATGATAGTTGATTGTTCTCAGGGTCTTCAAATGGAACTGGAGGTTCATATCTGTTTAATTCCACTGAGTCAGTAGGAGGAGCCCTAGTGACAACTGTATCTTTTAGCTTGTAAGGGAAAGGACCAGATATACAATCAGTAGGGCCTTGTCCTTCCCTTTGATATGGGTGTTGTCTAGCTTGATTTCTGGAGTGAGTCCTGTAATCTCTCTGTCTGTCTCTTGTCTGATCTCTCCTTGACTTATATCCTCTTTGCTGTTGGCCTCTTGGTTTATATCTATCTTGAGACTGGTAAGAGCTTGGCCTAGCAGCAGAAGAAGACTGAAAAGCTGAACCTCCACCAGATCCTGAATCTGGAGGAGGAGGAGGAGGATGGAATTGGGAAGATCCCTTTTCATACTTATCAAGTTTTCTCCTTTTCTTCATGGCCTTAAGTTGATTTCTGGAATATTGCATCCAAGGCTCAGAAATTGGACAGTCATGAAGAATGTAATAAGGTATATCATTGTCATCTTTTACTTTTTCTGGAGGAACTCTTTTCAGTGCCTTGCTTCTTGCTTTCCTCTTCCTTGCAATAGTTGCAGAGGAGTCATCAGAATCAGTATGGAGTTGGTCACTGTCTGAACTTGGAGGATTATCATAAAGCTCATCAATCCTTTGAATATATTTCTCCTGTTGTTTGGTTTGTTCAGCAACAGTGATGGAAGCAGAACTCTCAGATATAACAGTAGCAGCAGCAGGCTTAGCAGGAGCAGAAACACTATCAGCAGCAACAGGCTCAATAGGAGTATCAAAAACTATCTCATCAGAAACTGTACCAGCAATTGTATCAGCAGCAGCAGGAACATTACTAATAGTAGGCAATACATCAATTTCAGCAGACTCAACAATTTTATCAGCAACTATATCAACAGTAGCAGCAGCACAATCAGAACCAATAATTTCTTTAGCCTTAAGAGAATTGATATAAGAAGCAATCAGGCTGGGATCACAGCAAACAACAGGCACAATGGCCTTAGTCAGATCTTCAACTCCCTGAGCTGGTGGAAAGCTGAAGTGAAGAGAATCAAAAACTGATAACAGTGACTTGAAGTCAACTGTTATTACTGGTGTTGGAGCTGGAGATTGCACTTCTGGAGTCTCTGAAGCAGGCATTAACTCTTCTTCATATGGCATCTCCCCCTGCCTTGATTCAGTTGGAACTGGATCAAGGAACCCCATAGAAAGGATTGCCTGAGGAGGAGAAGTTGAGGAAATC
The DNA here is from genome assembly GCA_039513925.1 of Platanthera zijinensis. Lineage (NCBI taxonomy): Eukaryota > Viridiplantae > Streptophyta > Magnoliopsida > Asparagales > Orchidaceae > Platanthera > Platanthera zijinensis. Next base: position 56,153,026 of record CM077098.1, read on the forward strand.
CTGACAGATAGCTCCTGGATGGATTTCAGAAGTGGAGCCAGGGAGGTCTCCAGCAGGAGTGCTAGCTTGGGGGCTAACATCCCATAAAGCTTTTCTGCAAGGGCAGGGATATCTACTTGCTCAAGTGAGACTTGAGTAGAGGTAGAGGTTAGAGAGACAGAGATAGATGGTGAAGGAGCTGTAGAAGTAGTGATAGAAGTGGTGGATGGTAGGATGGATGGTTGAGAGATTGGAATTGTGGAGATGGAAGATATTGGTGTGGAGATGGATGGGATGAAAGATGGTTGGGAAAGAATATCATGAAGGAGTTGTTAGAAAGGATGTGGTGGATGATGGAAGCTAAGTAGGTGAGGAGGGGGAATCATCCATAAAGGAATCTTCCATGAGATTGAAGGATGGTATGGTGGTGTCTAGGTCAAGAGGTGGATAGAAGTGTAGGGGATGGAATTGGTCTTCTGTGGTTGGAGGTGGAGATGAAATGGTTATGGGGGAAGAGATAGAAATGGTGATGGTGGATGAGGGGATGGTTGAAGGAACAATTGGAGAAGGTGGAGAAGAGGAGGAGGCAGGCAAATCTTCCATGAGGGCAGTTGCCTGAGGGGAAGAGACTGCAATAGTCCTTGTTCCTGAAGAACCAGTAGTCCTGGTTAGCTTAATAATTTGCATGTCCTATTTGCCAAAAAGGGCACAGGTAAGCCTCTTGGAGGCATTAATATGCATGCCAGAGGACACCAGCAGCTGAGGGCACCTGTTGTTCAAGAACAGTCTTAAGATCCTCCCAAAATTAACAAGGTTTTTGTTTACATTCTTCTTAATAAGCTCAAAGAAAATTTCTCCCCAGTTTAAGTGCTTCTTATCAACCAGTGCACCCATCAAGCAGAATTGATACCTGGAAATGGTATCATGGGCAGAATGTTTGGCTAGCAGGACCTTGCCCACAACATCTACAAGGAATCTGTACTCAACAGACAGATTCTTTTTCACCAGCTTGTTAGGGTTTGCTGCAGAATGCCCCATTCTATCTAACATCATCTCAAATTCCTCTCTAGACAAATCAATAAGAATCTTGTCCTGAACATAACTGAAAAACCTCTGTAAGCAGGGAAGGTGTTAGAGGTACCTGTGTTCCTGCTATTATACCGACCACTATGGTTGAATCCATGTTCTGTGCAGTATATACCCACTCTTTTATCTCATCGGCTGCCAGCTTTATTCTTGTAGACATAATCAGGGCCAACTGCTGTTCCTTGAAAAGTTCAAGTATATCCTTGATAATTTGATCGCTGCAGTCAAAGGAATCCATGGCTATATCAAAACCTGCGTTGAATTTCATTTTGGCGAGGGCGGTAACAGACACTACCATTGTATACCTGCAAAAATGAACAAACACGACCAAGTGTAGAGAGGTTTGGAGGGAAAGAAAAGTTCTGCAGAGAGTATGAAAGCGCAAAAGGAGAACGACAATCGAAAAATGAGTTTTATATTAGGGTTCGACGCCGAAAAGGAAAGATCGTTGAACTCCGTTCGACGATCTGGGCTTCTAAAGGAATCTGAAGAGTGTTCAATAACGTCGATCTCCGTTCGATGATATTGGAGAGCGTCGATCTCCGCTCAACGATCTCTGACGAGAAGAAGATAGCCTAGCGCTATCTGATAGCGCTGAACTCCGGTCGATGTTTTGCGGAAAACGTCGATCTTCGTTCGACGATCTTGGGGAAAAACATCGAGTGTAGTTCATAGACAAAAAACATCCTACAGTCACTAGAAAAATGAAGTTTTTAGCCTAGTCTTGGTCTGTTTTTAGAGTTTTAAAATCTTGGGTTTTATTTTAAACATCCTCCATCTAACATTCCTAACTGATTTAGGAAGAAGGTATGTTTCTTTTCATCCAATGGTTTGGTGAAAATATCTCCCCTTTGCAAATCAGTTGGGATATATTGAATTTAAATTTTATTTTTCTAAACATTGTCTCTTAAGAAGTGATGCCTAATCTCTATATGTTTTGTCCTACTATGGAGGACTGGATTTTTTGCTATAGAAATATCACTGGTGTTATCACAAAAGATTTTTGACCTTTCTAAGTTGTAACCATAGTCTAGGAGCTGGTTTTGAATCCAAAAAAATTGTGAGCAACAACTACCTGCTGCCATATATTCAGCTTCAGCAGTTGAGGTGGACACAGATGTTTGTTTCTTACAGAACCAGGAGACAAGTCTGTCACCAAGAAACTTGCAAGTTCCACTAGTGCTTTTCCTGTCTACTCTACATCCAACACAATCAGCATCTGAAAATCCAGTTAATTCAAATCCTGAGTCTTTTGGATACCATAGACCTAGATTTGGACAACTTTTTACATACCTAAGAATCCTTTTAACTATTGTTAGGTGTGACTCTCTAGGGCTTACATGGAATCTAGCACATATGCATGTAGCAAACATTATGTCAGGTCTTCTAGCTGTAAGGTACAATAGAGAGCCAATCATTGCTCTATATGTTGTCTGATCAACATGTTTTCCATGTTCATCAGCATCTAATACAGCATTAGTAGGCATAGGTGTTTTCATACAAGATGCTTCAGACATACCAAATTTCTTAACCAGTTCTTTTGCATACTTGGGTTGAGAAATAAATATGCCATTAGCATGTTGTTTGACTCGCAATCCTAGAAAGAAGGAAAGCTCACCTATGCTACTCATTTCAAATTTAGAATGCATTAGGTTAGAGAACCTTCTACACAAATTTGAATCAGTAGATCCAAATATAATATCATCTACATATATTTGTACTAGTAGGGTATGGGACTTATGGGTTCTAATGAAAAGAGTTTGGTCTACTTTACCCCTTATAAAATCATTTTCCAACAGAAAGCATGCTAAGGTCTCATACCATGCTCTAGGAGCTTGCTTGAGACCATATAATGCTTTATGCAATTTGAAAACATGGTCAGGATAAGTTGAAGAGATAAAACCTGGGGGTTGTCTAACATAGACTTCTTCTTTGATGTCTCCATTGAGAAATGCACTCTTCACATCCATTTGTTAGACCTTGAATCCTTTTGAGCTGCATAAGCTATGAATATTCTTATGGCCTCAAACCTTGCAACTGGTACAAAGGTCTGGTCATAGCCTATTCCTTCTTCTTGAGAGTATCCTTGTGTAACTAGCCTTGCCTTGTTCCTGACAATGATTCCTTGATCATCCAATTTGTTTCTGAACACCCACTTTGTTCCAATAATGGAGTGATCCTTAGGCCTTGGCACTAGTTCCCAAACTTTGTTTCTTTCAAATTGATGTAATTCCTCTTGCATTGCAATGATCCAGTGTGGATCTTGTTCTGCATCTTGTATGGATTGAGGTTCAATTAGAGATAGAAAGCAGGTGTGCATCAGGTTTTGGTTGACCTGATTTCTGGTTATCACACCAGCTGAGATGTCTCCAATAACTTGGGAGATTGGATGATCTCTTGTTGTTACTAAATAAATAGGGGGTGTTGATTGTTCACCAACCTGTGTTGTTTTTTCCTCTAGTGGAATAACAATTGGCTCTTCAAGATGATGATCTTCCTCTTCATCATCACTGCTCTCATCCTTTTACTGGATAGGTGGAGGAGCTGTATCTTTTTCTTTAATATGCAATCTGTCCATACTTTCTGAAAGAGAGTGTACCTGCAATGGTTCTATGGTAGAAGTAGACTTCTCTTTATAAAACAAGTTAGTCTCATCAAAAGATACATAAACAGATTCTTCAATTTTACGAGTAGATTTGTTATAAACCCTATAAGCTTTACTGATCATGGAGTATCCCAGAAACACTCCTTTATCAGCTTTAGCTTGGAATTTTGCTAAGTATTTCTTATCATTATTGTGAATATAACAAATGCAACCAAAAATTTTGAAATAGTCTACTTTAGGTTTCTTCCCTTTGAGTAATAAATAGTGAGTCTTACCCTTCAGCTTATGTATCAAACTTCTATTCAACACATAGTTTGAGGTGTTCACTGCCTCTGCCCAAAAAGATAGAGGAAGGTGAGCATCTGTCAACAATGTGGTGGCAGATTCAATAAGGGTTCTATTTTTTCCTTTCAGCTACCCCATTTTGTTGAGGAGTTCTAGGAGCTGAGAAAGTGTGTCTGATCCCTTCACTCTGACAGAACTCTTGCATAAGAAGAGAATCAAACTCTGTCCCATGATCACTTCTGATCAGGACAATGTGAGTATTGAACTCAATCTGTATGCATTTGAGAAAATCTGTCAAACACTTAAAGTTATCAGACTTCTTCCTCAGAAAGAATACCCAAGTGAATCTAGAGAAGTCATCTACAATCACTAAAGTGTAAGATTTCCCTCCTAAGCTTTGTACTGTAGTTGGTCCAAAAAGATCCATGTGTAACAGATACAAGATCCTAGGTGAATCACTCTTATTAAGTGACTTAAAACTATTTTTAGTTTGCTTGCCTAATTGACAAGCCCTGCAGAGTCCTTCCTTCTTATAAGGGCATGAAGGTAGTCCTCTAACAAGGTTGTCCTTGGATAGCCTAGCAATGGTTCTAAGGTTTAGATGTCCTAGTCTCTTATGCCAAAGATTATTTTGTTTGCAAACTGAATTAAATAAACAGATATCTATATTGGTTGAAAGGAAATCTACAAGATAGATGTTACCTTTCCTTTTACCTGTTAACACTGTTGTGTTATCCTCTGACTTGATCTTGAATAAGAATTTGTTGAATATCACTTGATAGCCTGCATCACAGAGTTGACTGATTCTGATTAGGTTATGCTTCAGTCCTTCCACATAAGCCACCTTCTTTAATGTGACTTAGCCAATCTGAACAACACCATATCCTTTTGTTTGACCAAAGTTTGAATCACCAAATATCACTTTGGGTCGAAGTTTGGTTTTGAAGGATGTTAGATTCTCCTTGTTCCCTGTCATGTGCTTTGAGAACCCACTATCTAGATACCATTGTTGGTTCATTGCTGGATAGGTCTTCACCTCCACAAAAACAATTTATATGTTTTTGACCCAGTTTACCTTGGGTCTTGGTTGATAACCTTTAAACTCAGAAATAAAAGACATCCCTGGCTGACTCTTATATCTTTCAGGATGGTATCTCCTAGGAGGTACTATCCATTCAGTATAAGGGTTGAAACTTTGGGATGTAGGAATTTTAGGATTGATTTTAGATTTAACTCTGAAAGATTGTTCAAAACTCTGAGCTCCGTTCGACGATCGTCGAGATGAGTTCGACGATCTTTAGTCAGATCGTCGAGCTCCGTTCGAAAATCAACTATGCCAAAGTTTAGAGTTAAGAAGTCGTCGACCTGAGTTCGACGATTCAGCCTGAGATCGCCGAGCTCTGTTCGACGATCGTCGACCTCTGTTCGACGTTTTCTGTTGAACTTTGTTTTTCTTAGGTAAATAAGGATTCTTCCTAGCTACCTCTACAACACCCTTTCCTTTATCTGAGATAAATTTAATTGGGGTTGTTAATACTATTGGTTGGATGGATGAAGTACCCAAGCCCAATGTACTGTTGAGTCTTGAGTTCACTGTGCTTGTGATGTCCATCAGTCTGATGCTTCTCCCATTAAGGGATTCTTCAAACTTATTTGCCTGGGATAGTTCACTTTTCATTGAAGCTATCTCCACCCTACAACATTCTAACTCCTCAAAGAGTTTGGGGTTGTCTGATTTTAGAGTGCTATGTTCAGACAATTGATTTCTGAGAGAGATAATCTCTTTCTAAGACTTTAGCAGGTCTAAACAAAGTGCCTTAAATTCAAATCTAAAGTCCTCTTAATTAAAATCAAAGGAATCTATTACCTGGTCTTCTTCATCTTCATGTTCAGATTCAGATTCTGATTCATGTTCTGCATCAGAGTTTTGTTGGGAGGCATTGATAGCCATCATGCAGAACTCCTTTTCTTCAGCATTATCTTCATCATAACATGAGCTTGATGAAGCCTCTGATTCTTCTTCAGTTTCACTCCAGGTTTCAGCTACAAATCCCTTCCTGGTGAGTTTGTTCTTGCTGGAGGAGGATTTGTCATTGTTGTTTCTCCTGGAGTCCTTGTCTTTTCTCCTATCTTTCCTGTCCTTCTTGTCCTTATTCTGATTTTCTGGACAATCAGGCATAATATGGCCTGGTTTCCTGCATCCAAAACAAATAATTTATTTATTATTGGATTTGTCATACCTTGGCTTCTCATGCCCTCTGTATGACCTCTTTCTGAAATCTTTCCTTGCCATCTTATAGAATCTTTTGGCCAGTAAGCTCATTAATTCTTCATTGCATATGACCTTGTCTTCAGGCTGATCTTCTGTAGCTTTGAAGGCAATTGTCTTCTCCTTCCTGAACTCTGGAGAAGCAACCTTTTGTTCTTCCTCTCTGTTCTTGATGAGCAGCTCATAAGACTTGAGCTTGCCCAACAAAGCTTCAGTGGTGATTTTATTTAGGATTCTAGCATCCTTGATTGACCAGATTCTTGAATCCCAAGTGCTGGGGAAGCATATTAGGATTTTGTCATTTAGTTAAGTGAGTGAGATTTTCTTGTCCAATATTTTTAACTCACTGACTATTAGGCTGAGCCTGTTGTACATATCAGCAACTGACTCAGTTTCTCCTTTCTTGAAGTTCTCATACTGGATATGAGATTGGATCTTCTACCCTTCCTTTCATCAGCAGATCCAGATACAATCTTAGAAAGCTTATCCCATATATCTTTTGCTGAACTGCATTCAGCCACCTTTTGGAATATGTCATCACACATAGTCTGAGCAAGGATATTCATAGCCTTTGCATCTGCAACTTTCCATTTCTTTATTTCTGCATCTGTTCCTGAAGGAGGTGGAACAACACTTGTACTTGTGATCTCTGGGGGTCTTGGACACACTGTCAAAACAGAATTGTAGATGCCCTCATCAATAGAATTCATATATAATTATATCCTTGCCTTCCAAAGTGCAAACTTAGAAAGATTGCACACTGGAGGTCTGGTGCTAGCATAATCTTTGTTTTGTGCCATGGTTTTGTATGAATATAAATATAATACAAAAAGTAATAACCCTCTATAGAAGATTTATCTTATCAATGATCTTTTGGTTCAGGTGTTAGCCTGTTCAACCAATCTGTTGAAGATTCATGTTTTGAGTAACCAACCTGGCTCTGATACCAATTGAAAGTGAGTGTAAGATCTACCTTTACTCTAAAGGGGGGTGAATAGAGTATTTTAAAATAATTTACAATTTAAAACTATAAAGAAGTGGAAGTATTGATTTATGTATATGTGTAAGGTGCTTGCAAGAAGTAAAACTAAGTAAGCAAGAAATAAGAAATCACAGCACACAACAAAAACAAAACACAGTAAGCTAGATGACATAAGGAGCTATAGTGGTTCCCCAATAACCTGGGTACATCCACTCTTCTACCACCCTAGGTAGGAATCCACTGCAGGAATAGTTGATCAGGTGTCCTTGGCACCAATGAGCTTCTGATAAGGTGCTAAAAAACCAAACCTAGATTTTTTGATAAGGTGTCTTGCAACCACTGAGTTTTGACAAGGTCTCAGAAACCAGCCACAAAACTTTTGAATGGAGTTTTTAGAAACCCTTTTACAGAAGGAATAAAGAAAAACAAAAAGGTTGAGTTGTTCTTCTCTGTCAATAATTTGAGAAAAGACAAGTGGAAGATGTTGTCAAAGCTCCCCCTGAGATCTGTAAGGGTTCAGGAAGATGATCTTTTCTTAGGGTGATAGGCCTTCAATTGCTTCAGATCTCCAGCAATAGATGATTTCAGCAGATGCTGAAATGTGTGATTTCTGGAGTCCTTGATGAAGAAGCTTTTGAACACTTGATGCTTGAAGGAGTAGAATAGCATATGATTTCCTTCACAGTAATGTTCCTTGTGTTCTGAGTCTATTCCCAGAAGATGAATTCTTGATGAATAATTTTCTTTTTCTCTCTTCTGTATTCTTTTTCAAATCTTGTCAGTTCACTTTTTTTTAAAGATTCTCTAGGGAGTATATCAGATTCTGACTTCTTGATAGTCGTTAATCCGTCATAAATGACTACCTTAACTGATATCTGCCTCTGGAGGAAAGTCCTTAAGAAACATTCCAATTAGTCTTCTTTGAAACATGCTCCAGATTGATTGAAACGGCTACAAAATCCTTTGTCATAAATGCTGAAAATAAATCTGAATTAATTCCATAACTGTCTTAAATTTGAATCCTGAAATCGTCTATCTCTTCAGAAAAGCGTCGATCTGAGATCGACTAACGTTGACCAGAGCTCAGAGACTGGATCTAGACTTGAGACAGAAATCGTCGACCTGAGCTCAACTATCGTCGACCTGAGCTCAGAGATTGGATTTAAACTGGAAACAGAAATCGTCGATCTGAGCTATACGATCGTCGAACTGAGCTTAGAGACTTGGAAAACAACTAGAGATAGAGCGTCGATTTGAGCTCGAAGATCGTCAAATGGAGTTCGACGATTCGTCGACCTGAGCTCGACAAAAATTGTCTTGGTCCTCAGCACTAAATCCTGATCTTTAGAAGGTCTTGAGGGCAGCTTTCAAACCTAAGTACTAACCCTAAGACTCATTCTAATTGACCTGTAAGTCTATACAGCAAGGTCAACACAAATTCCTAAGCACATAGTGATCCTTACCCAAATTAGTAATAGGGTGTTCCAACAGACACGCCCTGGGACACGCCCGTGTCCTAGGCCGTGTTCACACCACGACGATCGTTGACTCCAAAATCGTCGACCACGCGACCAACGCCGAACCCAAGTACGATACGCCCTGGGACACACCCGTGTCCCAGGCTGTGTCACCTCTAGCAAAACCCAGATTTGGCTAAAAATGCCACCTGTCACCCTTTTGAGTTTTGGGGCGTTATAACTCTCTCCCTCTTAAAAGAATTTCGTCCACAAAATTACTAAAGGAAATATAAACAAAAAACCAAAAGCGTTACATGAGAGAAATAACTCTGGGTTCTCCTCCAACATGGTCTGCTCCCGTTCCCAAGAGAGCTCCTCACGACCTCAATTGTCCCAACAGACCTTGACCATCCTGATCTCCTTGTTACGGAGTCGCTTAACCTCAAAGTCTTCAATACGAACGGGCTTGACCTTATTCGTCCACCCTTCGTCCACCGGCACTTGATCAACTGCGATCACCTGCGAAGGCTCTTGCACCGCCTTCCGCAATACTAAAATGTGGAATACATCATGTAGACCACTCAACTCTACTGATAGCTTCAGACGATAAGCCGCTTCGCCGATCCGATCCAGAATCTCAAATGGTCCAAGGTACCTCGGGCTCAGCTTCTTCAAGCGTCGTACCCGTGAAACACCCTTGAACGGCTTTATCTTCAAGTACACCCAATCGCCAATTGCGAACTCCATGTTCCGATGCTTGGCATTATAGTACTTAGCTTGTCTATCCTGAGCGATCAACAAACGCTCTCGAATGATCTGCACCAAAGAAGTGGCGCTTTCCTCCTCTTGCTTTTGGTACAACCTTTCCTCGCCCATTTCTAGCCACGATAACGGCGTGCGACACTTTCTACCATATAGGGCCTCGAAGGGCGCCATTTGAATACTCTCCTGGTAGCTATTGTTGTACGCAAACTCCACCAAATATAGGTGGTCTTCCCAATGCTTTCTGAAGTCTAGAACACACATACGAAGCATGTCTTCCATAGTTCTATTAACCCTCTCAGTCTGCCCATCCGACTGCGGATTGAAGGCTGTGTTGAACTTCAACTTAGTTTCGAGCATCTGTTGAACCAACCTCCAATCATTTCACGTGAAACGTCCACCGAATCATCCTTCCTATACGGAATGAAGTACGACACCTTTGTTAACCGATTTGAGATCACCCAGATGGCGTCGTTTCCCTTCTGCGACCTTGGCAAGCTATGCACAAAGTATATTGATATGTCGTCGAACTTCCATTCCGGAATAGGCAAGGATTTTAAGAATCCTCCTGGATTTTGACACTCTGCCTTTACTAAGGCATAAGTCTGACATTTAGCCACGAACAGTGCCACGTCTTTCTTGAGCCCTGACCACCAAAACAACTTCTTTAGGTCCCGATACATCTTCGTGCTCCCTGGGTGGATTGAGTACTTGGTATGATGAGCCTCGTCCATCAACTCCGCCCGTAGATTTCCCCCGTTTGGGATGCACAAATGATTGCCCTTCCTTATGAGCCCCTCCTCAACTGAATAATGGGAATTTGACCCATCCAAAGCTGCATCCATGAGGTCCTTCATGGTGCAATCCAACTGCATAGCCTGCTGAATGCGATCAGCCAGGTCATACTGAACTTCCGTCCAGTTCAACATTGCTTTGGTGCTAGTTTGCTTGTCCACACAACAGATCTCTAACGCCTCCAACTCCCGAATTAACCTCTCATCATGAACCGACAACCAGTTGGCTTGGGAGGGAGCCCTGCGACTCAACGCATTCACAACTGCATTGCCTTTGCCGGGTACATAATGAATCTTGAACGTATAGTCCCCCAGGAACTCCATCCATCTCCGCTGCCTCATGTTTAGATCATTCTGATCCAACAAGTACTTCAAGCTCTTATGGTCGGTATAAATATCGACCTTTATATCGTACAAATAATGTCTCCACATCTTAAGCGCAAAAATCACGGCCGCCAACTCCAAGTCATGGACCGGATAATTTCTTTCGTGCACTTTCAGCTGACGCGATCCATACGCAATAACATTTCCATGCTGCAGCAACACGCAGCCCAAACCACTACCTGAGGCATCACTATAAATCTCGAAGCCCTCGGTCCCACTTGGCAAACTTAGTACTGGCGTAGTGGTCAACCGACTCTTCAACTCCTCAAATGCTTGCATGCACTAGTGCGTGCATAAGAACAACTGATCCTTCCTTGTCAACTTCATGAGAGGTAGCGCTATCCGTGAGAAGTTCTCTACGAAGCGCCTGTACTAGCCGGCAAGCCCAAGAAAACTCCGGACTTCCGCTACCGAAGACAACACAGGACACTCACGTATCGCAACAATCTTCGCCGGATCTACCGCTTTTCCTTCACCACTTACTATATGCCCAAGGAGCGCCACTGAGGATAACCAAAAGTCGCACTTGGATAACTTTGCATATAGTTCGTTCCTCCTCAGCGTCTCCAACACCAGATGCAGATGCTTGAAGTGATCTTCCTCGCACTACGAGTACACAAATATGTTGTCAATGAAGACAATCACAAAACGGTCTCGGTACTCTCTGAACGTCTTGTTCATCAGATCAATGAATACCGATGGCACATTATTCAGCCCAAACGGCATGACCGTGAACTCAAAATGCTCATACCTTGTGCTGAATGCTGTCTTCGGGATATCACTCTCCCTTATCCTTAGCTGATAATAACTGGACTTCAGATCCAACTTTGAATATACCGACGACCCGACTAACTGATCAAAAATATCATCAATCCTTGGGATCGGGTATTTGTTCTTTTTTGTTAGCTTGTTCAACTCCCTGTGGTCGATACACTGCCGCAAGCTCCCGTCCTTCTTCTTAACAAAGAAGACCGGTGCTCTCCAAGGAGACGAGCTTGGACAAACACACCCTTGTTCCATAAACTCTTCTAGTTGAACCTTTAACTATGCCATCTCCTTAGGCGCCAACCTATAAGGTGAACGTGACACAGGTTTGGCACCTAGCACTAGCTCAATGGTGAAATCAATCTCTCGCTGCGGTGGGGCTCCGGGAAGATCGCCCGGGAACACGTCGGGGTACTCATATACCACTGGGATACCATCCAAAGTGGCCTTAGGCTTTACAACCTCCACTAACATGAAGAACAACTCTACTCCAGTACGAACCGCCTTCACCACCTGAAGAGCAGACATCAGCGTCTTGCTCGACCCCTTCAATCCCGCAAACATCGTCTCCTGCCCAACACCCAGCTTGACCTCTTTATAGTTACAATCAATAAAATCCTTCTACTCCCAAAGCCAATCCATACCGAAGATGACATCGAAGTCTACTAGAGGCAGCAACGATGCTAACAAGTCGAACTCTTGGCTTCCAATATGAACATTTACGGCACATACCCTGTCCGCGCGCATCGAACACCCATTTGGCAGCAACACATCCAGTTTATCCTTCACCATCAAAGAAGGGACTCCGATTCACGTTATGAAACTTTCGGACAAAAAGGAGTGTGAAGCTCCCGTATCAAAAAGTGCTCGTGCCGGACTACCGCCAATTAGAACAAAGCTTATACAAATAGTATTAAGCTAACAAGCACTAGGTAATAGTATTTAAAGCAAACTTGCTATAAATTAAACCGTACCTGTCACCACATCCGCTTGCTTGATGGCATCCTGCTGGCCAAGATTATAGACTCTCGGTTGAGTCGGAGGATAGTGGGATGCGGTTGACTCCACCGCCTTGCCCTTCTCTTCATAAGTGGATCCTTGCTTTCTCTCGGACTTCGGACGTCCGCTCCAACAATCGCGAGCAAAATGCCCCGTCTTTCCACAAGTATAACAAGCGCCCGGGGTTTGGTTTGTAGTTTCCCCCAAGGCACCTGAAGAAAAGGCTGGACCAGACGTCCTAGCCTTCTTGTAGAACTTGCGATATCCAGACTTTGAAGTAGTCGGCACTTTAAACTCCGATTTCTTGCCACTAGAGTCCTTCTTCTCCTGAACATTCTTCATGTCCTTTTCCAAGGATCGAGCCGAATTTACCAAGGTCATGAAACCCTGCGCCATAGGCCCCGAAAGTAACAATCTCAAGTCATCTTAAAGCCTTCAAAGAATTAGTTTGTCTTGCGCTCCTCATCAGCAAAGATAGCGCTTGCGTATCGTCCCAAACGAGTAAACTCGTTGAGATACTCGTCCACGGTCCTGTCTCCTTGAACCAATTTCTGGAATTCATTCTCCAAAGCAATCCTCTGAGCCGAGGGGAGGTATCGAGCCAAGAATAACCTTGAAAACTCCTCCATAGAGACATCAGCCAACTGCCTTCCCCTCAGATGGTGTAGCTCCAAGCCTTCCCACCATAGACTTGCGTCCCCATCAAGCAAGAACATCGCAATCGTGGTCTTCTGCCACTCCTTAGTCTCAGTCGCTGTCAGCACTCTATTGACTCTAGAGAGCCAATACTCCGCTTGAGTTGGGGTTCCCGTCCCCGAGAACACAGGAGGATTGAAGCCCATCACGTGCTTCAGCTACTTCTCCATTGCTCTCTTTGGCAACACCGGCTCAAAAACCATCTGTTCCACCCTCCTTGGCTCTATCGCTAAGAGCGATACATGCTCCATAGTAGGAGAAGGATGATGCACCTGCCTTGTAGGCTGCGCATTGATCATCGCAAACACAACCTCCGCTACCAATCAAATGGTCTCGGTTGAAGGAGGTGTTGCAGACGCCTCGTTCGGTGTGCTGCTCGCCTCAGAAGCTAGCCGTTCCGACGGTCCAGCACCACTCCTGGTCACCTATAATCGTGTAAAACACCGATAAGAGACCACACAACATTTCAAAAAGTAATTATAGGAACGCGCAGTTTCCTCAAACATATGTATTTTCATTTCTAAGTGGACATTCATGGGTTCTTTTCATGTTATAACGATGACGCACACACATGTGCTCACCACCCCTTAAAGTGAATTCATCCACGAATTAATTTAAGCTTGACCGAAACTGGTAGTCTGATACCGAATTGTAACACCCATATCCGTCACATAGCATATAACTGTAGGTCCGGCCGGGGCCCGATGCTATATAATACGGACAGACCGGTGGGTTACTCATTGAAACCAATCAACCAAACACAACGTCCTACACAGAGCATCTAGCGGAAGTAAATTATTAAGTTGCACAGATAAATTAACCCAGCCAAGCATGAATGTCCACTACAATAAACCCATAGGAATGTATAATACCTAAATATTGGCCTTATGGCCTTACAATAATTTGCTCAATAAACGTGTCTTCCCAACCTCGGAACACAGGCCGGTCATACATGAGTAAACAAGAAAAACACTCACATTTAGGCTATCGAGGGCCGGCTCAACAACTTGGGCTTTAGCATGCTACTTACCACTCGGCACCGCAGCACCTTCAAGAAACCAACCACCACACAGTGGCAACAAAAGCAACGGTCAGCTATGCTGACCAAATTATAATGACCCCGACCCCAACTCGGGGCGGAGGTGCTCTTCACGGCATTTTGTTAGCATAAACAAGCCGTATAGAGTAAACACACTTCATCACAAGTGCAGGCATGCACGACCACACACCTCGTGCACTCAGGGAACATTCACGGAGAACCGGCCAACGTCACGTCAATTTAAGACATAGACGTTCCCATCTCACCACCATCCCTTGGAAGGCCAACCTTATGAGCATTTTGTCTTCCTGGCTCGGGTCACGTCAATTTAATCCATAGACCACCAGAGAGACTCATCTATGCCAACGGTCCCACCAAACGACATAGAACAGGTACGGTTCTGCCTGACCCGTTGCTCACACCGTAACGTAAATTTAAGCCATATGCGCGGGTCAAGACTCCCCGAATCCCGTTTCTATCACACAGTTCACATAACCCGGTTATGTTCAAGTTGGCTCCCCGATCATCATGTTGGCAGAATCATGCATCTGCCAAGTTTTCGAGGTGCACCCTTGAGTTAGTCCCCAAGGCTCCCTGATGCAATCTACCCCGTAGAAAACCCGAAAAACAAACATTCGCACGGAGTCTTCTCCGTCCATATATGCAATACAACATCACCGATCCAGACAAACTAGTCCCAGTAGGCTTCACACATCATGCCTATGTCTGTTCTCTAATACGGACTCTACACAAGGGGGACTTCACATATCTACCCCAAGGAACGCCACGAACTCACCGCATACTCGCGAGAGAGGGCTTCCTATGCAAAGGAAAAGAGGACTTCACATGTCCTAGGATGAGAATCGTTACCCTAGCATTTTTACGTGGCGCCATGGAAGTCTATATGGATGGAAAGCACCGCAATCTCCTTGCCTCTGCAGATCCGAAGTCGGCTCGCAATTTGGGCTCCGAAGCTCCGCTGGTGACCGGATCTAGCTCTCCTTCTTCCTCCTTGCTCTCCCTTCTCTCTAGCTTTTAGAAAGAGAGAACCCAAATGGAATGAGGGTTTTCAAGCCCTATTCATGGGTATATCTCATCAAGAACAACCCCAAGAAGTTGGATCTTAAAATAAAGAAACGGACGGCCACGATTCAGCCCCAAAATAAACTTCTTGGGATGAACATGGGTTGCTACACGGCCGTGTTCAGGGCCGTGTCACCCATTCGCTTTCGAAACTGATGCATCCCGAAAAGAACACGGGCACCCAACATGCCTGTGTAAGGATTGACATGCCCGTGTCAGCCAGTACACACCCGTGTCGCTGGGCGTGTTCCCCGAACGACACAGGTCAAAAACAACCCGAGCACAACACGACCATGTGACACGCTCGTGTCATATGCCGTGTGCTAGACACGCCCTGGGACACGCCCATGTCCTAGGCCATGTAATTGCCTTAGCACAAAATGCCGCATGACCCGAGGAGGACACGGGAATTCGACACGCCCGTGTCAAATTGCACATGCCCGTGTCGGACCCGAACATGCCTGGGCTCAGGCCGTGTGCCCCTCACTCAATGATTGTTGAGTGTAAGGCTCTGAGTGACTGACATGCCCTGGGACACCCCCGTATCCCAGTACGTGTTCACCACCCCAACGATCGTTGACTCCAAAATCATCGACAACGCGACCAACACCGAACCCGAGCACGACACGCCTTGGGACATGTCCGTGTCCCAGGCCGTGTCACCTCAAGCAAAACCCAGATTTGTCTCAAAACGCCACCCGTCACCCTTTCGAATTTTGTTGCGTTACACCACGACCGATTTTGTATCCCCGCCGTTATGGATATCCGAGTTAAGTTGTGCAGATAAGCGCATGGTTCTAGTGTTGCCTACCATCCAGTCTCTAACAAGATGTATCAAGACTTAAAGCAAATTTCCTGGTGGTATGGAATGAAAGGTGATATAGTCAAGTTTGTTTCTGAATGCTTCATCTACAAGTTTGTTAAGGCCGATCATGGAAGTCATGGTGGCAAGTTGACACCCTTAGAGATTCCAACCTGGAAATGGGAGAGTATTTCAATGGAATTTATTACTAGGTGACCGAGAACTCCTCGAGACATGATTCAGTCTGGGTTATTGTTGACAGATTAACGAAGTGCGCTCACTTCGTCCCTTATAAGATAGATTACCCCATGAAGAAGATTGCTGAGCTATATCTAAATGAAGTCATCCAGTTGCATGGAGTTCCTATAAGTATCATATCAGACCGAGACTCAAGGTTTATGTCTCGTTTCTGGAAGAGTTTGTACGAAGGTTTGGGAACGGATTTGAGGTATTCTACAGCATACCACCCGCAGACAAATGGTCAGACAGAGCGAGTTAATCAAATAGTGGAGGACATGATTAGATGCTACATTTTAGACCATAGAGGAGCGTGGGATGAGCGTTTGAGGCTTATGGAGTTTGCTTATAATAACAGGTATCAAGAAAGCTTGCAAATGGCTCCTTTTGAAGCTCTGTATGGGAGACGCTGTAGAACTCCCCTATTTTGGGCTGAGGTTGGCGAGAGATCTTTGTTGGGTCTTGATGCGCTTGAAGAAATGGAAGTTATTGTAAAGCTTATTCGAGAGAAGCTTTGGATAGCCCGAGAGCGATATGAGAAGAACGCCAACCAGCGTAGATCTGATTTTGAGTTTGCTGTATGGGACTTGGTATTTCTTAAAGTTTCCCTGATGGTTGGGGTCAAGAGGTTTGGTAAGACCCGGAAGTTGGACCCAAGGTATGTGGGACTGTTTAAGATTGTTGAGCGGATTTGTGTGTCAGCTTACAGGCTGGATTTTCCTGCAACCTTTCCTTGTGTGCATGATGTTTTTCACGCAAGCCAACTGCGGAAGTGTGTGCTAAGCGTCAGGCAAGTTTTGAATTCTATGCCTCAGTTAGAGCCAAATCTTTCTTATGTTGAGATGCCTGTCCGCATTCTGGATGCTCAAGATCGGGTGTTGCGGAGGAAGTCATTCCCGATGGTTAAAGTTTTGTGGAGAAATCAGGGCGTGGAAAGCGTGACTTTGGAATTAGAATCAGCTATGAGGGAGGCTCACCCTCATCTATTTCCCTGACTTTGCCTTGTGCGTATTCTTCTGTATAACTCTTGGTTTGTTATTTCCCTTCTATAGTAGAAGTGTTGTGCGTAAAGTTTCGGGGCGAAACATTCTTTTAGGGGGAGTGACTGTAACGCCCCCTGTTTTTTTTTGTGATTGTTTAATCTTTGCTTGGCGTTACATTGATGTGTTTTCGGCTTGTGTCGTTTTTGCAGCGGGGTTTAGCTCTCTAGGTTTTCTGAGTGGATTGTTTGTGGTCTGTTTGCAAGATTCCCCAGCGAGCCGGAGTCTGTTTTGGTGACTCGGTGGAGCCTCTTCGGGAATGCTTGTATTTTATCTTCGGGAGGTGTTAGCCTGAGTTTTTGTTAGTGGGATGTTAATTCTGACTTTGCCATTGGATTCATAGCGTGGGTATTTAGCTATGGTGTGAATTACGTCAAATTCCGAGGTCATTGGGTTTTCTAGCTGTTCTGGACGTTTTATGTAATTAATTAATATAATATTATATTATATTAATTGTAAGTGGTTAGAAGGTATAAATAGTACTTTTGTTTAGAAAACCCTAATCCTCTTCCCCAAACCCGACGGTTAGCTTCCAGCGGAAGGAGACGGGCGACAGAAAACCTGGAGCTTCTGGTCGCCAATTTCTTGCTTGTTAGAGCCCAGATTTCTCGTTTGAAGGCAGATCTAGACTGCTCTCGCCCGGATCTACCTCCCTAGGGTATGTATTTCAAATTCTATGTTTGTCCTTGTAGTTAGGGTTTTGCAGGATGGCTTGTATTCCCTCTAAAAGCTTCAGATTTTATGGCTAGGTGTTTTTGATGTCAGATCTGAGAGAAAGAGAGTAGCTGGCCGAGTTTTTTTCTAGAATTGAGGCAAGTGGTGCTTTTCCTATCCTTGCCAAGTAGTTTCTTGTTTTCCTTGTAGCATTTACTGCCATAGATCTTGGGTATGCTGTAGTATTGGAACCCTTGTTTGGATTTGCGCTAGGTCTACTCTTAGGATGTTTTGACCCACTTGTATAGCCATGGTCTTTGTCTAGTCTAAGTTAGTTCTATTTAGGTAAGGTTTCTTCAAACCAGCATTGCAGTGGACTCAAGACTTAGACTCAAAAGATTTCTGTGAAGTTTTTATATCAGTTCGACTTTAGTCGAACTCAGCTCGACGATCGTCGATCTCCCACCGACGATCTCAGAATCCCCTACTCTGAACTGAGCTCAACAATCTACGAGCTCAGGTCGACGATCTCTTATTTCTCAGCAGTTATTTGAGATCTACGATAGACATTCTCGGGTCGACAATCTCTTAACTGTGTTCGACAATCTCTGAACTCAGGTCTATGTTTTTACGCTGCTTGCAGATATCAGTTTACAGAAACTGTCTGAAGTATTTTTTCTCTTTATGATCAATTATTTTGTGGAAATTATATTCTGATAATTAATGCTGATATTCTCAAGGCTAATAGGCGTATTTCACAAGCATTAATTATGGTATTCAAAAAATATTTTATTGTCTTATTTTAAGAAGATAGTTAAGGAAGTGCATTTATGTTGCCAGTCATTCTAGCCGTTTGGGCTCCTAGATTCCTGTAGAGATTAAGTACTGCATTTGAAATTCAAATAGTATGTCGTTTTCTTTTTAATGATCATAACAGAGATAGCTAGTGAGAGCAATACAGTTAATTAGATAGTTAGAGAAAAAGATACAATCGACAGAAAGTTTTTCTTCTGCAGTATTCAATCTTTTTCTCATAGGAACTTTTGCATTGCTTTCAAAAGGAAGAAGAAGAATATATTCAAAAAAACTTTCTCAAGTCTTCTTCATTCTTCAGCCTTCAGAGATCTACAGAGACCTCTAATCAATATCAGTCTACAGATCTAAAAAGGCTCTACAACAATTCTTTGAAAACCTACACCCAGGACCAAGTTTCTTCATCCTGAATCTATATAACATCTCAGGGGGAGCTTGGGCTTTCTACAGCAATCCACATAGTCTTCTCATTTTCTTAAGAAAGAGAAGACTTTTTAAACTTTTCTTTTACAACCATCTGAACAGGGTTATCTCTCCCTTCAAAAGTGAACTCTTGGTGATAGGGAACCTGATCAAAAACCTATTAGATTTTGATCTCCTGATCAAAAGCTCAAAGGGTCTCTAGATCTACCTAAAAGAGATCTTGTGGTGGCAGGGCACCTGATCAAAAACCTGTAGTGGATTCCTACCTAGGTGGTAGAAGAGTGGATGTACCCAGATTTGGGGAACCACTATAAATCTTCTTGTGTTGTCTTGTTTGCTTTGTGTTTTCTTTATGTGTTGTGTTGTGCTGTGTTATCTTAGTTTGTTTTATTTTCTCTGTTACTTATAAGTATCAGTATTTTAATTCCGCAATAAAACTAAGTAAAATTTTTTAATACTCTATTCACCCCCCCTCTAATGTAAATACTATCTATCCCCTCACTTTCAATTAATATCAGAGGGTCATTTTAAGGTTGAACAGGCTAACACCTGAACCTAAGATCTTTGATAGATACCATTTTACTCTACTATCTTTTTATCAAACCATGGCACAGTACAAGGACTTGACAAGCACCAGCCCTCCAGTTTGCATCTTGCAAAAGTTTGGAATCTGGAAGGCAAGATAAGGCTTTATATGAAATCTATTGATGAAGACATTTATGCTTCCATCTTAATAGAAGTACCACCACTAGCTTCCCCTCTAAATGCCACTAGACACATGAATGTAGTACCTCCTCCAGACTACAATGATGCTTACAAGAAAGCAAAGGTTGCTGATGCAAAAGCCAGGAACATACTGGCTCAAACAATGTCTGATGACATATTCCAAAAAGTAGCTGAATGTGAATCAGCTAAGACCATCTTGGATTCCTTAAACCAGATGGTTGCAAGATCAACAGATGAAAGGAAGGACAGGAGAGCTCATCTCCTCTCCCAGTATGAGAACTTCAGAAAGGATGAAACTGAGCAAGTTTCTTAGATGTACAATAGACTCAGCATCATTATTAATGAGCTAAAAACTCTTGACAAAGACATCTCAATAACTAAAATAAATGACAAGATTCTCATGTGCTTCCCACACTCATGGGATTCTAGAATCTGGCCTATCACGGAGACCAGAAGCACAAATGAGATGACAACATAATCAGTCTTAGGAAAGCTCAAATCTTATGAACAGCTCTTGAAGTCAAGAGAAGCTGAAGTACAAAAGACGCCAACACCAACTAGGAAGGAGCAGAACATAGATTTCAAAGCTTTTTAAGAATCAGAAGCCTCTCCATCAAATAAAGAATTGATTAGTCTCTTTGCAAAGAGATTCTTCAAGCTGGGGAGAAAAGAATTAAGAAGGAAATAATCAAGAAGTGATGACAAACCAAGATATGACAAAACCCCTTCTAAGGAGATTATTTGCTTTAGTTGTAGGAAACCTTGACACATTCTTCCAGAATGTCCAGAGAACAAGCATAAAGAAAGAAGAAAGAAGAAAGACTCCAAGAAGCACTATAACAAATCATCCTCCCACAAGCGCAAGAAGAAGGAGAGAGGGTTTATTACAGAAACATGGAGTGATACTGAAGAATCATCTTCCTCCAGTTCTAATGAAGATGAAGAAAAGAAATGGCCAAAGAAATTTTCTTAATGGCCATTAATGCTTCAGGGCATGTTTCAAAAGAAGGAGAATGTGAAGAATATTCAGATTGTGATCAGGTATTGGAAGTTTTGACTTTACTTCTAAAGATTTCAAAAATGATTTTAAATCTATGTGTAATGATCTGATAAGATCTGAGAAGGAAATCAAACTTATCAGAGATAGAAAACTTAATTATGATAGTTTAGTTTCACAAAACATTAAGTTTAATAATAAAATGAACATGTATAGTGAACAAATCAATTTCCTAAATGTTGAATTAAGTAAAACAAAACAATTAGAAGAATCATTCAATGGAAGAAGCAAACAACTAGTAGAAATTACCAGCACACTTAATTTTAGGCTTAATAGAAGTAATTTAGGATTAGGTGCATCATCTAGTGAACCACCAACCATTCAGAAAAACCATCTCTCTCAACCTGTAAAGTTCATATCAGATAAGGGTAAGAAGAACACAGAACAAATCAAAAAGGTTAACAAAGTCTTAAAACAAGTTAAAATAAATAAGGAAAACAAAAAGCTAAGTCTGAAAAAAAATCGTCGAACCAAGATCGACGATCTCAGCATTATACGTCGAACGACAATCGACGATCTCAGAACCCAGAGTTTGAGCTTAAACACTCAGTAAACGTGGATCGACGATATTATTATGTATCGTCGAATAGAGGTCGACGATCGTGGAACCCAAATAATAGTCACTATTATTCTGAGAACCAAGATTGACGATATCAATGCTGGTCTTCGAACGCAGATCAACGATCTCAACATAAATCGTCAAACCCAAATCAGTTTCATCAAAACTATAACTTCAACAGAAATTTCAATAAGAACTTTAACCC
Organism: Platanthera zijinensis; assembly: GCA_039513925.1. NCBI lineage: Eukaryota > Viridiplantae > Streptophyta > Magnoliopsida > Asparagales > Orchidaceae > Platanthera > Platanthera zijinensis. Next base: position 56,174,727 of record CM077098.1, read on the forward strand.
TAAACCTGTCAATCCCTTAACTAGCTGGATAATTCCACCTAGGAGATTTCATCCCTTAGGTTATAAAAGTCAACCTGAATGCTCTTATATTTCAAGTTTTAAATATTAAAAGAAGAAAGGACCCAAGGTTACCTAGGTCAAAAATATATAAGTTGTTATTTTGCAGGTGAAGACATATCCTACCATACAGGATAAGTGGTATTTGGATAGTGGGTGCTCGCACATGACAGGAAACAAGGCCAATCTAAGTTACTACAAGGCAAAGCTAGGTCTAAAGGTTATATTTGGAGACTAAAGCTTTGGTCAGACAAAAGGCTATGGAAAATTTACACTTGGAGTTGTCACATTCAAAAAGTGGCATATAAAAGTTGCTTGAAACATAACTTGATATCCATAGGTCAACTATGTGATGCAGGTTATCAGGTATGTTTTACTGAATCCAAATGCAATATGTATTTAAATAACAACACTATGTTATATGGTATTAGGCAAGGTAATATCTATTTAGTTGATTTTAATTCTGCTAGTTCAGAAATCTGTTTGTTTAACCAGGTTAGCAATAACAATACACTGTGGCACAAAAGTCTAGGACATGTAAATCTTAGAAACATTGCTAGGTTATCTAGGGACAACCTCGTTACTGGATTGCCCTATTGCACCTACAAGAAGGAAAACCTTTGCAGGGCTTGTCAAGAAGGCAAGCAAACTAAAAATAGTTTTAAATCAGTTAATAAGTGTGATTCACTTAGGATTTTGTATTTGCTTCATTTGGACCTTTTTGGACCTATTGTTGTACAAAGCTTAGGAGGGAAGTTCTATACTTTAGTTATTGTAGATGACTTCTCTAAGTTCACTTGGGTTTTCTTCTTGAGAAAAAAATCTGATAATTTCAAAGTTCTTATAGACTTTCTAAAATGCATAAAGATAGAGTACTCTACTCCAGTTGCATTGATCAGAAGTGATCATGGCACTGAGTTTGAATCTCTTCTTATGCAAGAATTCTGTAAGAAGGAAGGTATCAGGCACTACTTCTCTAATCCTAGAACTCCTCAACAAAATGGGGTAGTTGAAAGGAAAAATAGAATACTCATTGAAGCTGCATGCACATTGCTTGTTGATGCTCACATGCCTCTATCCTTTTGGGCAGTAGCTGTAAGCACAACAAATTATGTCCTGAATAGAAGTTTTATACACAAACTTAAGGGAAGACTCCTTATGAATTACTTAAAGGGAAGAAAACTATAATATATTACTTTAGAATTTTTGGTTGCATTTGTTAGATACATAATAACAACAAAGACTATATTAGAAAGTTTGAAGCCAAACCTACAATTGGAATCTTTCTAGGATATTCCCAAGTTAGCAAGGAATATAGGGTTTTCAATAAATCATCTTTGAAAATTGAAGAATCTATGCACATTATCTTTGATGAAGCTAATATGTTCTACAAGGAGAAGGAAAGTTATACAATTAACTCTTTGTAGAAACTTAACTTATGTGAGAAGTTGGATTACTTAAATCTCACCCAAAAGGTGATATCACATCCCTCTCCACAGGTTGCTGAAGATAGTGAAGAAGAATCTTTGGAAGTGGCTGAAATTCCTCCAACAGCAAATATAATTCCACAAGAGGAATTGATTCATAATGCTGTTGCTGAACAAACTCAACCCCCAGACTATGTTACACTTAGAGATCATCCTATATCTCAAGTAATAGGAGACATGTCAGTTGGTGTGTAGACAGGGGTACCACCACCAGCTGCCCCTCCAACTGCTTCTAGAAACATGAATGCAGTACCTCCTCCAGACTACAATGTTGCTCACAAGAAAGCAAAGGTTGCTGATGCAAAAGCCATGAACATACTGGCTCAAAAAATGTTTGATGACATATTCCAAAAAGTAGCTGAATGTGAATCATCTAAGGCCATCTAGGATTCCTTAAACCAGATGGTTGCAGGATCAACAAGTGAAAAAAGGACATGAGAGCTCATCTCCTCTCCCAGTATGAGAACTTCAGAAAGGAAGAAACTGAGCAAGTTTCTGAGATGTACAATAGACTCAACATCATTGTTAATGTGCTGAAAACTCTTAACAAAGACATCTCAGTAATAGAAATAAATGACAAGTTTCTCATGTGCTTCCCCAGCTCATGTGATTCTAGAATCTGTCCTATCAGAGAGACCAGAAGCACATATGAGATGACAATAGAATCAGTCTTAGGAAAGCTCAAATCTTATGAATAACTCATGAAGACAGGAGAAGCTGAAGTACAAAAGACTCCTACACCAACTAGGAAGGAGCAGAACATAGCTTTCAAAGCTTTTGAAGAATTAGAAGCCTCTCCATCAAATAAAGAATTGATGAGTCTCTTTGTAAAGAGATTCTTCAAGCTGGGGAGAAAAGAATTAAGAAGGAAATCATCAAGAAGTGATGACAAACCAAGATATGACAAAACCCCTTCTAAGGAGATTATTTGCTTTGGTTGCAGGAAACCTAGACACATTCTTACAGAATGTCCAAGGAACAAGCATAAGGAAAGAAGAAAGGAGAAAGACTCCAAGAAGCACTACAATAAATCATCCTCCCACAAGCATAAGAATAAGGAGAGAGGGTTTATTGCAGAAACATGGAGTGATACTGAAGAATCATCTTCCTCCAGTTCTATTGAAGATGAAGAAGAACCAAAGGCCAAAGAAATTTGCTTAATGGCCATCAATGCTTCAGGGCATATTTCAAAATAAGGAGAATCTGAAGAATATTCAGATTGTGATCAGGTATTGGAAGATTTTGACTTTACTTCTAAAGATTTCAAAAATGATTTTAAATCTATGTGTAATAATCTTATAAGATCTGAGAAGGAAATCAAACATCTCAGAGATAGACAACATAATTATGATATCTTAGTTTCAGAAAACATTAAGTTGAATAATGAAATGAACATGTATAGTGAACAAATTACTTTCCTAAAGTTGAGTTAAGTAAAGCAAAATAGTTAGAAGAATCACTGAATGGAAGAAGCAAACAACTAGTAGAAATTACCAACACACTTAATGCCAGGCTTAATAGAAGTAAATTAGGATTAGATGCATCATCTAGTAAACCACCAACCATTCAGAAAAACCATCTCTCTCAACCTGTAAAGTTCATATCAGATAAGGGTAAGAAGAACACAGAACAAATAAAAAAGGTTAACAAAGTCTTAAAACAAGTTGAGATAAATAAGGAAAAACAAAAAGCTAATTCTGAAAAAAAATCGCCAAACCAAGATCGAGGGTCTCGGCCTTATTCGTCAAACGATGATCGATGATCTCAGAACCCAAAGTTTGAGCTTAAACACTCATCAAATGAGGATCGACGATATTATTATGTATCGTCGAACAGAGGTAGACGATCGTGGAACCAAGATAATAGTCACTATTATTCTGAGAACCAAGATCGACGATATCAATGCTGGTCGTCGAACGCAGATCAACGATCTCAACATAATTCATCAAACCCAAATCAATTTCATTAAAACTATAACTTCAACAAAAATTTCAATAAGAACTCTAACTTTAAACCTGTCAATCCCTTAACTAACTGGATAATTCCACCTAGGAGATTTCATCCCTTAGGTTATAAAAGTCAACCGGAATGCTCTTATATTTCAAGTTTTAAATATGAAAAGAAGTAAGGAGCCAAGGTGACCTGGGTCCAAAATATATAAGTTGTTATTTTGCAGGTGAAGACCTATCCTATCATACAGGATAAGTGGTATTTGGATAGTGGGTGCTCTAAGCATATGACAGGAAATAAGGCCAATCTAAGTAACTATATGGCAAAGCTAGGTCCAAAGGTTATATTTGGAGACTCAAGCTTTGGTCAGACAGAAGGCTATGGAGAATTTATAATTAGAGTTGTCACATTCATAAAAGTGGCATATGTAAGTGGCTTGAAACATAACTTGATATCCATAGGTCAGCTATGTGATGCAGGTTATCAAGTATGTTTTACTCTACTCCAGTTGCATTCATTAGAAGTGATCATGGCACTGAGTTTGAATCTCTTCCTATGCAAGAATTCTGTGAGAAGGAAGGTATCAAGCACTGCTTATCTTCTCCTATAACTCCACAAAAAAATGGGGTAGTTGAAAGGAAAATAGAACACTTATTGAAGCTGCAGACACATTGCTTGCTGATGCTCACATGCCTCAATCGTATTGGGCAAAAGCTGTAAGCACAACAAATTATGTCCTGAATAGAAGTTTGATACACAAACTTAAGGGCAAGACTCCCTATGAATTACTCAAAGGGAAGAAATCTAAAATAGATTACTTTAGAATTTTTGGTTGCATTTGTTATATACATAATAACAATAAAGACTATATTAGAAAGTTTGAAGCCAAGGCTACAATCGAAATCTTTCTAGGATATTCCAAAGTTAGCAAGGCATATAGGGTTTTCAATAAATTATCTTTGAAAATTAAAGAATCTATGCAGATTACCTGTGATGAAGCTAATATGTTCTACAAGGAGAAGGAAACTTCCACCAGTAACTCTTCGCAGGTACTTAACTTATGTGAGAAGTTAGATGACTTAAATCTCACCCAAAAGGTGATATCACATCCCTCTCTACAGGTTGATGAAGATAGCAATGAAGAATCTTTGGAAGTGGCTGAAATTCCTCCAACAGCAAATATAATTCCACAAGAGGAATTGATTCATAATGTTGTTGCTGAACAAACTCAACCCCTGACTATATTACACCTAGAGATCATCTTATATCTCTAATAATAAGAGACATGTCAGTTGGTGTGCAGACAAGGAATCAACACAACCAAGATATGATGCATGCCTGTTTCTTATCTCAAATTGAGCCCCTACCCATCAAAGATGCTGAGCAAGATCCACACTAGATTATTACAATGCAAGAGGAGCTCAATCAGTTTGAGACATACAGAGTGTGGAATTTTATTCCTAGACCCAAAGGACATCTAGTCATTGGAACGAAATGGGTTTTCAGAAACAAATTGGAGTCTCAAGGCATAATTATATGAAACAAAGCATGACTAGTAGCATAAGTCTATATGCAAGAAGAAGGTATTGACTTTTATCAGACCTTTGCACCTATTGTAAGGCTTGAAGCTATCAGAATATTCTTTGCTTATGCTGTATATAAGAAATTCAAAGTATATCAAATGGATGTCAAAAGTGTCTTTCTCAATGGGGAACTCAAAGAAGAAGTATATGTGGAACAGCCACCAGGTTTTATCTTTTCAACTCACCCCTCTTATGTTTTCAAATTGCATAAGGCTCTCTATGGTCTAAAGCAAGATCCAAGAGCTTGGTATGAGACCCTAGCTAGCTTTCTTTTAGAGCATAAATTTTCTAGAGGCATTGTAGATAGGACTTTATTTATAAGACATCATCATGATAGGATTAAGTTAGTTCAGGTATATGTAGATGACATTATATTTGGATCTATTGATTTTAAACTTTGCAAAAGGTTTTCTGACCTTATGCATTCGAAGTTTGAAATGAGTATCATGGGTGAACTCTCTTACTTCCTTGGTCTCCTAGTGAAGCAAGCACCTGATGGCATCTTCTTATCTTAGTCCAAGTATGCTAAGGAATTAGTAAAAAGGTTTGGGATGGCTGATGCCTCAGCAATGAAAACACCCATGGCTTCTAATGTAATGATTGATTCTGATGAAAAGGGTAAACCTGTTGATTAGAAAAATTATAGGGCCATTATTGGGTCCCTTTTATATCATACTATAAGTAGACCTGATATAATATTTGCAATATGTCTTTATGCTAGATTTCAAGTCAACCCTAAAGAATCTCATCAAATTCTTCTCAAGAGAATTTTAAGATATTTAAAGGGTTGCCCTAATATAGGACTTTTGTATCCTACAGAGTATGAATTTGACTTAACTGGTTATTCTGATACTGACTATGTTGGATGCATAGTTGACAGAGAAAGCACTTCAGGAACTTGCCAGTTCCTAGGTGATAGATTAGTGTCTTTGTTTTGCAAGAAGTAATCATCTATGTCTACTTCAACTACAGAGGCTGAATATATAGTAGCTGGTAGTTGCTGTTCACAGATTTTGTTGATTCAAAACCAGCTACTAGATTATGGATACTCTCTCAAAAATACCACCATATTTTGTGATAGTACCAGTGCTATATCTATTGCACAAAATCCAGTCCTTCATTCTAGGACCAAGCATATAGAAATAAGGCATCATTTTCTTAGAGATTGTGTAGACAAAAACAAAATTAACTTCAAGTTTATCTCCACTGATTTTCAAAGAGGAGATATTTTCACCAAGCCCTTGGATAAGCAAAAACATCTATTCTTTTTAAATCAGCATGGAATCATAAATGACATAGATTAAATTGAATTTTGTCTAAATGTGAAGATTTGTTCAATGATCGTCGAACGGAGATCGACGATCTACGAACTCATCTTGAGCTCTATCGTCGACCTGAGTTTGACGAAAGCTCTGCGTGAAGACAAAAATCATCGATCGGAGATCGACGACTTTGCTTAAAAAATTATTATCGACCTAAGATCGACTATCGATTTTCGCTTCTGAAATCAGAGGCAAATGATATTATTTGTTTATAAATTAATTGTTGACCTAAGATCGATGTCTTTGGTTTTATCGTCGGACAGAGATCGTCTTTTCATATTCCAAAAACCTATATGTAGGTTTTTCTTCAATCTCTATCCCGCGCTTTCATAATTTCCCTTTGCACTTGAACATTTCTCTCTTGAGTCTTTAGAACTTCAATGGAGATTCCAACGGCGATTCTATATGTAATGAAATTCGACACTGGCATTGACATCGACTTTGAATCCATCAATCATTGTGATCAAATATTCCAAGAGATGATGCAGTTGTGTGAAGATCAGGGTCTGAAGAAGATTATGTCAATAAGGATTAAGCTATCTATTTCAGAGATAAAAGGATGGGTGCATTCTTCCTCCTCAACTGATGACCCCTCCATGATTGGATTTATTTCTGGATAGCAGGTGACTCTAAACCCTTAAATTCTTACTGAGATTTTTGAATTGAAAAATGGAGAAGAAGAGTTAGAACAGGATAGTGCTGAATGCAGCAGGATGTTAGTTTAGATGGGTCATGCTGAGGGCATCCCATCTATGCTTTTGAAAAAGAACTTATCTGTTGGCTTTAAATTTCTTGTTGATATTGTAAGCAAAGTGTTGCTGGGCAAGCATTCTTCTCATGATAATGTTAATAGGAAACAGTTTGCTATCATGTCTGCTCTGGTTAACAAAAAGTCCATAGATTGGGCTGGTTTTTTCTTTGATTTGATAAAGAGGAAAAACAACAAGAAGGAAGTTTGTTTAGGAAGGATTCTGGGAATCTTCCTGCAGAAGAAAGTTCCTGAGCTACTTGTTTCTTCAACCATAGCTATAAATGATAGCAAGAGATTGGATTCTTCTCTTTTTGGGAAGTGGGAGAGGACTATCCAAAATCACTCCAAGGCTGGAGCTTCTTCCAACATATCTGAGGACACAAGGGATGTAACAGCCACTTCTCACCCTAGTGAAGAAGTTCTTCCTCCTCCTCCTCCATCTTTCCCAGCCATCCCTCTTATTGCTTCTCAACCTTTATATGTTGTTCAAACTCCTTCATTATCCCCAGCTATACCTCTTTCTCCTTCAAAGTCATCAATTCCCCAACATCTTGTTGAAACTCAAACCTTCAACATTATGACCCTTCCAAATTTTTACCTCCTCTCACCTCATTCATCACCTGTCCATCATCATTATTCCCCCATCAACATTGATGTCTCAACACAAAACTCTCAATATAATTCCCCTTTCCAGGATAAAATCATGACTGATTTCATTCCACCACTCTCTTATCATTCCGTATTGACTCTGACACCCTCTGCGTTTCTTCACTTTGATTCCCCTTCATTTCTCATCTTTTGGAGCTCATCACTCCATCCCTCAAATCTTTGATAGCAGAGGCTATTTCCCATCTTGCTTAATCTATCTAAACTCTTCCTGCTTCAATTACTGCCTTCTCTGCCCCTTCTATATCTAGGGGTCCGGTTCCAATTTCTACTGAAACCAGGCAGGGGGAGATGTCCTATGAAGATACAGTAGGTCCAGCCTTAGCAGATCTTCCAGCCCTGTATCCTCTAGTAGTTCAAGAAACATTTCAAGAAGTAGAAGAATCTGAAATGTCATGTTCAGATATAGTTTCATATTCAGATCTATTTGTTTTTCTAAATTCAGTAGAGGACACTGATGTGTTAATTCCTGATATATCTAGTGGTGATTGCTTTATAAATCCCACTATTGATTTATAGTTTCTTTTGCATTCTTTTTCTTTGTTTAGATCAGTTTTGTCTCCAGTTGAGTTAAGTTTCTCTAAGGCCATGGTCTGTTATTCCAGACCCTTGAGTCCTTCAGCTGTGGAAAAGCTTATGTAGAATTCTATTGAGCCTAGTGTTTCAATATCAGAAGATGCAGCAGAATCAGCTGTTCTATCAGTTGTTTGTACAAAAGTCTCTTTAGCTCAGTCAGATTCAGCTTATGCAGTAATGCCATCTCCTATGGCTATTGAACCTATATCTGTTATTGCAGATAAGGTTGAGTTAGATGCTCTTTTGATTGTTAAAGAATTGTTTTGTCTAGTGGCTTCTCAAAATCTTGATTCAGCCCTAAAGACAGAATTAATAAACCTCCATGAGCCAAAAGCTCATTTTATTGAATTGTCTCCATCCTCTATGGATGTTGATACTGTTATTGTTATAACAGAACATGTTGATTTAGTTGTTGATCAAGTCTCAAGTCTCTTTGGAACATCTTATCCCACAGATGACAACCCCTTTCCTTCCTTGGATGAACTCATAGCTCTTGATATACAAGAAGAAGCTAAAGAATTAGCTACCAAAAAGATTTCTGATAAGCAGTTAAGAGAAATTAATGATTTTTATGACAATCCACCTGATTCATTTGTTGATAATGAGGATGATGACACAGAGGATTCAAGTCCTAAGAAGAAGAAAGTGTAAAGGAAAAGGAAGGTTGTTCCTAAAGCTTCTCATAAGCCAGGAAACACAAATGACACCCCTTATTACATTCTGAAAGGGATTACACCATATACAGGCATGGAAAGCAGGAAGTGGTTGTCAAAGAATGAGCAAAAGTCCAGGAAGAAGAGCAGGAGATACTCTCCTCCACCTCAAAAGTTTCAGAGAGGTCCTCCTCCTCCTCCTCTTGCTGCTGGAGCCTCAGGAAATTTTTCTCAAAGTTCTAATGTATCTTCAAAGCCTACATCATTTGCAAGAACTTATCATATGCAGGACAGATCATCTAGACCTCAATCCCAAGGAGGTAGTCAACAGCAAAGAAATCTAAGTTTAGCTGAACATGTAAAAGAAATTATTTATCAAAAGCCAACATTCTCTCCTCCTCAACATCAAGCTCCACCTAAAGATCAGAAGACAACTCAATATCAATCCAGAAGGCATGATGAATCTCACAAGCCTAAAGGAAAGTAGAGTGAAGCTGCTCCTCCCAGATCTCTCTATTCTCAAAATGATGAAAATCAAAGTGTGTCAAAGTTTCAAGCTAAGTCTACTCAGTTCAAATCTTTTACCAAGTTACCTCCACAAAATGATCAGCCACCTATTGATCAAGAAGTTGATCCAAACTTCAGGATAGCAAGGTTCCAAGAGCTGATTGGCCTATCTAAAATAAGGAAAGCTAGAGAAGAAGGTGAAGACCCATCCAAGTTCAATACTATGTCATCATTCTGGAAAAGGAACTTGACAAGCTACAAGTAAGCAAGAAAGTTTTCAATCCAGATGAGTATATGGCACTCCACCCTGAAGCAATTGTTCCAAGAACAGGATCTCAGAAATTTCTTTGTGAGCAGGAATTGAAGGCATCTAAGAAGGAAGCACCAGATCCAAAAAGAAAGATAATTTTCTCTAAACCCACCCTTAGTCCTCCTTCTGATGATTTTATAGTTTGTGCTCTGTAATTCTTAAATGATTAACTGAACTATGTATAATGCATTGCTATAGTATATCTGTTGATGTTAATTCATCCTATAGGATATTTATGGTCTTTGTATTCTTATGTCATTTCAGTTTATTTTATTCTTGAGTGATCTCACACAAATAGGGGGAGATTGTTGGAACCCTTGTTTGGATTTGTGTTAGGTCTACTCTTAGGATGTTTTGACCCACCTGTATAGCAAGGGTCTTTGTCTAGTCTAAGTTAGTTCCATTTAGGTCAGGTTTCTTCAGAACAACATTATAGTGGACTCAAGACAAAGACTCAGAAGATTTCTGTGAAGTATTTATATCAGTTCGACTATAGTCGATCTAAGCTAGATGATCATCGATCTCCAATTGACAATCTCAGAGTCTCCTACTCTGAACTGAGCTCAACGATCTACGAGCTCAGGTCGATGATCTCTTGTTTCTCAGCAGTTATCTCAGATCTACGATAGTTGTTCTCGGGTCGACAATCTATTAACTGAGTTTGACGATCTCTGAACTCAGGTCTACGTTTTTACGCTGCTTGCAGATATCTGTTTACAGAAACTGTCTGAAGTATTTGTTCTCTTTATGATCAATTATTTTTTGGCAATTATATTCTGATAATTAATGCTGATATTCTATGGCTTATAACTGTATTTCACAAGAATTAATTATGGTATTCACAAAATATTTTATTGTCTTATTTTAAGAAGACAGTTAAGGAAGTGCATTTATGTTGCCAGCCATTCTAGCCGTTTGGGCTCCTAGATTCCTGTAGATAATTAAGTATTGCCTTGGAAATTCAAATAGTATGTCGTTTTCTTTCTGATGAACATAACAGAGATAGCTAATGAGAGTAATACAATCAATCAGATAGTTAGAGAAAAAGATACAATCGACAAAAAGTTTTCTTCTGCAGTATTTATTCTTTTTCTCATAGGTACTTTTGCATTGCTTTCAAAAGGAAGAAACCGAATATATTGAAAACAACTTTCTCAAGTCTTCTTCATTCTTTAGCCTTCAGAGATCTACAGAGACCTCTAATCTATATCAGTCTACAGATCTAAAAAGGCTCTACAACAATTCTTTGAAGACCTACACCCAGGACAAAGTTTCTTCATCCTGAATCTATACAACATCTCAGGGAGAGCTTGGGCTTTCTACAACAATCCACATAGTCTTCTCATTTGCTTGAGAAAGAGAAGACTTTAAACTTTTCTTTTACCACCATCTGTACAGGGTTATCTCTCCCTTCAAAAGTAAACTCTTGGTGATAGGGCACCTGATCAAAAACCTATTGGATTTTTGGCTCCTTATCAAAAGCTCAATGGTTCTCTAGATCTACCTAAAAGAGATCTTGTGGTGGCATGACACCTGATCAAAAACCTGTAGTGGATTCCTACCTGGGTTATAGAAGAGTGGATGTACCCAGATTGGGGGAACCTCTATAAATCTTCTTGTGTTGTCTGGTTTGTTTTGTGTTTTCTTTGTGTGCTGTGTTGTGTTATCTTAGTTTATTTTATTTTCTCTCTAACATATAAGTATCAGTATTTTAATTCCTCCATAAAACTAAGTAAATTTTTTTAATACTCTATTCACCCCCTCTCTAGAGTAAATACTATTTATCCCCTCATGTAGGTTTTGGCAAGATTTGGCTTGCTGTAGGTAGAAAATGTCTGGTTGGGTTGGTTTTGGATGGCTCTGGCTGGATATGATAGGATAAGTCTGTATCAGGATAGTTAGCAATAGTAGGTTTTCATTCCAAGGAAATGTTTTTATTTTGGGCTAGTGGTTGAGGTCTAGCATGGTCAGTTTGAGTAGAGCAATGATTCTGTCAGGTCTCTGCCCCTTGGTGTCGAGTGTATCTTAGCACAGAAGTCCAATTTTTAGGCTAAGTGTAAAAGCGTTGAGTGTGGTGGACACACTCATTGCCTAGCTATTTTGGTCTGGAGACTAAGTTAAAAGCGATGACAGCGTTTAGTGAGGTGAACTCACTCAACGCCGTCTGATTAGGCTGTTTAGCTAAGTCAGAAGCATTGACAACATTGAGTGAGGTGAGCTCACTCAACGCCGTTAGTTAAGCCAGTATTCTAAGTAAAAAGCATTGACAGCATTGAGTGAGGTGAGCTCGCTCAACGCCGTCTGCCTTGATAGATTTTTTTCTAAGTCTTTTGGCATTGAGTGAGTTGAGCTCACTCAATGCCAACCAGTCAGGCTATTTTTTTCTAAGTCAAAAGCATTGAGTGTGGTGAACTCACTCAACGTTGTTAGCTATTTAGTGTTGACAGCGTTGAGTGAGCTGAACACACTCAACTTCATTGACCTTGTTTAGCTCTAAGTCAAAAGCGTTGAGTGTGGTGAACTCACTCAATGTTGTTGGCTGTTTAGCATTGACAGCGTTGAGTGAGCTGAACTCACTCAACGTCATCGTCCAGTGAGGGTTTTTGCAGCTAATTCTTTTGGCATTGAGTCAGTGGAGCTCACTTAACATGGAGTCGAGTAAACTCGACGCCTTCCTTGCTTAGTGTTTGGCGTTGAGTGAGTGGTACTCACTCAACGCAGCATCGAGTGGACTCGACGATTTTTCCTTAGGCTGGTGTTTTCTCCCGAGTTTGTTAGTGTGGGTTTTATTTTGGTTTGGTAATGTTTTTAGCTAGTAGTTTTAATGTCATATCGTGGATCATTGCACATGGTTGTTTTGGGTCTCCAAGAGGGGCCACTTTAGGTGTGCTAGACCCTGTATCTGCCACCGTGTTTCCTTTGAGACAGGTTGGGTCACTATAAGAGGTTGTTTCGGTGCGTCGGACCCCGTGGATGCCACCCTGTGTCCTTGAGACAATTGGATCTTGTGGCTCGGTTTGGGACTGATTTTGTCGCCGACACAGATATGGGCTTTTACCAGTGCGGGTGATCCACGGGTGTAGGGTTGTTGGTTCCTTCTCTCCTTTTTGTTTGGCATATGTTGGCTTTCCTTTTGCTTCTGCAGGTTTGATCGAAGCTTGGTAAATTTTAGCACTTGGTGCAATTCTCTTACTTTAATGATAAGTATTATACTTACTCACAGTTTCTTTTGGTTTCTTTGGCTGAGGTTGTCAACATTACTCTTGCATGGTTTGGTAACCCTTTTTGTTCTTTCATTGATTACCATCTAATGTTCCTTTGCCACTTGCATTGTTAATTCTTTACTAGGGTATTCTTTCTTTGAATGTCTCAGGTTCAGGGCAGTAGCCGGTTTTGTGGCTGAGTTGGCCTCGCTGTGGCCGTGGTGTTGCCGAGGTTTCCCTCATTCTAGTGAGGTAGTTTTTTGTTGCTTTTGTTAGTACAATCATACATACTCGCCAGCGGGTTCGTGTCAGGTTGTTGACGCTTGCTGATGGTTTTCTTTTGTGATACTAAGTACTGTGCTTAAACTACTAGTTTACCTATTTTGGAGGTTGTTTTACTTGATCTCTGGGAATGTTTTATGCTAGGTTGCATGTTAGATATTTTAACTTATAAAACCCATACCGCTATTGCTTCATACATGACATATTTCTAAAACTAAAATACTATCTTTTAAACAAACGTAAAGACTATCTTCATACTATACTAAATTTAGAGTCTTGCATACCATGAGTTATCCTTTAGGGACGTTTACGCTCTTGTAGGATGTCAAATCATCTTAACCGAAGTATTTTCCGCAGTGTATAAATATTTTTACTCGTGGACTAGTTGATCCACTGTGACGAGGGATACGACCATCTAACTTAACTAGATTTCATTCATAATAACTTATGATATTCATTTAAACTGTAGAGTTTGGAGTCTTACCTAAGCGTCTGCAGTTATCCCCTACATGATGTGGCATCACAACGCGTATTTTCTCTTACTATGATATAATTTAATTGTTAAGAAAATGCGGGTCGTGAGACCAACCAAGATGAAACCACTAATAAGTCCAAGAAGGGATAAGGGCTCATTAATAATCACTAAGCCTTAATCAAGACAGATAAGACCCACCTCATTCTTTGAACTCTAATAAGGCTCATTTTGGCGATAAGCCTCTCTTACCTTATTAAACCCAACTAGCCTTGCTTGAAAAAAATGCACTTCTATTAACATAGTGAGGTCTACCACATCATGTTCACATCCGTGGTAAACTCTAGGGTTAACTTGGTTAACTCTTGGGTTAATTTAATCAAACATAGGGTTGACTTGGTCAACTCTACTGTTGGGTATTATATCCACAATAACCCTGATTTGAAGAAGTTTCCCTTGAATTAAGTTGAATTGATGGTGTATTTGATGTTAGTTTCAGTTGTGTGTGGTGTAGATTTTATTGTCAAGTACAAACCATTGTAAGGTTACAATGAGTCTTCAAACACAGTTTTTTGCAATGTAATCCTTCATTGTATAGACCATCGTTTTGAACTATGTGTAATCTCTCTAATGGGGTGCACTCAATCTAGCATCACAAAGGAAGTTGTTGTTAAGAAGTTGCAGATTTTGGCTGAGGAAAATTCTTCGAGCGATCACATGAGGTCTCGTTAAATTCATCGAGTACTCACGTAAGCACACATAGAATTCGCCGAGTGATCTCAGGAGTACTTGAGAGATGACTGAGAACTGCTGATTAGATCGACTAAGTAAAATTCGTTGAGTACTCAAGTTAATTCATCGAGTACTTACATGAGTACTCGTAAAATTTGTTGAGTTCTCTCGAGAAGTCAAGTGAACTACCTTAATACTCCAAAGAATGTTGCGGTTAGCTGGTTCTAAGTAAAATTGGTTGATATGACAAGTAAATTTATCGAATACTCTCGAGAACATTCAGCTAATTCTTCGAAAGGTCTCATGTAATCTTAAAATCTCACGCAAGCTCTCTCTAAGTTTTTTCCACTAGTTTGTCGAGTGGTCTGGAGAGTACACGTGATGTCTTGATGAATTGGACTTGAATGAATTTATATTCAGTATTGTACTCATTTTCAAGACTTTCCAAAATTAGGGATTCCGCCATGTACAATAAACGTGGACGGTAGAACTAAGTTCGAAATCGAGCTGTTAGTGAGGAATTGCCTATAAATAGTCTTGGGTTATTTCAAAGAACTAAAATTGCAAATTTAATCATGTTCTTATTGCCATAAATGATGAGGAATTCAAATAGATTTTACGAAGAACTTTATTGTCAACAACTCTCCTGATCCGCAATTCCTCTTGGAATGAAAAGACTCGATTGATCTGGAGATTTTAGATTTATATTCGTCCAAAGATCAGTCGTTTCTCAGATCTGATCTGTGTAGTAAATTTAGATTCTTCTTCTTCTTCCAGAATTCAGTCAGAGTTCAAGCAATGATGGACTATTTTTTTTAGATCTAAGAAAAAGAGTTTTGTTTCAAACCTTATTTTTCTTATTACTTTGCAGGAAGTTTGTTCTTCTGAGTTTTTATAGATCCTTATTGAAGGATTGAGTGTTGGGGAAGCTGTTCTCCGAGTTTGTAGGAGTGGAAGACTCTGAGTTGTAAGATTATTATTAATCTGAGTGTTGGTGAAGTAGCCGAGTCTAACCTGAAGTGCTAGATAGGCTAGGTGAGGTAGTGAAGGTACTTAGTTTGGGGAACCAATATAAATCCTTGTGTTTGTGATGTGCTTATTCTCTTATTTTATGTGTTTTTTACAAGATTTTTATTCTGCTGTAAGCCGCAGGATTCACCACTTCACCCCCTATAGGAGTTTTATGTTGATTATTAGATACTTTTAACTGGTATCAGAGGGAGGTTGCTAGTCAAAAGGTGAACACCTTGAACAGATCCTGATCTAGTTGTCTAAACGAAATGGACAGGAGCAAGGATTTGTCCTCTATGAGGTTGTCGGTGTGCACTAAGGAAAACTTCCCCTTGTTGAAAGAAGGGGAAAAATTATTCATGGAAGCTTCTTATCCCATAATCTTCATCATTGTTGAAGAAGGACCGCATGTTCCCATGACTCCATCAACCATTAATGCAAATTTGATGGTTCCTACAGGGATAATGTATTTGAACAAAGATGAGATAGCTCTCGTTGCTCTGGATAAGAAGGCAAAGAACATCATTGCTAGTGTGGTGGACAATTCTATGCTAAAAAAACTTATCCACTATAAGTTTGTAAATGAGATGTGGCAATCTCTAATTGTTCTTATGGAAAGAATAGAAGAAGTTAGGGACTATCAGAGATCTCTACTCAAATAGTAATACGAAGCCTTTAAGCAAGACAAGAGGGACACTATTGCTGACTGCTACGATAATTTTTTCAAGATAGTCAATGACCAAAGAAATTATGGTCATGAATTTATAATGGAGAGCATAACGACAAATTCTTTATATCCCTGATTAAAGAATGGGATACCAAGGTAGTTGCTCTCAGATAATTTGGTAAAATGGCTAAAATGGAGCCACAGATCTTGTTCGGGAAGCTTAAATCACATGAAATGAAACTCAATATCAGAAAGGAAGAAGAAGAGGGAAGCAAGACTTCAGTTAGAGAGAAGTAAGTAGCACTGAAGGCTGAAGGGTTAAGAAAAAGAAGAGCTACGTCACCAGCAAGGACACCAGCCTCAATTGAACAGGAATATTCAGAGCCAAGATCCTCTAGTTTTAAAATGTTAGATGGAGAGTTCTCCTTACTCTCCTGACAGTTTAAGTGGTTGCTCAGCAAAAGAAGGAAAATGAAAAATCAACCCTCCTTATCTGATTATACAACATCACGTCATGATGGTTATCATCACAGGAGAAGCTCCAACAACAACAATAGGTATAAGTCTAAACAAAAACAAATACATTTCTTTTGACATTCTATGTTATTGTTGCAATAAGATAGGACACTTGATTGCTGACTGTCCTTACAAGAAGAAAGAAGGATCAAAGAAAGAAAAAAAGAGATCCTTCAAAGGAAAGAAGAAAGAAGAGAAGAGATTCATCGCATAGAAGTCAAAGACTTTTAGCGATTGCAACTCAAGTGAGTCAAGCTCTGAAGAAGAAGCCAATTTTGTGCTTATGACACACTTAGACGAGGATAATAACAACTCCTAATATAATGGGAAGGTAAATTCACATACTCTGCTATCTGATTCCGATGCACACTCCGACGGTTATGAAGATAACCTCTCTAAGGATGAGTCAGACTTAATGATGCAGTATCGAGCACTACAAATGGGAGTTGTCAAATGCCGCAAGGTAGTCAAAACTCAAGCCAAAGAGATTGTATCTCCCAAGGCATTGAAATCTGAACTGAGGGATAAAATTGAGAGATTGTCTCCCCTCAAAGATGAAATCCAATCCTTAAAAGAGGAACAGGAGTGCTTGATCGATTTAGTAAGTCTGAAGGTGTAGTCCTTAGATGAACTGGAAGAAAAGATATTGATTGAACGGCAGCTTGTTGAAAGCTTCTCAAAACCAAAGACTATTCTTCATCTCATTGATGTATTTTAAGCCTCTTAGACAGGTGGTGTAGGATGTAAGGCTTCTAGATATAGAAGGAGGGCTCCTCAAAGTCAATCTGTATTCAAGGAGATAATCCTTCCTACACAATAGTTTGACCTTGAAATGTGCTATGGATATTTGGTTATGCCAATACATGTTGTCTTTAACAAAATAACCAAGGATGGAGCCATCCCAAAAATCTTGGATTGAGTGCTCTCAAGGAACCTTATGAAGAGATCGTTCTAAAGCATTTTGGTCCATTCGTTTATGGACCGAAGGGGAAGAAAGAACTGAAAGGGAAGCAAGTTGCTTTGCAGCTACATGAGACAATAAAGCCTAACACTTGTTGTTCTCATAAGGCTTCTAATTCTAGATCAGCATCTCCTGGTAGACCTCCCACTCAAATGGTAAAGCAGGAGAAGAAAAGAAGCAACAACAAGTTTGACTGTTAGTGATGTGGCAAAATTGGTTACTTTGTCATAGATTGTTGGCATAATTCATTTGAATATCAGACACCCTGAGTTAATAATGCTTGAGTGACCTGTCATAATGTTTATATTCCAAGTGGTGTTAATCTAATAAGAAACCAAGGACTTAAATCTGTTTGGGTTCCTAAGGGTAATTTATCTGAGAATGTAGGTTGTCCAAAGGCTAGCCAAAATCCTATCTGGTACTTGGATAGTTGATGTTCCAAGGATTTGACCAGAATAAGAAGCGTACTACAAGAGTGTACGTCAGTTAAAGACGGTCCAAAAGTTATCTTTGTCAGCATTGACAGAGGAATCACAAAAGGCTACAATATAATTACAAATAGTATTGTCTATTTGATAGTCGTAGCTTATGTTAAAGGATTACAACATACTCCCACAAGCATAAGTAAATTATGTGACAAAGGGTATATGGTTGATTTAAACAAGTACATGTGTCTAATAAAAATATCTGATAAATCAGAAACTATTTTAACAGGCACTCAGAGTAGAAATATTTTCTATCCCAATTTTCTTTGTTTAGATTCTTCAATACTAGTGTGTTTTTTGACAAAAGATAGTGCATCTCTTGGTGATCAATGACACAAGATACTAACACATATTAATTTCAAATTATAAATATGTTATTTTGACACAACTTAGTGTGTGATGCACATGATATTAAGTGTGTTAAAGAGAGACCTTGCCATGCATACCAAATGGGTGAGCAGACAAGCGCCACCTTTAAAGCATCATCTCCAAAGATTCTTCCAGATGTCTATATCTGCTTCATATGGACTTATTTGGTCCCTTGATTGTTTGTAGCTTAGGAGGTAAAGCTTACACCTTTTGAAAGTCTTTAATTTCAAGGTAGCTAAACACCTAGAGGGGGGGGGGGTGAATGGGTTTTCTAGTCTTTTATTATTATCTTTTGCTTAGTGTGTTGTGAGTTAGTAGTTTAATGCTATCAAGAAAAAACATAAAGAATACACACAGAATTTATAGTGGTTCCCCAGATTATGGGTACGTCCATTGTCTCTCCAACCTTTCTACCTTATTGTTAGACAAGGAACTTCTCCAAAAACTCAGCTCTTTTAAGCTTACACCATAGATCTTGTGGGATCTCTCAGTCTTCTCTAAGACTTATAACTCAGACACAAAACCCCAGGTCAGAGCAAACTTGCTCCTACAACTCACCAATCAATTGATCAATTACCTCAGACTTGAACCCAAGTCCTAAAACTCAGGCTATGGAGGATATCCCTACTTTAGAGAGAACGACTCTCCTACAGCTCAGGCATAAGGCCATACCTCAGATTCAAATTTGGATCCTACCACAGACCCAATGGTCCTACACTTAAAGAGAAAGACTCTCCTACCTCAGGCAAAACTGCCATACCTAAGGCTCAAAAGCCCTACAACTCAGATTCACACAGGATCCTACCTTAGATCCAAAGGTCCTACACTTATATCTGAAACTAGATCCTACGTCAGGCAAATCTGCCCTACCACAAGCACAAAGGCCCTACACTCAGATCCACAACTGGATCCTAAATAAAAGAAAAGATTTGTTTGTTGTTGATTTGACATAGAGAAATTTCTCTGTTTCAGCTTCCTGAGCTGAGTTATCTCAGCCCTAACTTTTTTCACAACAACAAGAGTCATATCTTAAGTAAGTAGCTACCTGTGCTGGAAGAACCTCAAAAACTTGTTTATAAACATGCTAAAGAAGACTAAAGGATTGATAGTTCTTGATTTCTTCAATCAGGTAACCTGGATCAGTTGAAACCTCAAAGCACTGCGCTTTCTTCTTTATTAGAACCTTATCTGAACTTGTTGTAGCAGAAGAACTTTGTTACAATGAACTTGGAAGAACTTTTAGTTCAACTGATTCAACTTCAAGCTTGGGCTCAGAAATAATGGCGAGGAAGATGAAGATCAGCCAAAACTTTACGAAATCAATAAAACCCTAAAAGTTCAAGTTCTTTCAGTCCAACTTGTCCCTTTTATCTTCCATTGATTAACTGCTCCAAGAAGTAGTGAGGACCACCTTTGATTGCCAACTGAACCTTGCTTTAATGGAAGAAGGCGTACAATAGAGCGCTGACGCTATTTGTCGTGTTTTGTAGCTTTCCCGCAACTAATTTGAACTTTGTTAACTTTGGCTGACGTCAGCAAGTGTTGACTTAGCCAAATCATCAAATTCAACACCAGGCGTTGAGTGCGTTGAGTGAATGTCCCTCACTCAATTATTATGGTCTTAGTCAAATTATCTTCACCATTAGGTGTTGAGTGCATTGAGTGAACTGGCTTTACTCAACGCCTCTAGACTTAGTCAAATTTTTCTACACTGCCAGGCATTGATAACGTTGAGTGAACTGGCTTCACTCAATGACTCTAAACTTAGTCAACTTTTTCTGCACTACCAGGCGTTGAGTGCGTTGAGTGAATCTTCATCACTCAATTCCCCTAGACTTGGCTGCAACTACCTTTATCTACTAGGCATTGAGAGCATTGAGTGAAGATTCATCAATCAATGCTTTTATACTTAGCTGCTTCTTTGAAGTCTGCCAGCTTGCTGAGGAATTATGAGCGTTGAGTGAAGTTTCATCACTCAATGATTTTTTACTTAGCCTATTTTTGTCTTCCTTCTTCTTAGGCTTTGATTACAATATAATGACTCAACGCTTTTGTTGTCTGGCATTGAGTGAGCTAGCTTCACTCAATGCTTGCGAACTTAGCTGCAATATTGTCTCAGCAACCTGTTGGGCTTTGACTGTCCTGTCATTACTCAGTGCTTTTGCTGTCTGGCGTTGAGAGAACTGGCTTCACTCATTGCCTGTGGCTTAGCCTCTTTTTCAGCTTGCAAATACATAAGTTTTGATAGGCTAAGCTATACTCGACACCTTTTAATATATGGCATTTAGTGAACTATCTTCACTCAATGCTTGTGTACTTAGCCGCAGAATTTCTTTGCAAACTGCTAGGCTTTGACTGTCCATACGCTACTCAGTGCTCTTTTGCATCTAGCATTAAGTGAACTGGCTTTACTCAATGTCTGTGGACTTAGCCAATTTTCAGCCTTTCCATCATCCTTCTTTGACTTCTGGCATTGAGTGAACTGGCTTCACTCAACGCCTGTGGACTTAGATAGATTTCTGTCTCTCCACTACTCTATCTTGTGACCACTTATCACAATCTCTTAGAAAACCTATGTAAACTTGTTCCATGGAACATCCAGCACATGATGAGCTTGAACAACATCAAATATAACTATGTTCTTAGTACTGATTATGATGCCTCTTCAAATCTTCAAATCTAGGGAACATTGAGGGCAATATTCCCAATAATCTTCCCCTATTTGAAGAAGGTAGAACACACAACAATACTAAGAAGGATAAACATAAAAACATATTAATTTTTGTACCCCATTTAACTGCATTGACTCAACATGTCAAGTCAATGCATTCTTATACCACTTGAAAAATTGCTCAAGTAGTATGCACTCTCCTTATACCGCTTAATACTTAAATGGTGCACCACTAGAAGCACTTACCACATAATATGCACTGACTCAACATGGCTCAATATGTAGTCATTGCATTCCTCATACTACTTGAATCTTTCCAAGTAATATGAACTGACTCAATATGACCTCGTCATGTTAAGTAAAGTATTGCTTCTATATCTCCAATCTCCCCCATTCCAAGTATTGCCATACATCTCCCCCTTTCTATTTTCTTCTATAGTCATATTGAGGGAGGTGATAGGAATATGGCACATATCTCCTCCTTTCTATTTCTACTACACTAATGATCAAAATAGTTTACTGGAGAACATACCTCTTGTGTTGATGCCACTGATACAACACATTACTGTTAGCCACTTGACACTTGAGTTATCCATTGATCAACTTTAGCTAGCGACTATCATTGATCCACATGGCTATTCCTCTTCTCCTTTCAACAGTAGCAGTGACTTCAAAGCAGCAACAATGATGATCTTTGATCTACTATAGCAGCTGCTGGAATTGCTCCCGCTCAATAGGAGCATCTTGAATTGCACCTCCTCAACAACAACATCTATTATCTTCTCTTTACTAGACAATTGAGTCCATCTTAGTCTTGATACCACTTGATATCACTTGAAAGACTTATCTACCTGCAAGAAGAGTAAATCCTACAACAATAACAACACAAGGAGCAACGTAAGCTATACTAAGTTCAAACTTGAAGGTGTTGAACTTTTCTTCATCTAGTGGATTAGTGAAGATGTCAGCCACTTGCTTGTCTGTAGGGAGAAAATCAAGACTGATATCTTCACACTCGACATGCTCCCTAATGAAATGATACCTAATCTCATTATTCTTAGTCCTACTATGAGAGACAGAATTCCTAGCAATTGAGATTGCACTAGTAGAATCACAGTACAAGGGAGTTCTACTTATCTGGAGATAAAATCCTGGAGTTGATGTTGGATCCACAACAACTTTGCACAGAAGCGACCTGCTGAGATGTATTCGGACTCAGCTGTTGAGTTTCATATACCAATTTGCTTCTTGTTGCTCCAAGACACTAGTCTTCCTCCAAAAAACTGACAGGTGCCTGAAGTGCTCTTCCTGTCCTCTTTGTAGTCTGCAAAATCTGCATCTGAATAGCTATTTTGTTCAATATCCCTATTTCTAAGGTACCATAGGCCAAGGTATGGTTTGACCTTAAGATGACTCAAGAGCAGAGTAGTGAGATTCTTTAGGGCTAGCATGATACCTAGCACAAACACATGTAGCATAAATTTTGTCTGGCCTACTTATTGTAAGATATAGAAGGGAGACAATTTTCCCTCAATACAAAGTTTCATCAACAGGTTTCCCCGCCTCATCTTTGCCTATAGGCATACTTGACCCCATGAGAGTTTTCATGATGGAGGCATTCTCCATACCAAACTTTTGATCAACTCCCTAGTAAACTTAGACTGGGATATGGACAAGCCATCATCAGTCTGTCTTACTTGGAGTCCCAAGAAGAACTTAAGTTCACCAATACTGCTCATCTCAAACTCCCCTTGCATAATTTTGGAAACCTTCCAGGAAAGGTTATCATCAGTAGATCCAAAGATTATGTCATCTACATATATCTACACTACGACGATCTTGCCCTTAGATTCCCTTAGGAATAAGGTCTTGTCTATCTTCCCTCTTGAGAATTTGTTCTCAATAAGGAAGCTAGACAATGTCTCATACCATGCTCTAGGTGCTTGCTTCAACCCATATAGAGTTTTCCTAAGTCTATAAACAAATTTAGGTAAGTTAGAATCAACAAAACCTTGATGTTGCTCAACATAGACTTCTTCTTTTAAGTCGCCATTTAGGAAGGTTGACTTCACATCCATCTGGTAGAACTTAAATCCTTTGAATGCAGCATATGTAAGGAAGAGTATGATGGCTTCCAATCTTTATATATGGGCTAAGGTTTGATCAAAGTCAATACCTTCTTCTTGTTTGTATGCCTTAGCTACTAGCCTAGCCCTGTTCTTGATTATAATGCCATTTTCATCAAGTTTATTCAAGTAAATCCACATTACTCCAATGACATTATGTCATTGTGGTCTGGGAACCAACTTTCAGACCTTGCATCTCTTTAATTGGTTGAATTCCTCTTGCATAGCTCCAATCCAGAACTGATCTATGTTGGCCTCTTCAAATCTCTTGGACTCAACCTATGACATGAAACTTGCATACGTTATTGCATTAAGGCACTTGCTTCTTATCACCAATCCTTGGTTTGTATTACCAATTATCAGGTGTATTGGATGGTCTCTTAGATGTCTGATAGGTAGAGTCAATCTTCTTTCAGCATCAGCTTCAATAGTAGCTTCTTGCTGATCTTCATCCACTTCAAGTGTGCCTTGCACTTCATCTAAAAAATCTAATCCATCTAGATTTTTTGGAGCAGCTTCCTTGATGTTTAACCTGTCCATCATCAGATCTGTACCTGTAGTACTAGAAGAGGAGCTTAGAGCTCACTGTTAATCATTGTAGACTCCTCAAAGACTGCAATCACAGACTCTTCTATAACTTGGCTTTTCAAGTTGTAGATCCTATTTGCTTTACTATGATTGATATACCCAATAAAAATCCCATCAAAGGACTTGGCAGCAAACTTAGTCACATAGGACTTACCATTATGAAGAACATAACACTTGCTACCAAAGATCTTGAGATAGCCCAGGTTTGCTTTTTCGCTCTTCATGATTTCATAGGGAGTCTTCTTGTGGCTCTTGGGGATAGAGGCTCTTTTAAGGAAATGACATGTAGTATTTACTGCTTCAGCCCAGAAATATTCTGGGAGAGATGTGTTACTCAATAAGGTCCTTCCAGCCTCTATGAGAGTTCTATTTTTCCTCTCAAAAATCCAATTTTGCTGGGGTGTTCTTGGAGAGGAAAATTCTTGATGAATCCCTAGCTCTTCACAAAACTTTGTCTTACTATCAGACTAGAATTCAGTCACATGGTCACTTCTGATTTTGACCACAATACTATCAAACTCATTCTAAATTTGCTTGACAAACTTCACGAAGACTACAAGGGTTTCATTCTTTTTCTTAAGAAAGAACACCCAAATAAAATTAGAATATTCATCAACCACCACTGGGTGTAGACTTTCCTACCTAGACTATGAATTAGCATAGGACCAAACAAGTCTATATGCAAGAGGTATAAGTACCTCACAGAGTCTTTGGTCTCATTGCTGTTGAAGGAAGCCTTGGTCTGCTTGCCCTTTGGCATGCTGAGCAGAAGCTTTCCATGGTGCATTTCATCTTAGGAATATTCCTAACTAGCTCTTCAATGAGGAGCTTGCCAATAGTCTTGTAATTCAAATGAGCTAGTCTTTTATGCTATTACACACAATAAGAAACTTTTTCATTTGCCACTAGACAAATAGTAGAGTCTGAATCTAGACAAAGGAAATTTAAGCAATAAACATTTCCACTCCTAGTGCCTATCAAGATGACCTCTTAGTCACTTGACCTCTTAATCTGACACTCATCCTTGTGGAAGACAATGACATAGCTAAGATTAGTGACTTGGCTTATGCTTATAAGGTTGTGTTCAAACATTTCAATATAATCCACCTTTGAGATGGTGACTATGTCATTGGTAATCTTACCATAGCCTCTTGTCACTCCTCTATCTGAACAACCAAAGATAACCTTGGGTCCATCGTTCACTAGAGTATACTCCTTTAAGTTGCTCCTTGTCCCAGTCATGTTCCTGGAATAACCACTATCTAAGTACTATATTGGGGGATGGGCACTTAGACTAACTTGCACCACACAATTGATTTGACCTTAGGACACTAATATCTATTTGGTACTAGGTGCATGTTAGTCTGAAAATGGACTTGTCTACCAGAAGCTTTTCTCACTGGTGGACTAACACTTGCTCTTGGCACAGTAGGATTGTGCTAGCAATCAAAGGAAAAATTCCCCACCATGCCACAACACCTGCACTCATGTTTATTATAACTTCTCTTCTGAGCAGGTCCTGTAGTTTGCTTAACTGCTGACTAAATAGAAGGAATTGGTGCAACAGCCTTCTTCAAGTTCCTTTCAACGAAGATCTGATTGAAGGTGAGTCTTTTAGCAGGTTTTCTTAGCTTGCTCTGAATGCTATTTACGGTAGTCTTCATTGCAGATGACGTGCTGTTTATAACATCAGAGATAGCTAGATCTGGCTTGCTGATGGACTTGCCCTTTGTTTGGGTCTTTGCTGGATGGCCTTGAGAGTTAGCCACTGCATTTTTCTTAAGTGATGGGGCTTGTACACCATAGACAAATGTTCTATGATGAGCCATTTGGATTTCCTCATGGGGAGCCTTAAATGCATTCACTCCCCTACTGTACCTTCCACCATAGCTGTGAACCTCTTTATTCACACTAGTGGATCTACCATTCATCTAGTGACCATAGATGCTCTCTTGGTCATACCTGTTTGAAGATAACTGAACTATCCTAAAAGGAATGGGAGGCTTGGAAGCTAGAGGCTGAACAAGATCTTTTCCCTTCCCTTTAGAAGGGGCAACTCTAGTATTTTGCTTAAATCCCAACCCCTTCTTACCCTTTTGAGAGGAGAAGGAGTCAATCATGGGTAACATAGTATTGGGCTTAGAGAAACTAGCCATAATTCTATTCTCCCTCCAGAGCTTCTCATCAAGGTCCCTAATAAGACTATTCTTATACTTGATCGAGCCTATATGGATGAAATTCAAGACCTTAAGTTAGTTAATTTTCCTATTCTTTTGATCAAACAAAGATGTTGTTTCAAACTGTTGGGAAGCAGTAAGCTAAAGGGAGGATATCTCCTCAGCCTGCTTCTTAGAAAACTTCTTGCACCTCTTTAAGGCATTCAAAAGTTCACCATACATGTCAATCATTTGATGGACATCTCCTTCTAATTCAGCATCATCTTCACCACTAGATGAAGAAGCTTCTGTACAGGGACTAGTCTCATACCCAGACTCATAAGAAGAACTAGATAGAGAATATACCTTGCTTTGACCAGG
Source organism: Platanthera zijinensis (assembly GCA_039513925.1). Lineage (NCBI taxonomy): Eukaryota > Viridiplantae > Streptophyta > Magnoliopsida > Asparagales > Orchidaceae > Platanthera > Platanthera zijinensis. The sequence continues at coordinate 56,201,209 of CM077098.1, forward strand.
CTGATCCTAACTGGATTCCTCATTAGTCATTGCCATCTGCCCATAGTAGTTGTAAGCATCTTCTTCATCCTCATCCTCCTCTGAGTCACTGTCTGAATGTGATAGAGGGGCCTTGATGCCTATCCTGGCAGCAGGATAGTCTTCATCTGCTGCTTCAGCTTCTTTTTAAGCAGAAGGAGTAACCAGCCCAATATAGGCTTCTTCTTCTTCATACTCTGATGAAGATGAGTCAGTCCAGCTCTTCTCCTTCTTTGCAATTAAGGAATTATCCTTCTTGCCCTTGTGCTGGTATTGTTTCTTCTCACCAACCTCCTTTCTTTTGACTGGGCAATCAGCTATAACATGCCCAAGTGTGAAAGTAGCAAAAACGACTAGAAAAGAAGCCGGAACTTTGAATAATTGAAAGTTTTATTATCCAAAAAGATATCATTTACAAAGGTATGACCTTCCTTTTATAGAATGGAGGATATGGGAGAGAGTACAAACTAACAATGTGGGACTAAAAAATGTACAGAGACTGTGCGGTTAGAAATAAGCAGACCGAACAAGCCGCTCGATTAGACAATGGGCTAACAGCTCGGCAATAACAGAGAAAGAGAGCGAGATGTTGTAGGAGACCGCTAGATTGCCCGGTCTCCAAGCCATCGGAGACAAGCCGCCAGACCGCTGGACTACAACAGTAATAGCCTGGAAATCAATCTGCTGGAGAGTAACTGTTAGAACGCACGGTCTACAACCCACTAGGCTCAAACCGCCAGACCGCCCGGTCTCATACTTCAACACTCCCCCTCAAGCTGGAGCATAGATATCAATCTTGCCCAGGTTGTCACAAAAATGGAAGAAGGAAGTAGAAACCGGCTTGGTGAAGAAATCTGCCAACTCTTTGTCGGAGGTGACGAACGGAGTGCAAATCTGTCTCTTCAAGACCTCTTCTCGGATGAAATGGCAGTCGACTTCTATATGTTTCGTTCTCTCATGGAAGACCGGATTTTTGGATATGTATATAACAGCCTTGTTGTCACAGAACATAGGCAGAGGATAGTCATAGACCTCTCCTAGGTCAAGCATGTGAGCCCGCAACCAATTTAACTCACACGTGGTTGCCGCCATACTACGGTATTCGGCTTCTACACCTGACCTTGAGACAACAGACTGCTTCTTGCTCTTACAGCTCACAAGATTACCTCCAACAAATGTGCAAAAACTATATGTAGATTTACAGTCACCTTTACCATCCGCATAGCTTGAGTCTTAGTAGGCTTCAACTCTCAGATTACCATGCTTCTGAAAGAGTAGCCCTTTTCCCGGAGCTGCTTTGACATACTCTAGTATCTTCAAGGCAGATTAAAGATGACATTCCCTGGGAGCTTGCATGAACTGACAGACCTTGCCTACAGCATAGGAGATATCAGGTCTAGTCACCGTGAGATAAATGAGTTTGCCCATAAGACGTCTATACCTCGTGGCATCGGATATAAGAGGTGAGTCATCTGTCCATGTTTTGTCCTCTCCAGTATCCATGGGATACCGGGCCGGTTTGGCACCAGTCAACCCTGCCTCTTATAGAAGATCAAGAGCATACTTCCGTTGGGAGAGAACCAACGAGTCAGGCTTCTGAGAGATTTCTATCCCCAAGAAATATTTCGGGGAGCCCATATCCTTCGTGACTAGGTGTTGACGGAGGTGTTTCTTTGTCAAGTCCACCCCAGCCTGGTCATCGCAGGTAAGAAGAATATCATCCACATACATCGCCAAAACCAAAGGCCCGATGCGGTTCTGCAAATAAACAACGAGTGATCGGCAGAACTTCCTGTAAAGCCAATGGAAGCCACAATGCTACTAAACTTGTCGAACCATGCCCGAGGGCTCTGTTTTAGTCTGTAGATGGCCTTCTTCAACTGGCATACTCGTGTCTCCCCTTGAGCAATATACCCAAGAAGTTGTTTCATGTAGACGTCCTCCTAAAGATCCCCATAGAGAATGGCTTTCTTGACATCAAGCTGGGAAATAGCCCAATCCCTGTTGACGGCCATAGAGAGAAGAACCCGGATGGTGCTGAGGCGAGCAACTGGGGAGAAAGTATCAAAATAGTAAACTCCATAAGTCTGAGTAAAGCCTTTGGCCACCAGCCGGGCTTTATAACGATCCACAGTGCCGTCTGGGCGAAACTTCACAACAAACACCCAGCGATAGCCAACTACATCAGTACCTACTGGTGGAGGAACAAGGGTCCAGGTACCCCATTCAGTAAGAGTGGCGATTTCTTCATCCATGGCAGATTTCCAATGAGGAATAATAAGGGCCTCCTAGTAAGTGAGGGGAGTGGTAATAGCCCTGATAGCCAAAGCAAAGCACCTGCGAGAAGGAGTAAGCCGATCATAGGAAACAATAGTTGCAAGCGGGTGTTGGGTACACGCCCGCACCCCTTTGAGAAGATCAATGGGAAGATCCAGGTCGTCTCGTGCCTTAGGGACCGAAGCGTCCGTGGCGGAGAAAGCTGGCCCGGGACTAGAGAGAGATGGCTACGGAGAAGAGGGAGGGGGTATAATGGAGAGAGGAGGAGACAGAGGAGGAGATGATAGAGGAGGGGAGACGTCGATATGCGTGGAAGGAACACAGAGAGATGGTGGATAGTTAGAGACAACAGGAAGAAGCGGGGATTAAGAAGAGAAGTAGGATGCATTTTCGAAGAAGGTGGCGTCCGCGGAAACAAACTGTTTGCACAGAACGGGGTCAAAGCAACAATAGCCTTTTTGAGTGGTCGAGTACCCCAAAAAGACACATTTTGTTGAATGGGGGGAAAGCTTGTCACGGGTAGCAGACGGAGCATGCACAAAAGCCATACACCCAAAGATACGGAGAGGAAGAGGAAAGGGTTCCTTGCCCGGGTAGAGAATGGAGAAAGGGGTTTTGCCATGGAGAACCGAAGAGGGAATGCAATTGATGAGATAGCAGGCGAGGATAACATCATAGCCCTAGTAGGAGCGAGGCACCTGCATCTGCATTATGAGAGTGCGAGCGATATCGAGGAGATGACGGTTTTTATGCTCCGCCACCCCATTTTGCTGGGAGGTGTAAACAAAGCTGGTCTGATGAATAAGACCATGTTGCATACAAAAAGACGAAAACTCATGACTGAGATATTCTTTAGCATTATCAGAGCGTAGTACTTTAATAGAGATAGCAAACTGAGTTTTAATCATATTATAAAAGAATTGCCATACACATAAGAGTTCCGAGCGATATTTTAATAGATACACCCAGGTACATCTAGAGAAATCATCAATAAAAGTTACAAAGTAAGAACTACCCAGACCAACGGTGAGAGTAGGAGCAGGACCCCAGACATTAGAATGAATGAGATCAAAAGGGCGGGAGGAACCACGGCCTTGCTATGGTGGGAAGGAGGAGCGGTGATGTTTGCCAAGCTGACACGCATCACAGTTGAGCGGAGGACTGTTCTGAGGTAAGTGGGGAAGAAGCTGACGAAGAATCCGAGGAGGAGGATGTCAAAGGCGAAGATGCTATTGAAGAAGATCGGTAGACTAGGAAGAGAAGGAGGATAGAGAGGAAACATTGTTGAGGAAGTAGAGGTCGCCTCTCTCAGTCCTAGTATCAATCGTCTGTTGGGTCCTCGGGTCCTGAAAATAATAAGAAGCAGGAGTAAATAAGATAGAGCACCGAAGTTGCTTGCATAAAGTAGTAACGGATAACAAATTGAAAGGGAACTTCGGGACATAGAGATTGTCCGCTAGGCGAAGCGACGGGGTGACTTGAAACCATGCCCGTCCCATGAACCGGGGAAGGTGAACCATCCGCAACAAGAACCAGGGGTAATCGATCATGCGTTTCTAGGAGAGAGAAGCATTGAGGGTTTCCGGTCATGTGATTTGTAGCACCAGAGTCAATCAGCCATTACCTTGGGTAGCGATGTGTGCACTACCTTAGGTTGTGGCCACAGAAGAAGATCGCCGAGAGGAGGCGGAGGTTGAGGAAGAAGTATCACCAGAGGGATGAAGATGAGGATGTTTCTGCCAGTAGTGGTCAACAGAGTGGCCGGTACGACCACAGTGAGAGAAGAGGAACCTTGACGGACCGCGCGTGCCTGACTGACTGCGGCCACTAGTGCCACCTCGTTGAACTTGGTGAGCATAAGAGTCCTGTGAAGGAGGGGAGGACAACAGAGGACGCTGAAGCAGCGAAGTAACAGCGGCGATGCGAGCCGCGGTGGCATCCAAAGTGGGAGACTCTGCCTCTCCCAAGATCTGCTGGCGGATCATATCAAAAGACTCGGGGAGTCACAAAAGATAACAAACAACCAGGAGTTCCTGGAAGTGTTTGTGCTGCTCGGCCAAGACTGCGGAGAATGGGCGATTCTTGAGGATTTCGGCGCCAAGAGCCTGAACTTGCTGATAAGCCGTAGCAGGAGACATAGAAGGACGAGCGAAGAGATTCGCATAGAGAGTATAAATGCGGGATGTCTGGGCCCCCTTCGAGTAGAGAGCAGCAAGGTGAAGCCATGCGGTCTTGACCGTCTCATCATGGCGTATGACCGGAAGGCATTCATCGGAAAGGCTGTTAGTGAACCAAGTGCGGACAAGCGCATCACTTGCATCCCAATCATCAAATTCAGTAGAGTCTTGAGGAGGAGGGTCATTAGTGAGGTGATGACGTTTGTGCTGAGAGCGAAGAAGAAAGGTGAAAGAAACGCTCCAATCTAGATAGTTGGAACCAACAAGTTTAGAATCCGTTCCAAGGTTTTCGGAAGGAGTAGGAGGAGGAGGCAGAGCCGGATTGGCTACAGGAGTGGTGGAAGTTGAATTCTCAGAAATAGCCATAGAATAAAGCAACAGGAAGCCGCGCGGTTAGAAAACAAGCCGCGGGAAAGAAGAGGGAGAGCTGCAGCGTTCACGATGTCAGACACCAGCGGCCAGAAAAGCCACGACCAAGCCGCAGAACCAAGCAGAGGGAAAGAAGTCAGGCAGCTAGAAGACACACCGCGCTAACAGAAGAGGGGGTTTCTAGGAGGAGAAAGGAGAACAAGGCAAAAACAAGTCGCTACGACAGGTCGCAGCGACTAAGAAGAGGAGGAGGGCGCGGTGACTAGAACTGGTCGAAAACAAGGAACAAGCAAAAGAAATAGGCCACGCGAACAGGGCGCAAGCAAACAGGAGGAAGAAACAATCCGTAAAAAAAGGTCGTGAGAAGAAGAAGAAGCAAGTCGTGCGGATAGGTCGCACAGTCAGAGAGGGGCACAGAATCAGGAGGAGAAAATTGAGTCCTCTGAGACCATGTGAAAGTAGCAAAAAACGACTAGAAAACAAGCCGGAACTTTGAATAATTGAAAGTTTTATTATCCAAAAAGATATCATTTACAAAGGTATGACCTCCCTTTTATAGAATGGAGGAGATGGGAGAGAGTAAAAACTAACAATGTGGGACTAAAAAATATACAGAGACTGTGCGGTTAGAAACAAGCAGAACGAAAAGGCCGCGCGGTTAGACAATGGGCAAACCGCTCGGCAATACAAGAGAAAGAGAGTGAGATGCTGTAGGAGACCGCTAGACCGCCCGGTCTCCAAGCCATCGGATACAAGCCGCTAGACCACCAGACTACAACAGCAATAGCCTGGAAATCAACCCGTTGGAGAGAAACCGCTAGACCGCGCGGTCTACAACACGCTAGGCTCAAACCGCCAGACCGCCGGGTCTCATACTTCAACACCAAGTTTGCTGCAACAGTAGCAAATAACTTTAGATGAAATATGTTTAATAGGTTTTGAATCATACTTGTCATCCTTGGAGTGATTCTTCCTATGATGAGAAGAGGTGAAAGGTCTGCACTTCCACTATTTCTTCTTCATCAGCTTCTGAAAATGCCTTGAGAAGGCATCAAAATCCTAATAAAACATGTTGCAGTCTGATGTATCTAATTCTAAGCTGTCTGAATCAGTTGGACTCCTTGGCGGAGAGCGGATCATCTCCTTACTCTTCCTGGTGCTGTCTGCTCTAATGGCCAAGGTCTTTTCCTAGGCCAAAAATTTGCTGGTGGCCTCCGCCTCTTTCCTACCAACCAACTGCATCTCATAAGAGATCAGCTTTCCAAATAATTTATGGGGAGGAGTGTCACAACCCACATTTTCTCAACATTTAAGTTATATCAAAGTAAGAGAAAAAACCTATCGTGATGCTACGCCGTGTAGGGGATAACTGTAGGCACTCAGACAAGACTCCAAACTCTACAGTTTATATGAAATCCTTAAGTTATTAAGTAATAACTAGTTTAAGTTTAGATGGTGTATCACTCAGCACAGTGGATCAGCTAGTCAACAAGTAAAAGTATAGTTATACGCAGCAGAAATACTTTGATTATGTTAGATTAACAACCTACACGAGCATACACATCCCTGAAGGACAACTCGCGATATACGAGACTCTAGATTTATTATAAGTATAAAATAGTCTTTACGTTAGTTAGCAAATAACATTTTACGTTTACAAATATGGAATGCATAAAATATTAGTGAAAGTATCTAGTGTCAACCTAATCCACCTATGGGGGGGGGGAATAGGTGTCGTGCATTATTTTGCGGAATTAAACTAACCAGCACAAGTAAGAAAACAGAACACAGAAAACACACAAAGAATTATAGTGGTTCCCCGATTTGGGTACGTCCACTTTCACCCTTCGACCTATCTCCCACCAAGGGACGACTCGGTCACTTCTTCAAACGGATTGAAATCCAATCCTCACACTAGGAGCAACGCTCCCCTAACCACGGAAGGAACCCTTCCAACAACGGAGTCACAACTCCACCACAATGGGTTGCACCCAACCCTTACAACTAGAAATGAAAATTCCTTTACAACAAAATTGAATGTAAGTAAAAATACAAATAATGTGATGGACATTCATATGTCCTTCTTCATTCGTTTAAGCTTGCACGAAAAGTACGAAGAGTCCACAACCGGATTTCTCACTTGGAATAGGTCTTCTCAAGATTGGCGGCGGCAAATGAGTGCGGCGGCGATGCTTTGTAGATCAAAACTGCATGACGAAGCAAGATAGGTCTTCAAACGATCTCAGTCGGATCAAACGTCTCAACCGATTCGGAAGGGAGAACAAGTCTTGTTCAACGAATCAGAAGACAAGAGATCTCGAGAGAGATATGTGAGACCGGCTGCTTTCCTCAGTTCTATCGTTGGACGATCAGAGAAGATCTGAGATCAGCGGCGGCGATGATCATGCGAGCGGCGATAAGAGTTCGGCGATTTCGTGAGCGGCTAGGTCACCATCTACTTTGTTTCATATTTCCGTGAATGTATATATCTGGAGTTTCAAAATACGCGTATATTTATACCAGGAGCCAACCCTAATGACTGTTGTGGGGCCCACGAGGAGAAGCCCTAGCCCCGGCCGAAACAGCGCACGACGGCTTGGTTCGGTCCAGCGAATAGAGAAAATTTGCCAAAGGCAAAATCGGCGGGAGTCGTTGGTGATTCCCGTCGATGTCGACGGGAATCGCTCATGACTCCTATCGATTCTACCTTGGCAGAATTTCTGTTTGAAATCTGTCAGCCGGAAGAAGTCGGCGGGGGTCATTTTTGATTCCCGTCGAAGTCGGCAGAAATCACTAACCACTCCCGTCGAAGTCGGCGGGAATCACTAGCGATTCCCGTAGATTTTGACTTGGAAGAATTTTTATTCTTCCTTCTTTTGATAACTTGGTCTTTGACCCATCCTTGCTCCTTCTTCTGCTCTTGATCTACCTTGACCTTGTACTTTAAAGTAAGTACACTCCAATAGAGAGAGCACACGTGAATCAACACACTGATCTACATAACGAGGGATTACGTTGCGCAGACCCGTATATATTGACCCACTGCACCCTGACATTGGTGTGTACTTAGTATGGAATAGCTGCAAGCACAACTTGATAGAATTGTCAAATACATTGTCAATTCAACATAGCTTGTTCAGGGTCTTCTTCAAATCAGGTCTATTGTGGATGCAATACCCAACAATCTCCCCATATTTGAAGAAGCCTAAACCCTACAAGCTAAGGTGAATAAAACAGATGGGAATGAAAAGCATAAAATGAAAATTCAGTTGAGAGTGGAATTCATTACCATTTCCTTTAGAGCAACATAGCCTTTGTGACCTACTTAGCATTGGCAGCCACCTTAGTCTTGGCCGAGAGGGTAATCTCCTCCTTTTCGGCTTCTGCAAACCTGGGACTTCACTTGGAGAAAAATGCTCCCCCTCAGTTCTTGCATCCATGCCCGATCTTGAGTGCCTAGCAGATGCTTCCCCTTGATTCAAGAGCCTTGAGCCTTTTAGTCTTTAATCTTCAAAGTTTAGCATGCTGAATTTAGTTTTGAACAAATTGAACTTGGCCTTGTCTAGTGGCTTCGTGAAGATATCTGCAATCTGCTTATCCTTGGGGACATAGCAGAGAGATATATCTTTTTTCCACATGCTCCTGAATGAAGTGGTAGCGCACTTCAATATGCTTTGTGTTGGGTACATTGGAAAATGTGTACCTGATTTGAAGAAGCCTAACTTAGCATAATGATATACATCAAGGTATATTTGATGTTGTTTAAGTTGAATATGTGCAGGTTAAAAGTATGGAAAAATTTCTAAGTCCATGTGTCGACACCAGAAGAAGATGTGTCGACACTTCAGGAAGATTGTGTCGACACTTGAAGAAGGCTGTGTCGACACGGAGAAAATGAGTCGACATCAACTGTGTCGACACCGAGAGGCAGTGTCGACACACACAAGATTATAGTTACATCAACTGTGTCGACACCAGGAGGCTGTGTCGACACACAGAGGCAGAGTCGACAATATTTGTGTCGACACCACCAGAAGACTGAGTCGACACATATAGGCAGAGTTGACAAAAGCTGTGTCGACACCTGAAGGCAGTGTCGACACATACTATGTTCTGAATCTACATCAACTGTGTCGACACACAGGACTTGTGTCGACACATTGTCAAGCCTAGACAAGGTCATTTGCTGAATATTGATGAAGTGTTTGAGTCAACACAAATACTCTGTGTCGACTCATTCTCAAGTTATAGTATGCAGAAGCTGAGTCGACTTAAATGCAAACTTGTCGACTTCACTAGAGGCAGTGTTGACACCGGAGGTACTTGTGTCGACACATATAGACAGATGGTCTCGACACTTTCTGACAGACATTCTCGACACTTTGCTGTCCAAGACAAAGGCACAAGATCTGTTTGAAGACTTGACAGCTGTGGGTTACAACAGGTTAACTAAAGCTGTCAGACTTGTCAAAAGATAGTTAGAAACCTGATCAGCCGGTCACCAAAAAGAAGGTCTATAAATAGACAGATTCAGAAGTAGAATAAAATTTTTGTTTTTATTTGAGAAGCAACACACATAAAAACTGCTTAAGGAATCAAATCAAGAAAGTGCAAGGCACTGAAGAAGATCTTCATTAGAAGATCTAAGAAGACATTCTGAAGGGTTCAACCTCTCAGGATCAGTCTAAGGAGAATTCGTCCTAGAATTCAGAAGAATTTCCAAAGGGATTGGATAAAGAGAGATCCAGCCGTTTGAAGATCAAGAAGGAAGCTATTACAAGTTTCTCAAGAAGCTGTTTGGAAATCAACTCAGCTAGTTCAGATTCAAGAAGCTTTGAAGAAAGCTATGTTTCAGTTGATTTCATCCATCAGCTGATCAGTGCTGTCTTGTCCTTTCTCTCTCAACAAGGGCAAGATTCTATAAAACTCTTTTCTAAATTCTGTAGGATCTATTAATATAGATCTGAGTTGTAAGCCTATGTTATAAAGGCTGAGTGTAGGAGAGATAATCTCTGAGTGGTAGGTCTTGGATAAAGACTGAGGTAGGGCTGAATTGCCTGATCTGTAGGAGTGTGGTATCACTCTGAGTTGTAGGAATCCATTTTGGATTCTGAGCTGTAGGATCTGAGGATCTGAGTTAAGGAAGGGAGTTTGGCTGAATCTAGCCCACTGCTAGATAGGCGGAGGGGGAAAGTAGATGTACCCAGATCTTGGGGAACCACTATAAATACTTGTTGCAATCTGTGATGTATAGTTCTAGATTGTGTGATTGTGATTGCTAAAGTAGCTGCTGAACACATAGACAATAGTCTTTAATTATTTAATCATTCTGCCTTAAGTTTAAAAAGAAAATAAGAACCTATTCACCCCCCCCCCCTCTAGGTGTCTAGGTAATCTTGAAAGTAAAACTATCAAGTGGTATCAGAGGGAGGTTGCTTAAAGTAAGACTTAACAGTCTGAGTTAGATCTAAGGGCAAAATCAAGAATCAAGAAAATTGGTTCAGGTAAGAATCACAAGGAGTTGGGATCTATGAAGCTTCCCATCTGCAGAAAAGAAATCTTTGGAATTTGGAAGGAAAGGGTTATTGCTGCAATAAGACTGGACACATTGTAGCTGAATGTCCAGAAAAGAGAAAGGAGTCAGTAGACAAAAAAAGGACTCAACACAAGGGCAAGAAAGAGAAATCTTTTGTTGCAAAGAAGGATAAGAGCCTTTCAGATCAGTCCTCATCAGAGTCAGAATCTGAAGCAGAAGCATACATAGGATTGTATGCAGCCAATGAAGAAGAGGAATTTCTGCAACTGATGGATTCCATTCATGATCAAGAAGACAAGGAATGCATGGGTCTGATGCCTGAGTTAGAAGATAACCAATGCCAGGATAAGCCTGGTCCTATTAAGGTACAAAAGGTTTCTAGTTCTTCTGATTTTAGTACTGGTTCAGAGTCAGATTCATCTACATCAAGTGATGTGAATGGATCTGAATCTGAAGGTGATATTGATCAGTTGATGGATGAATATAGGGTCTTCATACAGGCTCTTAAGAAAAGCAAGAATCTAGTCAAAGTTTAGGGTCAGGAAATTGCTAATCTTAAAGTGGCTGCAACTGAGTTTGAAAAAGTAATGGATCAAAAGTTAAATGAGATTGCCAAACTGAAAAATATAACCTATATTCAGATGGGCACAATAAAATATAACAATGATCAAATTATGAGTCTGGAGGCCAGACTAAGAATATAGAAAGATTTAGTGGCTAGTTACACTAAGCCAAAATCTATCTTACCTTTAATAGATGAGTTTGTGGCTCAAAAGCGTAAGGTAGGATTAGGCTTCAAAGGTAACCCCAGGGCTGCTCAATTCAAAAGAAAAGGCAAAGCTCCTGTCCAGCCTCTAAACCTTTCAATCCCAGTTAAGTTTAGAAAGGTGCAAGTGCCTTCTAACAAATATGATCTTGAGAATATTCATGGTCATATTAAGACTAATGTTCAGATAAACAAGGGTGTAAATGCCAATAGGTATACCCATGTTCATAAACCCCATGGTTATAAGAAATCTGTGGGTGAAGCTGCAGCAGCACCAGCACTGGACAGAAATTCTTCTGTCAAGGGTGTATCAAGACCTAGATACAACAAGTTTGAATGTTGGTGTTGTGGCAAGAGAGGCCATTTTGCCTTAGACTGCTGGCATAACACAAATGTAAGGAAGAACAATAGTCTACCAGTTAGAAGAGGTGCTGGTAGTCTTAATATGAATGGTGCTAACCTGAACCAAGGACCCAAGACTTACTTGGGTTTTAAGGGAAAGTAATTATGTATTGCAGGAAAGTCCAAGTTGTCATGCCCCTATATAGTACTTGGACAGTGGATGTTCCAGGCACATGATTGGAACAAAGGGGCTGCTGAAGGAGTACACATCTGTCAAAGATGGACCTAAAGTAATCTTTGGTGGATCTGAAAGAGAAATCATCAAAGGGTTTGGTAACATTTCTTCAAACCAAATTACCATCACCCAAGTGGCTTATGTAAAAGGTTTGAAACATAATCTGATTAGCATAAGTTAGCTGAGTGATCTTGGATATGACATTTCATTTGTTAAGGATGGATGTCATATTAAAAGGTCAAGTGATCAAAAGATCATATTGACTGGGTATAGAAAGAGAAATGTTTATTGTCTTAATTTTGTATGTGAGAACAAGGCTTCTCTCATCTGTCTTGTAGCTGATGATAATGCATCTCATTGTGTCACGTGGCACAAGAGGTTGGCTCATCTTAACTACAAGACAATTGACCAACTCTTTAGCAAAGAGTTAGTGAGGAATGGTCCTCAAGTTAAGTGTATAAAGGAAGGGATATGTTCAGCTTGTCAAAAGGGCAAACAGACAAAATCCTCCTTTCATAGTCTTGAAAACAAGGATTCTGTGAGGTGCTTATATCTCTTACATATGGATCTTTTTGGTCCTATGCCAGTTCATAGTCTAGGTAGGAAGGTCTACACTTTTGTGGTTGTAGATGACTATTCTAGATATACATGGGTGTTCATTCTGAGACAAAAATCAGAAACCACAAGTGTCTTACTTAGTTTTGTGAAACAAATTCTGAATGAACTAAATAGTACAGTGGTCAAAATCAGAAGTGACCATGGCACTGAATTTTAATCTGAAAGTATAACAAAAATATGTGAAGACTTTGGGATTTTCCAAGAGTTCTCCTCACCTAGAACACCTCAGCAAAATGGCATTGCTGAAAGAAAGAATAGGACATTGATTGAAGCTGGTAGAACTCTATTGAGTGATACCTCTCTTCCAGAATATTTCTGGGCTGAGGTAGTAAACACAGCATGTCATGTGATCAATAGGGCTTCTATAACCAAGTGCCACAAAAAGACTCCCTATGAAATTATGAAAGGTAGAAAACCAAATTTATCCTACTTTAGGATCTTTGGTTGTAAGTGCTATATACTTAACAATGGCAAGTCATATCTAACTAAGTTTGCTGCCAAATCCCAAGATGGGATATTTGTTGGGTACATCAAAAATAGTAAGGCCTATAGAGTCTTCAACTTGACTACTCAAGTTGTAGAAGAATCTGTACATGTTGTGTTTGATGAATCAAGATTAATCAACTGTGAGTTGCCTTGTAGTTCATACAGTCCAACAGGTATAAGCAAAAGGATGGACAAGCTTTCCATTGTAGAAGCATCAAATGCAGATGAAGTAGTGGAAAATGAAGGCTACAGTCCAGGGGGAGTACAAAACTCTATAGAAGCTGATGACAACCAAGAAGTACAGTATGGTGAAGGAGCTGGAGATGATCAACCTGAAGGAAATCTTCCTCCAGCCATAAGACATCTAAAAGATCATCCAGCTAATCAAATAATAGGTGATCCAAGTCAAGGAGTGCAGTCTAGAAGCAGAAATCTGAGCACAGTCCTACACTCAAGTTTCCTATCTGAATTGGAACCTAAGAAATTTGAAGAAGTCATCCAAGACCAACATTGGATTAATGCTATGCAAGAGGAGCTTAAACAATTCAGAAGGTGTAAAGTCTGGGAGCTTGTTCCTAAACCAAAAGACCACAACATCATTGGAACAAAGTGGATATTTAGGAACAAGTTGGATGAGAGTGGAGTAATAATAAAGAACAAAGCAAGACTGGTTGCTAAAGGATATAGGTAGGAAGAGGGAATAGATTTTGATCAGACATTTGCCCCAGTAGCAAGACTGGAGGCAATCAGGATGTTTCTTGCCTATGCTGCATACCAAGGATTCAAGGTATACCAAATGGATGTGAAATTAGCATTTCTGAATGGAGATCTAAAAGAAGAAGTCTATGTGGAACAACCATCAGGTTTTATAGACTCTCTTAAACCTGATTATGTTTTTAGACTTAGGAAAGCTTTATATGGGTTAAAGCAAGCCCCAAGGGCTTGGTATGACACCCTGTCTACTTTCCTTATTGAGAACAAATTCTCAAGAGGCAAAATAGACAAGACTCTATTCCTTAGGGAGTCTAAAGGCAAGATAATCATAGTCCAAATCTATGTGGATGACATAATTTTTGGGTCTACAGAAAATAACCTTTGCAAGAAGTTTGCCAAACTTATGCAAGGGAAGTTTGAAATGAGTAGTATGGGGGAACTTAAGTTCTTCTTGGGACTCCAAGTAAGACAGACTGATGATGGCTTGTCCATATCCCAGTATAAGTTCACCAAAGAGTTGATAAAGAAATATGGTATGGAATCTTCCTCTACCATGAAAACTCCTATGGGAACAAATATTCCTATATGTAAAGATGATACAGGTAAGCCTGTAGATGAGTCTTTATATAGAGGAATAGTTGGTTCTCTATTATACCTCACAGTTAGTAGACCAGATATTATGTATGTTACATGTGTCTGTGCTAGGTACCAGGCATGCCCTAAAGAATCTCATTACACTGCTGTTAAAAGAATTTTGAGATATTTAAAGGGCACACCAAATCTAGGCCTTTCGTACCCTAGGAATAGAGATTTTCAACTAATAGGTTATTCAGATGCAGATTTTGCAGGCTGTAGAGAGGATAGAAAGAGTACTACAGGTACATGCCAATTTTTGGAAGGAAGACTGATATCATGGAGCAGTAAGAAGCAGACCAGTGTGGCAATATCCACAGCTGAGTCTGAATATATTGCTGCTGGAAGCTGCTGTGCACAGCTATTGTGGATTCAACATCAGTTAAAGGACTATGGTATTCAAGTAAGTAGAACACCTTTATTGTGTGATTTTAAGAGTGCTATTTCTATTGCTAACAACCCTGTTTCTCATAGTAGAACTAAGCATATAGAAATAAAATACCATTTTCTTAGAGAGCATGTAGAAAGAGAAGATATCTCATTGGAATTTATTAAAACAGATTATCAAATTGCAGATGTATTTACTAAGCCACTGGATGAAACAAAATTCAATAAATTTAAAATTGAATTAGGAATGCTGACCATTGATTAGTATATCAACAAACAGAAATTGGCTAAGTAAAATGGTGTCGACACTTTTAGTGATAAAGTGTCGACTCAGTATAGTTATGTCGACCTGTTAGAGATTTAGTGTCGACACAGAGAATTGGTGTCGACACTTAAGGGTCAAATAGTCGACTAATCCAGAAATGTAGTGTCGACTTCACCAGAATAATGGTGTCGACACTTATAAATTTTGTGTCGACACTTGTACTAAGAGTCGACACAGAATTTCTGATGCTCTACTATGTCTCTCTTGTGTCGACATATCCTAAATTGGTGTCGACACACAGTAGTCAACATTGATGTCGAGACAGTAAAAGTTTGTGTCGACACATTTCATCTGTGTCGACACATTTAGTCTGTTTTTGCCCGCCTTTTGACCTTCTTTCATTAGAGGGTATAAATAGGTCAAGAACGTATTCTGTCGACACGCTCACAAGGTTTTCGAGACTAAAACCCTGTGTCGACATTCTCTCTCTTCTCTTCTCTCCAGTTTTCTCATCTTTCCAATGGCGCCAAAGGTTGAAGATAACGTCAATGAGGGATACGAGTTGGTTAGGGCTGCGTTCGATAATGCCACACCTGAAATAAAATAAGTGATATCTTATCTTGCTGATAATGGATTGGAATATTTGGTTTCTGAACCCACCAAAATCTGGAAGAAGGAGGTACTTGAATTTTACACTTCAGCATCAGTGGATTCTTCAGGACTCAAGATCAAATCCACAGTTCATAGAACCAAGGTGAAACTTACTCTACGGAGTTTAAGAAAGATTGAACCAAGCATTGAGAATGTAGAAGAGGTCCCAGCCTCTAAGACAAGGGAGGCTCTACAATGGTGTGGATTGGATCCAACCGTCAAAATTAGAGCAGCTATCAACAGAAAATGAATGAATCCACAAGGCAAATTTCTATCTGAAGTGGTTGGGAAGATGATCTTGTGCAAACCTGGCGGCCATGATAGGATTTCAGCCCTAATGTTTAACCTCATAACAAGGATCATCTTTAGGGTAAACACAGACTGGTCAGCAGTTGTGTTTGATAAAATCAAGGAAGGACTTAAGAAGCCAAATCTGGCTAGGATTTTGAGTCTATATCTGGCTGGACTCATCCCAGAGGTCTTACAACAAATTCCTGGGACTAAGATCAATCACATGAGAAAAATGGACATGCGATTATTCTCAAGATGGGATAGAGTTTTGTACAAAGAGCTGCCTGATGTGGACAGGCAGGACACACCAGAGAAATCCCCAGGTCATGATCAAAGTACTGAACAACTTCCAGGAGATCAAGTGAGAGAGCAGGATGAAGACCAGCCTGAGTCTACTCAAGTCCAGGATGAATCCTTACCTGCACAGGTGCAGGGGGAGCATGTTTATTCTCCTACATAGGACATTCCTAACACTGAACAGGTGCAGGGAGAGCAGATTTCTGAACAAGCGCAAGAGGTAGAACAAATAGATTTATCAAAAGATTTGCACACTGCTGGTCTAGATGACTCATCTTCTGCTCAGGCACAAAAGGAATTCACTCTAGATGAGTTGTTTCCTGATGTTGAATTTGCTACTAATAGAGTTGAGGAGGAGCAAGAAATTGAGAAGGAGCTCGAAATTGAGGGGGAGCAAGTGATTGTTGACAAAGATCAACATGTCACTGAGACAAATATTCCTCCTTCACCTCCTGAAAGAGTTTAGATTGAAAGCTCTTCAGAATCTGAGTCTGCAGAAGCCAGAGTGGCAAAGAAAAGGAAGCTCATGGTCTTCAAAAGAAGAAGCCATAGCTACAAGCAGGCTCTACAGTCTTCAACTCACCAATCTCCATCTGATTTTAATTACAACAAGTTCATGGTAGATTTGCAGGTGAAGCTAGATAATCAGAGATTAGCCATGGAGAAATATGTTGATGAAAGTAATAAAAATCTTAAGTTTGATCTGGCTCAAGATATAAAGTCTATAAGATTTGAAGTCAATCAAAATAAAAGAGAGATGACTGATTGTTTTACAAAAGGGGCACATGGTGTTGTATATCTGGCACAATAACAAGGGGAAATGAAGAAAGAAATAGATGTTCAATCTGTTAATCAAGGATACATTCTTGAAAATCAAAAACGGATAAATGACAATCTGACAACTGCCAACACAGATATTCTTGCTCAATTTCAAACAAAGATGACTAAATTGACTGAAGCTAAGGCAGCTGAAATGGTTGCATATGAAACTAAGTTCAACACTGCTTTAGACTCAGTTCAGTCAGCCATAATCACTTCCCAGAAGGAAATTACTGCAAAACTTAACAAGTTGAAACCCTTCTTCAAAGATGGCATTAATATCTTGATGGTCAGATCAGATTTCAGAAGGACGATCTCAGAGATCATGTAGAAAGAGAAGTCCTAAAGGGGGAGAGGGTACTTATTTCTGCTGGCTCAGAAAATGCCAAGTGGGTCACTAACAGTATCAGAGCCACATTGGGATATCCATCCCTTTGTGATGATGATAATATGGCAGAGTCAGGAGTACAGCCAAAAGGTCTACTTGAAGGCAACCAACCAGAAGTTGCTCAAGTCATATACCCCCCTGCAGATTTTGACTTGATTCATCAGATGGTGCAAACTATGTATAGTCCTCCAGAGGAGGTTTCAAATATTATACTTGGAAAAGTAGACATGCCTGAAGCTGCAATCAAGGCTCAGCAAGAGGCTCAACTGTCAAAGAAGAGATTTAGGGAGCAAGCTGAACTAAAACCTGATTTTGAACAGTGGAGCCCTACCTCTAGAAACATCATACTAACTGCCTGGAAAGCTATAAAAGATCAAGTCCATGAAAGGGGCAAGTGGTACAATGAACAAGAATTGCAGAAGCATAAAGCCAGACAGGAGGCTATTGTTCAATATAGAAGGAAAGCTAAGATGGGAAAGCTACCTCCTGATGCTGTGGAACCTAGCAAGTACTTTCCCAAGCCATATCACTATTTTGAGAGGCAAAGACTGAAGACTGAGGCTCAGGAGAAGGCTAATCTTAAATGCAAAAAGCCCATGGAAGAAACTGAACCTTCTGTGCAGGCACAAGTACAACCTGGAAGAGGGATTGTTATAAAGGAGCCTGATCTGTCTTAGTCTTAGATGTCTTAAGTTTTAGTTTAAAAAAATGTGGAATGTGAAACATTCAGTGTTAAACATTTTATAAACAATCATTTTGACATAATACACAAAATCTTGCTTTTTAGTTAATTTTTGTGTATATTTTTTTTATCTCTGTGATGAATCTGTGCAAGTGTTTTGTTTGTTAATATTTTCTGTAATGAAAGTGAGGGGATAAGTTGTAAACTACTCTAGAGGGGGGGTGAATAGAGTATTCAAATTTTATGAATAACTAGTCAGCTCCCTTGGAGTTTATTTGCGGAATAAATAATCTGATACTTGAACCCTAAGAGCCTAACACAGTGAAGTCCACAAGTGAGAGAGTTAACTGAAATTTCAGATTAACTATAAGCCTATCACAGCAACTAGCAATCCTAGGTAGTTCTATCACAGCCACAGAATAAGCAATTTAAACAAAACAGCCAGAGAGACACAGGATATATAGTGGTTCCCTCTTAATAGGTACTCCACTCTTCTACCACCCTGGTAGGAATCCACTACAGGTTTTTGCTAAGGTGCCCTGTCACCAATGATCTGATTCAGGTAGATCAAACAGACCCTTTGAGCTTTTGATAAGGATGCTCAACCACAGGTTGTTGATAAGGTGCCCTGTCACCAATGTTCACTTTTGAAGAGGTGTGAAAACTCTTTTACAAAAGGGGTTGAGAGGGTTAGATTGTCTTCTCTGTTGTTAATACAGATTAGAGAAGACTTGTGGATTCTCTAAAGAATCAAAGTCTCCCCCTAGCTCAGTGGAAGTCCAGGGAAAGCCTTTGCTTCAGGATGAAGGAGTTTCAGATATACTGAAACTAAATCCTCAGAGATCTGTAGACTGATTTTTATCAGGTCTTCAGATTCTGCAGCACGTGAAGCAGATCTGGAGCTCTTTCTGAAGTCTTGAAAACTCTAAGCAGATGCTCAGGAGACTTGAGAATGAAAGAAATTGCTCTGGGCTTATGCTTCAGGAAAACTTTTCTTCTTCTGATTGTGAGATTGTGAAGAGTTGCTCTGGAGATGCTTGAGAGAGTCCAGCACAAAAAGAATCTCTCTATATTTGTAACTTCTTATTTTTCTGAGAGAAAAATCTCTCTTAAATATGTCTTCTCATTTAACTTTTGGAACGGCTCTATTGATTTGAATTCTCGAGCCCTGCAACAGATTATCTCAAAATAGAATATAGCAATAGGAATAGAATGACCTATTAGCTCTCTGTCAGTCCCAATAAGGAAATAAATGAATAAAAAAAATCTCAGCATAAAGACTTGTCGTTCTTGGAAGTAGCATACACCGCCAACGGCTAGAATACAGCCTGGCAATATATTTTGTATAATAAGACAAAAATGCTTTATCAAAATACGAAATCCCGTAATTTATGCTTAACATATTTGGTAAGTAATTCATTTGGATTTAAGCCATAAATTAGCAAAAACATTCTTCAGAAAATCTTTCTAACCACACGCTAAAACACTTGGAAATAAACCAAGGAATAAAATAAGTGCAAATGTTAAAGGCAGACAGAAATCGTCGAACAGGGGTTCGATGATCGTCGACCTAGCTAACAGATCGTCGACTAAAAGCAGAAATCTATCGAAACAGAAATCGTCAAACGGCAATCGTCGACCAGCTCAAGATATCGTCGACTAAAGCAGAAAATCTGTTAACACAGAAATCGTCGAACATCTCATGATGTCGACGACTAAGGCAGAGATCTGTCGAGACAGATATCGTGAAGCAAGACCACGATCGTCGAACTGCTGATAGCAGATCGTCGACCAACCTTCAGAGCATAATAAGCTTGCTCTGAGATCGTCGACCATCGGTCGACGATAATTGTCTTGACTTCAACGATTCTATAGCCCTTGCTATCGTCGACCACTGATCGACGATCGCGAGGCCTCGTTCGACGATGGTCGAACGGAAAAAGCCTTAACCAAAAAATACATCTAGAACTACTAGCCTAAGCTCTAGGTCAGTTATAAACTGTCCTAGGGAAACTAAACAAGATCTAAACATGATCATATATAGTTATATGGATCAAGAGGGGCTGGAAAGGGATTACATAAGCCAAATCACATCTAGGGTACCAACAATCTCCCACTATTTGGGTTATGTTGTCCAATCGGATCTAAAAAGTAATGCACACAATAACAAAAGCAGAAATTAACCAAAAATTTAAATCACCGGCAATCCACAGGAAAACATAAAGCCATAAATCAGCAGAACTAAAGTATCAAGCAGATTTATCAGAGGTTTTAGCATCAGATGATTTCTTAGGGAATACAGCTGGTTTGAAGATAATTTCTCTGTTTGAATTTGCTGCTTGTCTTTTGGATAGCATTAGATCGTGTTCACCAATAATTTTCTTTTCAGCATAGCTTGGAAGAACTGCAGCAGGGTGCAACCTCATGTATTCTTCAGTATTGAAAATTTCAGAGTTTACATGAATTTTGCTGAGTTCCTTTTCTCTGAATTCAGACATAGTTGTATATGCTGTAGGGTCTAGTCCTTGAGCTTTGGCTCTCTCCATCATGCTTAGTGCAATAGATTCCTTAAATCTTGCCATAGAGGCAATTCTTTCAGATTCAGTCATATCTGATGGAGAGGATGGTCTGTCAGTATCAGCTTGAGCTGCAATCTCCATGTTCCTTTGAAGAGCTGTGGCTATTTTGCTTGAGTCAGAAGGAATTTGTGCAGCCTTCTTAGGATTAGTTTCAGCATATAGAGATCTTGGAGGAGCAAGTTCAATGAACTTCTTGTGGGATTTCTCTGAATAGACCACTCTTTTTCCTTTTGTTTCACTTGTCTCAGAGGCAGTAGGTTTCCTTGATGAGGAGGATGGACCTCTCCTGGGAGGAGAAGGTTTCCATTCTGGAACTTTCTTTTTAGGGGAAGGAGGAGGAGAGAAAGTAGGTTGCTGAAAAGTCATCTCCTTTATTTGTTCCATGAGAACATTTTCATTTCTTTTTCTTCCTTGTCCTGATACATCTTGGCCTCCCTGGCTTTGGTTACTCCTTCTCTGGTAGGACTGAAAGATGTTAGAGCTGGCCGATCTTGCAGATGGGGCAGAAGAGAGACTTCCAGAGGCTCCAGCACCAGGAGGTGGAGGAGGACCTCTGGGGGGGAATTTCTGAATAGGAGTGTCATATCGTTTTGATCTCTTCTTCTCTCTTGTCTGATTCTTTGAGAGCCTCATCCAGGGTCGAAATTCTTTGCTCTTGGGATCAATTCCCTTCAGAATGAAATAGGGAACATCCTTGTCTGGATTGGCAGTAGGAGGAGCAGATGCTTTCCTTTTCTTAGACACAGCCTTTTTCTTTTTCTGGGAGCTATCAGAATCCTCAGAGTCATCATCATCAGAGGAGTGAGATGAGGTTCTGCCAGCATAATCATCAAAGTCTAGGTTTGAGATATCCTTGGCAGCTATAGCATGTTCAGCCTTCTGCTTTTCTCTATCTTCTCTTTCTCTTGCTTCCTCAATGGCATCTTGCTCAAGGAGGGCATCAGGATCAACATTTGGAGTGCTCTTCCAGAGTTCTGATTTAGGATACAAGTCAGGAACTATCCTGGGGACCAGTTCTGCAGTAGAAGGAATGGATAGAGGATAGGTAAGGATAGGAGGAGAAAAGATGACAATATCTGCAGGAGCAGATGCTTTTTCTAGAGAGATGGCTAGGGAATCCAGATGATAATTAGCCAACCCTTCAATGTACTCAGAGGCAATATTCTCAGCCACAAAGGCTATAAATTGTTCTTGGTTTAGACTACCTGAGCTTGATTCCTTTTCAGTCATCTTGGAGGCTTTTTCTGGTAAATCTAGCACAGCCTCAGCTTCTTCAGCAGAAGCAGTGTTGATTGTGCCTGCAAATAAAGAAAGATAGGTTAACAACCAAGTGGGAATAAAATATTCCCCCCAAGGTGAACAGCAACAGGTAATTGATAGAGTTACCTGAAGATCTACACAGGATACCACTTTGCATCTAGGAAGGAGGTTATAATTCCTTCTAGATGTTTAGCGACATCAGGGATAGACACCTCTGCAAGGCACACGAGGAGTGCTATACAGGAAAAGAAGAGAGAGTCCTTGATCAAGGGGTCATCAAGGTACTCAGGTCTATAAGAGACCATTTTCTCTTGAAAAGAAGGAACAAGAGGAGTAGATGTGAGTGAGGACTCACAGTCAAGGTTAAGATAGGATTCCAAATCTTCAATGGAATTTGCAGCAGCATCTTGCAATACTGATGCAGGATCATCAGCAGCTGAGATGGGATAGGAAGGAATAAGAAATTAACTCCAAGTTGGAGTGAATTAATTAGAATCTTAAATAGCATTATACCATCAGATTGAGCAGCAACATTCTCAAATTGTTGAACCACTACTTCTGAATCAGTAGCGTTCAATGGAGATTTTTCACCAATGTCCATGGGGACTTCTTCATTATCTTTCTCAGAGATTTCTTCATCAGAAGCTTGATTCACTAGGGAGTGAATGTCCTTGTTAGATAAAGATATCAATTTAAAGTCCTGATTATAACCTTTAGAGGAAGTGATTTACCTTCTGGTTGCTCTAGATCTTTCATTAGAGACTCTTTCTCTGGAAACTCTTGATGTTCTTCTACAATTGCTGTAAGGGGAAGAGAAGAGTTGTCCTGAAGGGCCAAGGCATCACCTGAGACCACTTCAACAGACATCTCCCCCTGCATGACTTCAGTGGGGACTGGAGTCATGCATCTTACTGAAGAGGGCTCAGCAGAGGGTGGAAATGATTTGATGGCTTCAGTAAGGGCTTTGATGGATGCAATGAGAGGGGCATTAGCAGCCTCAATCATTTTTTGTATGGATGGAGTGATGAGCTATACAATTTGTGCAAGCAATTCAGGAGTTATCTGAAATGCTGAGGATGTAGAGGTGGATGGAATGGAAGCAGTATGATCTACCACATGATCAAATGAATCATGTGGAGATGGGTGAACATCAGCATGAGTGTGGGATTCATGTTGAGATAAGTGTGTGAGGATGGTAGCAGTGACTATGTCAACACTGGCTGCGGCTGCCAGATGTTGTGGTATGGGTGACTGGGGTGGAGATGCATGTAAGATGGAAGATGCATGTTGTGGTGGCACTGCAGATTGTGTGGAGGGTAATGCAGGAGATGAGGATGCAGGGGTAAAGAGGGAGGATGAAGGGATTGCTGAGCCTTCCCCAGCAAGCTGGAGAGTGGCTGAATCAGCCCTTGTGTCTGATGGAGGGTTAGGATCAACCCTGGCTGACTTCTTGATAACTCTCTGAGATTTCTTGAACAGAGAGGGGTCCAACCTCTTGCTGGCGTTGACTGCGGAGGGTGCAGAAACAAGCAGCAGGGGTGCTTTCACATATATAAACACACCCAACACCCTGGCAAGGTTTACTTCTTTCTGATTGTTCTTTCTCCTTATTAGTTCAAACAGAACTTTTCCCCAGGCAATCTGCGTCTTATTCACCAACACTGACATTAAGGCAAATTGTTGCCTGTTGACGTTGTCGTGAGCAGAATGTTTTCCCAACACGACCTTGCCCACCAGGTCTGCCAGAAACTTATACTCTGGAGCCAGATTTTTCTTTAGCAGCTTAGCTGGAATACCCTGAGCATGGCCCATCACAGTTAGCATGCGGCCATATTCTTCTGCAGTTTGCTCATAGTCCTCAGCACCGGTTGGCAGACCAAACAACTCAGTCAGAACTTCAGGAGTCAGGATGACCTCCTCTCCATTGATCTTTCCAGTCATCGCTTCGTCGCTGGAGGACGAGGTATATACCCATTCTCGAATCTCTGGTATATTAATCTTTGGTGAGAATGACATAAATTTCTTTAGCCCTTGATCTTCACACAGCTGCAGAATGTCTTGGATGGGTTGATCACATCGGCTGAAAGAATCGAAGTCGACACAGAAGCCAGTGTCGAACTTCATTCTGAAGAGAACTGCAGAAGGAATCGCCATTAGATTGAAGAGAGAATGACGAATCGAGATGCAAGGCAGGGGAGAAGAGAATCGCGCGGGATTAGAGTTCGAGAGCGAATTCTAAATCAGAAGATGGAATATGAAAAGACGGAGCGGAAGGACGACGATCTCCAGACCTAAATCGACTATCAGATATAAATCTGCGATCGTCGATCCCGGAATAAAATCGGTCGTCGAACAATGACCGACGATAGTCAATTTTTGACTAAACGAAAAACATCGACCGACTACAAGCAGTCACCACGATCGTCGATCAATATATGTTGGTCGACGATTTTCCACATAGCACAGAAAATCTGTCGTCGACCACTGGTCGACGATAGATACCTAAGGAGAGATCGTTGACCAGTTGATCGACGATTTCTGCCTTACTACCGAACGAGCTGTCGTCGACCGTTGGTCGACGATAGTTCTGACCTGGTCGAAGATCGTCGAGCAGTCGTTCGACGATTTTAGACAGAAAACAAAACTATCCAAATTTTCACTACTCTGAACCATTAATCATACCGAGCTGGTTCAGGAAGAACAAATGCCTTTGTTCATCAAGGGGCTTAGTGAAAATATCTCCTCTCTGCAGGTCTGTGGATATAAATTCCATTGCTATCTTGTTCTTTTCCACATTATCTCTTAGAAAATGATGTCTAATCTCAATGTGCTTGGTCCTGGAATGGTGCACAGGATTTTGAGCAATTGATATTGCACTGGTACTGTCACACAGAATTTTTGTTTTTGAGTGTGTATACCCATAATCCACTAGCTGATTTTGAATCCACAGGATCTGTGAACAAAAACTAGCTGCTGCAATATATTCAGCCTCAGCAGTTGAAGTAGACACAGATGCCTGTTTCTTACAAAACCAAGAGACAAGTCTCTCTCCCAGGAACTGACAGGTCCCTGAGGTGCTTTTCCTGTCAACTCTACAACCAGCATAATCAGCATCTGAATATCCAATTAATTCAAATCCTGACTTAGCTGGGTACCACAGTCCTAAGTTAGGACATCCCTTAAGGTATCTCAAGATCCTCTTGAGGAGAGTTAAGTGAGATTCCTTTGGGTTGACCTGAAACCTAGCACATAGGCATGTAGCAAACATTATGTCACGCCTACTTGCAGTCAAATACAGCAGGGAACCAACAATGGCTCTATAGTTCTTTTGATCAACAGACTTACCATTGACATCAGAATCAATAACTGCATTTGAGGCCATAGGTGTGCTCATTGATGAAGCATCAGACATTCCAAATCTTTTAACCAGCTCTCTGGCATATTTTGATTGAGAGATGAAGATACCATCAACACACTGTTTCACTTGGAGACCAAGGAAATAGGATAACTCACCCATGCTGCTCATCTCAAACTTGGAGTGCATTAGTTCAGAGAACCTCTTGCATAGTTTGGGATCAGTGGAGCCAAATATAATGTCATCTACATAGATTTGAACTAACAGTTGTGAGTCCTTATGATGTCTAATAAATAGGGTTCTATCTACTACACCTCTCACAAACTTGTGTTCTAGAAGGAAATTTGCTAAGGTCTCATACCAAGCTCTAGGAGCTTGCTTAAGTCCATATAGAGCCTTTTGGAGTTTGAACACATGAGTGGGTAAGGTTGATGAAACAAACCCTGGTGGTTGTTCAACAAACACTTCTTCCTTTAAATCTCCATTGAGGAAGGCACTCTTCACATCCATTTGGAAGACCTTAAATCTTTTATAGGCAGCATAGGCTAGGAAAATCCTAATGGCTTCTAGTCTAGCTACAGGGGCAAAAGTTTGATCATAATCTATGCCTTCCTCCTGTCTATAGCCTTGAGCTACTAGCCTAGCCTTATTCCTAACTACTATGCCTTGGGCATCAAGCTTGTTTCTAAACACCCATTTGGTGCCTATGACCAGTTGGCCTCTTGGTCTTGGAACCAAAGTCCAAACTTTACATCTTTCAAACTGGTTAAGTTCCTCTTGCATGGCTATAATCCAGTGTGGATCAAGCTCAGCATCTTTAATGGTTAGGGGCTCAACCTGAGAAAGGAAACAAGCAAACATCACATCTTTGTTGAGTTGATGTCTTGTCTGGACTCTTACTGAAATGTCTCCAATCACTTGAGATGCAGGATGATCTCTAAGTGTGACAAGATTAGTAGGTTCAACAATGATCTGATCTTCAACATGTTCAAGATTTAATTCCTCATGTGGGATTTGATCAACTGTTGGAACAGGTGCTTTAACTTGTAAAAGTTCTACATCAGATTCAGAATCTGAAGAAGCAACCTGAGGAGTTTGTTGGGGATGATTCTCCTGTGTGAGTCTCAAACCTTCCAAATCCTTACTTACTCCTAGGACTTGCACTGTACTATTAGAGGAAGAGTCCTTCTCCTTATAATACATGACTGTCTCATCAAAAGAGACATGTGCAGACTCTTCTATCTTAAGAGAGGATTTATTGAGGACCCTATAGGCTTTGCTTACTTGAGAGTATCCTAGAAAAACTCCCATTGAAGCTTTTGCCTCAAATTTTCTAAGGTATTCTTTGTTATTGTTATGAACAAAAGCTACACAGCCAAATACTCTAAAATAGTCTATTTTAGGTTTCACTTGCTTAAGTAATTCATAGGGAGTCTTACCCTTAAGTTTATGTATCAGACTTCTGTTCAATACATAGTTAGCTGTGCTAACTGCTTCAGCCCAAAAGGACAGAGGCATGTTAGCATCTGCCAACAATGTACTTGCAGCTTCAATTAGGGTTCTGTTTTTCCTTTCAACTACCCCATTTTGTTGAGGAGTTCTAGGAGCAGAGAAGCTATGTTTGATACCTTCCTTCTCACAGAATTCTTGCATAAGAAGAGACTCAAACTCAGTACCATGATCACTTCTGATCAAGGCAATCTGAGTAGAATACTCACTCTGTATACACTTTAGAAAATCTGTAAGAACCTTGAAGTTATCAGCCTTAGTTCTCAAGAAGAATACCCAAGTGAACCTAGAGAAGTCATCTACAATTACTAGAGTGTAAGACTTTCCTCCAAGACTCTGTACAGCAATAGGACCAAATAGATCCAAATGTAGCAAGTACAGAATCCTGGGAGAATCACTTTTATTAACTGATTTAAAGCTATTTCTTGTTTGCTTACCTAATTGACAAGCTTTGCAAAGGCCTTCCTTCTTGTAGGGGCAAGAAGGTAAGCCTCTTACAAGATTGTATTTAGCCAACCTAGAAATGTTTTTCAAATTTACATGACTAAGTCTCTTATGCCAAAGGGTATTATTCACTGGTTACTTCATTAAATAAGCATATTTCAGATTTGGATGAGTTAAAATCTACAACATAAACATTACCAATTCTAATACCTACTAACACAACAGTATTATTTAAAGCAATATTACAAGCAGTGTCAGTAAACCATACCTTGTACCCAGCATCACACATTTGGCTTACAGAGATTAGATTGTGCTTTAGTCCAGAGACATAAGCAACCTTCTTGAATGTTACAGCTCCTATGGTGAAGCTGCCATACCTTCAGTCTGTCCACAGCTGGAATCCCCAAATACAACTTTTGGTCCCAGCTTGGCTTTGAACCCTGACAGATTCTTCTTCTTTCCTGTCATATGCTTTGAGCATCCACTATCCAGATACCATTTGTCATGTATGACTGGATAGGTCTTCACCTGCAAAGATATCAATTATACATTGTGGACCCAGGTTACCTTGGGTCCAGTATTCTTCACAAAAGAAAAACTAGATATAAAAGATTTTGCAGGCTTAGATTTATATCCTAAAGGGTGTGATCTCCTAGGTGGGATAATCCATTCAGTTAAAGGATTAAACGACCTAGGGTAGTGATTGGGATTTGCAATTCTGGAAGTTTGAAATTTATTTTCCAGCTTAAGTCCAGATCGTCGATCCACGGTCGACGATCGCAAGTCATATCGTCGATCATTTGTAGTAGTGCTTTGTTCTGGATTCCACGATCGTCGATCACTGGTCGACGACTCAAGATGAGATCGTCGATCTCCTGCACTGAAGATATCATACTAGGTGAAGGTGTTCAGCGATCGTCGAAGGGCGTTCGACGATTGGTTTGACGATCGTCGATTAATGTTCGACGATTTTTGTAAAGCTAGAAATTTTTTCTTCTGTTCTCTTTCTTAATCTTATTCTGAATTTTCTTACATTTTTCAATTTCCTCAGTATTCTTTATTCCTGATTCAGAAATAAATTTTACTGGAGTGCTAAATCTCTCCTTTGTGAGGAGGATGGGTTCACTAGATGTAGCACCTAAGCCTAGTTTATCATTACCAACCCTAGTGTTTGCTATACTAGTTATTTCAGATAATTTAAGGCTTCTGCCATTTAATTGTTCTTCTAATCTCTTAGATTTAGCTAGTTCTAATTTTAGGAATGTTACTTCTTCTTTTGAGCTTTCTAATTCCTTTTCTAATCTAATTATTTCAGTACTTTCCATGTCTAGTTCCATTATCTTTAATCTAAGTGACTTAATTTCTTTTTCAGATAATAGTAAATCTAAACATAGAGTCTTAAATTTTAATTTGAACTCAGGAGATGAGAAATCAAATGAGTCGATTACCTGGTCTTCCATAAGGGAATCTTCTTCATTGTCTCCTTCTTCTTCAGAATTCTCTGCAGCTGACAGAGAGCTGCAGGCATCAATAGCCATGAGGCAGACCTCTTTGGCTTTCTTCTCTTCTTCTTCTTCTGAATCACTGGAGCTAGAGGAGCAGGTGTCCTCTTCTGTTTCACTCCAGGTAGCAGCCACAAATCCCTTGTCCTTCTTCTTATATTTGTGTGTGAAGGACTTGGAGTGGTGCTTTCTGTACTCTTTCTCATGTTTCTTCTCCTTGTGTTTCTTCTCTGGACAATCTGGAGCAATATGTCTAGGCTTGCTGCAAACATAACAGATGATTTCTTTAGAAGGCGTTTTGTCATACCTTGGTTTGTCCTCATACTTGGAGAACTTCTTTCTGAGGTCTCTTCTTCCCATGTTGAAGAACCTTTTGGCAATGAGTGCCAGTAACTCCTCATTTGATTGACTTCCTTCAGAAGTCTCAGCAGCCTTAAGAGCTAGAGAATGCTCTTTCTTTGTAGGTGTAGGAGTTTTTGCTTCAATTGCAGCAGCTCTGCTCTTTAAAGTTTGCTCATATGACTTGAGCTTTCCCAACAGAGCTTCTGTGGAGAGTTCCACAGTGTTTCTTCCATCCTTGATGGGCCATATCCTTGAGTCCCAAGAGATGGGAAGGCACATCAGGATCTTGTCATTGACTTCTGACAAAGTTATCTCCTTGTCCAAGGACCTCAGTTCACTTATTATTGAACTGAGTCTTGTGTACATTGTGTCAATGTCTTCAGCATCATCCTTCTTGAAATTTTCATACTGAGAAGTGAGGTTGGATCTCCTGTCCTTCCTCTCGTCAGCTGAGCCAGCAACTATGTGGTTGAGGGAATCCCACATAGCTTTGGCTGAGGTACATTCAGCAAGCTTCTGGAATATTTCATCAGACATTGTCTGAGCTAGGATATTCATTGCTTTTGCATCAGCTGCTTTTGCCTTCTTGTAAGTTTCATTGTAGTCAGGTGGTGGCACAGCACTGAGATCAGCAGAAGTGGAAGCAGCAGCAGGCCTAGCAGGTGGTCCTGTCAAAATAGAGGAAAAGATATCTTCATCAATAGAATTCATGTATAGTCTTATCCTGGCCTTCCATATGCCAAACTTGGACAAGTTGCATACAGGAGGTCTGGTGCTTGAATAATCCTTAGACTGGGCCATGTGTGAAAGTGTTTGTGAATGGTATCAGGAAACAACTTATCACAGGATCTTTTAACTCAGGTGTTAACCTGTATGAACAGCTAACCTCCCTCTGATACCAATTGAAAGTGAGGGGATAAGTTGTAAACTACTCTAGAGGGGGGGTGAATAGAGTATTCAAATTTTATGAATAACTAGTCAGCTCCCTTGGAGTTTATTTGCGGAATAAATAATCTGATACTTGAACCCTAAGAGCCTAACACAGTGAAGTCCACAAGTGAGAGAGTTAACTGAAATTTCAGATTAACTATAAGCCTATCACAGCAACTAGCAATCCTAGGTAGTTCTATCACAGCCACAGAATAAGCAATTTAAACAAAACAGCCAGAGAGACACAGGATATATAGTGGTTCCCTCTTAATAGGTACTCCACTCTTCTACCACCCTGGTAGGAATCCACTACAGGTTTTTGCTAAGGTGCCCTGTCACCAATGATCTGATTCAGGTAGATCAAACAGACCCTTTGAGCTTTTGATAAGGATGCTCAACCACAGGTTGTTGATAAGGTGCCCTGTCACCAATGTTCACTTTTGAAGAGGTGTGAAAACTCTTTTACAAAAGGGGTTGAGAGGGTTAGATTGTCTTCTCTGTTGTTAATACAGATTAGAGAAGACTTGTGGATTCTCTAAAGAATCAAAGTCTCCCCCTGGCTCAGTGGAAGTCCAGGGAAAGCCTTTGCTTCAGGATGAAGGAGTTTCAGATATACTGAAACTAAATCCTCAGAGATCTGTAGACTGATTTTTATCAGGTCTTCAGATTCTGGAGCACGTGAAGCAGATCTGGAGCTCTTTCTGAAGTCTTGAAAACTCTAAGCAGATGCTCAGGAGACTTGAGAATGAAAGAAATTGCTCTGGGCTTATGCTTCAGGAAAACTTTTCTTCTTCTGATTGTGAGATTGTGAAGAGTTGCTCTGGAGATGCTTGAGAGAGTCCAGCACAAAAAGAATCTCTCTATATTTGTAACTTCTTATTTTTCTGAGAGAAAAATCTCTCTTAAATATGTCTTCTCATTTAACTTTTGGAACGGCTCTATTGATTTGAATTCTCGAGCCCTGCAACAGATTATCTCAAAATAGAATATAGCAATAGGAATAGAATGACCTATTAGCTCTCTGTCAGTCCCAATAAGGAAATAAATGAATAAAAAAAATCTCAGCATAAAGACTTGTCGTTCATGGAAGTAGCATACACCGCCAACGGCTAGAATACAGCCTGGCAATATATTTTGTATAATAAGACAAAAATGCTTTATCAAAATACGAAATCCCGTAATTTATGCTTAACATATTTGGTAAGTAATTCATTTGGATTTAAGCCATAAATTAGCAAAAACATTCTTCAGAAAATCTTTCTAACCACACGCTAAAACACTTGGAAATAAACCAAGGAATAAAATAAGTGCAAATGTTAAAGGCAGACAGAAATCGTCGAACAGGGGTTCGATGATCGTCGACCTAGCTAACAGATCGTCGACTAAAAGCAGAAATCTGTCGAAACAGAAATCATCGAACGGCAATCATCGACCAGCTCAAGATATCGTCGACTAAAGCAGAAAATCTGTTAACACAGAAATCGTCGAACATCTCATGATGTCGACGACTAAGGCAGAGATCTGTCGAGACAGATATCGTGAAGCAAGACCACGATCGTCGAACTGCTGATAGCAGATCGTCGACCAACCTTCAGAGCATAATAAGCTTGCTCTGAGATCGTCGACCATCGGTCGACGATAATTGTCTTGACTTCAACGATTCTATAGCCCTGCTATCGTCGACCACTGATCGACGATCGCGAGGCCTCGTTCGACGATGGTCGAACGGAAAAAGCCTTAACCAAAAAATACATCTAGAACTACTAGCCTAAGCTCTAGGTCAGTTATAAACTGTCCTAGGGAAACTAAACAAGATCTAAACATGATCATATATAGTTATATGGATCAAGAGGGGCTGGAAAGGGATTACATAAGCCAAATCACATCTAGGGTACCAACATGTAATATTAAGCTTATATACATCATCATCATTTTGTTTATTATTATCATAAGTGTTGTATATCATTAGCTAATATGGGTTATGACTTCTCCAAATAGGGGGAGATTGGTGGGTACATTGGAAAATGTGTACCTGATTTGAAGAAGCCTAACTTAGCATAATGATATACATCAAGGTGTATTTGATGTTGTTTAAGTTGAATATGTGCAAGTTAAAAGTATGGAAAAATTTTTAAGTCCATGTGTCGACACCAGAAGAAGATGTGTCAACACTTCAGGAAGATTGTGTCGGCACTTGAAGAAGGCTGTGTCGACACGGAGAAAATGAGTCGACATCAACTGTGTTGACACTGGGAGGCAGTGTCGACACACATAAGATTATAGTTGACATCAACTGTGTCGACACCAGGAGGCTGTGTCGACACACAGAGGCAGAGTCGACAATATTTGTGTCGACACCAGAAGACTGAGTCGACACATATAGGCAGAGTTGACAAAAGGTTTGTCGACACCTGAAGGCAGTGTCGACACATACTATGTTCTGAATCTACATCAACTGTGTCGACATACAAGACTTGTGTCGACACATTGTCAAGTCTAGACCAAGTCATTTGATGAATATTGATGAAGTGTATGAGTCAACACAAATACTCTGTGTCGACTCATTCTCAAGTTATAGTATACAGAAGCTGAGTCGACTTAAAGGCAAACTTGTCGACTTCACCAGAGGCAGTGTCGACACTGGAGGTACTTGTGTCGACACTTATAGACAGATGGTCTCGACACTTTCTGACAGACATTCTCGACACTTTGCTGTCCAAGACAAAGGCACAAGATCTGTTTGAAGACTTGACAGCTGTGGGTTACAACAGGTTAACTGAAGCTGTCAGACTTGTCAGAAGATAGTTAGAAACCTGATCAGCCGGTCACCAAAAAGAAGGTCAATAAATAGACAGATTCAGAAGTAGAATAAAATTTTTGTTTTTATTTGAGAAGCAACACACATAAAAACTGCTTAAGGAATCAAATCAAGAAAGTGCAAGGCACTGAAGAAGATCTTCATCAGAAGATCTAAGAAGACATTCTGAAGGGTTCAACCTCTCAGGATCAGTCTAAGGAGAATTCGTCCTAGAATTCTGAAGAATTTTCAAAGGGATTGGATAAAGAGAGATCCAGCCGTTTGAAGATCAAGAAGGAATCTGTTACAGGTTTATCAAGAAGCTGTTTGGAAATCAACTCAGCTAGTTCAGATTCAAGAAGCTTTGAAGAAAGCTAAGTTTCAGTTGATTTCATCCATCAGCTGATCAGTGCTGTCTTGTCCTTTCTCTCTCAACAAGGGCAAGATTCTATAAAACTCTTTTCTAAATTCTGTAGGATCTATTAATATAGATCTGAGTTGTAAGCCTATGTTATAAAGGCTGAGTGTAGGAGAGATAATCTCTGAGTGGTAGGTCTTGGATAAAGACTGAGGTAGGGCTGAATTGCCTGAGCTGTAGGAGTGTGGTATCACTATGAGTTGTAGGAATCCATTTTGGATTCTGAGCTGTAGGATCTAAGGATCTGAGTTAAGGAAGGGAGTTTGGCTGAATCTAGCACACTGCTAGATAGGCGGAGGGGGAAAGTGGATGTACCCAGATCTTGGGGAACCAGTATAAATACTTATTGCAATCTGTGATGTGTAGTTCTAGATTGTGTGATTATGATTGCTAAAGTAGCTGCTGAACACATAGACAATAGTCTTTAATTATTTAATCATTCTACCTTAAGTTTGAAAAGAAAATAAGAACCTATTCACCCCCCCCCCCTCTAGGTGTCTAGGTAATCTTGAAAGTAAAACTATCACTTTGTTCTACTGTGAGACACTGGATTGTTCGCAATTGCAATTGCGCTCTGGGAGTCGCAATACATAGGAACTTCTCTGAACTGCAAGTCATAATCTTCGAGTTGATTTCTGATCCATAGAAGTTATGTGCAACAGCTTCTTGCTGAGATGTACTCAGATTCAGCCGTAGAGGTTACGACACAGTTCTGCTTTTTACTGTTCCATGATATAAGCCTTCTTCCAAGGAATTGGCACGTCCCGGAAGTGCTTTTCCTATCATCCTTGCTTCCTGCAAAGTCAGCATCTTAAAGCCTATCAGCTCGACATCCATTGTTTCTTGGGTACCACAAGCCAATATTTGGTGTACCTTTAAGGTATATAAGAATCCGCTTTGCAGCAACATAATGAGATTCCTTAGTGTTCACCTGATATCTGGCACAAACGCATGTGGAAAACATAATATCCGGTCTACTAGCAGTAAGGTAGAGCAGGGATCTAATTATGCTTTTGTACTTGGTTTCATCAAAAGGTTTCCCTTTCTCATCCTTGTCTAGAGACATGATGGATCCAATTGGAGTCATCATAGAGGTTGCACTATCCATTCCGAATTTCTTGAGGAATTCATTTGTGAACTTCGTCTGAGAAATGAAAATTCCATCCTCAGACTGTTTCACTTGAAGTCCTAAGAAATACTTCAGTTCTCCCATGCTGCTCATTTCAAACTTCCCTTGCATAAGTTTATAAAACTTCTTGCACAGGTTGTTGTCCGTTGAACCAAATATTATGTCATCGACATAGATTTGCACCAACAAAATCTTGCCTTTGACTTCCCTAAGAAACAATGTCTTTTTTTTTTCTCTCGAGAACTTGTTCTCAATAAGAAAACTAGACAGAGTCTCATACCAAGCTCGAGGAGCTTGTTTTAAGCCATATAATTCTTTATTAAGAAAGTAAACATGATCAGGGAGTGTTGGATTAAAAAAACCTGGGGGTTGCGTGACATATACTTCCTCTTTTAAATTTCCATTCAGGAAAGCAGACTTCACGTCCATCTGATAGATAGTGAATCCTTTGTGAGAGGCATACGCCAGGAACAACTTGATCGCCTCGAGTCTTGCAACTGGTGCAAAGGTTTGGTCGAAGTCAATCCCCTCCTCCTGTCTGTAACCTTGAGCCACCAGTCTGGCCTTGTTCTTGATGATGACACCGTGTTCATCTAGTTTGTTTCTGTAGATCCACTTAGTGCCTATCACTTTCTGTTTTTTTGGTCTGGGAACTAGCGTCCATACGTTGCATTGTTCGAATTGATGCAGTTCATCTTGCATTGCCAATATCCACGACGCATCTTTGTTCGCTTCATCAAACTTCTTTGGCTAAACCTATGACATAAAACTAAGGTGCAGAATCTCGTTAATTGTACCTCTGCGAGTTCTGACACCATCCCGAGGATCTCCTATGATCTGATCTCTTGGGTGATCCCTCACGTGTCTGAGCTCTAAGAGTCTGGCATCTGGAGCTCCAACAGCTTCTCGGGCTCCTACCTCTTCTGGGAGAATTTCTCCATCCTTACTGTCATCTTCTCCAGTTGGCGTTGAGGTGGAGACCTTGACGTACTTGGGATTTTCATCTTTAGCAGTCTCATCTAGACTTAGTTGTTCAAGCGTTGCACCTGCATCTTCAAGAATGCCACTGGAAGAATTGATGTGAAGCAGGCTTCCTTCATCAAATACAACATTAATGGACTCCTCTACCACTAGGGTTTTCTTATTGAAAACCCTATATGCTCGACTATGGCTACTATTGCCCATGAAGATGCCTTCGAAGCATTTTTCTCCGAATTTAGTACGTGTGTACTTCCCATTATTGAGTACATAGCATCTGAAGAAAAAAAATCCTTAGATAGGGCATGTTCGGTTTCCTGCCTTTCAATAGCTCATAAGGCGTCTTATGATGGTTCTTGTTGATCAAGGCTCGGTTCTGCACATGACAAGTCGTATTGACAGCCTTTGCCCAGAAGTACTCTGGAAGAGAAGCGTCATTCAACATTGTCATACATGCTTTAATGAGCGTTCTATTCCTCCTCTCCGCAACTCTGTTTTGCTGAGGAGTACGCGGGGAGGAAAACTCATGAAAGATACCATGTTCTTCACAGAATTCTGTCTTAGCACCAGACTCGAATTCTGTTCCATGGTCACTTCTGATTTTCACCACGGAGAAGTTAAGTTCGTTATGAATCTGCTTGATAAAATTAGTGCAGATGTCAAATGTATCTGACTTTCGTTTCAAGAAGAACACCCATGTAAACCGAGAGTGATTATCAACAATCACTAGCGTATACGATTTGCCTCCTAAGCTATGAACTTGCATTGGACCAAATAAGTCCATATACAGAAGATAAAGATATCAAGAAGAGTCTTTGTCTGCAATGCCCTTAAAGGTAGCCCGAGTCTGTTTGCCCTTCTGGCATGCGGGACAAGGGCTATCTTTGATGCACTTAATAGTAGGGGCATCCCTTACTAAATTCTTGGAAAACAAAATATTAATAGTTTTGAAATTAACATGTGCTAATCTCTATTACCATTGTTCATAGAGAGATACACTGTCTTTTGCTACTAGGAAAACGGGGGTTGAAGAGTCTAAGCTAAGAAAATCTAAGCAAAAAATATTTCTGCTCCTAATGCCAGTTAATACCGTCTCCGAAGTGGCACACGATATTATCAAGCACTTTTCCTTGCAGAACTTAACGTCGTATTCTTTATCACACAACTGGCTTACACTGATCAGGTTATGGTTTAACCCTTCAACATAGGCCACGTCTGTGATAGAGAATACATAGTTGGAAATCATACCATAACCCCTGGTGACTCCACGATCTGACCCTCCAAAGATGACTTTGGGTTCATTTTCGACTGGGGAGTAATCACGCAACAAGCTTCTTGTCCCGGTCATATGCCGGGAACATCCAATGTCCAAGTACTAGATTGGCGTTTTGGTGGCCTTTGGACATACCTGCAAAACAGAATTAGTTTCTCTTAGGAACCCAATCGGACTTGGGTCCTAGATTCCTTGTTAGCACACTCCCCCTCGATTGGTTAACCCTACGAGTGGTCGGCCTCGTATTGCTAACATAAGGAGTCTCATTGTATCTTGGATTAAACAAGCAATCCACGACAAAGTGACCAACTTTGCAATAGCACCAACAGTCAAACCTGTTATGCCGTTTCCTAGGCTCCTGCTTCACACTTGGAACGGTGGGTCCAGCCAGGGCCTTGGATCTGGAGGTGGAGGCATCATGATGACATCAGTCACATGATTTCTTCACTTCCTGTTCCTTCTGTATAACAGGCTTGGCCTTTGGTGTCTGCTTCTTATTATGGCCGCTAGAGAAGTGGCCATAATTCTCCACTTGGATTTCCTCATAAGGTGCCTTGAAGACACTCTCACCGTAGTTGCGGGGGAAGGTCCAACCATCATGCCGGCTCTTGGACTTTTCAACCGAGGGCTAGAAGAGGTGGCCATAGGTTGACTCAAAGTCATGATCATTGCATGGAAAGCTAGGCTTTCGGAATGAAATAGGACCGAGTGGGGCCTTTCCCTTTTCTGCAGAAGAGGTCTTCTTAGTAGCCTTATTTTTCCTCTGATTTCTATTTCTCCTGGATGATTTACCAGGCTCAGCCACATGCCCTAAGCCAGCCCCCTTAGCCTGAGCAGAGAATTCATCAACAAGAGGAAGAACGGTCTTGGGCATAGAGAAGCTTTTGATAATCTTCCTCTCGGTCGCAAGCTGTTCTTCCAGCTTGTTGATTTATTCCTGTTTTTGGTCAAGGAGCCTTAGAGAATCTGAGTGCTCAGAAGTTAGGTCTAGGTGTTCCTGCCAGAGAGAAATCAAGCTAGTGATCTCTTCTCTTAGGGACACACCCTTAGCCTTAAGGAAATTGACTTCCTTTTTCTGAGTGATCAACCTCTTTTGGCACTCTTCGAAAGTATTGAGAAGAAGCTCATACTTTCCGAGGAGTTCAGCTTCACGGGTAGATGGACTGTCCTCGTGATCATCTTCAGGAGACTCAAAGACAGAGTCAGAGTCAGAGAGGGGGGTGCGATCTTTTACCTTCCCAGTAAATAGGGGACAGTCTCCATCTGAGTCGGAGCGACCCATTAGCCCGAAGTAGGCTTCCTCATCATCACTGGAGTCTGAAGAGTCAGATTCACTCAGTGTCTTTTGCGTTTTAGAAATGTAGCTCCTCTCCTTCTTCTTTTCTCTAGAGGACTTATGCTCCTCTCCTTTCCCCTTATCTCTCTTTCTTTGGTGGCAGTCTGCAATGAAGGGGCCTGGCTTATTGCATCCAAAGCAGATAATGTCAATAGAACGATGCTTGTTCAGTTTAGACTCATACCTGTCAGAAGAGTAATTCTTCTTCTTATGTATGGAGGAGGAGCCATCCTTTTTTCTCTGATTCCTCAACTTGAGGAACTTCTTGAACTCTCGAGTGATGAAGGAGAATTCTTACTCAGATAGCTCTGAGCCGGATGAGCATGGCTCAGAGTCTTCTTCCTCAACCTTCCTCCGAGAGAGGGACGAGGCTGCACCCTTGCCTTTCCGTGAGCTTTAAGCTTTTAGGGCCACAATGTAACACCCCAGAAATCTCAAAATGAGTTTTCAAACTTATTTGAGGTGCAGGCTGTTTGACACGGCCTGGGACACGGGCGTGTCCCAGGGCGTGTCGGGGGTACACGGCCTGGGACACGGGCGTGTCCCAGGGCATGTTCAGGTTAGTCGACGATCGATAGTCGACGATCGCCGAGCCTGGGACACGGCCATGGACACGGGCGTGTCCCAGGGCGTGTCTGAATTAAATTTCGAAAATGGCCTATTCGAGTCAGAGAAGTACACGGCCTTGAACCAAGCCGTGAACACGGGCGTGTCAGGTTGGACACGGGCGTGTCCGATACCGTGTGCCTACCCGTGTATTGATTGCAGCTCGATGAGGCAGGAATGACACGGGCGTGTCTCAGGAATGACACGGGCGTGTCAGGTTCGACACGGGCGTGTCGATGCCCGTGTTCTGGTAAATCTCAGTCGGTTCGAATACCGCGTGTGCCGCTTAAGGGTACACAGCCTGTGAAACGGGCGTGTCACAGGCCGTGTCAGCCAAAAATTGGGTTTTTGGGCAAATCGTGGCCGTTCAGATTTCTCTCTTTTGATCCAAGGGCTCAGGTGGTTTCCTGGCTGGATTTAATTCGTGAAGGAAGGATGAAGAAGTCATTCTTCATTTTGCTTAAGGAAGAGAGAAAGAGAGAGGAGGAAGAAGAAGGAGGAGGAGATCAAGCCACCGGCGGAGTTCCCGTGGTCCGATTCGTGATCCGAAGCCGGCGTTGTGAAGGCAAGGCTGCTGCGGTTCTTTCTCACAGGCTAGTTTTCGATGGCTCCGAAGAGATCGACAAGGGTAATGATCTCCCTCCTTGGACATGTGAAGTCCTTCTTTTTTGCATTGCATAGGGAAAACCCTTCCCCGCGAGTGTGCGGTGGGTTGTGGTGTCCCTTAGGGTAGATATGTGAAGTCCCCCTTGTTAGAGGCCGGAATTGGAGTACGGATCTAGGCATGCTGTGTGAAGCCCATCTAGACATGGTCTGGATTGGTGATTCTTGTTTGCATATCGGAGAAGGCTCCGTGATTATGGCTTGTGTTGCCTTGTGCCTACCTGTTGCTTGGTGCAGCAGGAAGTACTGGATGATGTCCAGGAAATGAAGAGGGTTGGATGCAACTCTTGTGGCCGTGCGTTGCCACTTTATGAGCGGTTGAGCCGTTGGGCTGCAACTCGATGAAAAGGCAGATTGCCGAACAGGAAAGGTGAAACCGACCCGCGCCTATAAATAGCCATGGATACTTCCGTATTCGAGATGGCACGGCGACTTGAGCAACGGGGGGTGGCTGATCCGTACCTGCGTTAGGTCCGTCTGACTTGGAAGCCTGGTTATAGGTTTTGTTGGAGCGCCTAATGAGAGTCTTAGGCCCGCGCGCCGGAAAGACTAGAATGCTCAAATACCGTGTAGACGGTGGTGTTGACCCTGGTATTCAGGTACACCAAGAATGTGCCCTGAGTGCACGGACTGTTGGGCCATGTGGCCGATAGTTGTGATGTTTTGAATGTGCCTGCGCGCACATAGTTGCTATTTGATGATGACATGCTTTGCAGGGAAAGAATGCTCATGCCCCGAGAAAGGGGTATGATTGTTATAATTAGGTCAGCTGAATGCTGACCGTTGCATTGTTTGCCACCGGTTGGGTGGATTGTTCCCATGCAGGTGCTGGAGAGCCAAGTGGTAAGTGATGGGCTGAAGCCCTACTGCTGTTGCTGCTACTGCTGCGGCTAGCCCTTGAAGGCTAAGCAAATGGTTTTGTTTATTTTGTTTTCCTCATGTATGGCCGGCCTGCGCGCCGAGGTTTGTAATCCATGTTGTATGGAAAGAGGAACTGTAAGGCCTTAAGGCCAAACTCTTGTATTTGTTGTACATTCCGTGGTTATATATAAAGGTGGTTTATATATTGGACATTCTTGGTTAGATTTCAAATTATCACTTAAAGCTTCCGCTAGAATGCTCTGAGTTAGGATTCGTGTTGGGTTTGGTATTATCCTGTGGCCTCACCGTCTGTTTGTGGCATATAGTGTGGGCCCCGGCCGGACCTTCTACTATACGTCATTTAACGGATGGGGTCGTTACATTTTGGTATCAGCTTTTGTCGGTCTTCCTCTTTCGAATTCGTGGTCGAATTCTTTTGTGGGGTGGAGAGCACGTGTTTGTG
Source organism: Platanthera zijinensis (assembly GCA_039513925.1). Lineage (NCBI taxonomy): Eukaryota > Viridiplantae > Streptophyta > Magnoliopsida > Asparagales > Orchidaceae > Platanthera > Platanthera zijinensis. The sequence continues at coordinate 56,241,605 of CM077098.1, forward strand.
CGACCTGCTGTAACGCTAATGAACTCTGGAATGTCCATTAAGGAATGTACAAAATCTTGTTTGAGGAATCTGCGCGTTCCTTTTTGTGTTGTTTTGCTTGTATACGTTCGCTAATGTGTGTCTTGTCCACCTATAGGTGACACGTAGTGGTGCTGGGCAGTCTGAGCCCCAGCGCTCTGATGAGAGTGCGGCACAAGCTGAGGTGCCAACACCTCTTCCATCTGCGGAAACTGTTCGCTTAGTTGCTGAGGCGCTATTTGCCATGATTTAGCCGACTGGGCAAGCGCAGCCGGCAGTAGTGCCAGTTCGTGTTGATGTAAGACCCGAGCCGGTTGAGGCTGTAGATCCACGAGCAGCTGACCGACAGTTGAAGCAATTCATGAGCTTCAGTCCACCTACGTTTACGGGAATGGGATCCCCAATGCTGGCAGAGGATTGGTTGTCGCGTGTCAAGCGGATAATGACAGCGATCAGGGCGGAGGAAACTCTAAAGGTCACCTTGGCCACCTTCATGCTTGAAGGAGAGGCGCGGTTGTGGTGGGACGAGGTTGAGGTACACCATTTGGCGGGCAGGCAATTAACGCAAGTATCGATTGAGGGTTCTCTCGGATATTTCTGGCAAAACATGTCCCAGCAGCGCAACGCATTGCTATGGAAAATGAGTTCCAACGGTTAAAGCAAGGGGAAGATAGTGTGGATATCTACTTGCATGAGTTTACCAGGTTGGGACGGTATGCGGGAACAATCTTCGTGGATGACCAAAGGAAAACGAATCGGTTCTATGAAGGACTGCGGGATGAGTTGAGGTTCCTGCTTTCGAGTTCAGTGAACCAAGGGTTTCAGGCGTTGGTTGATACTGCGTGCGCGTTGGAGAAGGACATGAGGCGAGTGCAAGGGAACAAGGGCTTGGTTGTGTCAAAGCCAGAGTTTCAAGCACCTCGCCCGAGTAAGTCGTTTTACCAGAAGAAAGGGGGCAAGAGGTCTAAGCCATCTGGGCAAGTAACTACGACCGTTGTGTCGGGAGCGACATCAAGGCCGGATTCTCGTACATGCTATAACTGTGGCCGGGTGGGGCATATAGCTCGTGACTGTCGGGTTGTTCAGCACAAAGGGGATAAGAAGACGGGTGCGTCTTATGCTGAGAAGGGCAAAGCGGTGGTTGATTCCTCTGCGTCTCAGGCACAGCCCCAAATCTATCAGCTTGGCCAACAGGAAGCGATTAAGCAAAGTGACGTCGTCACAGGTACGAGTTGAAGTAGCTTACTTGCTTATGTGCTATTGATTTTGGTTATGAATAGCTTGTGCATGTGTGTGTGCTGCAGGCTTTGTCCTGATTCGGAATAATTTGGCGAGAGCCCTGTTTGATACGGGTGCTTCGCATTCTTTTCTGTCTGAGGATTTCGCATCTCGAATTGGGGTACCGAGTCATGTGACGGTGGATAGTACAAGGGTGCTATTGCCGAATGGCTGTGTGATGCTTGCGGATAGGGCTTGCGATGTGGATGTGCAAATAGGAAGTCGGGATTTCGGTCTGAGTGCAGCTGTGCTACCGTTATCGGAGTTTGATGTGATCTTTGGTATGGACTGGCTCTCGGAGCAGCGTGCCTTTATTGATTGCAACTCCAAGGAGATTACACTGGGCCAGAATACCGGATTTGTGACGAAGTTCGCTGGTATGCGAGGAGTTGGCGGGACTCTGTTGTCTGCACTCCAAGTCGTCAATGCTGTTCGGAAGGGCGCGGAGTTATTCTTCACGCTAATTCAGGCTGTCGAGCCAAAGGCCAGTGTCGGTGAAGTACTAGTTGTGTCAGAGTTTGCCGACGTGTTTCCTAAAGATCTTCCTGGGTTACCACCCCAGCGGGAGATTGACTTCTCTATTGAGTTGGTGCCAGGTGCGAAACCTGTGGCCCGCTCACCATATCGCGTCGCGCCAAATGAGATGGCTGAGTTGAAAGTCCAATTGCAAGAGTTGTTGGACCAGGGATATATACGCCCAAGTATGTCACCTTGGAGCGCGCCTGTTCTCTCTGTGAAAAAGAAAGACGGTAGCTTACGGTTGTGTATTGACTACCGCGAATTGAATAAGCTGACGGAGAAAAACAAATATCCGATCCCGCGGATTGATGACCTCTTTGATCAGCTGGCGGGATCAACGGTCTATTCCAAGTTGGATTTGAAATCGGGATATTATCAGCTAAGGATTCGGGAAGGTGACATTCCCAAGACGGCGTTTAGAACACGCTACGGTCATTATGAGTTCACGGTAATGCCGTTTGGCCTATGTAATGCGCCTTCGGTATTTATGGACCTAATGCATCGAACGTTCCGAGAGTACTTGGATTTGTTCGTCATTGTGTTTATCGATGACATCTTAGTATACTCTCAGTCGGAAGAGGATCATGCAAACCATTTGCGGTTGGTTTTGCATACCCTGCGGAGGAATAAGCTTTATGCCAAGTTCTCAAAGTGTGAGTTCTGGCTCTCTTCAGTAGCCTTTTTAGGCCATGTGGTAAGTGGAGAAGGTATCGCGGTGGATCCGTTGAAGATAAGTGCCATTCGAGATTGGCCAGTGATGTCTTCAGTGGCCGAGGTCAGGAGCTTCCTTGGACTTGCGGGCTACTATAGACGGTTTGTGGAAAACTTCTCACGGATTGCTTTACCTATGACCACGCTGACGAGGAAAGATCAAAAGTTCATTTGGACGCCGGAGTGCGCGCGAGCTTTTGAAGACTTTAAGAGTCGTTTGACCACGGCGCCCGTGTTGACATCGCCATGTGGTACAGATGGGTATGAGATCTATTGTGATGCTTCCGGGAGCGGCTTAGGCTGCGTTCTTCTGCAGTTTGATAAAGTGATTGCTTATGGCTCGCACCAGTTGAAAGTGCATGAGCGGAATTACCTCGTCCATGATTTGGAGTTGGCGGCGGTAATCTTTGCGCTCAAGTTGTGGCGGCACTATCTATATGGCGTTAAAGTGGATATCTATACGGATCACAAAAGCCTAAAGTATTTGTTGGATCAGAAGGATCTGAATATGCGACAACGAAGATGGATGGAGTTCCTCGGGGACTACACCTTCGAGATTCACTATACTCCCGGGAAGGGAAATGTGGTCGCTGATGCTTTGAGTCGAAAGACTCCGGTACGGGCAAGCTGGTTGCAGAGGCATGATCAGCGTTTGATCCAGGAATTGGAAGCATTGGAGATATCGTGTGTTGACAAGGGTTCGTCAACCGATGCGTGCTTGAACTGGACGGAGGTGCAATATGACCTTACGGACAGAGTTCGGCGAGCAACGGAGCTTGATGAAAGTCTCCAGCGCTATGCTAAAGATGGGCCGGATGACCAATTCTCTTGGGATAACGGGTTGTTACGAAGAAATGGTCGAGTGTGCGTCCCAAGTGTGGGTAAATTGAGGGAAGAGCTGATGTACGAAGCTCACTTTGCAAAGTACTCAGTTCACCCAGGGAGCACAAAGATGTACAGAGATCTGAAAAAGCTGTTCTGGTGGCCCAGACTAAAGAACGATGTGGCATGTTATGTGGCTGAATGCCATACCTGTGCGTTGGTGAAAGCAGAATGCCAGAAGCCTGTAGGTTTCCTGAAGTCGTTACCTATTCCGGAGTGGAAGTTCGATAACATTTCGATGGATTTTGTGCACGGGTTGCCGAGATCTCAACGCGGTCATGATTCAATCTGGGTGATTGTGGACCGGTTGACAAAAGTGGCGCACTTCCTTCCAAACAGAAGAGACGATTCAGTGGAAACCTTGGCCAAGCTTTATGTGGAGCAGGTTGTTCGACTGCACGGTGTTCCTCGGAGCATCGTTAGTGACCGTGATGGGCGGTTCACATCGAATGATTGGCAGCTCGTTCATCAAATGTTGGGTACAAAATTGGCGTTTAGTACGGCCTTTCATCCCCAAACGGATGGTCAGACTTAACGAACCAACAGGACGATGGAGGACATGCTCCGCATGTGCTCCCTAGACTTTGGTAAGAGATGGGAAGATTATATATTTCTTGTCGAATTTGCCTATAATAATAGCTACCAAGCGAGTATTGGTATGGCACCATTTGAGGCGTTGTATGGTCGTAAATGCCGTACACCGTTATCTTGGGCAGAAGCAGGCGAATCTAAGCTGAGTGGGAAAAAGGAAGTCGAAGAAGCTACCTCGCTCATACGCTCTATTCGGGAGAGGCTATTGATAGCCCAAGATCGTCAAGCAAAGTACTACAATGCCAAACATCGGAACGTGGAGTTCGCGGTGGGTGATTGGGTATATTTGAAGATCAAACCCTTCAAAGGCGTGTCCAGGATTCGGCATTTGAAAAAGCTAAGTCCGAGGTATCTTGGTCCATTTGAGGTGGTGGAGCGAGTTGGGGAAGCTGCTTATCGACTAGCACTTTCAGCAGACTTGGGTGGATTACATGATGTATTTCACATCTCAGTCCTTCGTAAGACGGTGAAGGATCCAGCTCAAGTAGTGGAGAATGATCGGGTACTGGTCGAGTATGGGCTAACGACGAGGGTTAGACCCATTCGGATCGAGGATCGAGCCGAGAAACAGTTGCGGAACAAAGTGATCGGGATGGTCAAGGTCCGATGGGACAATTGTGGCCGTGAAGAGCTAACATGGGAGCGAGAGCAGACCATGCGAGCTGAATTTCCCGAACTGTTTGTATAAGCTGTAGACCGTGTACTTTATGTTATAACCGAGTTATCAAGTTATAGCATTGTTGGTTCTTGTTTCCTTACCGTGCAAATTTCGGGACGAAATTTTGTTAAGGGGGGGGGGGAGGATTGTAACACCCCAGAAATCTCAAAATGAGTTTTCAAACTTATTTGAGGTGCAGGCTGTTTGACACGGCCTGGGACACGGGCGTGTCCCAGGGCGTGTCGGGGGTACACGGCCTGGGACACGGGCGTGTCCCAGGGCGTGTTCAGGTTAGTCGACGATCGATAGTCGACGATCGCCGAGCCTGGGACACGGCCATGGACACGGGCGTGTCCCAGGGCGTGTCCGAATTAAATTTCGAAAATGGCCTATTCGAGTCAGAGAAGTACACGGCCTTGAACCAAGCCGTGAACACGGGCGTGTTAGGTTGGACACGGGCGTGTCCGATACCGTGTGCCTACCCGTGTATTGATTGCAGCTCGATGAGGCAGGAATGACACGGGCGTGTCTCAGGAATGACACGGGCGTGTCAGGTTCGACACGGGCGTGTCGATGCCCGTGTTCTGGTAAATCTCAGTCGGTTTGAATACCGCGTGTGCCGCTTAAGGGTACACGGCCTGTGACACGGGCGTGTCACAGGCCGTGTCAGCCAAAAATTGGGTTTTTGGGCAAATCGTGGCCGTTCAGATTTCTCTCTTTTGATCCAAGGGCTCAGGTGGTTTCCTGGCTGGATTTAATTCGTGAAGGAAGGATGAAGAAGTCATTCTTCATTTTGCTTAAGGAAGAGAGAAAGAGAGAGGAGGAAGAAGAAGGAGGAGGAGATCAAGCCACCGGCGGAGTTCCCGTGGTCCGATTCGTGATCCGAAGCCGGCGTTGTAAAGGCAAGGCTGCTGCGGTTCTTTCTCACCGGCTCATTTTCGATGGATCCGAAGAGATCGACAAGGGTAACGATCTCCCTCCTTGGACATGTGAAGTCCTTCTTTTTTGCATTGCATAGGGAAAACCCTTCCCCGCGAGTGTGCGGTGGGTTGTGGTGTCCCTTGGGGTAGATATGTGAAGTCCCCCTTATTAGAGGCCGGAATTGGAGTACGGCTCTAGGCATGCTGTGTGAAGCCCATCTGGACATGGTCTGGATTGGTGATGCTTGTTTGCATATCGGAGAAGGCTCCGTGATTATGGCTTGTGTTGCCTTGTGCCTACCTGTTGCTTGGTGCAGCAGGAAGTACTAGATGATGTCCAGGAAATGAAGAGGGTTGGATGCAACTCTTGTGGCCGTGCGTTGCCACTTTATGAGCGGTTGAGTCGTTGGGCTGCAACTCGATGAAAAGGCAGATTGCCGAACAGGAAAGGTTAAACCGACCCGCGCCTATAAATAGCCATGGATACTTCCGTATTCAAGATGGCACGGCGACTTGAGCAACGGGGGGTGGCTGATCCGTACCTGCGTTAGGTCCGTCCGACTTGGAAGCCTGGTTATAGGTTTTGTTGGAGCGCCTAATGAGAGTCTTAGGCCCGCGCGCCGGAAAGACTAGAATGCTCAAATACCGTATAGACGGTGGTGTTGACCCTGGTATTCCGGTACACCAAGAATGTGCCCTGAGTGCACGGACTGTCGGGCCGTGTGGCCGATAGTTGTGATGGCTTGAATGTGCCTGCGCGCACATAGTTGCTATTTGATGATGCCATGCTTTGTAGGGAAAGAATGCTCATGCCCTGAGAAAGGGGTAGGATTGTTATAATTGGGTCAGCTGAATGCTGACTGTTGCATTGTTTGCCACCGGTTGGGTGGATTGTTCCCATGCAGGTGCTGGAGAGCCAAGTGGTAAGTGATGGGCTGAAGCCCTACTGCTGTTGCTGCTGCTGCTGCGGCTAGCCCTTGAAGGCTAAGCAAATGGTTTTGTTTATTTTGTTTTCCTCATGTATGGCCGGCCTGCGCGCCGAGGTTTGTAATCCATGTTGTATGGAAAGAGGAACTGTAAGGCCTTAAGGCCAAACTCTTGTATTTGTTGTACATTCCGTGGTTATATATAAAGGTGGTTTATATATTGGACATTCCTGGTAAGAGTTCAAATTATCACTTAAAGCTTCCGCTAGAATGCTCTGAGTTAGGATTCGTGTTGGGTTTGGTATTATCCTGTGGCCTCACCGTCTGTTTGTGGCATATAGTGTGGGGCCCCGGCCGGACCTTCTACTATACGTCATTTAACGGATGGGGTCGTTACACACAGTCTTTTCTTTGGCAGCAGCCTTATCGGCCTCCTCTTCAGCTTTTCCGGTGTTCAGCTGAAGCTCGTAGGACATTAGCTTCCCAAACACGATCTGGGGATCAGTTTCTGATAGCTTGCCAAACTCTCTGATGGCTCAGATCTTGGTGTACCATTACTTAGTAAGGGATCTAAGGAATTTGTCATTTAGTTCACCATCGGTGAACACTCTGCCATAACCCTTCAGGGCATTGATGATCTTCAGGAAGTTCTCGAATGTCACTCCAATTTCTTCTTTGGGACCTTGCCTGAAGGACTCATACTTCTGGTTAAGAAGGGATCTTCGATCATCCCTTACTTCATCTGTGCCTTCGATCAGAATGATCAAGCAATGCCAGATGTCCTTGGCAGTCCTGCAGTTGCAAAAATTCTGCATCATTGAATCATCGATAATGCTTACTAAAATGTTTTGAACTTTTTTGTCTAGTCCGACAAGCACCATCTCATCCTTATCCATTTCGGAGAGCTTCTTGGGCACCATCTTGGTTGGATCAATGGTGGAGGACTTAGTGGGGATATAAGGGCCCTCCTCCACTATCATGAAGAGTCGGGGATCGACTGCTTCCATATAGAACCTGATCCTTTTCTTCCAGATGGGAAAATTCAGCTTGGTGCATACTGGAATCTTTCCTTAATACTTGAGTCTGTCCATTCCTGAGATCTTCTTTATTCTTGACACTAGACACAGGATCTTACTCAAGGTGTTAACCTTATTGATGAGTAACCTCACTCTAATACCACTTGAAAGTATCTAGTGTCAACCTAATCCACCTATGGGGGGATAGGTGTTGTGCAGTATTTTGCGGAATTAAATAAACCTTCACAAGTAAGCAAACAAAACACAGAAAACACACAAAGAATTATAGTGGTTCCCCGTTTTAGGTACGTCCACTTTCCCCCTTCGACCTATCTCCCACCAAGGGACGACTCGGTCACTTCTTCAAACGGATTGAAATCCAATCCTCACACTAGGAGCAATGCTCCCCTAACCACGGAAGGAACCCTTCCAACAACAGAGTCAAAACTCCACCACAATGGGTTGCACCCAACCCTTACAACTAGGAATGAAAATTCCTTTACAACAAAATTGAATGTAAGTAAAAATACAAACAATACTATGGAGATTCCGATGTCCTTCTTCGTTCGTTGAAGCTTAAACGAAAAGTACGAAGAGTCCATAACCGGATTTCTCACTTGGAATGGGTCTTCTCAAGATCGGCAGAGGCAAATGAGTGCGGCAGCGATGCTTTGTAGATCCAAACTTCTTGACGAAGCAAGCTAGGTATTCAAACAATCTCAGTCGGATCAAACATCTCAACCGATTCGGAAGCGAGAACAAGTCTCGTTCAACGAATCGGAAGACAAGAGATCTCGAGAGAGATACGTGAGACCGGCTGCTTGCCTCGGTTCTGTCGTCGGACGATCAGAGAAGATCTGAGATTAGCGGCGGCGACAATCTTGCGAGAGGCGACAAGAGTTCGGCGATTTCGCGAGCGGCTAGGTCACTGTCTACTTTGTTTCGTATTTCCGTGAATGTATAAATCTTGAGTTTAAAAATACGTGTATATTTATACCAGGAGCCAACCCTAATGACCGTTGTGGGGCCCACGAGGAGAAGCCCTAGCCCCGGCTGAAACAACGCACGTCGTCTTGGTTCGGTCCAGCGAACAGAGAAAATTTGCCTAAGGAAAAATCGGCAGGAGTCGTAGGTGATTCCCGTCAATGTCGGCGGGAATCGCTCACGACTCCCGTCGATTCTTCCTTGGCAGAATTTCTGTTTGAAATCTGTCAGCCGGAAGAAGTCGGCGGGAGTCATTATTGATTCCCGTCGAAGTCGGCGGGAATCACTACTCACTCCCATCGAAGTCGGCGAGAATCACTAGCAATTCCCGTCGATTTTGACTTGGAAGAATTTTTCTTCTTCCTTCTTTTGATAACTTTGTCTTTGACCCATCCTTGCTCCTTCTGCTCTTGATCTACCTTGACCTGTACTTGAAAGTAAGTACACTCCAATAGAGAGAGCACACGTGAATCAACACACTAATCTACACAACGAGGGATGACGTTGCGCAGACCCGTGTATATTGACCCACTGCACCGTGACATTGGTCTGTACTTAGCATGGAATAGCTGCAAGCACAACTTGATAGAATTGTCAAATACATTGTCAATTCAACTTAGCTTGTTCAGGGGATTTTTCAAATCAGGTCTATTGTGGATGCAATACCCAACAACTAGTAGTAATGTTTTTATAAGTTAAAATACCTAACATGTAACCTAGCATAAACATTCTCAGAGAGAAAATAAATACAACCACAAAATAGGACAACTAGGAAACTTAGCAAAGTAATTAGTACTTCAAAAGAAAACCCCCAGTGGGCGTCAACAACTTGATACGAGCCCACAAGAGAGCATGTATGTATGTAATAACATGAAAGCAATAAAACACTACCTCACTACAGTGAGGAAAACCTCTTCAAAATAGCAGTCCACTAGCAAACTTCCAAACTGAGCCGCTCACCCGACTACTTTCCTGAACCTTAGGCATTCTAAATAAAGAACACCTCAGCTAGAAAATACAAGTGGCAATAGAATTCAATCAATAGACAACAAAATGTCAAAATGGTTTCCCACCCATGACTAGATGATTATAAGGAATCATCAAAATTTAAGACCAAGGAAAAAGGGAAGAAGGAACTCACAAAGGTAAAACATCCCAAGTTGCACCAAGTGCTATAAGGTTCAAGTGTTAAATAACATAAGCATAAATACGTGCATAAATGAAAAGAAATTGGTCAATTCATCATTAGAGAGCGAAAACACCAGCAAAGTCTAGCACAAGTAGTGGGAGGGACCTACCCAACACACCACAGTGGAAGGGACCTACCCAAAAAACCAATAGTAAATCTTCACTAGGTCCAATAAAAAGTGGTGTCATGCCTCGACACACCCAAAATTGGGGAAAAACCGGTACCTGGGGTGGAAGGGACCTACCCAACACACCAGCAGTCACAACACACGGAGTAAGGAACCTTTCCCAACACACCAACAACCACCAACCCACATAGGGTAAAGATGCACAAAACCGGGCACCAAAGGCCCTAACATCCATGCACCGGTAAAACATCAACCAACCACTGGTTTATTCTGCTAAAATGAGGAAGAAAACCCCAAATTCACCCGGAGGCCCATTCCCAAGGAATCAGACAAGAATCGGCAAAAAATTTTAAGTACATAGAAAAGCGTCGAGTACACTCTACGCCTTGTCGAGTGCAGTCAATGCACTTGACGCCATCAAGCTATAATCAGCGAAAAAACAAAACCACTCAACGCTGCGTTGAGTCCACTAAACGACGTGTTGAGTCCACTCAACGCCGCGTTGAGTCCACTCAACGCTATCGACGCTTTTTGACTTAGACTCAGAATTTCCTACATGCCGAGGCTTCACTCAACGCCGCGTTGAGTGAATACCACTCACTCAACGCTTTCTTACTTAGACAGCAAATTAAGCGATGGCGTTGTGTGTTTTCAACACACTCAACGCCGCGGTGAGTGAATACCACTCACTCAACGCTTTTACACTTAGGCTAAAAACTTAACTTCAGGATAGGACCACACTCAAAGCCTAAACCTGCTCGACTAAAATAGCTTAAGTCTTTGCCTCAGTTCGACGAATTTTCCTTCTCAGTTCGACGAATTGAACCTTCTCAGTTCGTTGAATTTGCGTTCGACGAATTACCGTTCTCAGTTCGACGAATTGAACCTTCTCAGTTCGACGAATTAGACCTTCAACGTTCGACGAATTAGCGTTCGATGAATTTAAACGAATTAGCATTCTCAATTCGACGAATTGAACCTTCTCGGTTCGACGAATTTGACCTTCACTGTTGGACGAATTAGCTTTTGTCGAATAGCGTTCGACGAATTAACCTACAGTCTAAGACTCAGTTCGACAAATTAGCTTAGGTATAATACTCCAATTTGACAAATTTAACCTTACTCCTACAGATAATTGCCGAAATATACTTGGAAGATTCTCAGCCTATAATTGATGACTCCAACCACTCATAATCGACGAAGTTATGATTTTACAGCAACTAATTCGACGGATTAACCTTACAAAGAACCATAGTTTATGACATCTAATTCCTTTGTTGGGTACACTGGAAACTTTGTACCAGATTTGGAGAAGCCTCACTTAACTCAATGATATACATCAATGTTTATTTGATGAGATATTGAGTTTCAATGTGTTGGTTAAAGAAATGCAGGAAAATTTTCTAAGTACAAGTGTCGACACTTGTGAGGGAAATGTGTCAACACCAGAAGCAAGATTATGTCGACACACAGAAATTCTGTCAGCAGCTGTTTTGTCGACACTTAGGACTTGTATCGACAAACACTCAACTCCAGCTATGTTGAAGACCAGAAGTAGTTGTGTCGACACACAGGACTTGTGTTGACACACACTCAAAGAAATCTGTGAACAATAGCTATACTGATACTGGAAGGCTTGTGTCGACACACAGGACTTGTGTCGACACACACTCGAAGAAATCTGTCAACAACAGCTATACTTAGACTAGAAGCTTGTGTCTACACACAGGTCTTGTGTCGACACACACTCAAAGAAATCTGTCAACAATAGCTATACTGAGACTGGAAGGCTTGTGTCATCACACAGGACTTGTGTCGACACACACTCAAGAAATCTGTCAACAGAAGCTGTGCCAAGACTAGAAGTAATTGTGTTGACATACAGGACTTGTGTTGATACATCCAATAGAAGCTGTGTCGAGAAGATAAAGAATGACTGTGTCGACATATTAGGAGCTGTGTCGACATAATCAAGATTTATGTCGACACATGGTCTATTTGTTTTGACACATTTGAAGTGTTATGCTTACAGTTCTCTACTATGATAGAAGTTCAAGGAGGAGTCAGTTGTTAAGACTGAAGACCTAACAGCTGTCATAAGTAACAAAGCTGACACATATGTAAGAGCTGTCAAAAGGCCGTTATAAACCGGAAAAGCCGGTAACCATGGATGGATTCTATATATAGACCTATTATATCACAATCAGAGGTAATGAACAAGAGAGGGGGAACAAGCGACAATCCAATAAGAAGGCAGATCCTGAAGAGTCTACAAGAAAAATTCAGATCTGATTCTGAATTAAAGAAAGAATTTGGATTGATGATCAACTCCTACTCCAATTGAAGATCAACCTTACTTGGTACAAATTCAAGAAGCTTTGAAGAAGCTAAGGTAGGTTGGATCTAAAGTAATCAGTTCAATCAAGAACTGATTAAGAAGCTTTCACCCTACTCTCTTTCTATCAGGGTGAAGATTTTAGTGTTTTAAATAATTAATTTCCTTGTATGATCTTATATAGATCTGAGTTGTAAGCCTAAATTAATAAAGTCTGAGGTAGGGCGGAGTGCCTGAGGTAGGACTTAAAAAAAGTCTGAGTTATAGGCCTGGTGCTAAAGGCTGAGGTAGGGCTGTTGCCTGAGGTAGGAGTCTTGGGAAGATTCTGAGTTGTATGACTTGAAGAAGTCTGAGCTGTAGGAACAAGTTGGGTTCTGAGTTATAAGATCTGAGGATCTGAGATAGTGGAAGGAAGTTTGGCCGAATCCAGTTCTCTATTGGATAGGTGAGGGTGGAGAGTGGACGTACCCAAAAATTGGGGAACAACTATAAACCATTATGTGCTGTGCTGTGAATTTTCTGTGATTTTTATTCTTTGTGCTGTGATGGTTGTGCTGTGCTTAACACTTTGTTAATTGCCTAAGTTGTTAAAAAGGATTTGAACCTTTTGACCCCCCTCTAGTTGTTTAGGCTCTATAAACCAAATCTTTCAAGTGGTATCAGAGGGAGGTTTCTCAAATATAGACCTAACAGTCGGAGTAGATCTCCAAGGCAATTAACTGTTAATCAGAATGGGTTCAAGTGAGAATCAGAAGGAACTTGGATCCACGAAACTTCGTATCTGTAGGAAAGAAAACTTTGGCATATTGAAAGAGAGGGTCAGATTGTTCATTAAAGCATCTAATCCAAGAATCTACATCACAGTTCTAGAAGGACCTTTAATTCCTATGAACATTTTTGTTCTTGATGCAAATCTAAAAACACCAAAGAGCTATGAAATGATTAAGGAAGAGATCATCTTAGCAACCTTAGAAAAGAGAGCACAAAATATAATTGAGAGTGTTATAGATGATTCTACATTCTAGAATCTAGTACATTGCAAAACCTCCAATGAGATGTAGGACACTTTGATTGTCTATATGGAGGGAACTGAAGAAGTAAGAGAGGATAGAAAATCTATGTTAAATCAAGAATATGAGAGCTTTAAACAAGCCAAGACTGACAGCATAGCTGAATGTTACAAGAAATTCTTTAGAATTGTAATTGAGGTAATGACCTATGGAAGAGTCTTTAGCACATATGAATTGAATGACAAGTTTCTCAGGTCACTAACCAAGGACTGGGATACAAATATATGTGCCATCAGAGAGGTAGCAAGGTTGCTGATACACCTCCACCAACCTTGTTTGGAAAACTATTATCTTATGAGATGCAGCTCACTGCCAGAATGGAGGAGGAGAAAAGCAATAGGTCTGAATATAATGAAAAGTCAGTAGCCTTCAAGGCTTAAGCTATAAGAAAGGGTAGGAGAAAGTCTCCTTCTCCACCCAGGAGAATTATTAAGGCTGAATCAGAAAATCCTGACATCAATACTTCAGACAGCCACAACTCTGATGAAGATTTTGCTGCTTTTACAAGGCAATTTCAGAGATTAATGAAGAAGATGAAATGGAGAACAAAGCCATCTACATCCTTCTCAAAAGATACTGTTATAAGAAGAAGAAACCTTCCAAGGATGACAGGTATGACTTTAATCCTAATAAACAAACTACTTCTAAAATTGTTTGTTATTGCTGCAACAGACCTTGATATGTCATAGCTGATTGTCCTGACAAGAGAAAGGAGTCTAAGGACAAGAAGAAGCATCAAAATAAGGGAAAGAAGGAGAGGTCCATTGTTGCCCAGAAGCAGAAAGGTTGGACTGACTCTTCATCATCAGAATCAGGAGAAGAGGATGAAGCAGAAGCCTATATAGGATTGTTCAGTAAAGAAGAGGATTCTGTGGAAAAGAAATTCTTCCAAATGCTGGATTCCATAAATGGAAGTGAAGATCATTATTGAAGAGGGCTGATGGCTCTATCTGTGGAAGATCAGTACAAGGATCAGCCTGGTCCCATTAAGGTATACAATCCACCATCAGTCTCCTATTATTATTCTGGATTTGAATCAGAAGCATCTGCATTAAGAGATGTGTATGGTTCTTAATCTGAAGGGGATGCTCATCAATTAATTGATTAGTATGGTGGTCTATTGCAAGCTCTTAAGAGAAGTAAATTCCTTGTCAAGAAGCAGGCTGAGGAAATTGAATCTCTCAAACTGGATGTATCAGATTCAACAAAGATGTTGGATTTGAAATTAAAAGAGGTTGCTAAACTGAAAAACATAACTGTTATTCAGATGGGTACAATCACTTTCAAAAATAATCACATCAAGAATCTAGAAGTAAGAATTCAGAAAGAAAAGAATCTTGTGGCTAAATTCTCTAAGCCAAAGTCAGTCTTACCCTTAATAGACAACTTCATCTCCCAAAAGAGTAAGATAGGATTAGGCTTCAAGGGAAGAACAAGGGAAGCCAATTCTCAAAGAAAAGGCAAAGCCCCAGTTCAGCCACTAACTATGAAACCCTCTATTTCTTATAGAAAAGTGATGCAGCCTACTAACAGGTATGATCATGACATCACTCATGGTCACTATAAGTATGGTGATCCTAATGTCAAGGGTGCAAATGTTAATATGGCACCCCATGAGCAAACCCATCCGTTTCTTAAGGAATCCTTGTTGTTTTCTTCTCCAGCACCTGTACTGAAAAGGACTGCTGATAGCAATATTGTTAAGCCTGTACTCAAGAAAAGGTACAATAGATTTGAGTGCTAGTGTTGTGGCAAGGTGGGACACTTTGCCATTGATTGTTGGTTCAATGTTAGTATTCAACATAAGGTCAGCTTACCTGTCAAAAAGGCTGCAGGTAAGCATGTCAAATATCAAGCTGACCTGGACCTAGGACCCAATAATAATTGGGGTTCTAAGGATAGTAATTTTATTTGATGCAGGTGAGTCAAAGTGGCCATACCCCTAAATGGTACTTGGACAGTGGATGTTCCAGGCACATGACTTGAACAAAAAGGATGTTGAAGGATTACTCTCCCATAAAAAATGGACCCAAAGTGATCTTTGATGGATCTGAAAAGGGAGTCATCAAAGGGTTTGGTAACATTTCCAATAACTCTATTACTATCACCTAAGTGGCTTATGTGAAAGTTCTAAAACATAACCTAATTAGCATAAGCCAACTAAGTGATCTTGGTTATGACACTTCTTTCCTCAAGAGTGTGTGCCAAATAAGAAGGTCAAGTGATTCAGAGATCATTCTGATAGGCACTAGGAAAGGAAATGTCTTATGTCTTAACTTTTATTGTGAGAATAAGATTTCTCCTATTTGCCTGGTTATAGATGAGAAAGCATCTCATTGTGTCCAATGACACAAGAGGCTAGCTCACTTGAACTACAAGTCAATATGCAAACTCTTTAGTATGGAGTTAGTGAGGAATGGTCCTCAGGTCAAGTGCATTAAAGAGGGTGTATGTTCAGCTTGCCAAAAGGGAAAACAGACCAGGACCTCTTTCCATGGACATGATACCAAAGATTTTTTAATATGTCTATTTCTTCTGCATATGGATCTATTTGGTCCTATGCCAGTTCATAGTCTATGTAGGAAAGGTTACACATTTGTAATTGTGGATGACTATTCTAGATTTATATGGGTTTCTTCTTGAGGCAAAAATCTGAAACCCCAACTGTCTTTCAGAATTTTGTTAGGCAAATTCAGAATAAACTTAACAATTTAGTGGTCAAAATCAGAAGTGACCATGGAACTGAATTTCAGTCTAAATGCATGACAAAGTTCTGTGAAGAACTTGAGATTCATCAGGAGTTCTCCTCACCTAGAACTTTCTAGAAAAATGGGGTTGCTGAAAGAAAGGATAAGACTCTTATTGAGGCAAGTAGAACTCTACTAAGTGGCACTTCTCTCCCAGAATATTTCTAGGCTGAGGCAGTAAATACTACATGTCATGTTCTCAATAGAGCATCCATTAATAAAAGACACAAGATGACACCCTATGAGATTATAAAAGGTAGAAAACCAAACATATCCTACTTTAGAATCTTTGGTAGAAAGTGTTATGTTCTAAATAATGGCAAGCACAATCAAACTAAGTTTGCTATCAAATCCCTAGAAGGGATATTTGTTGGGTACAACAATAACAGTAGAGCTTACAGGATCTACAACTTGACTACACAAGTTGTAGAAGAATCTGTCCATGTAGTCTTTGATGAGTCTTAGCTAATTTACTGTGAGCTGTCTAGCATTTCTGTTAGTCCTACAGGTTTGAAGGAAAAGATGGACAAGCTAGCAATTAGTGAAGACCAACCTGCAAGACAGGATGAAGAAAATGATGGATGCTTTCTAGGGGGAGCACAAGTCTCACTGTATGGAGATGAAGACAATGAAGTACATCTAGATGAAGACAATGAAGAAGACCAAGAGGTGGACAGATTTCCTCCAGCAAAAAGACATTTAAAGGATCATCCAGCACACCAAATCATTGGTGATGCAAAACATAGAATCTTGACTAGAAGAAAGAGCATGAACACAGTTCTATGTTCAAGCTTTCTGTCCCAAATGGAACCCAATAAGTTTAAAGTGGCTATTCAAGACACAAACTAGATTGATTCCACGCAGGAAGAGTTGAATCAATTTAGAAGATGTAAAGACTGGTAGTTGGTTCCTAAACCAAAGAACCAAAATGTCATAGGAACTAAGTGGATCTACAGGAACAAGTTAGATGAAATTAGCACTATAATCAAGAACAAAGCCAGGCTAGTAACAAAGGGCTACAAACAGGAAGAATGGATAGACTTTTATCAGACATTTGCCTTAGTGGCAAGGCTGGAAGCTATAAGACTGTTCTTAGCTTATGCAGCCTATCAAAGGTTTAGAGTAGATCAAATGGATGTAAAGTCAGCATTTCTGAATGGTGACTTAAAAGAGGAAGTTTATGTTGATCAACCTTTAGGTTTTGAAGATCCTCTTTATCCTAACTATGTATATAGGTTTAAGAAAGCTCTATATGGATTAAAGCAAGCCGTAGGGCTTGGTATGAAACTTTGTCTGCCTTACTTATTAAGAATAAATTCTCAAGAGGGAAAATTGATAAGACTCTATTCTTTAGGGAATCAAAAGGTAAGATCATCCTAGTCCAGATATATGTTGATGACATTATCTTTGTTTCTACTGAAAACATCCTTTGTAGTAAGTTTGCCAAACTTATGCAAGGGAAGTTTGAGATGAGCAGCATGGGTGAGCTGAAATTCTTCTTGGGACTCAAAGTTAGGCAGACTGATGATGGATTGTCCATTTCTCAGTCTAAGTTCACCAAGGAGTTAATTAAGAAATATGACATGGAGTTAGCCTCCACCATGAAAACTCCAATGGGGACAAGTATGCCTATAGGCAAATATGAGGTAGGAAAATCTGTTGATGAGTCTTTGTATAGAGGGATAAATGGCTCACTACTTTACTTGACTGCTAGTAGACCTGACATCATGTATGCCACATGTGTCTATGCTAGGTACCAAGGCTGCCCAAAGGAATCTCATTATACTACAGTCAAGAGAATTTTGAGATATCTTAAGGGCAAACCTAATCTAGGTCTTTGGTACTGATGCTTTGGAACGGCAAGTGTTCCGGTCGCACAAGTAATATAAAATGGGCGAATTTCCCCAAGTATCGATCTCTCAAGGAATACAGTAAGATAGAGTTAATTTCGAGGAGGACTTGAGATTGAAGTCCTGAAGTCGGCTTTAACTAAGGGGGGTTTTCGTAAGTGTGGAAAAGGAAATTAAAATACTAACAACTACTCCTATGCAACGCCGCTATGCGATGCTTCGCCAGGCGGGATGGAAGACTAGTCAGGCCGCTATGCACCGAATCGCAGGGCAGATGGACGAGTTGGCTTGCGGAGTGAGGGTCGAGAGCACCTCTTCGCAATGCACGCCACTAGCAGTTACTAGTGCGGTAAGGGTGGATGGATGGTGGATGGACAAATACAGGCGCACCTCAAGCAAATAACAAAAACATACAATCACATAGACATGATTACACATAAACGTATATTACAATAAGCATACTACATCAAATACAAAGAGTTCAACTACATTATCAACAACAAGAGAATAAAAGTGTGCGAAATCGACCGGATCCGAAGTCTTGCTGAGGGTTCACGGTAGGATTCGCGGGGTTGTCATTCCGCGTCATAGCTCGGTCCTCAACTGCGTCCGGGGTAGAAAAGGCTGTCACTCACTCCCAATGGACCCGTCTTATTCGTATCACGAGCCGGCGGAAGATGGCACAACTTCTCTTAGCTTGATGGAGAAAGCAAGGTTGAATCTCCACTAGAAGCTCGAGGATGAAGGAGGAGGCTAATAGGAAGCTCCAGCTTGTATTTGGCGTTGAATGCTTGCCTGGATCTCCTCTCCTTGGTGGAACGGCAAAGTTTTGCCCTAAATTGCGGGAGAGACTGCTGGAAACGAAGGTCCGACAATGGCTGAAAAATCTGCGGTTAAATTGAAAAAGATCAGAAAAATGGTCACGCACGGTCCCGCGCACAATCGTTCCCTAACCGTGCGTTATTAACTTGTAGATCTGATCTCGAAAGAAGATGTGTTGACCCATGAATTTTACTCGCGCACGGGCATTTTTGCCCGTGCGTGAAGGAAATCGCACGGGTAAACAAGGGGCGCAGAAATTAGGGTAAAACAGGGGAACCGTGCGTTTTACTCGCGCACGGGCGCGTTTGCCTGTGCGTGAAGGAAATGCACGATTTACCCCAGAATACAGGAATAAAGAGAAAATGTGCAGACCGTGCGATTCCTTCTCGCATATTTTGGCCTAAATCGTGCGGGAACAAAACGCACGGGTAGAAATAGATGTCCCCAGAAAATCTGTCTGAAACGCACGATTGCACTGAAACTGTGCGCGAAAAATGCGCACGACCGTGCGTTTTACATAGAATTGGAAATGGAATTCGGGATGTCGTGACCACTTGCACAGCAATGAAACCAACTGTAGCACCATCTCCAAGCAATAATACACATCATAAAATAAACAAAAAGAATCATGGGGAGCACCATGTGCTTACCCCCAACAAAAGAATGTGCAATTGCACACCCAAGGGATAAAACAATGCACTTAGCGTGATAAGCAGAATAAATGAAATATCAACGATAACATACTAAAAGTGAAGTGCAAGTGGGTTAAAACTAGCCCAGATGAGTCCGAAAAACCCTATATAAATCGGACTCATCACATGTAACATCCCATTTCCAACTAGATCCCTAAGAGTGGTTTTGTCATGACAAAACCCTAGGAAGCCCAAGAAAGAGTCAAGTGGACCTGGTGGTGTGGATAGAGGCACTATGGTCTGCAAATAGTAAACTCCAAAACCTTGGTTTAAGGTGATCATGAAGCTTCACCAAGACTCCAAGACCCCACCCATACCTTTATAACCCTAGTAAGGGGTCAATGGGTCACTAAGGACCCATGGAGGGCAGCCAAAGGACCTGAGTTGACCAAAGCCAACTCTAACCCTAATTGGGTCAAATTGACCTACACAAGGGTCAATTGAAGTCTCTTAGCCAAATGGACCACACCTATACCTCCATAACCCTAGTGAGGGGTCAATGAGTCACTAAGGACCCATGGAGGGTAGTCAAGGGAGCTAAGTTGACCAAAGTCAACTCTAACCCTAATTGGGTCAAATTGACCTACACAAGGGTCAATTGCAGTCCCTTAGCCAAGTGGACCCCACCCCTACCCTCATAGACCTAGTGAGAGGCCAATAGGTCATCAAGGACCCATTGGGACCAATCATAAAGGCAAGGTTGACCAAAGTCAACTCTTGACCAAAAATGGTCAAAGTGCCCTAGTTAAGGGTCAATTGACCTCCAAGGGCCAATCCAACCCCACCTTGACCCTAGGGGAGGCTAATGGGTCACCAAGGACCCATTAAAGAAACCTCAAGGACCAAATTGACCTAGGTGGGCCCTAGTCCAACTTTGGGTCAAGTTAGCCCAAATGAGCTAACTCAAGCTCAAGCCCATTGCAATTGGGCTAACCTTGACTTAAGTGACCAAATGGACTTGTGGGCTGCCATGGTATATATAGGAGCCAAATTTCAGGCTTGGTGACTAGGAGAGAGAAATTCACCCATGGAGGAGAGAGAAAGAGAAGGAAGAAGAAGGAAGGAGGACTTTGTGCTCCTCCTCCCCCTTCCCCAACCTCCCCATTCAATTCAGTAAGACAAGGGGAGTGTAGCAGCCATCTTTGACTGGTTAGAGCAAGCTCCACCCCACCCTACCTACCAAGCCGCCAAGCTTGACTTTGGCCAAAAATGGCCAAAGTGTTTTCAGCCACCTAACACCTCCCCTCACCCTCTTAAAAGCTTCCCTAGACTCCAAGGAGAATTCCCCACCACTTTCATGAAGTAGCCAGGCTGTTTCATGCGTTTTTGAAGAAACCCGACCACCACCACCGCCACCATGGCATTCCGGCGATCCTCCCGACTTCAGGCCGCCAAAAAGGTCCTCCTCCACTCCTTAACCCATGGGCAGATCTTAGAAATCATTAGGTCAAGTGTTCGGGCTCAATTGAGCCCGATCCAATTCAAAAAATCATGGTTTTTCCATGAAATTGAGCTTGTCGGGTTCGCCGGAATAGTGCTCCCCTGCGGTCGTGCCGCCGCCTGGAGGTAGCCCCGACCACCACGAAGGTGTTGGCGGCGGTGGCCGGCCGGGGAGGTGTCCGGATCGCCTGTAGTAGCGGCTGGAAGTCAGCCCAGGCAGGATAGATCCTAGCCGTCGGCTGGAAGAAGGAGACAACCAGATCCAGTTGAAAGTCCACCTAGTGTCAACTACTTACACCTATGGGGGGATAGGTGTCTTTGCAGTGTATTTGCGGAATTAAGGTTTTACCTGCACAAGAAAACAAAACAACACAACACAAAAAGTACACAAGCAATTTATAGTGGTTCCCCGATTTGGGTACGTCCACTTTCCCCCTTCGACCTATCTCCCAACCAGGGATGACTCGGTCACTTCACCAACAGGATTGAAATCCAATCCTTGCACTAACGGACGGAACCCTTCCACACGTAGGAGTCAACACTCCCACAACACGGATTGCACCCAACCCAACAACTAGTGACCAATCGGTCCTTTACAATGAAAGAGAAAATGAAAATAGCTTGTAAGAAATACAAACAACGTGAAGATCCAGGTGTCCCTTTTCGTTAGACTATTTGTTCTTGTAGGCAGCGAAAAGTTCACAACCCTAGATCTTTCTTGGAGAGAATCTTCTCTAGATCGACGGCTTCAACAAGAGAGGCGGTGATGCTATGTAGATCCAATCTTCTTAGCAAAGTCGGCAAGGTCTTCCAACGGTCACACTAGGATCGATCGTCTCGATCGATTCGGATGTGGAAGGTTTCCCAATCACAAATCAAGAGACAAAAGATCTCTGGATAGACACGTGAGACGCTGTGCCCGACTAGGCTTCTGTCGCCGGGAGAGGTAACTAAAAGTCCGATCAACGGTGGCGAGCAACTAGCGAGAGGCGGAGGAGGTTGGCCGAGCTCGCTTCCGATTTAGGGCTTGACGGCGGCTTCTTTTTCTTCGATCTGTGATCCGTGAGTTTACTATTCACAAATAGAGTATTTATACACTAGGTCAAGAGATGACCGTTGTGGCCCCCCACCGGCAGTAAGACCAAAGTCCGGTTCAAAATCCCGCAGATGTCGTGGACCGGTCCAGACAGAGTCGGAAAAATACCTAAGTCAAATTCAGCGAGAATCGTGGGTGATTCTCGACGAATCGACGAGAATCACCTAGTGATTCTCGACGATTTACACTTAGAGGATTCTCGTCTTTCAACCCGTGAGATGGTCATTGGCCCATCCTTGCTCCTTGTCTGCTCTTGCTTTATCATAGCCCTGTACTTGAAATAAAGTACACCCCAATAGAGAGAGTACACGTAGGCCAACACACGGATCTGCTCAACGAGGGATTACGTTGCACAGACCCGTGTATATTGACCCACTGTACCCTGACATTGGTGTGTACTTAGCATGGAATAACTGCAAGCACAACTAGAAGAAATTCATCAAATACATAGTGAATTCATCTTAGCTTTGATAGGAGGCTTCCTCAAATCCAGGTAATTGTGGATACAATACCCAACAATCTCCCCCTATTTGACGAAGCCAAAATCATATTAAGCTAAGATGAATTTCAACATTCCAGATAAAATATGTATAAACTAGAAGAGTGAACAACAAACGTAATCATACCAATGTGAGAGTCAAGTAATAAACCACACACATGAATATATAAATGTGAATATCCACACATAAATGTTTACAGGTTTACTTAATCAAAAGTTTAAATGAGATAACCACAAGAGCTAACATCCTACAGATCTTTGTCCTTAGCTATGCCTTCTTTGAGTTGCTGAGCTAAGAATTTTTTGCTTTGTCGCTCAAAATACTCCTTGGGCTTAGGATAGTATCTCGGAGGGGGAGCTTTGTTTGCCACAGCGTTGCTTCTGAAGAACAAGTTTCTTTTGGCTTCATACATTTTGTGCTGCTCCCACTCGTATTGGCTATATACGTCATTCCTTTTGACTTGCCCTCCTTGTAGTAATGCAAAGGTGTCCAAGATGATATTCTTTGATACAGGACTCCATATTTCGTTTCTCACATCCTCCTCCGTCAATCTGATCTTCTTTTCAGCTGGTGTTTCCTTTGAAGTTCCTTCTTTGATTTGCCTTTTTCCTTTGGCTTTTGCTAAGGCATCTTGGTCAAACCAGCTTCTTCTTTCAGCCCTCTCCGCAGCTTTCTTCAACTCGACTTCGCCTAGTTGTACTTCTTCAGTCCGTATATCACCCTCAGTAGTACCAGCACGGCCTTCATCCTCAGGTGGAGCAACAGGGACATGTATTCCCGATGCTTCTGTTACCAGCCAGTGGGTCGTTTCAAACACGTACCTATTGGTCTGATCGAAGTTTAGAAGTACTAACTCTTGAAGCCCTGCCATCTTAGCGTTATACGCTTCCTCCCCCTTTTTGGCTTCGGCGGCTATAGAGTTTGTATAAGAGTGCAGAGATGCATCAATGTGCTTCACGGTTTTACTGAATTCGTTCAGCAGAGATTTCTGATTTGCGTTCAGCGTTACCATGTTGGCATTGAATTTTTGTATGCTGTCTGCCACAATATGTGCATTTTTATTGACTACAGCCAGATCGTCAGTATTCTTCTTCAGTCCTTGCATGAGAAGAGATACGGCTATGCCTGCCTCTGTATATTTTTCATCAAATTTCTTTTCCATCACATCTAGTTTATGGTTGATCTAAACCACATTCTTAAGCATGAGATCCTCCGACTCCCACAGTCTCTTTAGCACTTTGTTGTGCGATTTCTCAAACGTATCCTTGAGCTCATCAAGCATTCCTTGGACAAAATTAACAGTGAGGTTTGCTAGGTTCGCTTGAGGTGGAGGAGCTGCAGGCAGACCCTGGTCAGGCTCCCCCGCAGAAGCAATGGGAGAGCTGGATAGTAGTATGGAGTCCACAGGGGGAACAAAGGATTGCTCCCCCTCCATCCTTGCTTCTGACCGCTTATGAGCTTGTTCCTCAGATGGAACCTCAGCATCCTCCTGAGAATCTGCTGCTTTCTCATTCTCTGGTACTTCTTCCTCTATCGCAGTCTCCAAGTGATCATGCTTATCGGCAGAGTTGTGCACATCTTCTTCTACTTCTTCTTCCTCCTTCTCCTCATCAGCCACCTCATCTCCCAGATCATCGTCGATAAGAGCTGCCTCATCATTCTCAACCTCCTCATCATCTACTACTTCATCTGCCACCATCTCCATAGCATCTTTAGCTATCAGAGAAATGTCAGATAAGATGTTTGCAGAACCGGTTACAGGCTCCCCCTCAGTTCTTGCAATCAGGGCATCAGGAACTTCACTGGGTGTTACCACGAAAGCTGCTGAATTTCTGTTGTCCTCGGCAGGAGATTCTTCTTGTTCTACTACCACTACAGCTTGCCCTATGAGTCGCTCCCATCTGTTAAATACACTGGAGTCCATTTTCTTCAAATAATGCAAAGGAACTCCTTTGCTTATGTCGAACCTATCTCTGTTCAACTGATTGAGAAATAGGCTGATGATTCTTCCAAAACTTGGAGATCTGAGAGTGTCGTTAATCTTCTCAAAAAGCATGGCCCCCCAGTTGAATCTCTTTCGGCAGACTATCACCACAAGAATCTTGAACATGTCAGCTGAGATGTGGTCGTGTGAGCCGGGTTTGCATATCAGTACTTTCCCAATTATGTCGGACAAGAGTTTCCCCTCCTCATTCATTTCTTTTCTCTTTATCGATCTGGTTCACACGACCACATGTTCCTCCAGATAATAGGGTATTGGCTCTATCATGTTCCTCCAGATAATCCTCGTGCTCAGAACTGGAGAGCTGCAAGCATTGAGTCAGTTTCCTTGCAGACATCTTGATCCTTGCACCTGCAACCTTACTCTTGATGATAGAGTCTTCATTCCGAAGTTTGGCGGTTGCGAAGAACTCCATCACTTCCTTATCCAGAATTTTGCAGGGGTGCTCCAGTACAAACATGAGTCCAGCCTCCTCCAGCATGATGATGATGTTTCTGAACTCATCCGAGGCATGTGAGAACCCGGTTCGAACCAACTCACATCCAGTGACTAGGCCGGCGGTGGTCCTTGGAGCCATAGCAAACCTAGGGAGGGAATCCCAAGTTTACGCCTAATCAAAAATCAAAAGGAAAGCTATACTAACAGTGAGTCACTATAAGGGAGAGGAAATGGTTACCCAAGTGCGGAGGAAGCGAGAGTCGACGGAGACGACGGAAAGCCTGGAGGAGCTCGTGCCCTTGTTTGATCGAAACCGCGGAGAATGAAATCTTGGACGAGCGCCCTGGACGCGAGAGGAGAGGTCTACGGAATCCGGAACGAGGTCGACGAGATTTGGAACCTAAGATGCGGGAAGTCGCCGAGAGGAGGGAAGGAAGGGTCGGCGGGATTCCTGAGAAATATCGACGGGTTTCTCTGCGAAATGCGGAAGATGAAGAGTCGGCGGGAGTTTTTCTAGATAGAAATCGACGGGATTGGAGGCATACCGGATTCTCGGAATCTTCTGTTATCAAAGGGTTGAGAAATCTTCTAAATATATATATTTCTTAATCTTCGGAATATATATATATATATGTTTCTTAATACATGAATCTATAGAGGGTTCGGAAGGAGTTTTCCACACAGAGTTAGGAGGCATATCAACTTTGGTATACCCAAGACACTAACCGTGGCAAGCAACTTTAATGGATTATTTCTCGATCGAGATATACACAATCTTCTTGATGTCAGTTGTAAGTTTTAGTGACTTCCAATGGCGTATCTTCATTAATTTTCAGTGGGCTGACATAGGCCTATTGAGGTTCATTCTCGAATCTACCAGTGCATTTACAGATAAATCTTTAACAATGTATCTAAAGGTTATTTTTACAATCTTAATCTTTCCTTAGGTGAACAAGCATATAAGTGTAAGTCTATACATGACCATTTACTTTCGAGAGAGAGAATTCATGACTTAGTGTGGATATGTAGACATACATATGTACATATATGTAAAAATCGATGCACTATAGCTCATATATTGAAGCTGATTGCAATTACCGGAGATTAAAAGATGTATCATTTAGAACTTCTGCTCAAGGCACACTAGGTGGTCAACTTGAACGTGCCCGTGTTGATGGCACTGCTCCTTTTCCAGATACTTGTTCCACGTCATTTTTGGAACATCTCCTGTCTGGTTCCCATGAGGTTTACGGGAACCTAGACTACCCTGCAAAAGAGTTATCTTGCCTTAGGAACCCAATAAGTATTGGGTCCTAGGTTCCTGTCAACATAATAATTGGGATGCCTCCCCTTAGGGATCCTGGAGGGAGGACTAACATTGCCTCGAGGATGTGGAAGTCCCCTTGCCTTTGACACAGAAGGGTTGTGCCAACAATCTATGGCAAAATGACCCACTTTTCCACAACACCAACATTCATGAATATTGTACCGCCGTTTGTGACCTGAACTGGTGACTGAGGTAGTCATAGTCCTAGGTCTAAACGGGATAGTGCCGAATCTGGTAACCGAATTGTCTCTTCCACCGTGACTCATGGAAGGGTGGAAAGAATGCATATGGTAGGCGTCTTGAGGCATGGGAGGTGGTGCCTTCCTTTCAGTCAGCCCCCTTCCAAGGTCCCCATGTGTGCCAATAACATGATTTCTAACCCCCCTTTCCTGAGTCCTAGGGAGGTGTGTAACGCCCCCTATTTTTCTGCGTTTATTTTTATTCTCGTTTGGCGTTACGATGACGCGTTTCCGTGGCTTGTGCCATTTGTGGAGTGTGGTTTAGCTCCTTAGAACTGAGTGCCCTATTCTGTAGCCTGTTGGCAAGATCTCCCTAGCAAGCCGAGTCGTTTTGGGTGACCCGGTGTGGCCTCTTGGGGGGGATGTTGGTGTTTGGCTTTATTTGGGTATAACTCAAGTTCTGTTCGTCGAAAATTAATTTCGACTTCGTCGTTGTGTTCGTAGCGTGAGTATTTAGCTACGGTGCGAATTTCATCGAATTTTGAGGTATTTCGGTTTTCGCGTCGTTTTGGTGCTTTATGTAATTTTGTAATAAAATATATTATTATATAATTATATATATATATATATATAGGATAGAATGAAAAGGCCCGATCATCTTCTTCACGTTAAAACCGCCGCCCCTGTACGAGAGAAACGGAGAAACCGCCGAGCCTTGCCTTCCACTGCCGATTCCCGGAGCGTTTGTGGACGGAATTCGATTCCGAGAGTGGATTCGGATTGCTCTCGTCAAGACCTTTATTCCTACGGTAAGAAATTCGATTTTCGTGGAGTTTTAGGGGGATTGGAATTTTTGGTTTTTGAGGTTTCCGCCATTAAAGTTCGGATTTGCTTGTTAGGTGAGTTTTTGGTGCTGCTCTTTCTAGTGCAGCGTGAAGAGGAGGGAAAGCCGACCAAGCTTCATCGGAGATCGAGGCAAGTGGTGTTCTTGCCCTTGCCAAGTTGTTTTCTTTTGTTTAAAGCCTATTGTTTTCTATCGTTTTATCTCCTATTTTCCGTCTCGAATGATTAGTCATAGTTTGAATGGTAGTGGCGCGCGTCGTTGGTAGTTTCCTACTGCTACTGTAGTTGCGTGGGTCGTGTGCGCGTTCCGGTGTCATCCGGGAAATCCCAACGGTACAGGTTAACCGCGCACGGTCATCAACCGTTAGGGCGCACGACCACTGGTCGTGTGCCTCTGTTTGTGCGCGGCTGTCTTTTTATTTTCCAAAGTTCTGTCTCGCCTTTCGCACGAGCGCTGGCAACAGTGCGCACGACCACTGGTCGTGCGACACTGATCGTGCGCTAATGCTAAGTTTTCTGTCAGGATTCAAGTTTCCCAGGTTCACCTCGCACGATCATCAGCCGATGAGTGCGCACGACCACTGGTCGTGCGACACTGATCGTGCGCTTTGAATATTTCTTTTTTTTCGGCACTCGTGTTTAGCTGGCGTCGATACGCGGGTTAGGTGGGCATGAGTGTTTTGTGTAGTGTTAAGGTAGTAGGGTAAGAGTTATTGTTGTGATAGTTCGCTTTGCGTGGCACGTTGAGTGAGTGAAGCTCACTCAATGCGGTGTCGAGAGGACCCAGCGCCACGTCGTGTTGAGTCATTTCAACACTTTCTTTTTCTCTTTCCTCGATTTACGTTCCCGAGTGAATTCCTTGTTTATATTTGTAATTTCCTTGTCGGCCATGTTTCTCTTTCCTAATGGCCGAATCGTGGGTCGTGGGTAGTAGTGGTGGTTTGTAGCTCTTTATGGGGGTGGAGTTGTGTAATTTATCCAATGCCACTCGTGTTTTTCTTGCTCCAGGTATGGGCTGGGCATGTGGGTGGAAGGTCCCTTGTGCTTTCATGTGTAGACCCTCGAGCTTGTTGACTTGGACATGGTGGATGGGGGGACTGAGTTTGCCTCCAATCCGGTTCCTCGTTGTTGGTTTTTGCTACTACCACCTCCCACAGTTTAGGGTGTTAGAAGTTTCTTCCTTGGTAGTTTGCAGCACTTTGGGCTCTTGGTAGCCTAGTAGGCCCTTCAGGATGTTGTTCCTGGGCCGGGTTGTTGCTGTTTTCTCGCACGTAGTGCTTTTCTTGTTGTCCTGTTTTGGACGGTTGTGGCTCTTTCTACTGCTTGTTTTTCAGGTACTTTTCCCCTTTTGGTTGACTCTTTCATGCAGTTTTACTTTGTTTAGCTTGCTGAGGTATTCTGTTTTATTTTGGAATACCCTAGGTTCTGAGCCGTAGCCAGTTGGGTGGCTAGTTTGCAGTGGTGGTGTTGGTGGACTCTTGTTCTTTGGAGTTCCGTTTGCCGTGTTGGTGAGGTAATTTTTCAGTACTTTCTTACAGACATACATGTGTGTTAGTGGGTTCGTGTCAGGTTGTTGGCGCCCACTGGTAGTTGTTACCTTTGTACTGGATATATTTACTTATGCTGCTACCGTTTTCTGGAGATAGTCTACTTGCCCTGAGAAGGTTTTATGCTAGGTTGCTAGTTATTTTTAAACTATAATTAATTATTATAAATAAAGCTCATGATCAGCATGTTTTATAAAACGTAATCACTATTTTCCAAATCACGTATAAAGACCGTTTTCTTTTATATTATATAAATTAAATGTAGGGTCTTGCATAGCATGAGTGGTTCTCTTGGGACCCTTATGTGCTCCTTAGGATGTCAAACCTGATAAAGTATTTTCTTTCCGCAGCGTTTAAATATAGTTTTCTTTTGTGGACTAGGTGATCCACTAAGCCGGGGGATACGGCCTCTAAAATATAACTGATTTTCTAATCATTAATCACATGATTTTCTTTCATTAAGTTGGTAGGTGGTTTTGCCTGAGCGTCAGCAGTTATCCCCTGCTTGACGTGACATCATGACGCGTGTTTTCTCTTACTCTGATAATTCTTAATTCGGAGAAAATGCGGGTTGTGACAGTTGGTATCAGAGGGAGGTTGCTTGACAAGTTAGTTGAGCAACCTTCCTTTGTTTGCTTTTTAGTAGTTCAGCATCATGTCATTCACACACCGATATGTCATCAGCACGTCTTGGCAAAAGCACGAACACTACACTCATAGCATAACATGAAGTATATGGGGCATATTATGTAGTATGGGATGCATAATATGTGTTCGTATATGGATCCACCATAGGGGCAATATGTGAGGGGTATGTAGTATGGGATGCATAACCTCACCACATAGCTGCGACTAGCACGTTTTCTTTTTCGTTGCATGAGAATGTTATGTAGTATGGGATGCATAACATTTTCATGTGTACGCCGCTCATAACATGCATTAGGGCCTTTTTAGAATGCATAACACAAACATGCATATCATAACATTGCATAAGCACAACGTGCCATGCTAAAGACTGGCAGGATGACATATGTACACACATAAGTTTTCAAATTAATATAAAAGTCATGCATTCCCGATCTAGGCACAAGAGTCAGTAAGGTGGTGGTTGACCATCCTAGGTTAGGGCATAACATCTAAATTTTGTTAAAAAGATAAACTCTCAGAGCAAGTTTAGCAGCTTTAAGTCTATATCTATATATGTATTGTCTGTACTTGTATTTGGTTCTAGACGTTGTTGTAGGGTCTAATTTGTGTTGTTATGATTTTAGAATGGCAAGGCGTCCTGCGACTCGATCGACTCCCCTGTCTAAGGGTGAGTCATCTGGGGCTTAGAACGATGCGGTGATCGAGAGTCTGCGTCAGAGTAACGATTCCTTGGGCAGACAGTTGGAGGAGGTGCGAGCCCAGATTCAGTCCTTGGTGGCGGTCGTGGCAGGTCAGACTCAGGGTGTGCATGTCCCTACGGGGGGGTTAGCTGTTCCTCCTCCTCCTGCACCCTTGAGACCTCCAGTGGTGGTGCTAGCAGAGATGGCCTTCATCTCGCTGTTTCAGAGGCTGAGTCCTCCCACTTATGATGGGAAGGCAGATTTCATGGTGATAGACGACTGGCTGATCTCCATGGAGGAGATGTTCTCGTATTCAGGGATTGCAGATGATCAGAGGGTGATGATAGCCGCCTATCAGCTTAAAGGTTTGGCTAAGAGTTGGTGGCTGAGAGAGAAGGAGAGCTTGGTAGCCGGATGCTCTTGGGAGGTGTTTAAGGAGATGTTGTTGAGGAAGTTCTTACCCTCGGTCGAGCGTGACCGCCTCATGAACGACTTCCTCCATCTGAAGCAAAGGCAACTCACGGTGGGTGAGTATGAGATAGAGTTCAGCAAGTTGAGCCGTTTTGCCCATGGATTGGTCAGTGTTGAGGCTGATCGAGTTAAGCGATTTCTCGGTGGATTAAGGAGCGAGGTGCAGCAGTTGACCAGTGCTTATGGGTCAGAGACTTATGCAGGTGTAGTAGAGGCTGCTTTGAAGGTGGAGGCTATTGAGACCGCGAAGAGCAGAGGCAAGCAAATGAGGTTGGACAAGAGAAAGTCGGTGGAGGAGAAGAAACCCCAGGTACCCGGTGCGGCTCCGGGAAAGAGGGGCAAGGTGGAGTGCAGCTTCTGTGGCCGGTCAGGCCACCCTGCTGAGAAATGTTTCAAGAAGGCAGTAGCTCAGAGAAAGGAGCAGGTTCATGCGATTCAGGGTGCTCCTAGGAGAGATGTCTCCTATTCCGTTTGCAAGCGATCCGGCCATGATGCGGCCCAGTGTTGGACCAAGGATAAAGTCTGCTTTCAGTGTGGGCAGAAGGGTCACATCAAGTCGAGGTGTCCTCAGTTTCAGCCAGCTCTTCCTGCAGTTTCGTTACAGGCTTTACCTCCACCTCAGCGTGTGGACAAGGGAAAGGGGAAGCTGAACGTGATCTCTTCCGAGGAGGCTCAGGCTTCGACCCAGGTCATCTCAGGTTAGTCGTTTGTTGTTTTTCTAGCCTGGTAGTTTTATTTTGCTTGTGTGTTTGCGGTATTGTGGTGGTAGTTCCTTAGTTTGTGTTCCTATAGGGAAATTTAAAGTGAGGAACCGTTGGGCGCGTGTTCTGTTTGACTCCGGCGCTACCCACTCATTCGTGGCTAGAGCCTTTGTGGACCGACATCGGTTGACCTTAGATCGTGTTCGGGATTCCTTCCGTGTCAAGTTTCCCTCTGGTGAATCTGTGTTGTCAGATTTGGGCATTTTGGATTGCCCTGTTTTGTTGGGGAACTTTCTTGCGAAGGCGGACCTGAAGATGATTGATCTGGAGGACTTCGATGTTATTCTGGGCATGGACTGGCTCTCTAGGTATGATGCAGTCATTCAGTGCAAAGGAAAGCGCTTGGACTTCATCAGGGACGACGGTCAGCCCGACAGCGTGTATGCTGATCCGTGTCAGGATTCTCCTGTCATCTCTGCGGTATGTGCTCAGAGGTTGTTTCTTTCTGGTTGTTGTGCTTGTTTAGTCTCGGCGGTTGAAACCACTGTTAGCGTACCACGCTTAGAGGAAATTCCTATTATTTGTGGTTTCGCCGATGTTTTTCCTGATGACCTTCCTGGTCTTCCTCCCGAGCGGGATGTTGAGTTTGTGATCGATTTGGAGCCGGGTACGCGTCCTATTGCTAAGGCGCCGTACCGGATGGCCCCTCGTGAGTTAGAGGAGTTGCGAGGTCAGTTGGATGAGCTGTTGGATAAAGGTTTTATCAGGCAGAGTTCGTCGCCTTGGGGTGCTCCTGTTTTGTTTGTAAAGAAGAAAGATGGGTCGATGCGGCTTTGCATCGACTATAGAGAATTGAAAAAGGTCACTATTAAGAACAGGTACCCTCTGCCGAGGATCGATGATTTATTTGACCAGTTGCGCGGTAGCACGGTGTTCTCCAAGATCGACCTTCGTTCTGGTTATCATCAGCTCAGGATCCGTGAGGCGGATATTCCACGGACTGCGTTTAGATCGAGGCATGGACACTTTGAGTTTTTGGTGATGTCGTTTGGTCTGACCAACGCACCATCAGCCTTCATGGATATGATGAACCGGGTGTTCAAGGATTTCCTCGACAAGTTTGTTGTGGTCTTCATTGATGACGTGTTAGTTTATTCCCGTAGTGCTGAGGAGCATGAGCAGCATTTGCGTTTGGTCCTATCAGAGTTGAGGAACCACAAGTTATTCGCCAAGTTGAACAAGTGCGAATTTTGGTTGCCTCAGGTTTCTTTTCTAGGCCACGTGGTGAGCAAGGAAGGGATCTCGGTCGATCCAGAAAAGATTGCAGCAGTGATGGATTGGAGTAGGCCAAGTACGCCTAAGGAAATCAGGAGTTTCTTAGGGTTGGCTGGATATTACAGAAGATTTGTGGAGGGTTTCTCTTCCCTAGCTGCACCGTTGACCAAGCTGACTCAGAAGAATGTGGCATTTGTTTGGAGCGAAAAGTGCGAGGAGGCTTTTTTGGAGCTAAAGAAGAGATTGTGCACTGCCCCCGTTTTGACCTTGCCTACTGAGGGTGTGGATTATGATGTATATGTGGATGCTTCGCTTGTAGGTCTGGGATGCGTATTAATGCAGGTTGGGAAGGTGATTGCCTATGGGTCAAGGCAGCTGAAGACTCATGAGAAGAATTATCCTACGCATGACCTTGAGTTCGCAACGGTTATTTATGCGTTGAAGCTGTGGAGACACCTACTTTATGGGGCTCAGTGCAAGATCTTCACTGACCACAAGAGCCTGAAGTACGTGTTCACGCAGAAGGAGTTGAATCTGCGCCAGCGGCGGTGGCTAGAGTATGTGGCCGATTATGATGTAGAGATCCAGTATCATCCGGGCAAGGCCAATGTGGTGGCCGACGCCCTGAGCCGAAAGACGGGAAAGATCTTTAACCTCTCCGCCGATCGGTTAGTTGAGGAGTTCCTCCTTATGGATATTTCAGTGGGATGCTGTGGTTTGCAGAGTAGTTTGTCAGTGGCAGAGCCGTCCTGGATTTCTTTGACCAGACTGCACTAGAAGGACGACCCGGATCTGTTGCACTTATTCATCCGGACAGAGAAGGGAGAGTTGCCAGATTTTGCTATCGATGATGCGGGTACTTTGAAGTACCGCGGCAGGTTTTGCATCCCCGTCGTTGGGGATATTAGAGGTATGATTTGCAGAGAGGCTCATGGATCCAGCGTTGCCTATCATCCAGGATCTACGAAGATGTACCGTGACTTAAGGCAAATTGCCTGGTGGTATGGCATGAAAGGTGATATAGCCCGATTTGTTGCTGAGTGCCACATTTACAAGCGCGTGAAGGCCGATCATGGAAGGCCTGGTGGCAAGTTGACCCCGTTAGAGATCCCGACTTGAAGTGGGAGAGTATATCTATGGACTTCATTACGGGCTTACCAAAATCTCCGAGGGGATTTGATTCTGTTTGGGTTATAGTGGATAGATTGACGAAGTGTGCTCACTTCGTGCCTTATAAGATTGATTACCCGATGAAGAAGATAGCGGAGTTGTACTTGAATGAAGTCATCCGACTCCACGGTGTGCCGGTTAGCATCATTTCTGATCGAGACTCCCGATTTACTTCTCGTTTTTGGCAGAGTCTGCAGGAGGGTTTGGGTACGGATCTGAGATATTCTACTGCGTACCACCCACAGACCAATGGGAAGACGGAGCGGGTGAATCAGATTGTTGAGGATATGATCCGATGCTATATTTTAGACCACGACGGAGCGTGGGATGAGCGGCTGCGGCTTATGGAATTTGCTTACAACAACAGTTATCAGGAAAGTTTGCAGATGGCTCCGTTCGAAGCCTTGTATGGGAGGCGTTGTAGGACTCCGTTGTTTTGGGCCGAGGCTGGTGAGAGGCCGTTGTTGGGTCCTGATGCGCTGGAGGATATGGAAGTCGCCGTGAAGCTTATTCGGGAGAAGCTTCGTATAGCTCAGGAGAGGTACGAAAAGAACGCCAATCGGCGTAGGTCTGCTTTGGAGTTCTCTGTAGGGGACCTTGTATTTCTTAAGGTTTCCCCAATGGTGGGTGTAAAGAGGTTTGGTAAGAATCGGAAATTGGACCCAAGGTATGTGGGCCCGTTCGAGATTTTGGAACGGATTGGCGTGTCAGCTTATAGATTGGGTTTGCCAGCAAACTTCCCAGGAGTTCATAATGTTTTTCATGTTAGCCAATTGCGGAAGTGTGTGCGCAGTAGTGGGCAGGTCTTGGACGTTGTTCCCCAGTTGGAGCCCAACCTCTCTTTTGTTGAGGTGCCGGTTCGTACTTTGGATACTCAGGAGCGAGTGCTGTGAAAGAAGTCCATACCGATGGTGAAAGTTCTATGGAAAAATCAGGATTTGGAGAGCGCGACTTGGGAGCTAGAGTCAGCCATGAGGAGGGCTTACCCTCACCTGTTTCCCTGATTTGATCGGTATGTTTCCCTTCTTGTAACTCCTATTGGTTACTTTTCCTTCTTTAGTAGGGGTGTTGTGCGTAAAGTTTCGGGACGAAACTTTCTTTTAGGGGGAGTGACTGTAACGCCCCCGATTTTTCTGCGTTTATTTTTATTCTCGTTTGGCGTTACGATGACGCGTTTCCGTGGCTTGTGCCATTTGTGGAGTGTGGTTTAGCTCCTTAGAACTGAGTGCCCTATTCTGTAGCCTGTTGGCAAGATCTCCCTAGCAAGCCGAGTCGTTTTGGGTGACCCGGTGTGGCCTCTCGGGGGGATGTTGGTGTTTGGCTTTATTTGGGTATAACTCGAGTTCTGTTCGTCGAAAATTAATTTCGACTTCGTCGTTGTGTTCGTAGCGTGGGTATTTAGCTACGGTGCGAATTTCGTCGAATTCCGAGGTAGTTCGGTTTTCGCGTCGTTTTGGTGCTTTATGTAATTTTGTAATAAAATATATAATTATATATTATATATATATATATATATATATATATATAAGATAGAATGAAAATGCCCGATCATCTTCTTCACGTTAAAACCGCCGCCCCTGTACGAGAGAAACGGAGAAACCGCCGAGCCTTGCCTTCCACCGCCGATTCCCGGAGCGTTTGTGGACGGAATTCGATTCCGAGAGTGGATTCGGATTGCTCTCGTCAAGACCTTCAATCCTACGGTAAGAAATTCGATTTTCGTGGAGTTTTAGGGGGATTGGAATTTTTGGTTTTTGAGGTTTCCGCCATTAAAGTTCGGATTTGCTTGTTAGGTGAGTTTTTGGTGCTGCTCTTTCTAGTGCAGCGTGAAGAGGAGGGAAAGCCGACCAAGCTTCACCGGAGATCGAGGCAAGTGGTGTTCTTGCCCTTGCCAAGTTGTTTTCTTTTGTTTAAAGCCTATTGTTTTCTATCGTTTTATCTCCTATTTTCCGTCTCGAATGATTAGTCATAGTTTGAATGGTAGTGGCACGCGTCGTTGGTAGTTTCCTACTGCTACTGTAGTTGCGTGGTTCGTGTGTGCGTTCCGGTGTCGTCCGGGAAATCCCAACGGTACAGGTTAACCGCGCACGGTCATCAACCGTTAGGGCGCACGACCACTGGTCGTGTGCCTCTGTTCGTGCGCGGCTGTCTTTTTATTTTCCAAAGTTCTGTCTCACCTTTCGCACGAGCGCTGGCAACAATGCGCACGACCACTGGTCGTGCGACACTGATCGTGCGCTAATGCTAAGTTTTCTGTCAGGATTCAAGTTTCCCAGGTTCACTTCGCACGATCATCAGCCGATGAGTGCGCACGACCACTGGTCGTGCGACACTGATCGTGCGCTCTGAATATTTCTTTTTTTTGGCACTCGTGTTTAGCTGGCGTCGATACGCGGGTTAGGTGGGCATGAGTGTTTTGTGTAGTGTTAAGGTAGTAGGGTAAGAGTTATTGTTGTGATAGTTCGCTTTGCGTGACACGTTGAGTGAGTGAAGCTCACTCAATGCGGTGTTGAGAGGACCCAGCGCCACGTCGTGTTGAGTCATTTCAACACTTTCTTTTTCTCTTTCCTCGATTTACGTTCCCGAGTGAATTCCTTGTTTATTTTTGTAATTTCCTTGTCGGCCATGTTTCTCTTTCCTAATGGCCGAATCATGGGTCGTGGGTAGTAGTGGTGGTTTGTAGCTCTTTATGGGGGTGGAGTTGTGTAATTTAGCCAAGGCCACCCGTGTTTTTCTTGCTCCAGTATGGGCTGGGCATGTGGGTGGAAGGTCCCTTGTGCTTTCACGTGTAGACCCTCGAGCTTGTTGACTTGGACGTGGTGGATGGGGGGACTGAGTTTGCCTCCAATCCGGTTCCTCGTTGTTGGTTTTTGCTACTACCACCTCCCACAGTTTAGGGTGTTAGAAGTTTCTTCCTTGGTAGTTTGCAGCACTTTGGGCTCTTGGTAGCCTAGTAGGCCCTTCAGGATGTTGTTCCTGGGACGGGTTGTTGCTGTTTTCTCGCACGTAGTGCTTTTCTTGTTGTCCTGTTTTGGACAGTTGTCGCTCTTTCTACTGCATGTTTTTCAGGTACTTTTCCCCTTTTGGTTGACTCTTTCATGCAGTTTTACTTTGTTTAGCTTGCTGAGGTATTCTGTTTTATTTTGGAATACCCCAGGTTCTGAGCCGTAGCTAGTTGGGTGGCTAGTTTGCAGTGGTGGTGTTGGTGGACTCTTGGTCTTTGGAGTTCCGTTTGCCGTGTTGGTGAGGTAGTTTTTCAGTACTTTCTTACAGACATACATGTGTGTCAGTGGGTTCGTGTCAGGTTGTTGGTGCCCACTGGTAGTTGTTACCTTTGTACTGGATATATTTACTTATGCTGCTACCGTTTTCTGGAGATAGTCTACTTGCCCTGAGAAGGTTTTATGCTAGGTTGCTAGTTATTTTTAAACTATAATTATTATTATAAATAAAGCTCATGATCAGCATGTTTTATAAAACGTAATCACTATTTTCCAAATCACGTATAAAGACCGTTTTCTTTTATATTATATAAATTAAATGTAGGGTCTTGCATAGCATGAGTGGTTCTCTTGGGACCCTTATGTGCTCCTTAGGATGTCAAACCTGATAAAGTATTTTCTTTCCGCAGCGTTTAAATATAGTTTTCTTTTGTGGACTAGGTGATCCACTAAGCCGGGGGATACGGCCTCTAAAATATAACTGATTTTCTAATCATTAATCACATGATTTTCTTTCATTAAGTTGGTAGGTGGTTTTGCCTGAGCGTCAGCAGTTATCCCCTGCTTGACGTGGCATCATGATGCGTGTTTTCTCTTACTCTGATAATTCTTAATTCGGAGAAAATGCGGGTTGTGACAAGGTGAGAGGTGCATTGTGAACTGATGCTGACAGACTCATGACGAGTAGGGGCAGTGGCCGAGAATATAAAAGGCTTGGTGGAAGCCTGAGGTATCCTCTTCTGGGTGGCCATGACAGCCTTTGCATTCTGGGTGCTTCCACAAGAGGGCTGATCATTATTGCAGTGACCATGGTTGTTCCTATTATCATACCTGAATGCATGATGTGTGCCCTTCCTGCTCGGGGTGGGGGGTCTGAACACAGTTTCCCCATTTCTCCATGAATTGACGATTTTGGAGATCCATCCATTTTCTGCTTTTCTTTTGATAGCATCTATCTCGGAAAAGTTAGAAACAATCCTCTTCTCGGTCTCTAGACGACTCTCTAGATCTGAGATTTTAGAGTCCTTAACCTTATTGGATGCCAATTGGAGAACCAATAAGATCTTCAGCCGAGCAATCTCCTGAGCTTGCTCCTCAACAATCAGGTTGCTTTTCTGAAGGACACTCTTCAGGGCATCAGGATTTTCTGGAGGGCTATCATCCAAAATATTCCTGTCTTCAGGAACATGGGGAAGAGAGGGGCAAGGTGAAGAAGTTACCTGGTCCTGACTTAGCTGAACAGGAATAGTGTTGGGACTGACCGGGGCAGCTGAGTCATCTTCAGCTGTGCAGTCTTCATCAACTTCCTCCTCAGTCTCTGATAAGGACACAGGAGCCCTGATACTGAGAAATTGGTCATCACTTTCTTCTTCAGAAATACTGACCCCCATATATGCCTCATCCTCTTGCTGACGACTTATCCCTGTTCTGTTTGATCCCTCCATGAGGTCTGATACAGTTTGCCACAAGGACTTGGCCGTCTTACACTTTTCAAGTCTTGACCGGGAAGGTCCAGTCCAGACATCCAGGATGATTTTACGAATCATTTTATCCAAGTTGAAAAGAGAGAATTCAATCTCAGACATTTCAGTAGTCTCCTTGGGGATCTGCATATCCTTTCCAGAGCAGGAGGCCTTCATGGGAATGAAGGGGCCCTCTTCCAAAATGAGTGAAGCTCGAGGGTTGATGGCCTCCAGATGAAATAGTACTCTCATCTTCCATACAGGATAGTACTCCTTTGTACAAGAGGGGAGTCTTAGAGGAAGGACATCATAATCCAACTCCATGCTTGAGTCTGATCTTCTTGTTGACACTAGATGCATGAACTTACTCGAGGTGTTAACCCCTTTGATGAGCAACCTCCCTCTGATACCACTTGAAAGTCCACCTAGTGTCAACTACTTACACCTATGGGGGGGTGGATAGGTGTCTTTGCAGCGTATTTGCGGAATTAAGGTTTTACCTGCACAAGAAAACAAAAAAACACAACACAAAAAGTACACAAGCAATTTATAGTGGTTCCCTGATTTGGGTACGTCCACTTTCCCCCTTCGACCTATCTCCCAACAAGTGACGACTCGGTCACTTCACCAACAGGATTGAAATCCAATCCTTGCACTAACGGAAGGAACCCTTCCACACGTAGGAGTCAACACTCCCACAACACGGGTTGCACCCAACCCAACAACTAGAGACCAATCGGTCCTTTACAATGAAAGAGAAAATGAAAATAGCTTGTAAGAAATACAAACAACGTGAAGATCCAGGTGTCCCTTTTCGTTAGACTATTTGTTCTTGTAGGCAAC
This sequence comes from Platanthera zijinensis, assembly GCA_039513925.1. Classification (NCBI taxonomy): domain Eukaryota; kingdom Viridiplantae; phylum Streptophyta; class Magnoliopsida; order Asparagales; family Orchidaceae; genus Platanthera; species Platanthera zijinensis. Next base: position 56,280,784 of record CM077098.1, read on the forward strand.
GAAAAGTTCACAACCCTAGATCTTTCTTGGAGAGAATCTTCTCTAGATCGACGGCTTCAACAAGAGAGGCGGTGATGCTATGTAGATCCAATCTTCTTATCAAAGTCGGCAAGGTCTTCCAACGGTCACACTAGGATCGATCGTCTCGATCGATTCGGATGGGGAAGGTTTCTCGATCACAAATCAAGAGACAAAAGATCTCTGGATAGACACGTGAGACGCTGTGCCCGACTAGGCTTCTGTCGCCGGGAGAGGTAACTAAAAGTCCGATCAACGGTGGCGAGCAACTAGCGAGAGGCGGAGGAGGTCGGCCGAGCTCGCTTCCGATTTAGGGCTTGACGGCGGCTTCTTTTTCTTCGATCTGTGATCCGTGAGTTTACTGTTCACAAATAGAGTATTTATACACTAGGTCAAGAGATGACCGTTGTGGCCCCCCACCGGCAGTAAGACCAAAGTCCGGTTCAAAATCCCGCAGATGTCGTGGACCGGTCCAGACAGAGTCGGAAAAATACCTAAGTCAAATTCGGCGAGAATCGTGGGTGATTCTCGACGAATCGGCGAGAATCACCTAGTGATTCTCGACGATTTACACTTAGACGATTCTCGTCTTTCAACCCGTGAGATGGTCATTGGCCCATCCTTGCTCCTTGTCTGCTCTTGCTTTATCATAGCCCTGTACTTGAAATAAAGTACACCCCAATAGAGAGAGTACACGTAGGCCAACACACGGATCTGCTCAACGAGGGATTACGTTGCACAGACCCGTGTATATTGACCCACTGCACCCTTACATTGGTGTGTACTTAGCATGGAATAACTGCAAGCACAACTAGAAGAAATTCATCAAATACATAGTGAATTCATCTTAGCTTTGATAGGAGGATTCCTCAAATCCAGGTAATTGTGGATACAATACCCAACACCAGTCGGTTTTGCGCCAATATTCGTGCGGAATTTGATATTAAACTATGGAATTATATATTTCATTTCATAATTCTGTCACACTTTGTTGTATTTAATGGTTTTAAATTTTAAAAATACCTAGAGGCATGTTCATGAAAAATGGTAAACATATAAAATGTAGCCCTGTGGGTCTATTGTCATACAAAATTAGTTTGAACCAATTTGGGTGCCTGGTTTGACCAGGGCACTCATTTTAGTGGGATCTATACATATGACTAGGCAGACATTAAATAGAGTGCCCACACTTCATCCTTAGCCCAAAGGAGTTGAAATTTTGGCAGGGAGTCACCCTAACTAATATCTATACCCTGCCCAAAAAAGGGAATTTTTGGAGATAATTTTTCAATAGTTTTGTAAATAATTTAATTTATCTTGGGTAAATTAATTTATGGGTCAAATGAAGTCCAAATTCATCCAAATTTCGGTGGGAGGTATATGAGGTCAATATAGAACTTTGATTAAAATTTCATTAAGTTTGGAGGTGATTTTAATGGAAGTCATGCAAACCCTAGCCTTGCCCTTAGAAGGGCATTTTGGTCCAAAATGTAATTTTTGCTTAGAGTGTCCAATTAACCTCAACAGAGGTTCAAATTTGGAACACTGACTTGTCATGAACTTGTGCACCTTCCAATGAAATATGGGGAGGTTTGGAATTGATTTGCCCCCAAGATCCTAAGTCAAACCCTAAGGAAGAGCTTTTGTACCTTGTGAAGGGCATGTGGCCAAAACACCTTGTATGACTATGAAATTTTGTAGGTAGGGTATTATGGTAACTATAACTCTCTGGTTAAAATATTAGGGTGTTTTGGAAAGCATGGGACCCACAAAACCCTAACCCTAGTTTAGGGCACAAATATTGTAGGGTTGGAATGGGCTAGCTAAACTCCTCAAACTAAGATGAAATTTTGGTAGATTGGTCATCATGATATTATGAGCCTCTGGTAATTTAATTGGGAATTTTGGGACAATAGGTATAGTACTTCATTTGTAACACAAGGGATGCCTCAATTTAATAAATTGAACATTATGGTCCCTCTGACCCTTGGGAGGTCATGAAAGTTTGGCAAAGGAAGTTTTGAATCATTATATGCATGTATAAAGTTTATGAAAATTTTTGGATACATATTTGAGGTACTTACTTCACAAGCTTGTTAAATGAGGAAATTATTCAATAATTTAATTAAGACTATTTACTGATAAATAAATTATGAAATTTGGCCCAAATCATTTATATGCCATTAGAATCATACTGGAATTTTCTCTGAATTTTTGGAAGCAATATAGTCTTTTATATTTCTTTAAATGAATTTTCAAGGGTTTAAATGAAATAGGAATTTTGGGATAAAACCTTACTGAAAAATTTAGATATTTAGAAGATGAGTTAAATCCTTATTTTTAATATCATATAAAATTAGTGGAATGATATCTTGCCTGAAAATGGTACTTCATGTTCATTATTGGAAATTTTAGTCACTAGAATAATTAAATAAATTATTAAATAAATAAGGAAAATTTTGGATCTCTGGATTTAGGGCTTAAAGGTTATAATGGACCTCCATTAATTATTATAGGAGTATTGGATGATTATTTGATGTACTCCCCATTTTACATGGCATTTAACCTCGTGGTCTGCATTTAGTAAATTATTGAAAGGAAATGATTTGGCATAATTGGAGTTAGCCATGTTGCTGGATTTTGTAGATGTGGATGAGTCATCCTAGAAGTTTAGGTTAAGTAGTGAGATATGAGTCGGTAGTGTTGAGTAGTGCTTGGGGTCGACGAAAGATCGTCTTCCCCCGTATAGTGAAAGGTCAAAATCACCTTAGGTTTAGTCTACCGTAATATGAAAAAGAAATGGGAAATAGATATGGGATTAGTTATCAACACACAAGAATAAGTGCCTTACGAAAGGGAGCTTTGGGATTCAGCCCATCATAGCTCCTAGTGCCCTCGAGATCCCTTCACAGGGAATACCTTGGGCAGTCCTGGGTAAAACCTAAGTCGTAGGTATAAAATCGCCACAAGAGTAAATAGTAAACTTAGGATTTCATACTCTCACACCCCAATGTCCCGGGAGATAGTTTGGGTTACTCGGGCAATAAGCCCAGTGGTTATGGTGATGGGCATGGTGGCTCGGCGAGCTTCGGCTCGATTGTAGAATATGACGGACGGGATAGTCCGGGGAGCTTCAACTCGGTTGTTGATTATGACGGATGGGATAGTCTGGGGATATTTGGCTCGGTTGTTGGGGCTCATAACTATTGCATGTGCATAAAAGGTATAAGGTGGTGGTTCTTCGGTATTGGAGGGTCGATGCACCGACGCCAATACACTGACTCGGCAAGTGTGGTTAGCACTTCGCCAACAAAAGTCCGGTGCGCCAGCCGGCAAGAGTACGCAGGAGTCCGCTTTGTGCACCAAGCGTTGAGGCGTACAATAGGTCTGAACGGTAGTGCTTTACTGGTTTAGAGGTGGGCGAGGCCCAACCCACCGCTTCCGTCTTCCACTACGGAGGTATCCTGGGAGGTAATGGCTCCGAAAGGGGGAACTAAAAGTCTGTGTACACAGAGTCGAGTGGGTGAGTTGCACTTGCATATTCACATCATAGCATAATTGTATTTCATAGCATAACCATTGCAAATAACCTGACACCTAATGTATAAGCGGTATGGGACGCTCTATACATTAGGCCTTGCAAAACGACCCCTTGGCCTATAAGTTCGTGCGAGCGTGCTTATAAGTCAAGGTTCTCTTTCAGTATTATATATTTAAGCCTGCTAGTAAAACCGACACCCTATCGTATAAATCGGTATGGGAATTTTTATACGATAGGAGCCCTGCAGGAGATCCCTTAGCTTATGTGTTTTCACATAAGTTATATGTGTTTTCACATAAGTTAAGGTTACTTATTCTAATTTTGTATCATTATTACCATACTTAGAACTGCTAGTCTAGTTCCGCTGCCATCTGCTATTTGACATTCTCCACCTTCATGTCCTTTCCTTTCCTTCTCCCCGCTCGGTGCGTAGGAGCCATGGGGGAAGGGCGGAGGACGATAGGACTTAGTCTTTTAGACTAACGGTTTTCGAACCACATCATTTAGGGGACCACGGAGCCCAGCATGGAGGAGCAGCCCCGGAGGTCGGCACGCTTGGAGATCGGACAGTCTAGTACTATAGTCCAGACAGCAGGGACTGTGAGTCCCAAACACTAGTAGTTGTATTAGTTTGTTTCCGCGATGAGTGATTTGTCATGAGGACTTGATGTATCGGGCATAAGCCCGAGATTTTTATTATATGTACTATCTGTGAACACTCCCTTCGTGGAGCTTAATTTCTATACATATGATTTTTTGTGGACTTGCCTTTATTTTATTGCTACAGTTGTGATCGATTTTGGCCGGCAGAATCGGCATCTTGTAGTGACGACCTTCCCGGGTGCGAAGGTATCACAGCAAGGTGGCGGTTCTGGGCCTAAAACCCCGGTGTCGAAAAAGAAAAAAAATGGGGGTCTTACAAGTGGTATCAGAGGGAAACATATCGATCAAAAGGTAGTAGTCCACAAACCCCGGGCCACCCCCGTACGAGTTTTGTTTGGGGGCAAACTAAGCAGCAGAAGCAGTGGTGGGCCCATATGGGAAATCACATGAAAATTGTCCACTTTTAGTTAAATCTGTGAGACTTCTTATATTTGGCTTCTATTACGCAGCCCCCAGCGCAGCCAACACCACAAGACGAAGTTCAGCAGACTCCGACTATTGCACCACCTCCCCCGGTCCCCACTCCATTCCTACACTTGGAGATGGGTCAAACACTGACGGCCATTCTAGATGCTTTCAGGGCTCAGCAGGTTCCGGCTCCGCAACACAACCCGGGGGCCAATTGGCTGAGCATCTTTCGAGGACTCTCTCCTCCATCTTACATGGGGACAGAATCTGCTGTATGGACAGAAGAATGGCTAGATATTATGTACGAAATGCTGACTGGGATACGATGTCCCTGGGAGGAGAGGGTGGCCTTGGTTATCTCCTGCCTGGAGTCCCATGCCAAGAGGTGGTGGAAGATGCTGCTGGACACAATGTTTGCTGATAGGGAGGTTGCAGAAATTTCCTGGGAAGAGTTCAAAGCCGCACTCCTGGAACATTTTGTTCCGCAGTCGGCCAGGGATGAGTTGGAGGAGCGGTTCTTACAGCTGAAGCAGGGCACCCGGACAGTGGTAGAGTACCATCGGGAGTTCGACCATTTGGCTCGATATGCAGATTCTTACCAGCTGGACGAAGCGGGGTACATCAAGAGATTCTATAAAGGCATGTGGGAGGACTTGAGGGAGGCTTTGTTGTTTGTATCCGACGGGCCTATCTCCCGGATTTTGGAGATGGCCAAGAGGATTGAGGCTGATTGGCACACCACTCGGGGCCGGAAGTGGCAAGCGGAGGACCAGGGCCGGAGAGCCAGAAATGATCAGCGGCAAGGTGCTATACCAGGTGGGAGAAGGACAGAGGACCAGCCTCGTCAGGAAGTTAGGCAGGAGCCGAGGGAGCAAGTGATATTGGCCCCTCAGCCTCTTCAAATGAGGGAGGCACCAAGACCCGGGGGTATGGAATTTCCCCCACCAGAATGCTACAACTGTCATCAGATAGGACATATTCGGAGAAACTGCCCCATGAGGTAAGAACCTCTACCAGCACCCCAGGCTGCCCTGCATGCCCAACAATTTGTAGGACGAGGACGTGGTCGAGGACGTGGTTTCCAGGGTGCAGATCGCAGGCAGCAGAGGGAGCAAATTTAGGCATTGGATTTGGCTCAACCCCGGAACCCGAGCTAGTAATCACTGGTACGTCAGAAAATTGTAAACTTATTTCCTCATGACATTTAAGTTTATATAGAAGTGATAATCTAGGAAAGAAAATCATAACTAGATTCTAAGACATTTAACTTTCCCCACCCCCAGGAATAGTTTTCATCAGCGGCAAACCCGCTTATACGCTATTTGACACGGGTGCTTCACACTCGTTTGTATCGGAAGCCTTCGTAGAAGGGTTAGAAGGAGTAGAGCGATTCACGGGTTTGATGATGAGGATACGATTACCCGACGGATCACAGCTGTTCACCTCTGCCCACTACAACATGGAGGCGGAGATCAGCGGAAATATATTTGAAGCCCCAGCGACGATCATAAGGATGCCAGTCTTTGATTTGATCCTAGGAATGACATGGTTGAACTGGAATCATGCTCAGATTGACTGCATGTCCAAGCGAGTTACCGTGAGACATGGGGATTCCTACCTCATTATCGAAGGTAATAGATCTATTCCCCCTCTCATGTTGTCATCTGTACAGGCTGTCAAGGCTCACTTACAGGGGGATGAAGTATATGAGGTGATATTTGAAATGACTGAGGCCAAGGTCCCCACCTCGGATATTCCGGTGGTACGAGATTTTGCCGACGTATTCCCAGAGAAACTGCCTGGGCTACCCCCGCACCGAGAGCAGGATTTTCGGATACAGCTAGTGCCCGGGGCTAAGCCGGCAGCTAGAGCCCCTTACCGGATGGCCCCAAAAGAGCTGACAGAATTTCGAAGCCAACTCCAGGAACTGGTAGAATCCGAATTTGTTAGACCGAGTTCCTCGCCATGGGGAGCCCCGGTCTTATTTGTGAAGAAGAAGGATGGGACACTTCGCCTGTGCATCGATTATCGAGCACTAAACATGCTGACCGTCCGGAATACCTATCCGCTCCTACGGATAGACGAATTATTGGACCAGCTGGAGGGAGCCCATTATTTCTCGAAGCTGGATTTAAGGTTGGGTTACTACCAGCTACGGATCCAGGAGGAGGACATTCCAAAGACTGCTTTCAGTAGCAGATATGGTCTATATGAGTTTACAGTGATGCCCTTCGGGCTCACAAATGCTCCGTCGGCATTCATGAGCCTCATGAACCGGGTTTTTGAGGCCTACTTGGATGTGTTCGTCATAGTATTCATAGACGAAATCCTGATCTACTCTAGGACGGAAGAAGAGCACACTCGGCATCTGACGTTGACTCTGGAGAGACTACGGGAGCACAAGGTCTATGCGAAGATCAGCAAATGCCAGTTTTGGTTGAAGGAGGTGGCCTTCCTAGGCCATATCATCAGTGGTGCTGGGTTGGCAGTGGACCCGGCCAAGATCCAAGCAGTTCGGGACTGATCGCAGTTGAAGACGGCCACAGATGTACGGAGTTTCCTAGGACTCGCCGGTTACTACCGGAAGTTCGTAGAGGGATTCTCTCGTATCGCCCTTCCACTCACATCTCTGACAAGGAAAGATATGCCCTTTATCTGGACCCCACAATGTGAGGTGGCTTTTCAAGAGCTAAAGGGACGACTCACTTCAGCTCCTATACTTGCCCTCCCTTCAGGGAAAGAAGGATTCCAGGTCTACACCGATGCTTCCTACCGGGGCATGGGTGCAGTGCTGATGCAGAATGGCCATGTCATAGCTTATGCTTCTCGGCAACTGAAGAAGCATGAGCAGAACTACCCAGTCCATGACTTAGAAATGGGAGCTGTCATTTTTGCACTGAAAGTCTGGCGGCACTATCTGTACGGTGTCCACTGCGACATATACTCTGACCATAAAAATTTGAGGTATGTGGACACACAGAAAGAGCTGAACATCAGACATAGACGATGTGTGGAGTTTTTAGCAGACTACCAGTACGAGATGCACTATCACCCGGGAAAGGCGAATGTGGTAGCAGATGCACTGAGCCGAAAGACCGCAAACCCAAGAGTAGGAACATAGTAGATGGCCTTGGAGTTGGTTCAGATGTTAGATAAGATGCAAATATCCTTTGTGTCTGAGGATCACCCTGAGTTGTACCGGGAGTATCTATCGTCATTAATTACCACAGACGACATTCGAGAACGGGTCAAGGATGGACAGAGGCAGGATACCCAGCTAGAGCCGATATTCCGAGCCTTAGAAGCAGGCACTGTGGGAGACTACTCGCTGAGGGATGACTTAGTGTGCTTCAGATGATGGGTTTACATACCGGAGGGAGGCCAGGTCCGGGAGGACATCATGATGGAGGCTCATTGCAGTCGATATTCGGTATACCCGGGGATTACAAAGATGACTACATATCCGAAGAAGAATATGTTCTGGCCCGACATGAAGAAGGATATCACCTACTTCGTGACCCATTGCAAGGCGTGTCAGTTAGTGAAAGCGGAGTGCAGAAACCCCGCAGGATTATTGCAGTCACTCCCAGTACCAGAGTGGAAGTTCGAAGATATCGCCATGGACTTTATACATGGACTTCCTCGATCGAGGACAGAGAGTGATTCGATCTGGGTGATCATCGACCAGCTGACAAAGGTACCTAGGTTTATTCCAATCAGGAAGGATGACTCGGTAAGTGTGCTAGTCCGAAAGTTTGTGGAGCAGTTTGTTCGCTATCATGGCGTCCCCAAGTCGATTGTGTAAGACCGGGATGGACGATTTACATCCAGGGAGTGGAGGTCAGTGCAGACTTACTTGGGCACTCGACTAACATTCAGTACGGCTTTTCATCCCCAGATAGATGGACAGACGGAACGCACCAACAGGACTCTGGAGGATTTACTACGACTCTGCATATTGGATCGCGGTGAACCTTGGGAGAAGTTGTTGCCACTGATCGAGTTCTCGTATAACAACATCTACCAGTCCAGTATAAGGATGGCTCCTTATGAGGCGTTGTATGGACGGAGGTGAAGGACTCCGTTGTCATGGATACAGGACGAGGACCCTAAGGCATTGGATTCGGAATTTGTTGAGGACACCAAGGCTCAGGTGAGATTGATACGGGACAGGATGCTAGAAGCACAGAGCCGGCAGGCTAAGTATTACGACGCTCTGCATCGTCCGGTGGAATTCCAGGTAGGAGATCAGGTGTTCTTGAAGATCCGACCAATGCATGGAGTTACTCGGGTACGCGGACAGAGGAATAAGCTCAGTCCAAGATACATGGGGCCTTATAGGATCCAGGAGCGGATCGGTCCCTTGGCATACAGGCTGGAGCTGCCACCGGAGCTGGCAAGTCTGCACGACGTATTCCATATATCCTCTCTTAAGAGAGCTCTACTACGCCCAGAGCAGTAAGTTACAACCACAGATGGGCCGATAGCATCTAATCGGTCAGTTCACCTAGAACCGGTCCGGATTGACGACAAAGGAGTACGAGTCTTACGACACAAAAAGGTTCCATTAGTCAAGGTCCTGTGGAGAAATCACGGAAGAGAGGAGCACACATGGGAGCCCCAGGACTTGATGCGACAAAGATACCTGGAACTCTTCAGTCAGGTATACCTCACAACCTCTCAGGATGTTCAATTTACCTTCCTACTTTAAACTAGTAGGACTGAAATTTCAAGAATATGGGCTAAACTTTTGTTTATTGGGGTCTAGACTTTGCCAATTGAGCGAATTGGTCTTAGATTTGACTATCACCTTTAAACCTCACATAGCGAATATGGTCGTGATCTAAATCTTTCGATTCTCAAGGGATGTTACAAGTTTCCATCTCCCCGATAGGAGTCCCCGTGGGCTTAACCTTGATTTCGGGGATGAAATCTTTGTTTTGTTTATTGGGATTTGTAACATCCCATTTCCAACTAGACCCCTAAGAGTGATTTTGTCATGACAAAACCGTAGGAAGCCCAAGAAAGAGTCAAGTGGACCTGGTGGTGTGGATAGAGGCACTATGGTCTGCAAATAGTAAACTCCAAAACCTTGGTTTAAGGTGATCATGAAGCTTCACCAAGACTCCAAGACCCCACCCATACCTTTATAACCCTAGTAAGGGGTCAATGGGTCACTAAGGACCAATGGAGGGCAGCCAAAGGACCTGAGTTGACCAAAGCCAACTCTAACCCTAATTGGGTCAAATTGACCTACACAAGGGTCAATTGCAGTCTCTTAGCCAAATAGACCACACCTATACCTCCATAACCCTAGTGAGGGGTCAATGGGTCACTAAGGACCCATGGAGGGTAGTCAAGGGAACTAAGTTGACCAAAGTCAACTCTAACCGTAATTGGGTCAAATTGACCTACACAAGGGTCAATTGCAGTCCCTTAGCCAAGTGGACCCCACCCCTACCCTAATAGACCTAGTGAGAGGCTAATAGGTCACCAAGGACCCATTGGGACCAATCATAAAGGCTAGGTTGACAAAAGTCAACTCTTGACCCAAAATGGTCAAAGTGCCCTAGTTAAGGGTCAAGTGACCTCCAAGGGCCAATCCAACCCCACCTTGACCCTAGGGGAGGCTAATGGGTCACCAAGGACCCATTAAAGAAACCTCAAGGACCAAATTGACCTAGGTGGGCCCTAGTCCAACTTTGGGTCAAGTTAGCCCAAATGGGCTAACTCAAGCTCAAGCCCATTGCAATTGGGCTAACCTTGACTTAAGTGATCAAATGGACTTGTGGACTACCATGGGATATGTAGGAGCCAAATTTCAGGCTTGGTGACTAGGAGAGAGAAAGTCACCCATGGAGAAGAGAGAAAGAGAAGGAAGAAGAAGGAAGGAGGACTTTGTGCTCCTCCTCCCCCTTCCCCAACCTCCCCATTCAATTCAGCAAGACAAGGGGAGTGTAGCAGCCATCTTTTACTGGTTAGAGCAAGCTCCACCCCCTACCTACCAAGCCGCCAAGCTTGACTTTGGCCAAAAATGGCCAAAGTGTTTTCAGCCACCTAACACCTCCCCTCACCCTCTTAAAAGCTTCCCTAGACTCCAAGGAGAATTCCCCACCACTTTCCTGAAGAAGCCAGGTTGTTTCATGCATTTTTGAAGAAACCCGACCACCACCACCACCGCCATGGCATTCCGGCGATCCTCCCGACTTCAGGCCGCCAAAAAGGTCCTCCTCCACTCCTTAACCCATGGGCAGATCTTAGAAATCATTAGGTCCAAGGTTCGGGCTCAATTGAGCCCGATCTAATTCAAAAAAATCATGGTTTTTCCATGAAATTGAGCTTGTCGGGTTCGCCGGAATAGTGCTACCCGGCGGCCGTGCCGCCGCCTGGAGGTAGCCCCGACCACCACGAAGGTGTCGGCAGCGGTGGCCGGCCGTGGAGGTGGACGGAACGCCGGCGGCAGCGGCTGGTAGTCAGCCCTGGTAGGACAGATCCTAGCCGCTGGCTGGAGGAAGGAGACAACCAGATGCCGTCGGTTTTGCGGCAAGATTCGTGCGGAATTTGATATTAAACTATGGAATTATATATTTCATTTCATAATTCTGTCACACTTTTTTGTATTTAATAGTTTTAAATTTTAAAAATACCTAGAGGCATGTTCATGAAAAATAGTAAACATATAAAATGTAGCCCTGTGGGTCTATTTTCATACAAAATTAGTTTAAACCAATTTGGGTGCCTGGTTTGACCAGGGCACCCATTTTAGTGGGATCTATACAGATGACTAGGCAGACATTCAATAGAGTGCCCACACTTCATCCTTAGACCAAATGAGTTGAAATTTTGGAAAGGAGTCACCCTAACTAATATATAGACCCTGCCCAAAAATGGGAATTTTTTAGATAAATTTTTTATAGTTTTGTTAATAATTTAATTTATCTTAGGTAAATTAATTTATGGGTCAAATGAAGTCCAGATTCATCCAAATTTTGGTGGGCGGTATATAAGGTCAATATAGACCTCTGGTTAAAATTTCATTAAGTTTGGAGGTGATTTGAATGGAAGTCATGCAAACCCTAGCCTTGCCCTAAGAAGGGCATTTTGGTCCAAAATGTAATTTTTGCTTAGAGTGTCTAGTTAACCTCAACAGAGGTTCAAATTTGGAACACTGACTTGTCATGAACTTGTTCACCTTCCAATGAAATATGGGGAGGTTTGTAATTGATTTGCCCCAAGATCCTAGGTCAAACCCTACGAAGGGCTTTTGTACCTTGTGAAGGGCATGTGGCCAAAACACCTTGTATGACTATGAAATTTTGTAGGGAGGGTATTATGGTAACTATAACGCTCTGGTTTAAATCTTAGGGTGTTTTGGAAAGCTTGGGTCCCACAAAACCCTAACCCTAGTTTAGGGCACAAATATTGTAGGGTTGGAATGGGCTAGCTAAAATCCTCAAACTAAGATGAAATTTTGGTAGAATGGTCATCAGGATATTATGAGCCTCTGGTAATTTAATTGGGAATATTGGGACAATAGTTATAGTACTTCATTTGTAATACAAGGGATGCCTCAATTTAATAAATTGAACATTATGGTCCCTCTGACCCTTGGGAGGTCATGAAAGTTTGGCAAAGTAAGTTTTGAATCATTATATGTATATATAAATTTTATGAAAATTTTTGGATACATATTTGAGGTACTTACTTCACAAGCTTGTTAAATGAGGAAATTATTCAATAATTTAATTAAGACTATTTACTGATAAATAAATTATGAAATTTGTCCCAAATCATTTATATGCCATTAGAATCATACTGGAATTTTCTTTGAAATTTTGGAAGCAATATAGTCTTTTATATTTCTTTAAATGAATTTTCAAGGGTTAAAATGAAATAGAAATTTTGGGATACAACCTTACTGAAAAATTTAGATATTTTGGAAGATGAGTTAAATCCTTATTTTAAATATCATATAAAATTAGTGGAATAATATCTTGCTGAAAATTGTACTTCATGTTCATTATTAGAAATTTTAGTCACTAGAATAATTAAATAAATTATTAAATAAATAAGGAAAATTTTGGGTCTCTGGATTTAGGGCTTAAAGGTCATAATGGACCTCCATTAATTATTATAGGAGTATTGGATGATTATTTGATGTACTCCACATTTTACATGACATTTAACCTTGTGGTCTGCATTTAGTAAATTGTTGAAAGGAAATGATTTGGCATAGTTGGAGTTAGCCATGTTGCTGGATTTTGTAGATGTGGATGAGTCATCCACGAAGTTTAGGTTAAGTAGTGAGATATGAGTCGGTAGTGTTGAGTAGTGCTTGGGGTCGACGAAAGATCGTCTTCCCCCGTATAGTGAAAGGTCAAAATCACCTTCGGTTTAGTCTACCGTAATATGAAAAAGAAATGGGTAATGGATATGGGATTAGTTACCAACCAACAAGAATAAGTGCCTTGCGAAAGGGAGCTTCGGGATTCAGCCCATCATAGCTCCTAGTGCCCTCGAGAGCCCTTCACAGGGAATACCTTGGGCAGTCCTGGGTAAAACCTAAGTCGTAGGTATAAAATCGCGACAAGAGTAAATAGTAAACTTAGGATTTCATACTCTCACACCCCAATGTCCGGGGAGATAGTTTGGGTTACTCGGGCAATAAGCCCAGTGGTTATGGTGATGGGAATGGTGGCCCGGCGAGCTTCGGCTCGGTTGTAGAATATGACGGACAGGATAGTCCAGGGAGGTTCAGCTAGGTTGTTGATTATGACGGACGGGATAGTCCAGGGAGATTTGGCTCGGTTGTTGGGACTCATAACTATTGCATGTGCATAAAAGGTATAAGGTGGTGGGTCTTCGGTATTGGAGGGTCGATGCACCGACGTCAATATGCTGACTCGGCAAGTGTGGTTAGCACTTCGCCAACAGAAGTCCGGTGCGCCAGCTGGCAAGAGTACGCAGGAGTACGCTTTGTGCACCAAGCGTTGAGGAGTACGATAGGTCTGAACGGTAGTGCTTTACTGGTTTAGAGGTGGGCGAGGCCCAACTCACCGCTTTCGTCTGCCACTACGGAGGTATCCTGGGAGGTAACGGCTCCGAAAGGGGGAACAAAAGGTCTGTGTACACAGAGTCGAGTGGGTGAGTGGCACTTGCATGTTCACATCTTAGCATAATTGTATTTCATAGCATAACCATTTCATATAACCTGACACCTAATGTATAAGCGGTATGGGACGCTCTATACATTAGGCCTTGCAAAACGACCCCTTGGCCTATAAGTTCGTGCGAGCGTGCTTATAAGTCAAGGTTCTCTTTCAGTATTATATATTTAAGCTTGCTAGTAAAACCGACACCCTATCGTATAAATCGGTATGGGACTTTTTATACGATAGGAGCACTGCAGGAGATCCCTTAGCTTATGTGTTTTCACATAAGTTATATGTGTTTTCACATAAGTTAAGGTTACTTATTCAAATATTGTATCATTATTACCATACTTAGAACTGTTAGTCTAGTTCCGCGACCATCTGCTATTTGACATTCTCCACCTTCATGTCCTATCCTTTCCTTCTCCCCGCTCGGTGCTTAGGAGCCATGGGGGAAGGGGCGGAGGACGATAGGACTTAGTTTTTTAGACTAACGGTTTTCGAACCACATCATTTAGGGGACCACGGAGCCCAGCATGGAGAAGCAGCCCCGGAGGTCGGCACGCTTGGAGATCGGACAGTCTAGTACTGGAGTCCAGACAGCAAGGACTGTGAGTCCCGAACACTAGTAGTTGTATTAGTTTGTTTCTGCGATGAGTGATTTATAGTGAGGACTTGATGTACCGGGCATAAGCCTGAGATTTTTATTATATGTACTATCTGTGGACACTCCATTCGTAGAGCTTATTTTCTATACATGTGATTTTTTGTTGACTTGCTTTTATTTTATTACTACAATTGTGATCGATTTTGGCCGGCAGAATCGACATCTTGTAGTGACGACCTTCCCGGGTGCGAAGGTATCACCGCAAGGTGGCGGTTCTGGGCCTAAGACCCCGGTGTCGAAAAAGAAAAAAAATGGGAGTTTTACATAACACCCCCAGACTTACCTGTTTGCACGTCCCGAGAAAACAAAATCTATGCAAACAGAAAAAATTACTTAGCTTACATAGAAATTGTGATATGGAGTACCATGCGAAGTCGCATGCTCGTTCGCGTAAAAATATAAATAGATGAAATGTCTAAATATGCAAAATAGTTTATACTTTTCACAATGCGTATCAAAATTTTATTACTTCTCAAAACTGGAATCACGGTGAATCTACCGGTCACGCATAGGAAAAAATTAGGCAGGCCACTAAGGTGAGCTTTGCCAAAGATCAGGGCTAAGGATCACTTCCAAAGGAATTCACCAATGTAGAGGACCATACGCTTGCCCGTTCACACTCTCTCCACAGCGTTAGTTCGACTGAAGCGTGAATCCGTAGGACTTTAGGATAATTATGGGGCTTAGGTTACGGTGAGGTAAACAACGATAAACAGGAAGGCTATGCACCTAACCCAAATGAGCTATCATAAACAGAATGAATCCAATCGCTAACCACAATATATGCAGGTACACCACACCCTCAGACTTAACTTTTAACAAATGGGTGTGTGCACCGACTACTCCAAATATAATTACATGTCCAATAAGATATTTTTAAACTTTTGCTTTTTTTTCACTTTTTCTTTTTACAAACTTTTTTTTTCATCCTTTTAGTTTTCATCTCAACAAATATAAACCTTACAGCACATCCACATTTTCACATGTAAAATCACCACATCAACACCCCAACATGAAAAATGTAAACACTAAAGCTCGACTTGGGTGTGCGACTAGGATCGGCTATGAGGCTTTGGTGAAATAATGGTGGAGCTGAATCAAAAGAATGGGTAGGAACAATGGGGCTTAGTGAGGATGAGACGTTAGGAACGGTACAAAGCTCAACCAGGCCAAAATGATGGCCTACATCACACTCACGCTTGACTAACCATGCACCAATACTTCGAGAGTAGCTTGGGGGCAAGTTCTTAGCCATCGAGAAAGATAATCCTTCCTCCCGACTCGAGCAAAACGAGTCTAGTGACGGCTACACACATCCCTACACTTCCGTTTGATTCACACTGGATTCACCAACATTTGAGTAGAATAAAAAGTCTTTACGCAAATAGAAAAATATAAAACTATAAGCATACAGAAAAATTAAATCAACTCGAATTTCAACACGAGACGAGAGAAATTGACTAGGAGCACAGCAAGGTCAACATTTTACTCCATCTCACAATCCTATGTAGAACAATAATTTTCCCAAATCTAACAAAGAAATGAGTTTAACTCGCAGCACGCTAACGGCTAAGCACGCGCTCATGTGGGTGCAGTGGTGTGTGATGCAATGAAAAAAATAAAAATAATACAATAAAGGCTTCTAGTATGCAAATGAAATGTGGGCGTGCAAAAGGTAACAAACATAAGCTCTCCCCCAGACATAAACTAAACTACACAACATATGATATAGAAATTTAAATCAGATAAAGACAAGGGAAGAGGTTACCCAATGCTCAGCCAATGAGCATACTAGAAGACGCCTGAAAAACTGAGGCAGGCCCGCCATACGAAGAATCACAACCCCGCCAATACGAAGTTGTCAAGAATACCTGCAGGGGTGAGCTCCGCAAAAACAAAATAAAAATATACAAAATACAAAGAAATACTAAAACTAAAATGCAGAAAAGGAAAGATTAGTATTAGGGTTATTGTCATCCCAGCACGAATTATTCAGCTAACATACAATTCTCGCTAATGGGCCTATGAAATAAAAAATGAAAAAGCAACTATCCTAATATCCGTGTCGGTAAAGGGTACCGATACTGTGATAGAACAGTAACCCCTCTACCTGAATAATAATACCTGTAAAATGCAAGTAGAGGAAACAGAATGTTAGATGAGGAGGAGGCCTGGTCCTCACTCAACTGACACAAAAAATCCTTGCCCTGCAAGGTATCATCCACTAACAGGGAGACGACAGCAGGAGAAAGCAATCAATGGAGCTTCTTCAATAGAGGAGGAATCAACCTCCTTGCAAAAGAGGATGCTACCATCGATGACTGGAGTAGAAAGCTCCAATTCCTCCTGAAGCACCTGTGAAGACTCAAACCGCACGGGCTCAGATATAGAAAGGGATCAAGGAATAAAACAGAAGAAGAACATAAGGAAATAATCGGGGGAGTGATCCCGGTTTCTCTCCCTAAAGGCTGAGGTAGAAAAATATTGTCGGCATTGTCGACAATGCAACAAGGCTCGACAGGTCTCATAGAGGCCTCCACCAAGACTTGGACTTCCTCCTTTGGTGTTGAGGGAGAATCCTCGAAACCAGGAAGGTTGTCCTCCTCTGTGGGAGTGGAAACAATCTCAAAGTCTTTAGTGTCAACTAATTCCACCTATGGGGGGGGGGAATAGGTGAATTACAGTCTTTTGCGGAATTTAAATAACCTGCACAATTAAACAAACACAGCACAGAAAAGCACACAAGCAATTATAGTGGTTACCCGATTTGGGTACGTCCACTCTCCCCCTTCGACCTATCTCCCACCAAGGGATGACTCGGTCACTTCACCAAACGCATTGAAATCCAATCCTCACACTACGGAAGGCACCCTTCCAACCGAAGGAGTCACTACTCCTCCACCACGCCTTGCACCCAACCCTTACAACTAGGAATCACTATTCCTTTACAACAAAACAAAAATAGAATTTATAAGAGATACAAACTACACGTGTGGAGAACCCGATGTCCCTCTTCATTCATTGAAGCGTTCTTGATGAAGACAAAGAGTCCACGACCGGAGCACTCTCTTGGAGAGGATCTTTCCAAGATCGTCGGAGACAAGCGATTGCAGCGGCGATACTTTGTAGATCAAAACTTCTTGACGAAGCAAGCATGGTCTACCAACAATCTCAATCATATCGGTCGTCTTAATCAATTTAGAATGAAGAACTAACCTCGTTCAACAAATCGAGAAACAAGAGATCTCGAGAGAGAAGCGTGAGACGCTAGACTTGCCTCGGTTCTATCGCCGGAAGATCAAAGATGATCTGAGATCTGTGGCGGAGAATACTTTGCGAGCGGCGACGGCGAGCGGTGGAGTTCCACGATCGGCTAGGTCACGCACGGCTGCTTTTTATTTTCCGTGAATCGCTACCTTGTAAGTTAAAAATACGCGAGTATATATACAGTAGAACAATCCTAAATGACCGTTGTGGGGCCCACAAGAAGAAGCCCTAGTTCCGGTCAAAACAGCGCACAACTTCTTGATTCGGACCAGCGAACAGAGCAAATTTGCGCAAGGCAAATTCGGCGAGAATCATTGGTGATTCCCGTCGAAGTCGGCAGGAATCACTCATGATTCCCGTCAAATTTGCCTTGGCAGAATTCTAGTTGAAACTCTTATCATCCGGAGGGAATCGGCGAGAAAGGAAGGTCAATCACGACGAATCGGCGAGAATGCAACAACATTCTCGACGAATCGGCGAGAATCAGTTAATGATTCCCGTAGATTCTGCCTTAGCAGAATTCTTGAAGGAGGACAGTCAGCCAGATAAAATCAGCAGGAATCACTGGCTGATTTTCTACGATTCGGCGAGAATCACTAGTGATTCCCGTCGAATTGGCGAGAATCACTTAGGGATTCCCGTCGATTTTCACTTAGACGATTTTCCTCTTCCTTCCCATGAACTTGGTCTTTGACCAATCTTTGCTCCTCTTCTCTGCTATTGATCTATCTCAGCCCTGTACATGAGAATAAGTACACTCCAATAGAGAGAGCACACGTGAGCCAACACACTGATCTACTCAACGAGGGATTACGTTGCGCAGACTCGTGTATATTGACCCACTGCACCCTGACATTGGTGTGTACTTAGCATGGAATAGCTGCAAGCACAACTTGAAAGAAAATCATCAAATGCATTGTCAGTTCAACTTATATTGTTCAGGGGCTTCTTCAAATCAGGTACATTATGGATACAATACCCAACAATCTCCCCCTATTTGAAGAAGCCTAATGTAAGTCCCCCTTTTTTTTTCTTTTTAAACCACCAGGGTCTTAGCCCAGAATTGCCGCTTTGCGGTGGCACTGACTCACGGGAAGGCTGCCACTACAAAACGTCAATTCTGCCGGCCCTTTTCGATCACAAGAGAGAGAAGTAAGTGTACACTGAATGTAAACAAGTCCACAGAAACACATATGAATAGAAATCACAACAAGTCCATCAATAGATAATAATAGAAAGTACTGCAAAGAAATAGTTCAAATGAAATATAGATAAACGGGCTCGAGCCCGGTACATCAGAGTCCTCACTACAAATCACTCATCGCGGAAGCTATAAAAATACTAAACACTCACGGAGATGGACACAGGTGCTCCGGTGCTAGACTGTCCCACCTCCATGTGCACCGTACTCCGCTGGTGCTGGTCCCTGGGCTGCTGGTCCCTATCTCCCATCCGGAGCTCCTGTAATATTATGGTTCCAAAACCATTAGTTATAAAGACTAAGCCCTATCATCCCCTACCCCTCCCCCCACGGCTCCTAAGCAGCGAGCGGAGAGGAGGAAAGGGAAGCTACAATGGTGGAGAATAATAAAATGGATGACAGTAGAACTAGTCTAACAATTGTTCATGGTGTATAAACAATTAATCAAAATAGAGTACATCTAGCAGATCCACGGTAGTGAGTAGCAAAATAGACATATAGAAAGCAAGTAAGTAAATAGTAAGTAAATAGTAAGTAACCTTAACTTATATGAATGCCCATACAAACTTATAAGTTAAGGGGTCTTTTGCAAGGCTCCTAGCGTATAAAACATCCCATACCGATTTATACGTTGGGGTGTCGGTTGTATGCAAATATGAGTGAGGTGATATGCTATGCCATGATTCATGCAAGTGCAACTCACGCACACGACTCTCTGCGCACAGACCTTTAGTTCCCCCTATTCGGGCAGCTAGCTTCACTCCCAGGAACCTTCGTAGTGGCAAACAGAGACAGTGGGTCGGGCCCCCTACTCCTAGGCGGGTATCCACACTACCGGGCCTAGCCCTTCCATACGCCCCTAGAAGAACACAAACTAGAGTATCCGTGTACTTGTGCTGGCTATATCCACCAGACTTTCTTTGGCTAAGTGTCCCACACCGCCGAGCCAACATACCGATGTTGGTGTGAACGATAATCAAATACCGAAGACCCACCACCTTATTCTGTACTCAAACCCTCGAGCCCTCGGCCCCCCGGACTGTCCCGTCCGTGCAGCTACCTTCAGAGCTACCGTCTGAATGGCAACAAAACCAACTTATTCTACCTCTCTAGCTACCGGGGTGTGTGTATATGCAAACCTACTTATACTAGTTGCTCTTTTAGTTTAATATTCCTACGGTTTACGTTTGCCCAGGACTGCCCCAAGTATTCCCTGTGAAGGGCTCTCAAAGGGCACTAGTAACTATGATGGTAGTTGAAGCCCACCGTTCCCTTTCGCAAGACTCTTATTTTTATTGGTTGATTACCCATTACCCGATCCCATTCAAATTACTTTGGATCTAACATAGTGTATTGAGACTCTTCCTCTCCAACCGGGGTGGACGATCTTTCGTCGTTCCCGAACACCACTTAATACTAGCCAATCTCACACTCTACCCATCCTAACTTCCAATAATGAACTTAATTTTACTTGCCCTATCCAAACCGGCAAACCACCAAAATTCCATCTCCCCAAGTTCATTACCCACTCTAGTTCAGTTTCTGTGGTTTTACTATATGCAGACCATCCTAAACTATATGAGGTATACAAGGGGAGGTACTCCAAATTGTCTTCCAAGTCTCCTATAAAATTTACTGGAGGTCTATCTTGACATAATTAGCCTAAATCCAGAAATTTATAATTTTCCTAATTAATCTGATATTTATTTAATTTTCCCCAAAAATTGCCCATGGGTAATTTTAAACATGAACTACATGATCTTCTTAAGTAATGGCCACCCAAAAATTGTGATCACTAAACAACAGCAAGGTATCATCAAATGCTAATTTAAATGATTTTACAGAAAGTATTTAGCCTCTAATTAATTTATCAATTATAATCCCATTAATCCTATGTAAAGAAGGAAGTACTGAAATTACTCATCATAAGATTATAGAAAAATTACTGAATATTAATATGGTAAAGAAAAAGTCATTGTGCAAAGATCATGATTTTACAGGCTTGCTAGACATCAAAATAGATTTAATTAAGTTTTCATGAGAAATGATACTTAATGAAGCAAGCCTTGGATTTAAATTTCTAAAAATTCCATAAAAATTCACAGAGCTTTAACATCATAATACAATTTCTCTGCCTAAAGTTCATAAATTTACAGAAAGTATTTTCTCCATAATAAATTTCTAAGCAAATAATACAAACTACCAAATTGTTAATGAAGTATCCCAAATAATAATCCTAAATTCATAATAAAATCTCTAGAGCTTGTACTAAATTTAAAAACTACTCTACCCAAATCTCATCACTGTTCAGTGAGTTTTAGTGATATTTTCTATCTATACAAGTTTTGTGCCCTACACTAGGATTAGGGTTTTGAGGGACTTATTTACCTTAAAATCCATTCAGATTTCTATAATAGGATTCTAGCTACCCTAGAATTCTATCTACCAAGTTTCAAATTATGACCAGGTCATTTGACCACTTGCCCTTCACAACCCACCAAGAGCCATCCTTAGGGTTTGGCCTTGGGTCCTAGGGCAAATTTACCCCAATCCACCTAAAAATCAATGGAAGGGTGCTAGAGAGCATTCCAAGTCAGTGGTAAGAGTCTCAGCCTCTATTGAGGTGATTTGACCACTCATATCTCAAAGTGCACTTTTGACCTAAAAACCCCTTAATAGGGCATAGCTTAGGTTTGTCCATTTCCTATCTAAAACATCTCTAAATGAGATGAAAAATTATACAAAGCCTCATGATGAAACCAGGGACAACTCACCAAGATTTGGGTGGGTTTGGAAGTCATTAAGCCAACTAATTAATTTTTCCTAAGATTATTAAATGTTTCTAAAAAATATAGAAAAACATTCTCCAAAAATTCCCATTTTTTAACATGCCTTAGGTATAGCTAGGGTAGACTCCCTGCCCAAATTTCAGATAATTTGGTCAAGGAATGAAGGGTGGGAACACCTTTTAGTCTCTGCCTAGCTCTAGGTCTAGATCCCACCAAGAGAGAAGCCCTTGTCAAAACAGTTGACCAAATTGACCCAAATCAATTTTACAATATAGTAGACCCATAGGGCTACAAATTACTTGTTGACCATTTCTTCATATAAAGCCTCTAGGTATTTTTCATAATTTATCTAAGGTGGCTGGTATTCTAATGCAGAAAATTCACATAAAGAAAAGGATTAATTAAATAGCACAGATCTTGAAGCAAGATCTAAGGGCCCTAGCAATGTCTTCTTCCTCTAGCCAAAGGCCACGATTTGTTCGACCTGGAGCTACTTCCAAGGGCAGCCGCCGGCCGTCCAGCCTCCTCCCTGGCCGGCCACCGCCACCACCACCTCCGTTGAGGTGGTTGCTATCGCCAGGCGGCAGCACGGCCGTCGGAGGGGCTTTTTCCGGCGAGCCCGAGAATGTATATTTCATGGAAAATACATGAAAATCAAAACTCCAATCGATCTCAATTTAGCCCGATTCTCAACCCTATTGAATCCTAAGATCTATCCGCAGAAGAAGAGGGAGGGGAGGACCTAATTCGCGGGCTGGAGGCGTGCAGACCGTCGGGATGCCATTAGTGCGGTGGTGGCGTCGCCGAGATTCTCAATAGCATAGTGGGAGGCTTGAAAACTTCAGGGAAAGGCTGGGAAAACTCCTCTTGGGCCTTTGAGGGTGTTTAAAAGTTTGGTCAAGGAGGGGGAGCAGCCAAAACTTCAATGGCCATTATTGGTCCATTAAAGCTTGGGTCGGTCATGGTGGAGGGGGCTGAGTTGGATCCAGCCGTAAAAGGGGGAGAGGGAAAAGCCACGACATCAAATGCCATTGATGGCCATGAAGGCAGGCTCTCGGCCATGGCCGTAACCATCCTCTTTGCAAAACCGTCGGTCCACGTGTCAAGCTTGACCGATCAACTTAATTTAAGTAAGACTTATTAGGTCTTATTAAGAGAAAATGGCCCACTCCCTAGACCGGCCCGGTTCAGCTGAACCAGCACCCAGCCAAAACAAATATGCCAGAAAAGACTAAGTAAAATGGCGTTGAGTGAGCTCTGCTCACTCAATGCCATCCTTACTACAGCATTGAGTGAGCTTTGCCCACTCAATACCATCTAGAATTGCCTCCAGACTATGGCGTTGAGTGAGCTCAGCTCACTCAATGCCAACCGGATTATGGCGTTGAGTGAGCTCTGCTCACTCAACGCCTTCCAGAATATGCCCTTTTAAACGATGGCGTTGAGTGAGCTTAGCTCATTGAACACCGTCCAGATTATGGTATTGAGTGAGCTCTGCTCACTCAATGCCTTCTAGACAACACCAATGGCGTTGAGTGCGGTGAGTGCACTCAACGCCGTTCAACTTATGGCGTTGAGTGCACTCAACGCACTCAACTCCATCCCCCCGCCTGACAGATACGATGTTGAGTGAGCTAAGTTCACTCAACGCCATCTAGTCTACGGCGTTGAGTGAGCTCAGCTCACTCAATGCCAACCCAGACGCCACTAGATGGCGCCATCTCAGTGTCGTCTGTTGGCATTGATGAGCTGAGCTCACTCAACGCGTAGACTAGATGGCGTGAGTGAACTTAGCTCACTCACATCGTAATCTGTCAGGCGGGATGGAGTTGAGTGCGTTGAGTGCACTCAACGCCATAAGTTGAACGGTCGTTGAGTGCAGCCAGTGCACTCAACGCCATTCTTCATATGGCGTTAAGTGCACTCAATGCACTCAACGCCATCCCGCCTGGAAGATGGCGTTGAGTGCAGTCAGTGCACTCAACGCCATTCTGCTTATGGCATTGAGTGCACTCGACTCACTCAACGCCCGAGTCCTAAACTTATTTTAAGAATGTTTGACCCACTATTTGCAGACCAGGTGATTTTCACTTTCTTCCTAGCTCCCTTGGTCTTTTGGGTTTCCTAGGGTTTTATCGTGACCTAGTCATGGTAAAACCACCCCCCGGGGGGTCTAGCCGGAAATGGGATGTTACACCTAAAACCTAAAAGCTAAGGTGAATAAGACAGATGGGAATGAAAAAACATTAAATGAACAATCAGT
The DNA here is from genome assembly GCA_039513925.1 of Platanthera zijinensis. NCBI lineage: Eukaryota > Viridiplantae > Streptophyta > Magnoliopsida > Asparagales > Orchidaceae > Platanthera > Platanthera zijinensis. Next base: position 56,304,753 of record CM077098.1, read on the forward strand.
TGAGAATGAAATTCATTACCATTTTCCTTAGAGCATACTTATCATACTTAGCCTTTGACAGCCACTTTAGTTCCTTAGCACCTTAGCCTTAGCCCTTTAGTACCTTAGCACCTTAGCCTTAGCCGAGAGGGTAATCTCCCCCTTTTCGGCTTCTGCAAATCTGGGACTTCACTTGGAGCCACATGCTCCCCCTCAGATCTTGCATCCGTGCTCGAGCTTGAGTTCCTTGCTGATGCTCCCCCTTGATCCAACAGACTTGAGCCTAACAGTCTTCACTCTTCATAGTTCAGCATGCCGAGTTCAGTTTTGAAGAGATTGAACTTGGCCTCATCGAGGGGCTTTGTGAAGATATCTGCAAACTGCTTATCCGTGGGGACATAGCATAGAGAGATATCTTTGTTTTCACATTCTCCCGAATGAAGTGATAGTGCACTTCAATGTGCTTTGTTCTGCTGTGCGACACAAGATTGTTTGCAATTACTATTGCGCTCGAGGAGTCGCAATGCATCTGAACCTATCTGAACTGCAAGTCATAATCTTTGAGCTGATTTCTTATCCATAAAAGTTGTGCACAAAGGCTGCCGGTTGAGATGTACTCAGATTCAGGCGTAGAGGTTGCGACACAATTCTGCTTTTTACTGTTCCATGAAATAAGCCTTCTTCGAGGAATTGGCACGTCCCGGAAGTTCTTTTCCTATCATCCTGCTTCCTGCAAAGTCAACATCTGAAAAGCCTATCAGCTCAACATCATTGTTTCTTGGGCACCACAATCCAATATTTGGTGTACCTTTAAGGTATCTTAGAATCTGCTTTGCAGCAACATAATGAGATTCCTTAGTGTTCACCTGATATCTAGCACAAACGCATGTGGAATACATAATATCCGGTCTACTAGTAGTAAGGTAGAGCAGGGATCCAATTATGCTTCTGTACTTGGTTTCATCAAAAGGTTTCCCTTTCTCATCCTTGTCCAGAGACACAGTGGATCCCATTGGAGTACTCATAGAGGTTGCACTCTCCATTCCAAATTTCTTGAGGAGTTCATTTGTGAACTTAGTCTGGGAAATGAGAATTCCATCCTCAGATTGTTTCACTTGAAGTCCCAAGAAATACTTCAGTTCTCCCATGCTTCTCATTTCAAACTTCCCTTGCATAAGTTTAGAAAACTTTTTGCACAGGTTGTTGTCCGTTGAACCAAATATTATGCCATCGACATAGATTTGCACCAGCAAAATCTTGCCTTTGACTTCCCTAAGAAACAATGCCTTATCTATTTTTCCTCTCGAGAACTTGTTCTCAAGAAGAAAACTAGACAGAGTCTCATACCATGCTCGAGGAGCTTATTTTTAGCCATAAAATGCTTTATTAAGAAAGTAAACTTGATCAGGGAGTGTTGGATTAACAAACCTGGGGGTTGTGCGACATATACTTCCTCTTTTAAATTTCCATTTAGGAACACAGATTTCACGTCCATCTGATAGACAGTGAATTCTTTGTGAGAAGCATACGCCAAAAACAATCTGATCGCCTCGAGCCTTGCAACTGGTGCAAAGGTTTGGTCGAAGTCAATCCCCTCCTCCTGTCTGTAACCTTTAGCCACCAGTCTGGCCTTGTTCTTTATGATTACACCGTGTTCATCCAGTTTGTTTCTGAAGATCCACTTGGTGCCGATAACATTCGGTTCTTTGGTCTGGGAAACAAGCGTCCAGACGGTTGCATCGTTCGAATTGATGCAGTTCATCTTGCATGGCCAATATCCATGACGCATCTTTGTTCGCTTCGTCGAATTCTTTGGCTAAACATGTGAAAGAAAACTAAGGTGCAAAATCTCGTTAATTATACCTCTCCGAGTTTCTGACACCGTCACGAGGATCTCCTATGATCTGATCTCTGGGATGATCCCTCACGTGTCGGAGCTCTAGGAGTCTGGCATCTGGAGCTCTGACAGCTCTCGGGTTCTCCTTCTACTGGGAGATTTTCTCCATCATGATCGTCAACTTCTTACAGTTGGCGTTAAGGTGCACTTTCATAGAGAGATGCACTGTCTTTTGTTATTAGGCAAACGGGGTAGAAGAGTCTAAGCTAAGAAAATCTAAGCAAAAAATATTTGTGCTCCTTATGACAGTTAATACCGTCTCCGAAGTGGCACACGATATTATCAAGCCCTTTTCCTTGTAGAACTTAATGTCGTGTCCTTTATCACACAACTGGCTTACACTGATCAGGTTCTGGTTTAACCCTTTAACATAGGCCACGTCTTTGATAGAGAATACATCGTTGGAAATCATACTATAACCCCTTGTGACTCCACGATCTGATCCTTAAGATGACTTTGGGTCCATTTTTCGACTAGGGAGTAATTACGTAACAAGCTTATTGTCCCGGTCATATGCGGGGAACATCCACTATCTAAGTACCAGATTGGCGTTTTGGTGGCCTTTGACATACCTGCAAATAGAATTAGTTTCCCTTAGGAACCCAATCGGACTTGGGTCCTAGATTCCTTGTTAGCATACTCCCCCACGGTTGGTTAACCCTACGAGTGGTCGGCCTCACATTGCTAACATAAGGAGTCTCATTGTATCTTGGATATTAAACCAGCAATCCACGGCAAAGTGACCAACTTTGCCACAGCACCAATAGTCAAACTTGTTTTACTGTTTCCTAGGCTCCTGCTTCACCCTTGGAACGGTGGGTTTAGCCAGGGCCTTGGATCTAGAGGTGGAGGCATCATGATGACAGCAGTCACACGATTTCTTCACTTTGTTCCTTCTGTATAACAGGCTTGGCCTTTGGTTCTGCTTCCTATTATTGCTGCTAGAGAAGTGGCCATAATTCTCCACTTGGATTTCCTCATAAGGTGCCTTGAAGACACTCTACCGTAGTTGCGGGGAAGGTCCAACCATCATACCGGCTCTTGGACTTTTCAACCGAGGGCCGGAAGAGGTGGCCATAGGTTGACTCAAAGTCATGATCATTGCATGGAAAGCTAGGCTTTTGGAATGAAATAGGACCGAGTGGGGCCTTTCCCTTTTCTGCAGTAGAGGCCTTCTTAGTAGCCTTATTTTTCATATGATTTCTGTTTCTCCTTACCAGGCTCAGCCACATGCCCTAAGCCAGCCCCCTTAGCCTGAGCAGAGAATTCATCAAACCAGAGGAAGAACGGTCTTGGGCATAGAGAAGCTTTTGATAATCTTCCTCTCGGCCGCAAGCTTCCTTCCAGCTTGTTGATTTCTTCCTGTTTTTGGTCAAGGAGCCTTAGAGACTCTGAGTGCTCAGAAGTTAGGCCTAAGTGTTCTGTCGGAGAGAGATCAAGCTAGTGATCTATTCTCTTAGAGACACACCCTCAACCTTAAGGAATTTGACTTCCTTTTTTTGAGCCCTCAACCTCTTACGACATTCCTCAAAGGTATTGAGCGGAAGCTCATACTTTTCGAGGAGCTTAGCTTTACGGCAGATGGGCAACCTCGAGATCATCATCAGGAGACTAAGAGTCAGAGTCAGAGATGGGGGTATGATCTTTTACTTCCCAGTAAATGGGGGGCAGTCCCCTTCTGAGTCAGAGCGACCCACTATCCCGAAGTAGGCTTCCTCATCATCACTGGGTCTGAGGAATCAGATTCACTCAGTGTATTTTGCTTTTTGGCAATGTAGCTCCTCTCCTTCTTCTTATCTCTAGAGGACTGGTGCTCCTCTCCCTTCCCCTTATCTCTCTTTCCTTGGTGGCAGTCAGCAACGACGTGACCTGGCTTATTGCATCCAAAGCAAATAATATCATCAGAGCGATTTTTGTTCTGTTTGGATTCATACCTGTCAGAAGAATAATTCTTCTTCGGATGTCTGGAGGAGGGGCCATCTCTCTTTCTTTGATTCCTCAACTTAAGGAACTTCTTGAACTCCCGGAGTGATGAGGGAGAAGTCTTCTTCAGATAGCTCTGAGCCGGAAGAGCATGGCTCAGAGTCTTCTTCCTCATCTTTTTTCCGAGAACAGGACGAGGCTGCACCCTTGCCTTTCCTTGAGTGATTGGCTTTCAGGGCCACAGTCTTCTCTCTGGCAGCGGCTTTATCGGCTTCTTCTTCAGCTTTTCTGGTGTTCAGCTGAAGCTCGTAGGACAGAAGTTTCCCAAATAGTATCTGGGGATCAGTTTCCGCCAGCTTGGCAAATTCTATGATGGCGCAGATCTTTGTGTCCATTCCTTAGTAAGGGATCTAAGGAATTTGTCATTTAGTTCACCATCGGTGAACACTCTGCCATAACCTTCAGGGCATTGACGATCTTCAGGAAGTTCTCGAATGTCACTCCGATTTCTTCCTTGGGACCTTGCTTTGAAGGCCTCATTACTTCTGGTTCAGAAGGGATCTTCGATCATCCCTTACTTCATTAGTGCCTTCCATAAGGATGATCAGGCAGTGCCATATGTCCTTGGCAGCCCTGCAGTTGCAGAAAACCTGCATCATGGAATCATCGACGATGCTTACCAGAATGTTCTGAGCTTCTTGTCAAGTCCGACAAGCACCATCTCATCCTTATCCATTTCGAAAAATTTTCTTGGGCACTTTCTTGGTTGGATCAATGGTGGAGGCCTTAGTGGGGATATAAGGTCCCTCCTCCACTATCATGAAGAGTCGAGGGTCGACTGCTTCTATGTAGTACCTGATCCTTTCCTTCCAGATAGGAAAGTTCAGCTTGGTGCACACTAGGATCTTCCCTGAATACTTGAGTCCTTCCATTTCAGAGATCTTCATTCTTCTTGACACTAGACGGGATCTTACTCAAGGTGTTAACCTTATTGACGAGTAACCTCCCTCTGATACCACTTGAAAGTCTTTAGTGTCAACTAATTCCAATATGGGGGAGGAATAGGTGAATTGCAGTCTTTTGCGGAATTTAAATAACCTGCACAATTAACAAACACAACACAGAAAAGCACACAAGCAATTATAGTGGTTCCCCGATTTGGGTACGTCCACTCTCCCCCTTCGACCTATCTCCCACCAAGGGATGACTCGGTCACTTCACCAAACGGATTGAAATCCAATCCTCACACTACGGAAGGCACCCTTCTACCGAAAGAGTCACTACTCCTCCACCACGGGTTACACCCAACCCTTACAACTATGAGTCACTATCCTTTACAACAAAACAAAAATAGAATGTACAATAGATACAAACTACACGTGTGGAGAACCCGATGTCCCTCTTCGTTCGTTGAAGCATTCTTGATGAAGACGAAGAGTCCACGACAAGAACACTCTCTTGGAGAGGATCTTGCCAAGATCGGCGGCGGCAAGCGATTGCGGCGGCGATACTTTGTAGATCAAAACTTCTTGACGAAGCAAGCAAGGTCTACCAACGATCTCAATCGGATCGGTCTTCTCAATCGATTTGGAATGAAGAACTAACCTCGTTCAACAAATCGAGAAACAAGAGATCTCGAGAGAGAAGCGTGAGATGCTAGACTTGCCTCGGTTCTGTCGCCAGAAGATCAAAGATGATCTTAGATCTGCGGCGCCGACAACTTTGCGAGCGGCGACGGCGAGCGGTGGAGTTCCGCGATCGGCTAGGGTCACGCACGACTGCTTTTTATTTTTCATGAATCGCTACCTTGTAAGTTCAAAATACGCGAGTATATATACAGTAGAACAACCCTAAATGACCGTTGTGGGGCCCACAAGAAGAAGCCCTAGTTCCGGTCAAAACAGCGCAAAGCTTCTTGATTCGGTCAAGCGAACAGAGCAAATTTTCCCAAGGCAAATTCGGGAGAATCAATGGTGATTCCTGTCGACGTCGGCGGGAATCACTCATGATTCCCGTCAAATTTGCCTTGGGATAATTCAAGTTGAAACTCTTGTCATGCAGAGGGAATCGGCGAGAAAGCAAGGTCATTCACGACGAATCGGCGGGAATGCAACGTCATTCTCGACGAATCGGCGAGAATCAGTTAATGATTCCCGTCGATTCTGCCTTAGTAGAATTCTTGAAGGAAGACAGACAGCCAGATAAAATCGGCGGGAATCACTGGCTGATTCTCGACGATTCGGCGAGAATCACTAGTGATTCCGTCGAATCGGTGAGAATCACTTAGTGATTCCCGTCGATTTTGACTTAGACGATTTTCCTCTTCCTTCCCATGAACTTGGTCTTTGACCAATCTTTGCTCCTCTTCTGCTGTTGATCTATCTCAGCCCTGTACTTGAGAATAAGTACACTCCAATAAGGAGAGCACACGTGAGCCAACACACTGATCTACTCAACGAGGGATTACGTTGCGCAGACCCGTGTATATTGACCCACTGCACCCTGACATTGGTATGTACTTAGCATGGAATAGCTGCAAGCTTAACTTGAAAGAAAAATCATTAAATACATTGACAATTCAACTTAGCTTGTTAGGGGCTTCTTCAAATCAGGTACATTGTGGATACAATACCCAACACAATCCATGTATCACAAGCCTCAACTTTTGTTTGGATCGTCGAAAATGTCGTAAGAAATGACTATAGTAGAATGCACAAAAGGAGAGAAGAACATTGCTTGGATAAAAGTCAAGCACAGGTTCTTCACAAGATTCAGCTCCATGCTTGGAGCTGTATGCACAGGAGAGATGGGCTAAGCCACGTCGAAGCCTAAATTAGCCACACATATGGTGGTTGTGTCCGCATCATTCTCTTCAAAAAATGAAGGTGACAGGGTCACATAACAAAACGATGAAGGTGTGTCACCGAGGGTAGGAGTCGGGATGATCCGGATGTCCGGCTCATCATCCTCTTCCATACCACGGAGGTACTCGGCACAATCCGTCAGGACATGATCTGTTCTACGACAATACAAACACTTTCTCCCTGTACTCTACAGTCCATGTGAGACTGGAGAAGCATAGGAGAACGGTGTATGCGGCGAGGACGAATGACCATAAGCTCGGGGCACAGTGTTTGAAGGGTTGTACGAAAACAACATCTTACGCATTGTGCGCTGAGGCTTATGCTCAATATCTCTCATAGGGCATTCAAGACTAGCGTGGGAGGAATTCCACACCAATGACATTGGGCATACGAATATCCCCACATGGTGTCAAAATATCAGATTCGAAATAAATTGTGCAAAATACTAAATCCAACAATATATCACTACAGTCGCCTAAACAAACAAGAAAAAGGCAAGCTAAACAGAAATAGAAAAAAATAAAAGTGATTTATAAATGAAAAGGAAAGCAATCTCACGTCTCCCTCTCTAGAAACAAGAGAAGAAAAGTTTGCAAAATCGTCCGAATCCGAAGTCTTGCTGAGGGTTCACGGTATGATTTGCGGGTTGTCAATCTGTGTCCTAGCTCGATCCTCAACTGCGTTCGGGGTAGAGTAGGATGTCACTCACTCCCAATGGACCCGTCTTCTTCGTGTCATGAGTTAGTAGAAGATGGTACAACTTCTCCTAGCTTGATGGAGAAAGCTAGGGTTGAATCTCCTCTTGAAGCTCGAGGATGAAGGAGGAGGCCGAGAGGAAGCTCTGGCTTGGATTTGGCGTTGAATGCTTGCCCGGATCTCCTCTCCTAGGTGGAACGGCGAAGTTTCGCCCTAAAATTACGGGAGAGATTGATGGAAACGAATGTTCAACAATGGCTGAAAATCTGTGCTTAAATTGAAAAAGATCAGATAAATGGTCATGCACGGTCCCGCGCACGACCGTGCGCTAACGTACGTTATTAACTTGGGGATCTTATAGAGGAAGAAGATGCATTGACCCGTGCATTTTTACTCACGCACGGGCTCTTCCGCCCGTGCATGAAGAAATCACACGGGCAAACACAGAGCGCAAAAAACAGGGGAACCGTGTGTTTTACTCGCGCACGGGCACGTTTGCACGTGCGTGAAGGAAGCGCACGATTTACCCCAGAATACAGGAATAAAGAGAAAATGTGCAGACCATACGATTCCTTCTCGCACGGTTTGGCCTAAACCGTGTGGGAACAAAACATACGGGTAGAAATAGAAGTCCCTAGAAAAGCAGTGTGAAACGTACGATTGCACTGAAACCGTGCGCGAAGAAATGCGCACGACCGTGCGTTTTACACAAAATTGGAAATGGAATTCGGGACGTCGCGACCACCGACACAGCAATGAAACCAACTGGAACACCATCTCCCAGCAATAATACACAGTATAAAATAAACACTAAGAACAATGGGGAGCACTATGGCTTACCCCCAAAAAAGAATGCACAATTGCACACCAAAGGGATAAAACAATGCACTTAGCATGATAAGTAGAATAAATGAAATATCAACGATAACATACTAAAATTGAAGTGCAAGTGCATTAAAACTAGCCCAAATGAGTTCGAAAAACCTTATATAAATCGGACTCATCAGGCACCCTAAGAATAGAGATTTCTTGCTAACAGGTTTTTCAGATGCAGACTTTGCAGGCTGCAAAGAAGACAGGAAAAGCAGCACAGGAACATGTCAGTTCCTAGGTGGAAGGTTGTTGTCATGGAGCAGAAAAAATAAACAAGTGTAGCTATTTTCACTGCTGAATCAGAGTATATAGCTGCAGACATTTGCTGTGCTCAGTTGTTGTGGATACAAGATCAACTTGAAGACTATGGCATCAAGGTAAGTAGAATTCCATTATATTGTGATTCTACGAGTGCTATATCTATTGCTAGAAATCATGTTTCACATAACAAAACTAAGCATATAGAAAACCAAGTTTCACTTCATCAGAGAACATTTTGAAAAAGAAGATATATGTCTAGAATTTGTCAACACTAACAATTAAATTGCTGATATATTTACAAAACCTCTGGATGAAAGTAAATTCAATTATTTTAAATTGAATTAGGTATGTTGAACCTAAAATGAGATGGTAGGTCAGTATAAAATTTCTCAGAAAATTTGGCAAAGTTAGAAAGTTTGTGTCGATACAAGCAAATTGTGTCGACAGTATCAGCAAATTGTGTCGACACTATCAGCAAATTGTGTTGGCACCACTCTGTCGAGACCATATACTAGTAGATTTTGGTGTCGAAAACACAACAATCATTGTCGACACATAGACATGTCAACACCCTCAATACTCTGTCAAGACTTAAGTAAGTCTATGTCGATAGAGGCAAAAGTATGTCGATATATAAACATGTCGACACCTACAAAGTACTGCCGAGACCTAGGTCGTCTATGTCGACATAATATAAAATTTGTCGATCAAGTAAAATCCCTAGTTAGGCGCGTCTTTTGACCTTCCTTTTACAAGTATACTATAAATAGTTGAAGACAAAATCTGGCCGACTGTGCTTTCAGAACTCTCGATTCTAGACTTTGTGTCGACGGAAATTCTCCGTCAAATCTCTTCTCTCTCTTTCATTAATGGCGCCATAACATGAAGACAAGATCAATGAAGGATATGAACTGGTACGCAAGGCGTTCGAGACTGTCGCGCCAGAAATCAAGGGTGTGATTACCCTAATCACTGAAAATGGATTGGAATACTTGGTCTCAGAACCTACAAGGATCTGGAAGAAGGAGATAATTGAATTTTACTCTTCCGCAATAATATTCTCAAGGAAAGAAGATAAAGTCCTCTGTTAATGGTACTCGAGTAAAACTCTCACCAAAGAGTATACAAAAGTCTCTTCAGCTATCCAAGATTACGGAAGAAGATGATATCGCATCCTACATGACAAGGGATGCACTCCAATAGTGGGGTTAGATCCCAATACCAAGATTGGATCTTCACTAACCAGGAAGGGAATGAATTCCCAGGGTAAGTTTCTATCCGAGATAATGGGTAAAGTTATGTTGGGGTTCTCTTTGAGGATGTAACGGCCTCCCCAGCCGTCGGCACCCCAGCACCACACTCGAAAGGGTTTAGCTAACCAGGTCTGCAGACCATGCACCCCAACCCCTCTCCACGCCTGTTTTTCAGCAGCGGTAGGTTGTTGCCACTGGGGATCGAACCCAGGACCTTGATAAGAGACTCTTTACCACAGCTCTCATCACCAACTGAGCTGCACTTTTTTTTAACGGCCTCCCCAGCCGTCGGCACCCCCAGCACCACGCTCGAAAGGGTTCAGCCTAACTAGGTCTGCAGACCATGCACCCCAACCCTCTCCACGCCTGTTTTTCAGCAGCGGTAGGTTGTTGCCACTGGGGATCGAACCCAGGACCTTGATAAGAGACTCTTTACACAGCTCTCATCACCAACTGAGCTGGTTAGGGTGCATGGTCTGCAGACCTGGTTAGGCTGAACCCTTTCGAGCGTGGTGCTGGGGGTGCCGACGGCTGGGGAGGCCGTTAAAAAAAAGTGCAGCTCAGTTGGTGATGAGAGCTGTGGTAAAGAGTCTCTTATCAAGGTCCTGTGTTCGATCCCTAGTGGCAACAACCTACCGTTACAAAAAAGTGCACTTTTTATCTGCATATCTCTGAATGACTGGACTAGCTCCATGGACATAACCTGGGGCCCAGCTTCGGAAGTGGCAGCTCTCCGGCTCAACGCGTCGGCCACCACGTTTGCCTTCCCTGGGTGGTAGTGCATCTCATACTGATATCTGCTAAGAACTCCACCCAACGCCTCCGCCTGATATTCAGCTCCTTCTGAGTGTCCACGTATTTCAAGTTCTTGTGATCGGAGAAGATATCGCGGTGGACTCCATAAAGGTAATGATGCCATACCTTTAGAGCAAAAACGACCGCTCCCATCTCGAGGTCGTGCACCGGGTAGTTCCTCTCATGGGTCTTCAGCTGGCGGGAGGCATATGCTATGACATGTCCGTTCTGCATCAGCACCGCTCCCATCCCTTGGTATGATGCGTCGGTATACACCTGGAATCCCTCCCTTCCGGATGGAAGGGCCAGGATAGGGGCCGAGATGAGTCGGTCCTTCAGCTCCTGGAAAGCCGCCTGGCACTGCGGGGTCCAAACAAAAGGTGCCTCCTTCTTTGTCAAAGATGTGAGGGGGAGGGCAATCCGAGAGAACCCCTCCACGAACTTTCGGTAGTAACCGGCAAGTCCCAAGAAACTGCGTACGTCGGTGGCTGTCCTCAGCTGCGGCCAATCGCGAACTGCCCGAATCTTTGCTAGATCTACTGATAACCCGGCTCCGCTGATGATGTGGCCTAGGAAGGCCACCTCCTTTAACCAGAACTGACACTTGCTGAATTTTGCATAAAGGCGATGCCCCCGCAACCTCTCCAAGGTCAGTGCCAGATGCCGAGTGTGCTCCTCCTCCGTCCTAGAGTAGATCAGGATGTCGTCTATGAATACTATGACGAACACATCCAAGTAGGCCTCAAAAACCCTGTTCATGAGACTCATGAACGCCGACGGAGCATTCGTGTCCCCAAAGGGCATCAGGTGAACTCATACAGGCCATATCTGCTACTAAAGGCCGTCTTCGGGATATCCTCCTCCTGGATCCGCAGCTCGAAAGGGTTGCAGCTCAATTGGTGATGAGAGTTGAAAGAACTCCATAGTTAAGCATGCTCGGGCTGGAGTAGTATTGGGATGGGTGACCTCCTGGGAAGTCCCCATAGTGCGGGCTTGACTATCGAGTTTACCTTATCAAAGGGGGGCTACGGCCACCAACAACCCGCCTGTGAATGGAGAGGGGTTGGGGTGTACGGCCTGCAGGCTTGAATGTGATAGGCTTACTGCCAGTAGTGGGCCCGGGTCTGGACTACTGGTGGGCCGGCGGTGCCATCTGGGTCCCGCGGGTTGGCGGGCCTGGACCGTTACATATTGTTCGGGCCACAACAGCGCCTTCCGAAGCGACGAGACATGGAACATGTCGTGGATATTTTCTAACTCGGGCAGTAGCTCCAGCCGATAGGCCAAAGGGCCAATCATTTCCACTATGACATAGGGTCCAACATAACGTGGGCTGAGCTTCTTCACTCCTCGTACTCGTGATACTCCATGCATCGGTGGGATTTTCAGAAACACCTTGTCTCCCACTTGAAATTCCACCATCTGGTGTTTAGCGTTATAATACTTCGCCTGCCGACTTTGAGCCTCTAACATACGATCCCGTATAAACCTAACCACCTCATTCGTGTCATCTATATACTAAAAAACCCAAAGTCTTCGGGTCTTCATCTTGCACCCAAGACAAGGGGGTTCTACACCTCCTTCCATATAGGGCTTCATGGGGTGCCATGCCAATGCTAGCTTGATGGCTATTGTTGTAGGAGAATTCTACTAAGGGCAAGAGTCTTTCCCACAGCTCTCCCCTATCTATCACACACAACCTCAACAGATCCTCCAATGTTCGGATGGTCCGCTCAGACTGCCCGTCCGTCTGTGGATGAAATGCGGTGCTGAAGGTACGGCGCGAGCCCAAATATGCCTGTACCGCCTTCCACTCCTTGGAAGTAAAACGACCATCACAATCTGAAACTATCGTCTTAGGTACGCCGTGATATCGTACAAACTGTTCCACAAAAAGACGTACTGAGACGTCCACATGAGCATCCTTCTTCATAGGAATGAACCGGGCAACTTTCGTCAGGCGGTCAACGATCACCCACACTGAATCATTTCCTGAGTGGGAGCGAGGTAGCCCATGTACGAAGTCCATGGAAATATCCTCGAACTTCCATTCGGGGATTGGCAACGACTGCAACAGGCCACCGGGGCTCCTACATTCCGCCTTCACTCTTTGGCAGGCTTCACAATGCGTGACAAAGTACTGGACATCCTTCTTCATTCCTGGCCAACACATCGTCTTCTGTAAGCTGACATACATCTTTGAAATTCCTGGGTGCACGAAATATTGAGAGCAATGTGCTTCTCTCATAATATCCTCCCGAATTATGCCACCTTTGGGAATGTAGAGCAGGCCGCGAAAGTAAACGAGACAGTTCTTTAATGTGTTCTCGTCGGTAGTCCCGTCTTCGATTAACTTTATTGCTGGGGCCAAAGCCGCATCCAATCCTTGCTCCACTCGGATCCGGTCCCGGATATCACAAACTATGCTCATACTGGACAGGTACTCCATATATTCCGAAGAAGCCTTAAATATCAAAGTGATGTCCATCTCCTCGATCATTCGTGCCAACTCCATGCTCATCAATCGAGATTCTGGGCTCGAGCCGGGTACTTTCCTACTCAACGCATCGGCTACCAAGTTTGTTTTTCCGGGGTGGTAGTTCAAGGTGAACTCATAGTCGTATAGGAACTATAACCACCGCCGTTGTCTTAAGTTCAATTCCTTCTGGGTATGGACGTACTTCAAATTTTTATGATCTGAGAAGATTTCGCAGTGGACGCTGTATAGATAATGCCTCCATACCTTCAAGGCTAACACCACCACTCCTAGCTCCAAATCATGCACCGGGTAATTGATTTCATGCTTCTTCAATTATCTTGAAGCACAAGCAATTACGTGCCACAGCTGCATCAACACCGCTCCCAACCCCTGATAAGACGCGTCCGTGTAAACTTAGAATCCTTCCTTCCCAGACGGAAGGACAAGGATGGGGGCGGAGGTAAGTCTATCCTTCAATTCCTGGAATGCCGCTTCATACTGGGGTGTCCACTAAAATGGCACTCCTTTCTTTGTCAAGGAAGTAAGCGGAAGGGCAATCTTGGAGAATCCTTTTACGAACTTGCGGTAGTATCAGGCAAGTCCAAGAAAACTCCTCACATCGGCCGCCGACTTCAAAGGCGACCACTCCTTCACGGCATGCACCTTGGCCAGATCCACAGCTAGTCCAGCCCTACTGATTACGTGACCCAAGAAAGCCACCTCCCTAAGCCAGAATTCACACTTGTTAAACATGGCGAACAGGGCGTACTCTTTCAGCTTCTCTAGAACTAAGGCCAAATGTCCGGCATGTTCTTCCTCTGTCTTCGAGTAGACTAAGATGTCGTCAATGAACACAATGACGAAAACATCTAAGTAGGGCTCAAAAACTTTATTCATCAAGCTCATGAAAGCTGATGGGGCATTGGTGAGCCCAAACGGCATCACTGTGAACTCATATAAGCCGTACCTTGAGCTGAAAGCCATTTTCTGTTTATCATCCTCCTGTATTCTAAATTGGTAGTACCCCGAGTGCAAATCTAGCTTGGAGAACCAATATGCGCTCCCACCAGCTGGTCGAACAACTCATCGATCCGAGGTAACGGGTAGGTGTTCTGTACTGTCAGTCGGTTGAGTTCCCGATAGTCTATACATAAATGCAAGGTTCCATCTTTCTTCTTGACGAATAGAACAGGGACTCCCCAAGGTGATGAACTGGGGCGAACAAACCCTGATTCTACCAGCTCCTGCAGTTGAACTCTAAACTCCGCGAGTTCTTTTGGGGCCATCCGATAAGGGGTCCTGGAGACAGGTTTAGCTCCTAGTACAAGCTTAATCTGAAAATCCACTTTTCTATGCGGGGGTAACCCTGGCAATTTCTCAGGAAATACCTCAGGAAAATCCCGTGCTACCCGCACATCCTTCACATCTAACTTCATCTCTTTTTGTTCGAAACATATAATGTAGACTTCATCCCCTCTCATATGAGCTTTCAAGGTTTGGATTAAGGATAAAAATATTCATGGTGCGAAATTTATACCTTGGAAGACTACATTAGTATCCCCATGTCTCAAATAGATGCACTTCTCCGCACAGTCGATTCTTGCATGGTGCCAATCCAGCCACGCCATACCCAGGATGAGGTCGAATTCTGGTATTCTCAAAATTGTGGCAGGGGTATCAAAGGTCTTTCCCCCAATGGTTATCTCTAACTCACACTTCGCGGTTGCCGTCATCTCAGATCTGTCTGGGAAGCGTACTCTTCGGGCAATACCAGTAAAATATTGCACTCCGGGTATATTCTTGATGAAGTCGTCGGACATGAAAGAATATGAGGCGCCGGTGTCAAATAACGTATAAGCCGGTTTCCCGCCGACCATCACGGTGCCTAAGTGTCATTTAATAATACTCAAGCTAGACGTTTAGTATATCTTAAGCCACTAGAGAATATTAATGGAAGAAAAATGACTAATTCAAATCGTATCTGCAATCATCTCTTGAGGATTCCGCTCTTGAGTCATGTCCAAGGCATACATCTGATCTCGAGCGGGTCCGGGGTTTCTTCCTCGTGGTCCTCATCCTCGACCACGCACATACCCTCTCCCCCGCGGGGCTGCTGGAGGGAGAGCGAAAGGCGCATCTCCAAACAATTGCGGGCAGTAGCGTCGAATGTGGCCCGGTTGGTTGTATTCAAAGCACACCCGTTCCTGCCTTCCGCCGTGTTGCTGAAATTGTGGAGGTGGAGGTAATGCTGGCGGTTGCGGAACCGGGCGCTCCTCTCTAAAGTTCTAGGGGAAACGCCCGCCACCCCTCCGATATCCTCTTCCTCTTTTATTGTCGAATATCCTTCTGTTGCTGGGGCCGGCTTTTATCACTCCCCCGCTGGCCTCTTACCACTTCCCAAGTGGTCCACTTCCAATCTCTTCGCCATATAAATAATCTCCGCCAGACTAGAGTCCGCTATAAACAAAAGGGCTTGCCTTAGGGGATCTCGCAAGCCTTTGTAGAATCGTTTGGCGTACCCCTATCATCCTGCTCATAGGAGTCTGTGAATCTAGCCAGGTGCTAAAGCTCCCATTGGTACTCCGTCACCGACCTAGACCCTTGCTTTAGTTACAAAAATCTCTCTTTCAGACCATCCCGAGCGGCCGAGGGGATGAAATGCTCTAAGAAGGCTTCGGAGAATTCGCTCCAACTAATGTCCGTGTACACTCTTCCACGAAAAGTGGAGCCCATGAGGGACTTCCACCATCTTTTGGTGTGCAGCTCTAAGAGTGTCACCACAAGGGTCACCGCCATGTTGTTTGGACATCTTATTCCTGCCAACAACTCTTGTATAGTGTCGAGCCACTCTTCCGTACGCACCGCCGACTCTGTCCCAATATAAGCGGGAGGGGAGAGAGCTCGGAAAATGCTTAACCAACTAGATCCCAGACCTTATTATTGTATATGTGCTAGCTGAGATTAGGACCTAAAGGCGTCCAAAATAGTTGTGAGTGTCTGCCCCAGCTCTGATTGTTGGAATTGTGTAGGTACGGACGGGGCGGGGGTGCCCCTTACTGGCTCAGCATGTACTGGGATCTACACATAAGGTACAAACCTAGGGTTAGGTTGGCTGATCTAAGGGTTAAAGATGGACAACTTAGTGTGAATTACTTATGGGCACACCACTGCTTCCGCTAAGTCACCTTGTCCCCAAACTGACTAATAAAACGGGGGTGGCACCATTGTTAAGTGACTTTCGCCTTGGAGGATCGTAGCAAGCAGATACCATTTGTAAGACCCCCCTCCCGGAACACAAGTCACGACACGAGAGGGGTCTTATGCCCAGAACAGCCGCCTTGCGGTAATAGTAGCACTCAGGCTAGCCTGTACCACAAGACGCCTATTCTGCCGGCAACAACCAATATCAACACATAATTGCCAACCCAACTATAATAATATAAGAAAGTAATTCCACACTAAGCATATATCCATAAGCATAACAAAAGAGAAGCTAACAAGCTTCTACATAATCAGAGTACGTTAATATATTTGCCTCGAAGGGCTACAACGAAATCTCTCTCACTCACATCTGTAATCAACGGTAGCGACAGTACCGCCCCTTCAGGCCCTGTCGTCCTGGCCTGGCTGTCCAGCTGCATAGCCTGCTGCTCCACCTGCGGGGTTTCCTCCTAAAAAGGAAGACATAGCAACCGTTAGTCATAAAGACTAAGTGGCTTCACATCCGCTCCCCCGGCGACTCCTCGACATTGGGCGGAGAAAGGAACAGGTACAATATATAAATAACAGTAGTATAACAGGTGAAGTGAGTATACATATCATAAGCATCAACAACAGTGGTGTACAATAAACAAGCTCTTATTTTACAAATCTACTATCTACAGCAGCAAGAGAGTATATAGCTATAACAGTAAGTAACTCAACTTATATGGATGCCCATACAAGCATATAAGTTGAGGGTCATTCAGCAATAAGTAACTCATCGTATAGGAGTGCCCATACAAACTTATACGATGAGGGTCTTATTTATGCAATGAAGTGTAATGCTATGAATGCAATGTAATGACACACCCAAGATCAAGCACATGCAATCGCTATGTCGACACAGACTTATAGTTCTCACAATTCGAGCAGGTAGCTAACCTCTCAGGCGTCAATCGTCGTGGCCAAACGGTGACAGTAGAGCGAGCATCTCCACTACTAGGCTGGTCTCCACACTACCTGGCCTAGGCCTCCATACGCCTCAATGCTTAAGGATACAACATCGGAGCTCACATGCGTACTACGGCTCAGCGGGTAAGTGAGCACCAAGATCCTAGCCCCGAACTGGCCTATGCGTTACACGGAAGGAGCCTCGGAAATGAACACGAGGACCAAGCCTAACCATTCACTTGGCACGGAAGGAGCCTCGGGACATGAACACCGAGGACCAAGCCCAACCGTCCAAGTTCTAGGTGTCGACTCCCATCGGTGTGACGATTGGCGAGCCTGTAGACCTGCCACACTATCCTTAACCTGGTATTACGACACCGTGTGTCGACTCACACCACATGCAATTTCACAGTATCGTGACATGGAAGGAGTCTCGGGACGTGAACACCGAGGACCAAGCCCAACCATCCATCTAATGCGAAAGGAGCCTCGGGACATGAACACCGAGGGCAAAGCCCAACCGTCCAACTTTACTCATCTCAATCTCATTCCAACTAGTGACAGTCAACACCGCACTTGTTACTTCCACAATGCTACCCATAGGGAGACGACACTCTAAGCATTGGATTACTAATTCCCTTTTATCCATGCAACATGTATCATGGCCATAGTTAAATCATTTATACATTGTCCGATTATATCTACCCAATTATATCAGGTTCTTTCCTTCAATTAAACTTGTCCATAACTCGTTATATGAATTTAGATTTATAACCTCAACTTATCACGTCACTATGATGATTATGTCAAAAGAGTCCACCCAAGCCTCGAGTTCGATAACAACATTAAATTCCACCACATCGCATTCCTCATTACACAGCCCAGAATTTAGGTGCAGCTTTAATCCGGGCAGCCACTTCGACCAAGGATTCACGAGGCTACAGAAATCCGACGAGTGCGTGTAACCACTCGTTGGAAATATAATTTCAAGGACTACAACTTTCGGGTTTAGTCGAAAGCCCAGATTTGATCGCATCACACCAGAAATCCACTCAAAGCCTGCTGCGTACAGGATACAGATTTCCTGGGTGGAATTTCCCCTAATTACAGCAGATTCGAACAGAATTTCCCGTGTCTACAGGTGTCGCCTGGGAACGTGCAACCGCTCGTTGGAAAGATAATTTCGAGGGCTACGACTTTAGTGTTTAGTCTAAAACCCAGATATGATCAGAACACCCCCAAAATCTGCCACGAAGGTCGCTGCATGCAGAAAATAGATTTCTGCACGCATCTTAAGGCGAGGTGAACGACATCCGTTCATCTTCCTTCTTGCACCAGACTCCCAAAATCTCCTCCAGAAAATCGTCCACCCTTATTCACCCTCACGAAGCCATATTTCTCCACGATTCCTTCTCTCATCTTCACTTTGAAGGATGAAGAGGTTGGAGGGGGCTAAAGCCTATAAAACAAACCTAGGCATGGCTTTCCAAGGAAATCTCCTCCTCACCATCAAGACTCTATGGAGTCGATATCTCTCCTAGAATATATCTACAGATCTAGCACCAAGGGAGAGGGGAGGAAGCTCACCTCGTTTCCGGCGGTACCAACATTCTCGACCATGGATCTAGTTGTTCTTCTTTGCAGTATCTTTTGCTTGGCGCGGTTGTTCTTCACTGCAAAGGAAGGAGAGAGAGAGGGAGAGCAAGAGAAGGACGCCTCCAAGAGCTCCGAATCCCTCGGCTCTGTCGTTCGCGAGGTCTGTGATGAAGGCGAGATCGGTCGGCGCAAGGCTAGAGTTTGGCTTTAACTTCCCTTTATAAGCCGATGTATTAGGTTACATCTTCTTCCACGTGTCAACGCCTCATTGGACCGCCCATAATGGGTCATATTGAAGTGGCCCGGTCCAAGGAACCATCCAGCGCGAATACCGAAATCCGGTTAGGTCCGCCTGTACAAGCCGGCGAATCTTCCTTGGTAAAGAAAACGCATAAGTCAAATTCGACGGGAATCATCTGTCATTCTCGACGATCGGCAAGAATCGTCGGGCATTCTCGACGAATTCATCGGGTATCAACAATGATACCCGGCGATTTTCCCTTAGCCTAACTTATCGTAAATCTGGCGTTGAGTGCGTGGAGTATTTTTAGTGATACTCGACGATCGGCGAGAATCACCATGCATTCTCGACGATTTTCCCTTGGGCCATGCTTATCGGAAATCTTGCGTTGAGTGCGTTGAGTATTCTAAGATATACTCGACGATCGGCAAGAATCACCAGGCATTCTCGACGATTTTCCCTTAGGCCATGCTTATCGGAAATCTGGCATTGCGTGTGTTGAGTATTCTCAGCGATACTCGACGATCGGCGAGAATTACCAGGCATTCTCGATGATTTTCCCTTGGGCTATGCTTATCGGAAATCTGGCGTTGAGTGCGTTGAGTATTCTCAGCGATACTCGACGATCGACGAGAATCACCAGGCATTCTCGATGATTTTCCCTTATGCCATTTCCTTTCGATCCGTTGGATATCACCCAACCCTACACTCCATCCGACGCACTTGACACCTTTTTCTAGTGCGCCCCGAGCCCGAGTCAAGTCTCTTGACTCAAAACTCGTGCAAGGGGCCTAGCGCGAATTGGGACGTTACACCAGGCGCTATTGACTATCATTTCAGGGCAGGAGCCGAGAGTGCAAGACCCTACTGTGGGTCAAGAAGTTCCCATTCCTCCAACTCTTTTGGTGCCTCCAGTTCTACTTGAAAGTCTTTGAATTCAAAGGTAGCTAATCACCTAGAGGGGGGTGAATATGTTATTAAGATCTTTATGATTCTCTTCTGAGTACTTTAAGCCTTTAACTGAGTTAGTCCTTGTTGTGAGTGATTAGTTTAGCTTTAAATAAATTCACACACAACACACAGGATTTTTATAGTGGTTCCTAGTGTATGAGTACATCCACTGTCCCTTCCGCCTTTGTAACTGAATGTTAGACAAGGCACTTCTCCAATAACCTAGCTCCTTAGAGATTACAACACGATCCCACTGGATCACTCAGTCTACACTGAGACATACAATATAGGAACACAACCCAACCACCGAGTAATCAGCCGATCACCTACCACAGGCACAAATGCCCTATAACACAGGCTAAGAAAATAGCCCTATCACAAAGATCCAAGACTAGATCCTACCATTCAGCCTTTATAATATATGCTTACAACATAGATCTAAAATAGCTCTTACAGAAATTGAATAGTAATGTTGATTTGACTCAAGAGAAATTAATCTCTGAGTCAATTGCTTCTTGATCTGAGAGAATCTCAGCCCTATCTTATTCACAGCAACAAGAATAACAATCTTAAGGAATCTGCTACTTGAGCTGGAAGTAACTCAGAATCTTGATTCTAATTTTGCCGATGAAGGAGAAAGAAGAACAATCTTCAATCAGCTAACCTATTTTGCAGAACACTGACTGCTCTACATCTTCTTCACAGATCCAGAGATTGATCTTCAAATTTAGACCAGCTTGGATCTTAAAGTAATTTCAACTAGGGCTAACCTAGACTGATTCTTCTTCCTTAGAGAAATCCTTTGATCTTGCTTTAGTAGATGTTAATCATCGTAGTTAACTCAGAAACCCTTAAGAATCATTGATACAGTCATCTTTTTTCTGCAACAATGGCGGGGGAAGAAGACGAAGTCTCGCGCCTTCTTTTTCGTAATGAATTGATCCCTCAGAAACTTGTGTCGATCCAAATATCATCTTCTATTTATAACCCATCATCTAGCGAGTTAATTGACATGTGTCACTGCTTTAATGACTGATTATATCCTTAGTTTTACAGAATGAGGCTGACAATGACGTTAATAATGAATTACAACTCTTCCTTAATCATTTTGAATTTTGTTGACTTTGGTTGACTTTGCTATCATCAGCCATTCTGGACTTAAAAAATTTCAGACAACTACCCAGGCATTGAGTGCGTTGAGTGAACAAGCTTTACTCAACGAATTTGGACTTAGAAAATTTCCTGCTCTATTAGGCATTGAGTGAGTAAGCTCCACTCAACGCTTTATTAACTTAGTCAACATTCTGCATCCTTCTACAACTCTAGGACTTGAGGGTGTTGAGTGTATAAGCTTCACTCAACGCTTTTTGCCTTAGCTAGATCTTCATCCCTTTCTACAACTATGACATTGAGAGTGTTGAGTGAACTGTCTTCACTCAACGATTCTGGACTTAGAATAAATTTGCTCTGCATGAAGGCATTGAGTGTGTTGACTACACTCAATGCTTTATCCTTCAAACTCAATATTTGACTAGTCGTTGAGTGAACTGGCTTTACTCAATATTTTTTGCCTAAGCCAAATTCCGTTTTCTTCTTTGTCGTTGATAGTAGCAGTATAACTCAATGCATTCTTCCTTTGGCATTGAGTGAGCTGACTTCACTCAATGCTATTTGTACTTAGAATTTTTTGTCTTTCTTCCAAGTCTTTGACTGAATCAGCATGGCATTGAGTGAACTTGCTTCACTCAACGCTTTTGAACTTAGTCGAAATTCTTTGACAAATTTGCTTTGGCTTTGACAGACTCTGTATTGCATTGAGTGACCAAGCTTCACTCAATGCTTTTAGATGTAGTATATTTTTCTTTTCCAGAAACTCTTGGGGTTTTAACCGTGGCAGCTTTACTCGACGAATTATGCTCCATGGCATTGAGTGAGTTGACATCACTCAACACTTTTTGCCTTAGTCGATTTTCTTGCTTGCTGAAACTTTTCATTTGAATTACGACACCTATCTCAGCACTTTTTAGTTGCATGGTATTGAGTGCACTTGCTTCACTTGACGCTTGTGGACTTTGCTACTTTTTTGCCTTTCTCATCATCTGTCCTTGACTTCTTGCATTGAGTTAGCTTGCTTTACTCAATGTCTGTGGACTTAGTGGAATTTCTCTATCCAGCTTACTTTCTTAAGGCATCTGGCATTTTGTGAGCTTGCTTCACTCAACGCTTGTGGACTTAGATTGAATTTCAGTCTCTCCACTTGCCTATCTTGTGTCCACTTATCCAATCAGTGTAATAAGGACTAACCTGCATGCATGAACTTTAACATACATCAAATACAACTTTGTGTATATCATTGACTTGTTTGACTTCTTACAAATCTGGGAAATTGGGATTAATGGACCCAACAATCTCCCCCTATTTGAAGAAGTCAAAACACCACTTGAAAAGCCTTTGTCAATGATATACATTAACATATGTAGCAATAAAATACAATAACATATTAACCCTAAGAGAGTTAATGGTTAACAGGGTTACAACATTTCCCATTTTTCTGCTAGTATAGTCAGCATCACTTACTCCCCCTGCTTTGCCGCAAGGTTCACCTTTTCTCATTTGTATGGGAACACCACCTGCATACCATTTAGCTGTTTCCCCTACTTCTCCCCCTGCTATGTTACTTCTTCTCCCACTTTTTGACTTCTGTAGAATATTTAGGGAGAAGCTCGTCATCTCTGGTTATCTTCTCCCCCTTTTTGATTACAAATAACCTACTAATACTGGACTTTCTCCCCCTCACCAAGATAAACTTCTATCAACCTTATTGATATTCATTCTACTCCATCCTGCAAGATGAAGTATTTCCTACATCAAAACAATTTGAAGAGCAATTGGAGATATACCAAGTTCAACATTCCCAACTCAAACTTGAAGGTGTTGAACTTTGCCTCATCTAGTGGCATGGTGAAAATGTCAGCCACTCTTTTGTCTGTTGGAACAAATTGAAGACTAATATCCTCACATTCCACATGCTCTCTCATAAAGTGATATCTAATCTCTTTGTGTTTAGTCCTGCTATGTGAGAAAGTTTTCCTATCTACAGAGATTGTACTAGTAGAAACACAAAATAAAGAGCTTTTACTTAGTTGAATGTTATAATCCTGAAGTTGATGTTAGATCCACAGTAACTGTGCATAGCAGCTCCCTGCAGCTATGTATTCTCACTCTTGCAGTAGAAATAGAGACACTTGTATGCTTCTTGCTGCTCCATGATACTAGCCTTTTCTCAGAAACACACAGCAGCCTGATGTTCTTTTCCTGCCATCCTTGTAGCCTGCAAAGTCTGCATTCTAAAAGCCTATTAGTTTAAAATCCCTATTCTTAGGGTACCAAAGGCCAAGATCTAGTGTGTCCTTAGATATCTCAAAATTCTATAAGCAGTAGAGTAATGAGATTCTTTATGGCATGACTGATATCTAGCATAGACACATATAAAATACATAATGTCTGGCCTACTAGTAGTTAGGTATAGAAGGGAGCCAATTATCCCTCTATACAAAGTTTGATCAACAGGTTTCCTTGTATCATCCTTGTCTAAAGACATGTTTGACCCCATGGGAGTTTTCTTGGTGGAGGAAATCTCCATACAAAATTTCTTAATCAATTCCCTGGTAAACTTAGACTGAGATATGGATAGTCCTTTGTCAGTCTGTCTTACTTGAAAACCCAAGAAGAACTTAAGTTCACCCATACTGCTCATCTCAAACTTCCCTTGCATAAGTTTGGTAAACTTTCTACAAAGGTTGTCATTAGTAGATCCAAAGATAATGTCATCATCATTGTTGGGTCCATTGTGACCAATGTCCCTGATTTATGAGAAGTCAAACAGGTCAATACCACACACATAAACTATATTTGATGTGTATTTGAGGTCATGAGTGCAGGTTAGTCTATATCACATTGATTGGACAACTGTATACAATAATTGGCTACTAGAGATAACAAAAATCCACTAAGTCCACAGGCATTGAGTGGAGCAAGCTCACTCAATGCCAGATGTAAGAAATCAATATTATCTAGCTAGAAATTTGCCTAAGTCCACAGGCATTGAGTGAGTAGAGCTCTCTCAACGCCATATAAAAAATATCACTGAGTCTATCTTAGCCTTACTAGTAGATAAAAAAAAAGCTAAGTACACAGGCGTTGAGTGTAGTCTACTCACTCAATGCCATACAACAAAAAGTTGTGAGTCTGGCTGAGTTAGTCAAAGCCTAGAGAAATAGAATGTGGCTATGTCCACATGCATTGAGTGTGGTCTACTCACTCAACTCCATATAACATTTTTCGTTGAGTGTTGATATGCCTGTTGTAACACCCTATTTTTGACAGCCTAAATTTGACAGTTGATTGAGTTCAATGAATTTTACTTGCAGTCGACGATCGTCGAACGGAGGTTGGAGAATAGTCAGTTCGATCGGTTGTGTTGAGCTCGTTGAAATATGAGTGGAGCTCGACAAAAGTTGAGTTCGATGATTTCCCGTGAGATCGATGAAAAGTCAGCTCGACGAAATCAGATAAGTTTGATGAAATACAGTGAGATCGACGAAAAGGCATTCCACGATTTTCAGTGGAGCTCGACGAAATTCAGTAAGCTTGACGATTTTCCTGAGATCGACGATCAAGATGAGCTCGATGAAATTCGGCGATGTCGCTGAGGAATGAATGTCGTGTCTAGTAGCTGGTAAGCAGCTAGTGAGCGACGGTTTCTGGGTCGTTCCTTTGTGTTGATGAAGATCGTGTGGCTGGGGTGTAACCCGTGACCACTTAACTAGAGAAGTGTGAAAGAAGAAAAGTATTATTTCCCTTTTACTCTCTCTTCATTTCATCTTGTCTGCTCCTTTACGTGTTCTTGAGGAGAGAAATGGGGCTGAAGCTTTTGATAACTTGCTGGAATATATTTGGTGAAGAGAAAGTAAGAGCCGGAGCTAGATTCGTGAAGAGGAAATCTTCCTGTGCATTTCCAGCCAGGATAAAACTCAAACACCATGGCTCCAAAGAGAACTACAAGGGTAACAAGTTTCTCCCGGACAAGTGAACTCCTTAATATGCATACTTGCATGAATCCCCTCACCAAAAGGTGAAAAAGGGTGGATTCGAAAGGGTAAATCCCCATATATTTCTACATTTAGATCCAAAAATGTAGAGTACAGAATATGCATTATGTGTGAAGCCCATCTGGACAGGTTTGGCTTTATTGGTGTTGTTTTATGTTTTGCGTGTCGGAGAAGACTTCGTAAATATGTATAGATGTACATGTGGAAAATGTGAAAGTTGGTGTGCAGGTTACTGCATTTTAGTACTGGAAGAAATTCCAGGAAATTACCCAAATGAATGAAAAATTTTGAGAATTGTTGTTTGACCTGTCTCTTGAGACTTGGGGGTCAATGTTTGGCCTGTCTCTATAAGACCTGGGGGTCAATGTTTGGGAAAATGTGTATGACTTTACTGTGCCATCATGTTAAGGACCTCTGAACGACATGGTCATTAAGTTAAGTACCTCTAAATGGGCAGTCACTCGTAAAGTTAAGTACCTCTGAACGAGTAAGTCAGTCGTTGAGTTAATTACCTCTGAACAACATGGTCGGCAAGTTAAGGACCTCTGAACGACAAAGTTAACCGTTAAGTCTTGGACCTCTGAATGGTGGTGATATAAGGGGAATCGTATATACCGAAAAGGTTCCCTGAGTGCACGGGTCATGTGGCCATTGGGCCTACGTCTGTGTTTAATGGTGCTTAAAGTGCACATTATAAATGCCACGATATATGTATGATGCCTTGTTTGCAGGGATGGATAAATGCCGCCCCGAGTAAGGGGTGGGATCATTATAAATGGGTCAGCAAAATGCTGACGGTTGCTTTGTTCGCCATGATTTGGTGGGCCTTTTGTGCAGGTGCTAGAGAGCCAAGTGGAAAATAGCGGGCTGAAGCCCATGTGCTTGCGATTGGCTGGCCCTTGAACCCAAAAGCGAACAATTACTATTTTCATGTGTGGTCGGCCTGCGTGCTGAAGTATGAAGCCACTTAAAGTTAATTAAAACAGTTGTAATAAGGCTACGACCAAAACATGTGTCACTTGTTGTTATGTATATATCATTCCCGTGGTATAGTGGACATTCCTGTTATGTTTGGGTTCATAAATTTAATACTTCCGCTAGAATGCTCTAAGTTAGGATATGTTCGTAATGAACATGGGTTTGGAATTCAACTAGTAACTTCCTTACCTGTCCGTAGTATATGGCATCGGGCCCCGACCGTACCTTCTGTCATATGCTATGCGACGGATGGGGGCGTTATAAAATTGGTATCAGATTCTATTCTCGGTCTTTCTTATTTGAATTTTTAGTCAAATTCTTTTAAGGATGGTGAGCACGTGTATGTGCGCTACCATGATAACATAATTGAACCCATGAATGTCCACTTAGGAATACAAATACACAAATTTGCGGAACTGGTATGTTCCTGTGATTGCTTTTAGCAATCTTCATAGTTGCCTAATTGTGTGTTTCACATTGTAAGCGACTCGAAGTGGTGCGGGGAAGCAATAACCCCAGCGCTCGGTGGAGATTAATGCACCTAATGAGTCGCCGACACCTCCTCCTTCAGAGGAAACTATATGATTAGTTGTTGAGGCTGTGTTCGCAATGATGAATGCATAACCTGGAGGTCAGGGACAACATCCTATTCCTGTGAGGGTACAGGAACTGGTTGACGTGGTAGAGCGTGTGGCGTTGAGACAAGTGGCTGTTGAGCCAATGGCTGCAAGGCAAGCAGCGGAGAAGCAAATGAAACATATGATGAGTTTCAATCCCCCTGTGTTTATGGGTACGGGAACCCCTACATAAGCCGAAGATTAGATATCAAGAATAAAGATGGTCCTGATGGAAACTGAAACAGAAGAGTGGCAAAAAGTCATTGTGACTACCTTCTTGTTGGATGGTGAGGCAAGACTTTGGTGGGATGAGTTGGAGCTGCACCAGTTCGCTGGTCGACCGTTGAGCGAGATCTCAATGGAAGAGTTCTCAAGATGTTTTCTTGCAAGATATGTTCCATCGGCACAGCAGATCGTGATGGAAAATCAATTTCAATGGCTAACTCAAGGCGAGAGGTTGGTGGATGACTAATTGCACGAGTTTAAGTGATTTGGAAGATTTTTAGGCTTTACGTTTGCAAATGAGGAACGAAAAAAAAACAAGTTCTATGAATGGTTGAGGGATGAATTGCGAGTTATTCTCTCAGAACCAATGACTCAGTGTTTTCTTACCTTGGTTAATACAGCCTGTTCCCTTGAACTTGATATGAAGCACGTGCAGCGTAAGAATGACTTGGCAGGAAAGATTCTAGAGATAAAGACACCGAGTTCTTCAAAACCTGGATACAAACGGTGGAACAAGAAGCCAAAAACTTCTGCACCGGCTCCTTCTACGTTTACTTCAGGAGCAACTATGGAGAGAGGCCCTCGCACATGTTATACATGTGGTAAGGTGGGTCGTATAGCTAGGGATTGTTCGAGTGGCTCTCCAAAAGCGGAAAAGAAGACGGGTGCAACTTATACAGAAAAGTGAAAGGCAATGGTGGAATCCCCGACATCCCATGTACAACCCCGAGTCTACAATTTTGGCCAGCAGGAGGCCATAAAACAAAGCGACGTGGTTACAGGTATGAGTTAAGATTCCATTTTTATTGTTTTCCATACTTAATAACTTGTATGTTGCTTGTTTATGATTTGTTTATGATAGGCTTTGTCCTTATTTGGGAATGTCTGGCGAGAGCACTGTTTGATACAGGTGCTTCACATTCATTCATATCTGAGGCCTTCGTATTGCGAATCGGAGTGCCTACTCGTTTAGCGACTGATACTGTGAAGGTGTTGTTACCTAATGGATGCTTGATGCATGCAAATAGGTCTTGTTTGGTGAAGGTGCGGATTGGAAGTCAAGACTTTGGTTTGGAAGCGTCTGTGCTACCGATTTCAGAGGTCAATGTTATATTTGGTATGGACTGACTCTCGGAGCAACGTGCCAACATTGATTGTAATTTTAAGGAAGTCTTACTGAGTAAAAATACTAAACGTGAGTCAAAATTTGCGGGTATGCGAGGGGTGGGCAAGATGTTGATGTCTGCCATTCAAGTAGTCCAAATGGTTCAGAAGGGCGTGGAAATGTTTTTCACGCTATTAGAGGATGTTGAGCCAAAGCCCAGTATTGGAGACATTCTTGTAATATCAGAGTTTGCAGATGTCTTTCCGAAGGATCTACCTGTGTTTCCAACCCAGCGTGAGATCAACTTCTCTATTGAGTTGGTTCCAGGTGCGAAACCTGTGACCCGCTCACTGTACCGTGTGGCGCCAAAGGAGTTGGTAGAATTAAAAGTTCAGTTACAAGAGTTGCTAGAGGAAAGATTTATTCGTCCGAGTATGTAACCTTGGAGTTAACCGGTGCTATTTATGAAAAAGAAGGATGAGAGCTTGGGTCTATGCATTGATTATCGTGAGCTAAATAAGCTTACAGAAAGAACAAATATCTGATTCCTCGAATCTATGATTTTTTTGATCAATTGGTCGGATCAACTGTTTATTCGAAGGTGGATTTAATGTCCAGCTACTGGTAGTTGAGGATCAGGGAGAGTGATATCCTCAAGACTGCGTTTGGAATATGCTATGGGCATTATGAGTTTACAGTCATGTCTTTTGGACTCATGAATGCGCCATCATTCTTTATAGATCTCATGCACAGAACCTTTAGGGAGTATTTAGACCTGTCTCTGATCGTCTACATCGATAACATATTGGTATACTCTCAATCTGAGGGAGAGCATACGAAACATTTGAGAATGGTTTTGCACACGCTAAGAAGGAATCACATCTATGTAAAATTCTCAAAGTGCAAGTTTTGGTTATCTTTAGTGGATTTTCTTGGTCATGTTGTAAGTTGAGAGGGGATTGTTGTCGAACCGATAAAGGTTGCTGTGATACGAGAGTGGCCTATACTATCTTCAGTAGAGGAAGTCAGGTTTTTTCTAGGACTTGCCAATTACTATAGGTGCTTCATAGAGGGATTTTCAAAGATACTATAGGCGCTTCATAGAGGGATTTTCAAAGATTGCTTTACCTCTCACGACACTGAAAAGAAAGAATCAAAAGTTTGAATGGATGCAGGAGTGAGAGAAGGCTTTTGATGAGTTAAAGAGTCGGATGACCACGACACAAGTATTATGTACGCTATGTGGTTTAGAAGGCTTTGAGATTTATAGTGATGCATCTGGGAGCGGCTTAGGCTGCGTTCTTTTGTAATTCAGGAATGTGATTACTTATGGATCTCTCCAACTTAAAGTGCATGAGAAGAATTATCCAGTGCATGATCTTGAATTAGCAGCCATGATATTTGATCTTAAATTGTGGCGACACTATTTATATGGCGTGAAGATTGACATCTTTACGGACAATCAGAGCCTAAAGTATTTCATAGATCAGAAAGATCTTAATATGCAACAACGGAGGTGGATGTAGTTCCTTCGGAACTACACTTTCGAGATTCATTATACTCCCTGAAAGGGAAACGTCATCGCTGATGCATTGAGTCACAAAACTCCAACACAAGAAAACTGGTTACAGATGCATGATGAGCTTCTGATTCATGAGAAGGAAAGTTTGGATATATCTTGTATTGACAAAGGAATGAGTGACGAGGTATGCTTGAACTGAACGGAGGTAGAATACGACCTTGCAGACAGAATTCGTAAAGCTTTAGAGTTAGACAAAAGCATGAAGTGTTACATGGTAGAGATAAAGGATGGGTCAAATTACCAGTTCTTTATAGATGACGATCTTTTGCGAAAAGACGGTCGATTGTGAGTAACCAAAATTGGAACTTTACGGGAGGAGTTGATGTACAAGGCAAATTTTATAAAGTGCTCAATCAACCCGGGGAGCACTAAAATGTTCAAGGATATGAAGAAGTTATTCTGGTGGCTAGGCATGAAGAAAAATATTGCACATTATGTGGCGAAATGTCAAACTTTTGCCTTAGTAAAAGCTGAGTGCCAGAAGCCAGGAGGATTCATGAAATCTTTGCATATACATGAGTGGAAGTTTGATTACATTTCCGAAGATTTTTTCATGGTTTGTCTAGATCGCAAAAAGGAAACGACTCCATTTGGGTGGTTGTAGATCGCCTAAGAAAGGTGTCACACTTTATTCCGAATAGGAAAGAGGATTCAGTAGAAAAGCTAGCAAAACTATATGTTGACAATATAGTACGATTGCACGGTGTGCCCCGTAGCATCATAAGTGACCGAGATGGGTGATTTACGTCAAATAATTGGAGGCTAATCCATCAATTGTTGTGGACTTAGTTAAAGTTAAGCACGACCTTTCATACACAAACGAATGTTCAGACCGAAAGAACAAACAAAACTATGGAGGACATGACCCAAATGTGCGCCTTAGATTTCGGAAAGAGGTGCGAAGACCATCTCTATATGATAGAGTTTGTCTATAACAATTGCTATCAGGCTAGTATAAAGATGGCACCCTTTGAAGATTTATATAGTAGGAAGTGTCGTACCCCATTAGTATGGGCGGAAACAGGCAAATCTAAATTGTATAAGCGTAAGGAAGTTTAAGATGCAAATTCAACAATACGCATTTTTCAAGATAGGCTACTAATAGCCCAAGTTAGACAAGTAAAGTACTATAATGTCAAACACCGGAACGTGGAATTTGCGGTAGGTGATTGAGTGTACTTAAAAATAGAACCATTCAAGGGAGTGTCCAGGATTCAGCGCTTGAAAAAGTTAAGTCCGGGATATTTGGGTCCATTTGAACTGGTTGAAAGAATTGGAGAAGTTGCCTATCGCCTCAATCTATCTGCAGAATTGATTGGTTTGCATGATTTATTTCATATATCGGTGCTGCGAATAGCTGTGAAAGATCCAACACAAGTGATTGTGAATGTTCAAGTACCAATCGATAGCGGACTAACAACGAAAGTTAGGTCCATTCTGATCGAGGATACGATGATCAAGCAATTGAGAAACAAGACATTCGAGATGGTCAAAGTCTTGTGGAATAACTATGGTCGAGAAGAATTGTTATGAGAATGAGATCAAACCATGCGTGAGGACTATCCTGAATTGTTTGTCTAAATTTTTGACAGTAATTTTCTTACTATTTTCCTGAATGATTTGTTTGTCACAACAAGTTTCTTGCTATTTTCCTGAAGGAATAAAAAGTTGTTGCAACATTATGCTTGCTGTTTTCCTTATAGCTGTGTGCTAATTTCGGGACGAAATTCTTTAATGGAGGGGAATGTTGTAACACCCTATTTTTGACAGCCTAAATTTTACTGTGGATTGAGTTTGACGAATTTTACTTGTCATCGACGATCATCGAACGGAGGTCGACGAACAGTCAGTCCGACCGATTGTGTTGAGGTCGATGAAACGTGAGCTGAGCTCGGCAAAGGTGAGTTCGATGATTTCCCGTGAGCTCGACGAAAATTCAGCTTGATGAAATCAGACAAGTTCGACGAAATGCAGTGAGATCGACAAAAAAACGTTCGACAATTTTCAGCTGAGCTCGATGAAATTCGGTAAGCTTGACGATTTAGCTGAGCTCGACGATCCAGCTGAGCTCGACGAAATTCGGCGATGTCGCCGAGGCATGAATGTCGCATCTGATAGCTGGTAAGCGGCCAGTGAGCGGCGGTTTCTAGGCCGTTCCTTCGTGTTGATGAGGATCATGTGGCTGGGGTGTAACCCGTGACCACCTAACTAGAGAAGTGTGGAAAAAGGAAAGTATTATTTCCTTTTTACTCTCGCTCTCTCTCTTCATTTCATCTTGTCTGCTCCTGTGCGTGTTCTTGAGGAGAGAAATGGGGCTGAAGCTTTTGATAGCTTGTTGGAATATATTTGGTGAAGAGAATGTAAGAGCTGGAGCTAGATTCGTAAAGAGGAAATCTTCCTGTGCATTTCCAGTAGGATAAAACTAAAACACCATGGCTCCAATAAGAACTAAAAGGGTAATGAGTTTCTCCCGGACAAGTGAAGTCCTTATTATGCATACTTGCATGAATCCCCTCACAAAAAGGTGAAAAAGGGTGGATTCGAAAGGGTAAATCCCCATATATTTCTGCATTTAGATCCTGAAAACTAAAGTACGGAATAGGCTTACTGTGTGAAGCCCATCCGGACAGGCTGGTATGGATTGGTGATGTTTTATGCTTTGCGTGCCTGAGAAGACTCCGTAAATATATGTAGTTGTATATGTGGAAAATGTGAAAGTGGGTGTGCAGGTTATTGCATTTTAGTACTGGAAGCAATTCCAGGAAATTACCCAAATGAATGAACAATTTTGAGAATTTTTGTTCGACTTATCTCTTGAGACCTAGGGGTTAATGTTTGGCCTGTCTCTATGAGACCTGGGGGTCAATGTTTGATAAACTATGTATGTTTAGATGTGTATGACTTTACTGTGCCATCATGTTAAGGACCTCTGAATGACATGGTCATTAAGTTAAGTACCTCTGAATGGGTAGTCACTCGTCAAGTTAAGCACCTCTGAACGAGTAAAACAGTCGTTAAGTTAATTACCTCTGAACGACATGGTCGTCAAGTTAAGGTCATCTGAACAACAAAGTTAACCAATAAGTCTTGGACCTTTGAATGGTGGTGATACACGGGGAGTCGTGTATACTGGAAAGGTGGCCTGAGTGCACGGGGTGTGTGGCCGTTGGGCCTATGTCTGTGGTGATTGGTGCTTAAAGTGCACATTATAAATGCCACAATATATGTATGATGCCTTATTTGCAGGGATGGAGAAAGGCCACCCCGAGTAAGGGGTGGGATCGTAATAAACGGGTCAGCAAAATGCTGACCGTTTCTTTGTTTGCCACATTTTGGTGGGACTTTTTATGTAGGTGCTGGAGAGCCCAGTGAAAAATAGCGAGCTGATGCACATGTGCTGCGATTGGTTGGCCATTGATGGCCCAAAAACGAAAAAATACTATTTTCATGTGTGGCCGGCCTGCGTGCCGAAGTATGAAGTCACTTAATGTAAAATAAAACAGTTGTAATAAGGCAACGACCAAAACATGTGTCATATGTTGTAATGTATATATCATTCCTGTGGTATAGTAGACATTCCTGTTATGTTTGGTTTCATAAATTTAATACTTCTGTTAGAATGTTCTGAGTTAGGATACGTTCGTAATGATCATGGGTTTGGAATTCATTTAGTAACCTCCCTACATGTCCGTACTATATGGCGTCGGGCCCTATCCGGACCTTCTGTCATATGCTATATGACGGATAGGGGCATTATACCTGTCAATGCCACAGAAAAGTTGGTTAAAATTTTAACTAAGTCCACTGACGTTGAGTGTAGCTTACGTGATAGGTTGTTTTGTAATAAAGCTATTAGGGTGTTTTTAGGTCTTTATTATGAAAATCTTTTTTATAAACTTATATATTGACCTGCTAATGTATTCTGCTTTTTTTAATGATTTCTCAATTTTCAGCTATAAGGACCTAACACTGCCACCTACACGGCTGTGTCATGGGGGCGTGTCACATGTTCCCAAGGAAGCCGGCCACAAGAGGCAAAATTCATAAGATCATCCCGAGAAGGACACGGACACCAACACGGCCATGTCATCGCCATATTGACGGCCAAGTCAACCTTGTCGTGTCAATATGGCGTGTTACCAGAAGACGAAGATCATCCCGAGAAGGACACGACCACCAACACGGTCCTGTCAACAAGGCGTGTCACCAGAAGCCGAAGAATTTCCAAAGAAGGACATGGACACTAACACGGCTGTGTCGTCGGACATGTCATCATCGTCTCCACGCCTGCTGCCCGCCATAAATGCAACCCACGTCGTAGCCCATCAAATACAGTGGACACAACCACCAACACAACTGTGTCGCTGGCCGAGCCCATTCTTCCCACGGTTCCATGATTATTCCCGCCAGAACCAGAGCCCAAGGTCAACCAGCACAGTACACGGCCACGAACATGGCCGTGTCGCCGGCCGTGTCAGCCCCTCAAGATTTTCTATAAATTTAGCCCTTCCGCCTTATTTTCTAGGGAGTTCTTGGATGGTGTAGGGAGGTGCTGCCCTTTTGTTTTCTGAAGTTTTTCATGCATTTTCTTAAGTGTACTTTCTTTCTCTCTTAAGCTTTACTTAGCTCTTGCTTAGTGCTCTCCTTCTAAACTAGTTCTTGTAATTTGTTTTAGTAGTTTAATGTTAATGCTAGCCTAGTTTTATTTTCAATGCACTTGTAATTTTCATTTCCAATTTGTAAGCTTTCTTTATCATGAATAAAAAAAGTGTTGTTTTCTCTCCTCTTTCTACCTTGTTTTCATTATGTTCTTCTTCTCATCTCCTTTCCTCCACTTCAACATGAGTAACTAATCCTCCTTGTACTCGATCTGGATGATCCAAGGTTCGAGTTGATTAAGTTATGATGCATTAATTTAACTTTTTCTTTTTAGTGTTTAGACCTTGGATTACTCTTGATTAAATATTGATTGGAGATATTTCATCGATATATATTTTCCATCTTTGATTTCATTCTTGGCTAGCCGACAGGCTGATAGTTTGAAGTGAGCGCTCAAGAGTGAAGAGAGTTGCACGTATCCCTCGAGAGAGGCAAACGTTAAATCTCTCGGATTGGAGTGAAATCCAATAGCGGGGTTCACAGCATAAGGCGAGCTTTAGGCATCCGATTTAGACGAGAGTCGGTCGGACCTTCCTAAACTCAGGTGGGCACATCTTCGAGAGAGGCGTGTTCATGCTTAAGGAACCACCACGGTCAAGATACTCTACCTGATTAAGCTAGAGTGTTTTTATCGCATTTGTTTATTCAATTCCTGCCGAGGTGATTCTAGATCGAGTACTTCTTTTTCTCATCTTTCAACCCCTTGTTTTAATCGATAGTTGTGGTATTTCTAGTTTAGTGCCAGTAGGGCTTTCATTTTATGCAAGTGTTTTTCTTTATGCTAGCAGTCTTTCCTTTTTAGTTAGTAAACAACCCTAGTTTTCCTTCAATAAGATAATTGCGTTCGTGTGAGTAAGATTACTCAACGGTTCCGGGATTTAAATACTACACTTATGTCCTCTAGCTACAATTCGATGGGTATACTTGCCTAGATGGATTGCTAGTTCGGTTGCTTTTCTTTTCCTAATGAATATCAGGCCACCATGTTTTTGGCGCCGTTGCCGGGGATGCAACTTTTGTTGATAATTTGAAATCACGATCCTATTACTTTTATCTCTTCACTTTCTAACCCTCTTTCTTAAAACTTAAAAATCTAAAAAAAATTAAACACTCTTAATAGAAACCCACATTACAATTTTTCTACGCCACCTAACTCTCTCAAAAAGGGCAAAGGGCTTTAAGTGCCACTATCTTGTCTACTACCTTGCGAAACCTTCATTGGGTAGCCCTTGGGAAGTTTGGGAGTTTAGCTATTAAAAAAAATATCTATAACAAAAAAAGGTGGTTTGCCCTTTCTCTTTCTCTTTTGTCTTTCTAGTTCTTCTTTTGTTTCTTCTTCTCTATCTTACTTTCTTCTTCTAGTGCATGACCCGTGGAAATCTGTCGGTTATTTTGTACTTGGACCACGAAATTGAGCATACACTTCGGAGAAGATCACAATTTCAAGACCCTACTCTCCAAATACCGGTTGAGGATTCTGAATCATTTTCTACCTTAAGAATGAATGAACTCAATGCGGAGGGAATCCATCCCCAAGTAGATGAAGCCTTGCAAAGAACTATGTCATATTATGCAAGGCCGAATCTCGAGGGTACAGAATCAAGCATAGTTTGCCCTGCGATAGCTAATAACAATTTTGAACTTAAGCCTAACATAATTCAAATGGTGCAGTAGTATGTGCAATATGACGGACTTCAAGATGAAGATCCGAACGCACATAAAGTGAGCTTTCTTGAAATTTGTGACACCTTCAAGATAAATGGTGTTACGAATGATCCTATTAGGCTAAGACTCTTTCCTTTTTCTCTTAGAACTAAGGCTAAACAGTGGTTGAACACTCTACCTAAAAACAGCATCACAACCTGGAATAAATTAACTGAAAATTTTTTGGCTAAGTATTTTCCGCCAGCCAAAACCGCAAAACTTAAGAATGATATTTCTGATTTTTCAAATCGATTCTGAAACTTTGTATGACACTTGGGAAAGATTTAAAGAAATCTTAAGATGCTGTCCCCATCACGCGCTGCCTGTATGGTTACAGGTGGAGACATTTTATAACGGGCTAAATAAAAACACAAAGCAAATAATAGACCCATCTTCTGGCGGTACTTTAAACTGCAAAACCCCGAAAGCAGATCTTGAACTTTTCGAGGACATGGCCATGAAAACCTATCAGTGGAATGTGCCTAGACCTCGCCCAAACAAACCTGAAGGTATCTTTCATGTGGACAACGTCTCCCAGCTAGCTCTGCAAGTGGAAGTATTAAGTAAAAAGATAATGGAGATGACTGCTGCCTCCGCCCCTCAGGTATGGGAATCAGCAACTCCTGCTCCCGAACAATTAAATTATGTTAATAATATGCCTAGAAATGCTTTTCATAATTTTTTTGCTGCGAATTTTCCTGCGCCGGGTTTTGCTTTTACAAATTGTCTTAATCCTGCTTTAAGAAATCACCCGAATTTGTCATGGAGTAATCCCTCTAACGCAATGCGCTCGCCACCACAAAACGATTTCTCTACACCACCACCACCTCCTCAAAATTTTCCAAAACCTCCAAGTTTGGAGGAAATGTTTTGAAAATATATGAATGTTAATGACGCTACTATAAGAACCCTAGTCTGGACCGTTAAATGTTTAGAAAATCAAGTAGGACAACTCGCAAAACTTATTTCTGAGCGACCCGTCGGGTCTCTTCCTACCAATACCGAGCCCAACCCGAGAGAGCAAACGAAAGCTATAACTCGTCGGAGTGGGAAGCAAGTTCTTGGTAGGGTTTGCGAAGAGTCAGAGACAAGCTCCGCCACCATTTTAAAAACTCCACCCTCCATTGAAAAAGAAGTTAACACCCCTCTCCCTATTTTAGAAAAAGATCTCACTCCACCACCCATCTTTAAAAATAATCCAACTCCTCTATACCCTTCCGAAGTTAATAAGAAAAGTCAGGACGATCAATACTCCCGCTTCCTAGAAATGTTCAAGCAAATCCACATTAATCTCCCTTCCATGAAGCAATCTCCCAAATGTCAAAATACGCTAAGTACCTTAAGGACCTCCTAACCAATAAAAGGAGGTCATAAAACCTTTCGAATGTCACATTAAATGTCGAGTGCTCTGCAGTCTTAATAAACGGTTTGCCGAAGAAGATCAGTGATCTGGGTAGTTTTTCTATTCTGCGTGTCTTCAGTGATCTTTTTGTCAAGCACGCATTAGCCGACTTATGTGCGAGTATAAACCTGATACCCCTCTTGTTGATTAAGAAGTTAGGAATTGGTAGACTCGACCCCACACGCATGATGAGAGTGCTAAGTTGTTAGCCTAAATCACCTAGAGGGGGGGGGGTGAATAGGTGAAATGCGTGTCAAATGCGGAATTAAAAAATGAACACAGCACACATCAAGCAATCACAGACGACAAGAGATTTATAGTGGTTCCCCAATCTTGGCTACGTCCACTTTCCTCACCGATCTTAGCAAATCACTAGACTCGGCTACTCCACTATCTCGGATTGAAA